>JAVGWX010000015.1:43564860-44164860 GCA_036924085.1 Ariolimax columbianus | reverse complement strand
TTATAAGCTGGCTGTACTTTTTGTCGATACCTGTTCATAGCTATCATTGAATAAAAAGTTTTTAGGTCCTTAAGCTGGCTGTACTGTTTGTCGATACCTGTTCATAGATGTCATTGAAAAAAAAGTTTTTAGGTCCTTAACTGATTAGCTACTGAATTGAAAAACAGGCTGTGGCAGAATTAAATTTAGGTCCCATTTTCCCATTTGCAGGTGAATGTACAAATTTAGCTGCAGTTTTCTTAATTATTAACATATTTTTATGAATGATATACCATTTTGTAGGTAAATGAATGTTCTCTAAGATAGATCTAAAACAATTGTGTGTTATTTTTTAGTAGGAAATTTGTAAATGGTAAATTATTATTTACAACAGAAAAGCATTACAAAATTTTTTAAAAAGTGCCAACTCACCTTAAATTTTTGAATGTCCAAAACATTTAATGTCTTTTACTTGGTGGTTATCACAAAGTATATCCAACAATAAGAAAAACAAATCCAAGAACACAGAAATTGGATAATATTTACACTTCTAATAGCTAATGTAACCACATGTAGGCCAGATCAGAAAAAATTAAACATTTTTTGAAAAATAAATATTTGAAGAAAAAAAAATATATCTTTGGAAAAATTAACATTTAAAAAAAAATATATATCTCCAATTTATTTACAGTACATCAATGTCTTTAGTAAGCACCATCTGCAGGATCATGTGTATGGTACACTCTAAAACAGTTCTTCGGATGGAGATGTGGCTTTTCTGGGCAACCAATGCAATAAAAATGTGTGCGGGCTCTCTTTGCAGGAGTTGAGCATACAATGCAGTTCCTGTCTTTGTCTGAGTGATCCACAAGATGCACAGCACCCTCATATCTTTTAATTTTGTTTCCTTCTTTGAATTTTCTCCCAACTTTATTGCTGTTTGTGGTTACTACCTCTTGCGGGATGATGGATGCAGCCTTCTCAGTCAGCTGATGGATCAAATTTTCTTTGAAGACTTTCAAGGGCATAGGCTTCTCATCAGCATGACAGAGCGTGTATAATATATGAGCATTTACCTGTGAAACCTCAATGATCCAATAAAATATTTTTTTCCACCATTTTCTTGTTTTTCTTTGGAAACTGCCATAGTATGATACCATCTGGTCACTATGGTCACATCCATTCATACACATGTTGTATCGCTGCACTACTTTGGGTTTTTCAACTGTGTTGCCTTGTGTAGTTATAACCTGCTCCATCTGAACTGTAGTCTTGGTGGAGACAACAATACACGGCGTTTTGGCTTTCTTATCTCGCCAAGCAACACATATCTGGGATCCATCATTATTTCTGTACCACCTAGCTTCTCTGAGCTGTAGAGAAATGGTCTTCAACTGAAGCGGAAAATTTTTCCTGTTGATGTTGAGTGTGCCAGTGTAATCAATACCCCTACTCAACAGATATGTAATCACTGTGTCTACAGTGTAGTACCTATCCGCAAATACATGGTGGCCTTTTCCAATTCCTTGCAGCAGGTAATCAAACACCTTCACGGCCTGACTTGTACGGTCATTGGCAAGGAGATATGATGTGTTTTTTCCGAAGTATGTCAATACAGAGTAGACATACCCTGTAGTAGAATCACACAAGCCAAAAGTCTTGATGTGATACTTGCTTGGCTTGGAGGCATTGTACTGCTTGTGCTTCCAGCGTCCGTTATAGCCTATTACCATTTCATCAATGGCCAAATCCTGAAATGGATAAAATGCATCCTGGAACTTTGCTATAAGTGAATTCAAGAATGGCTCTATTTTGTCTTTGCCTACAGATTCAGCATCTCCAACATGCATCATGGTGTGGTAAATGATTTCAAATCTCAATCTGGGAAACATCTGACTGTACCATGGGTTGTAGTTGTGCGGTTTGTGTGCCCAATAATCCTTCACCGATGCTTTTTTACCTAAACCTATTGCAATAATCACGGCCAAAAATTTTAACAGCTCATATTCAGTGATAGGCTTCCAACTTGCAAGTGTAGACTTTTGTAAAGAAACTTGTTTGGATTTCTTCAATTCTGCATATTCATTGATCATTGATACCAATGAATCTAACACATCTGGTGTTATCAAGGCAAACCAACAATCTAGTTCAGAGGAAGATGCATCTAGTTTTGCATGCATACCTGGTTCACGAGTTGGAACAAAGGGAATACTGCCTGTTGTTTCACCTTCAGTTACTTGGTGCCACTGTTCTCTTTCTTGAGCTCCATTTTTTACTGAACTATTTGTAAATCTAGCACCCATCTTAGCCTTTTTTAGGGACTTTTGATGGTCCAGGACGTGCACCATCTTCGCTATCACTACTTGCGCTGTCAGTACTATTTTGTTCGAATTCATCAAAATGAATTGAATCATTATTATCGACATCTGTTTCACTTACCTCGTCTTCACTAGATGTATTATTTATCTGTTGAAACAAGTTTCTAGCCTGTTCAATAGTTAGACGAGCCGTACAAGTGCTTTTGGGGACCTTATCGCTTGTTGCCATTGTAAACAATTTTTTACAGTTCGGTAACTAGCTTGAAAATATGATAATTATGACAAGAATACAATTTTTAACATCCGATTTGGTCCACATGTGATTCAAAAATCAACTTCCCTTCGGTAAATTAAAATCTCGTACCGAAACGGAAAGGAAAACTATAAATTTATAACTTGTTTTACTATGAAACAAACATTGGCGCTCACAGCGGCTTATGGCCGCGGCTAAATAAGTGTTCTGGCGCTGGGAGCGGCTTGTGGTAGTTAACCAGTTAAACACCACAAAATCAATTCAAACATGGGGGCAGACATTTGCAATGACTATCCATGAGGTTTGACCACAATTGGTTGGTTATTTTTAGATTCTGACGCATTTTATTCACGGACTACCCAAAGTACCGAAAATTAGGTCCAGCGGTATAGAGGCAGTTAAGGAAATTACCGAAAAATGGGTACAGCGGTCTGGTAGGGTTAAAAGGTAGATTGGAATATTGTAAAGTAGTATGAGATATTGTAAGGTAGAATGGAATATGAGATATTGTACGGTAGAATAGAGTATGGAATATTGTAAGGTAGAATGGAATATGGGATATTGTACGGTAGAATAGAGTATGGAATATTGTAAGGTGGGAGCGGCTTGTGGTAGTTAACCAGTTAAGCTGGCTGGATCGAGGTGTTGTCGATACCTGTTCATAGCTGTAATTGAAAAAAAGTTTTTAGGTCATTAAGCTGGCTGGATTAAGGTGTAAACTTCTTCTCTTCTTCTTCGTACGCTGGTTACAGCAATATACGTTGCACTGTTTTACTTTGTTAAGCCTGTGGCCCAGTACATCAAATTTCAACAGGTGTTTCTGTAGGGATGCCCTCCTTAGCCTTTGGCTGTCCCCAGCCTATCTGCAAGGCAGCAGTTGTTTTTGGTCAGAGTTTTCTCTCTTAGGGAAGTTTTCTTGCAGGACTATCGAGTCTTCCCCACTCGTGTCTATAGGGTGTGGCAATGATATTATATGATATAATGGACTGTATGTACTAGTTTTTCAAGTATCTCAGAAGAGAGGCAGTCCAGTGTGTCTGTGTCCCAGGATCGTCACGTCCTGCCAGAAACGTAGCATATGCATGTGAGTGAGGTATCTCCTTGCTCCTTTTATTTTCTCGGCTCATTTGCAGTGATGGTACGCCTAGCATTCCCCGCCACCTGGGAGGTTGTCACAATAGGGCAGAGGTGCAATGTCCGCTGGCCTGCATCTCTTCTGCGTCCATTGGGATGACTGATAGCAGACAGAGGTAAAGAGCGATGCAGGAGTGCATTTAATCAGGGGACAAGCCTGGTCATGGCACGGATATGTTGTTCGCCTGGTGTGGGGACATATCTCATGATCAAGGGCTGAGTCTCAACAGTTCGCAGTGAGGTGGCTGCTCTACTGCTTACGACACCCCGACCGAGAACTAAGTCTTCTACTAGTGGTTTCACACCTCAAGGCCGTATGGGGTGAATATCGAGCAGCTTCCTGCCCGCTTTGAACGGCGGACGGCAGAGACCTCTTTCTGCGGCTCGATCGGGTCGGGCTGAGACGCGAACCCCAGGTCCCAACCATATCGTAGCCTCCAATCGCAGTGGTGCTGAGATTGAGGTGTAAACATAGTTTACAAAATGCTCTCTCACCTACGTTTTGCGAATGCCATTGTGAACTGCAGCCACTGTAGAAGCTGGACAAAACCTAAACAAACTGAATGAAGCAGGCAAGGCATTTGACCTGAACATAAATAGAAAGAAGATCCAATTTCTACTGAAAACTTGATGCCTTACTGGAGAATTGCGATTAGAAAATGAGCCCATTGAAATTGTCAATGTGTATGTTTATCTAGGCCAGGAAATCAACAGGAACCACAACACCACCAACATTGATAAGGAGATCTCATGCAGAAGAGTGTCAGCAGGTTGGCTCGTCTTTACTGCATTAAACCGATACTGCAGCAGATGATGGAAGTCAAGGCCACACTTTCAATAGCATGGTTATCCCGACAATGGTATATGGGTGTGAGGTTTGGAGTCTGTGTGCAAATCAGACGCAGAGAAACCCTATTACCGAAAGAGCAATGGAGTGAAGAGTCCTAAATATCTCCCTAAGAGACCACATCCAAAATACTGAAATCTATGACCAAACAGAGTTTCAGGATGCTGTAGACTCTGCGGTAATGCGAAAGTACAGATGGGCTAGACATATGGTCTGCAAGACGGATTATAGATGGACAAGGAGGGTGAATTTATGGTTGCCATTCAACTACAACCACCCACACGGCCCCCTGCCATCAAGATGGAGAGATGATCTGGACAATACCTTTGGACTGTCATGGTACTCCAGGGTGAAGTTCAGACACAGATTCAAGTAGCTTAGTGCTGCCTGGTATCAAGCAACCTTGCCTGATTGAATACCAGGATTGATGTATTAAAGTAAGTAAGTATTCAATTAGCAAATTGCTACAGGTAACGAAATGCTACAGGTAACAAATTACTACAGATAACAAATTGCTATAGAAACCCTCATTAAGCACTTTTTATAGCATGCATGGATGTTCAGTAGACCTATTCTTTTTTCTGTAGTAAGGGACCTAAGGATAAGTGGAGCAATAGGCATCTCTGAACTCTAATTTCCAACCAGCTTATGCGTGTATGTGTGTCTCATGCATATCGAAAAACAGTATTCTTGTAATCATTAATGCTACATTGTTTTTTTATGATTTTAATTGAAGACAAATGGAATTCTCCAGAGGTTGGTAATAGAAAATACTGTTTTCTTTCTGTTAAGCAAAAGTGTATTCAATTAATTAATGATAGAAAACAATGTAGCACCAACAATCGTAAAGATAAGTATTTTTCTAAATACATATATGCCAAAGTCTGGCAGGAATGACGCCATGGCTGGCTGCGAATCTACATTTCTCTACTGTTTTGGATCGTTATGGATGCCGCCAGACCACGGATTTGCCTGGAATTCACACTAGTCGACTACTTACACTTGTGTTCACGGAAACGTGGTGTTGTTTTCCGTCTGGACTTGTTGTTTCGTTCTTTTTTTTTGTGATTTCTTCCATCCGTTTATCCTGGTCTGGACGCCGGCTGAGTGGCACTACGCTTATACCTGTGTCGTATTTCACGTATTTCTGCCGGTTCACCTTCACGAATTTGGCGTGTGCGAATTTTAGATGCTGCTATTGTGGGCTGGGTGCATCTGGGGAGAGATGCCTGAGTCACTCGCACGCTGGGTGTTGTTCATACGACCTCTTGTGGTTATCGAGAGGGCACAACAAACTGCGTTAGATGCCTTCCCACCTTTCTACCCTGAGGGTTACATGTTTACGGAGGGGCTTCGGTGGTGGCCCTGAGGTGAAATCTGCATCCTATGCTATCTCCAGTCGTCTCGATGAATGTCTTGCCACTGGCAAAAGGTAGCTTAGGCTCTGTGAGTGAGGTTGACAAAAGGCGCAGTTTCTTCCTCACTTTAATCCAAATCACCGCGCAAGTCACCCATTTCAGCGGACATAGCAAGTGATACGACTGTCCACACGGCTGAACAAAGAGAGTGGTCTTCATCACTTGTGATGGACAACTATTATATGCCAAACAATAGAAAAAAAAGTCAAGTCAGAGCTACTCCTTATTTGAAAATTGTTTATTTATATTCTGAGTCATCAAAATTCTTGTATCTGCAATTGTTGTTGTTGAATGCCCACAATGAGTAGGATTAATCTTTTGTGTGCCCTAAGAAAGACGTTATGTGGTGGGTTGTAGCTTTCCTCACATCCTGAGCAGGGGACGGCATGGCCTAGTGGTTAAGTGGCACGGCTCACAACCCGAAGGAGCTGGGTTCGATCCCCATCACAGCATCGTTCGTTACCCCGTGGAAGCAAACCCATAGAAAATGCAGGAGGAAGCAGACCCTTACATAAAATGCATGTTGAAGTCGGATGCACTGAGCCGACAGGCGCAAAATAAAAACCACAGTGGAACGCACACCGCCTTCAGGATTAGAGAAATAAGGCGGACGTAAAATAAAAACACAAAAAAAACATCCAGAGCGAGCTGATGAAGGTGGACCGGGGTCCTCCAGGTGGTTGTGCTATGCTTGGCTCATCTGTGTATCTCTCACTGCTATAGGGATCACGTCGATCCCTCACCTCGTTAGCCAGGCTACCATGAAAAGAGCCTGTTTCCAGGAAGGGCTAAGTGGAAGCCAAGGTGAGGGTCTTGGCCAGTATATTTTGCATGACCCTGACTAACATAACCCTGATCAGAATGTTTTGCCTGACCAGATGTTAGTCTTTCTTCCCATCTCTGCAATTGATTCCACTACATTGTTGAAGGTGCACTAGTCTTGAGTTTTCCAGGATTCTTATATTTATTTATTGATAGTAATGATTGTTCAGAAATGATGTGTCATTATCTATTCTCCAATCTTTATTTATTAGGTGTTTTCTACTTGTATTTTTTCTCAATTAATCGCATACATTTCCCTAACAAATTCAGAAATTTGTATCTGGCTTTATTTGTCTCCATACATATTATCCCTTGGTTGGGTCAGAGAGGGCCATGCTGTCACTCTGCTTCTTTCATGGAACCTCCAGATGTGAAGAACATATTTTTGTACTTGCCATATATGTCTGAATGATTTTTAATTTGTTGAGCAGATGATATTGAAGTCCGTATTGGTCTGTTTGCAATCATACATTCATTTATATTATTTTGTTGCTGATTTTAATTTGCATGTAATTCTTGATGTTTTTATAAGCATGAGTCCAGGTATATACTGATGGATCAGCTCCTAAAAACTATTGGCCTATCAGTTTCCTCAGTTGTGTGGGGAAACTGATAGAAAGACTTAAATAAAATAGTCACCTGGTATCTTGAGACCAACTCGCTACTTGCCTTAACTCAAACAGGATACAGGCAGCACAGAAGGACAGAGAACCAATTAACATATCTAACACAGGACATAGAAAATGCCTTTCAATAGAAAAATAAAGTGCTAGCCATCTTCTCTGATCTCTCCCATGCCTTTGACACTCTCTGGAGAGAAGCCCTGAAGCTGAAAATCCTCCAAGCAGGTGTTACCAACAATATGTTCTCAAGGATTAAAAGTTACCTCTTCCAAAGATCTGCCTGGGTTAAATTGGACAACTATATCACCAAGTCAGTCAGGCTGAGAGAGGGAGTGCCATAAGGAAGTGTAATAACACCTACTCTCTTCTTGATGTATAAAAACGACATCACTAAATGCTTCCATCAGCATGTATCAAACAGCTTACACGCAGATGACTTTACTGTATGGACAGCCACAGAACATGTAACAATAGCCTCATACTTGCTCCAATAGATAGAAAAGGTGAACTGGACAAAAGAGTGGGGACTGAAAATAAATCATACCAAAATCTCCACCACTCTCTTTTCATTTTCCCCAGAAATTCAGCAATTACAAAATAGATAGGAAACCAACAAATACCCCAGTTGGACACACCCACATTCCTTGGGGTCACATTTGACTCAAGACTTACCTGGAAGTCAAATATAGAGAAAATCCAGACAAGTGCCATAAAAAGACTCAGTGATGAAAAACCTGATTGGTACATCATGGGGTGCCAACAAATAAATCCTCAAGCAAGTCTACACTAGTGCAATCAGACCAATTATGGAATATGCCTATAGCACTTGGTCAACAGCAGCCAAAACAAACACAGGAAAACTAGACTAGACCGAGTTAAAAATGGGGGTCTCAGAATTACCCTTGGGGCATTGAAAAGCACTCCAATCACAGAGCTGGGAAAAACACAATATTGAGCCCCTTAAATTAAGGAGAAAATATAAATCTCTTACTCTTTTGAAAAACCAAAGAGGTTACCTGATCATCCTCTGCACCAAAAGTTCCTAGAGAGAGAAAAAAAAACAGACTACTAAGGAAAAGGCCCAACCATCTGGCCAGAGAAATCCACAGAAAATACGCAGACATCCTTAAAGCTGAAATAAAAAAAATGCAAAGCACTCATTTCAGAACCCTGGACACGGAGCCACGATCAGTCCATAATAATCTTGGAGGTTCCAGGGTTAACAAAGAAAAGTGAACAGTTGGCAACAGAGCAAAAAATCCACATTCTACAGGAGCTCAAGAGACAGTACCCTAGCAACTCTTGGACACACGTGTACACAGATGGATCTGCCTCAGCGATAAAAGGGGAGTCAATGGAATCTACATCGAACACTCCAATAGCGGAATAGAAAATTACTCCATTCCAGCAGGAGAGACTTGTATTAATTTCAGAGCTGAAGCAAGAGCTGTTCATATGCAGCACGTCAGATTCTTATCAGCCAAAACATAACTACAAGGAAAACTGTCATTTTAACAGATTCCAGGAGTGAAGACAAGCCATCTCAATCCACAAAGAAGATAGACTCTCACATGAAATAAAATACAACATAGGATTGCTGTCTCATAAAACAGAATTAATCCTACAATGGATTTCGGCCCACTGTTGGATCCCTGGAAAGACTTGTAGCTGGATGCTTGCATCAAGGTCAGCGAACCAGAGCTGGCCAAGACCCTGTTCTTCCTCAAAGTGGGAGCCCTAGAAACAGGCTGCACTGTGTAGTCTAGCAAAGGGGCTAGGGATCGCATCACACTAAGCCAAAAAAGTAGCTGAAACCGGCGACACAACTTAATGTCAATTTCAAGACAAATACTGAAGAACAATATGAAGAATGCAAGCAAATAACACCATTTGGCATTGAGAAAATATATGAAAGAAGGTGAAAATATACAGTTATTAATAATTAAGAATCAGTTAATATGACAATCCAAAGTAATAAAGAAAATGTACTTTATGTTTGAAAAAACATTTAAAAATCTGAATCTCTTATCATAAATTAGAAACGTTGCACTAAAATATAAATAGACAGCACACACCCTCAGATAGAAGCCTAGCAATATTATTAGATATGTGCTTCTTTGGAACTCACAGTGGCACAGAAAAGTGGGGAAGTAAAATAAGACCTGGCAAAGAACAGTGGAAGACGAGGTCAAAACGACTAGTCTTATGATGCACAAAGGTCAAGAAGACTGCCCAAAATAGTAATTATCGAAGGGTGATTGTTGTATCCTTGTTTCTATGATATGAAATGGTAAAAGTAGTAGCAACACTAATACTAGTCTGTTGTCAAAATGAGACATACTCTTCATACAACAGGAGAACTTCCTGCGGCAAGAACTTTGTTTGATTACATGTTCAACCGGGAGACGAAGCGCTGGCAGCCTTGGTCTACCCTTGTACCAGCTTATATACATGACCCAGAGAGAAAGTTCTATGATATCCTTGTCCCCACTGTGGAAACTGTGAGTAATTCATGTACGACCAGCACTGTAACATTGAGGGTCTGAAATGTGTGATTGTATGACAACCTCAAAAGCCCTGATAATCTAAGGTTCGTGATTGTGTGCTCATTTATGAAACTAGGGGTCTGAGGTGTGTGATTGTGTCACCAAAAAATATTGGAAATAAGAAGAATGAAAATAAAAGAACATGAGTTACTTATCTTGGCATTTCTTATTTCATTCACAATATGCTACCTCCCCTATTCTTCCCAACTGCATGTAGGTAAGATCTACCTGGCTTCTGGATCTTATGGTGAAGATAAAGCGCCCCATTGTTCTTGTGGGGGAGACAGGTACATCCAAGACAGCAACAATACTCAACTACCTGAGAGGAATTAGCGAGGACACAAATGTAAGGATAGGTTATTGTGTTGAGTGATATAGAGATAAACTTAAGGGTATGTGATAGTTAAGATTCATATAATATTGCAAATGAGAAGTCTGTGGCCGATTGGTTTCAATGCCAGCCTGCTGACAAGGAGGGCAGCGAGTCGAATCCCCGGTAAGGATTTTGTTGTTTTTTCTGTTGTGAGTGAAATAAACAAACAGCCAGCAAATGACGTGGCGACAGAATTGATGAAGTGACCTATAGTCTTGGTCTAAAAAAAAAACTCCACTACCCTAGCAATAACTTAACTTAACTTAACGTCTTTATACTGGTTTAGAAGACCCTGCAGAGTCTGTATACAACCAGTTACATTTACATCACCTTGCTCTAAAAGCTATGTGCATCCAGTTTATTCTTAAATGCATTAACTGTCCCTGCCTCCCTACCTCCCCTGGCAATGCATTCCAAGCAGACACCACTCTCTGACTAAAAAAATATTTCCTAATATCATAGGTATAGAGTCATATGATAAAATCGTATTACAATATTAATGTGTAATATTCTGAACTGAATCAAATGTAAAGTTATGTTATGACTTAAAGCAAGAGTCTCTAAACTTTTTTTGTGTGTGAGCCACATAAAATATTGTATACAATATCGCTGGCGTAAGAAAAGAAAATCACTTTTAATAAATAAACAAGTTTTATTTGGATCTTTTAAGGGCATTCAGTGTGATATAATTCTGGACAAAATAGAAATGTAATAATTAGAAAGAAAGACAGAACTGCATACACATTTTCAAGAAACAAATACCCATATTTACTCTATGCAAGCAAATGGAAATTTCTAATGACTGCAGTCTCCTAAACCAGTATAAAGACATTAATTTAAGTGATCTGGGTATACACTTTTTCTTAAAATAATGAAAATTGTATCAGACAAAGACAAAATGCTTTTGTATTCACTGTTTTAGACAAAATGAACAAAAAGTAGCAACAAATGTTATCATACTATTTCCCTCAGTCTCTTCTCAACATGAACTTCTCCTCCCGGACTACCTCACTGGATGTTCAACGCAACCTCGAGGCCAATGTAGAGAAACGAACGAAGGACACTTACGGCCCACCTTCAGGAAAGCGACTTCTGATCTTCATTGATGAACTTAACATGCCACAGGTGAGCCATTCTTGTGAGATTGATGGAGGTGAAGAGAATGAGGGGGAAGAAATATAAAACATTGTTAGACTTTATTATAACAAATGGTTGGTGAAGGGAATAAAGGGAAAACATTGTTAGACAGTATAACACAGTATTACAAATGTTTGGCGGAGGTGGGACGTGAAAGGAGCGAGAGGGAGGAAACATAAAACATTGTTAGACATTATTAACAAATGGTTGGTCGAGGTGAAGAGAATGAGAGGAAGAATAGCGAAAACATTGTTAGACAGTATTACAAATGATTGGCGGAGGTGGGAGGTGAAAGGAACGAGAGGGAGGAAACATGAAACATTGTTAGACATTATTAATAAATGGTTGGTCGAGGTCAAGGGAATAAAAGAGAAGAAAGGAAAAATATGTTAGACATTATTATAACAAATAGCCAGTCCCTGGCCTCGCTACCTTTCCTTCCCTAACAGTAATCCATAAACAACCAGTAACAGCAGTTTAACATGCACACATACACACACAAACACCCCTACCTACCTACCTTTGCAATGAAACAATGAGTGCACCACCATTATGCTAAGTAGACACACAAAGAATGGTACAGTTTTTTTTCCACCTCAATAAGGAGTCCAGAGATCTTTAGCACATTGTTTTCCATGTTGAAGTTACCAGTACCATGCACAACCCTCCATAGACCTTCAAAATAAGATCCAGAGGTCCTATTCTTTCCTTTCCAGTAAGGGGTCCTAGTATCCACACAGTGGAAACTTTATAGCTGAGAGGTAAGACTGCTTGCCTTTTAAGAAACAAATGAACGAATTCAAGTGTTCCATGGTCTCAACAATTGGTAACAGCTTGTGTCCAGCTATATCGGAGATGGACAATCAAACTTGGAGATCCTGTTTTACTCTGTGCATATTAAAGTACCCTTGGCAGTCGAAAATCAAAACACGCAGGATGTTATCTGCTGTGCATGCAAAAATAGAAATTTAAAAAATTAGGAAATCCAACCAAGTACAACACGTACCCAGGTCGAGTAAGTCTGGGAGTAAATCTGAGAAAAATATATCTGCATCTAATGCTACCAGAAATCTTCTTGACTAACAGTCTTGCCACTGGATCACGGTGAGAGTGCAATTAATGTTAGTGAAAATCTTTCATACTTAACTCATTCGCTACTGCACGCCGTTGGGAGCGGCTTATAGATTTATCACTTATGGCCACAAGTGGGTACCATCAACAAGTTTGGTGTAAATAGAAAACAAATCTAAAGAAAAGACTAGTTGCATCAAAATGTTATCCCAATTTTTGAAATACCACAGAAATGATCTTTCCGAGCCATAATGTCTGCATGTTTAAAAATCAATGTTTTTACAATATATTTGTATGTTTTACTCATTGACTACAAGATTAAAATGTGTTACCTAAGTAAAATTGATTCCCATGGAAGTAGCTATATAAATGAAAACAAGTATAAATATTAGTATATGTGCATGTTCTTGGATGATTTCTTCTCATAATTGAGTACACTGCATGAGAGTTATTAAGAAAAAGACATAGCCTTAGTATTTGGTTGTAAGTAGATATTTTTATATTAATTTTTGAATATCTTTTTCACCACAGTCACATTGTGATAATTATAATATCTACAAAATCATATAAATAGGCCAATATATTTAGTTATTAAACAACACATTCATTTATCTTTAAAATAATATATTATTTTAACAAATTTGTTGAAAATTGGGAATACTACAGCTGAAATTATAGACACACCTCTAGTTGAAAAATGTTAACTAAATTAATCTGACCTCAGACTGTTTTTTTATTTCGTAGTTAATGAGTTAAAATTAATTACAGAAGAATTAACAGTATTAGACATTAGATAAAGAAGTTGATCTATCCTGACTATTTCATCATCATTGCTTGCGATGAGCAACTGATATGTAAACCAATCTCACTGTACTGGTTCATCATGTTTTTTTATGCAGAAACTAGTCTTGGTTTTTTTTTTCTTCCAGGTTGACACCTATGGAACACAGCAACCAATCGCTATGCTGAAACTTTTGCTAGATCGTGGAGGCATTTATGACAGGGGCAAGGAACTCTGCTGGAAGAACATAAAGGACCTGGGCTACATTGCCGCTATGGGCAAAGCAGGCGGTGGACGCAATGAAACAGACCCCCGATTCGTGTCTCTGTTTTCTGTTTTCAACATGACGTTCCCAGATAGTTACTCACTCATGAGGATCTACATTTCCATTCTAGATGGACATCTTAGTTCGTTTGACATTGATATCAGTCGCCTCTCAGGTCGCTTGACGCAGATGACCATGGATCTTTATTTGTAAGTAGCAGAAAATACATCTTGTCTGTGTTGCTCTACTGCAAGAACTAACCAAAAAATACATCTTGTCTGTGTTGCTCTACTGCAAGAACTAACCAGAAAATACATCTTGTCTGTGTCGCTCTACTGCAGGAACTAGGCAGAAAATATATTTTGTCTGTCTCACTCAACTGCAAGAACTAGGCAGAAAATATAATATTGTCTGTGTTGCTCTACTGCAAGAACTAACCAGAAAATATATCTTGTCTGTGTCGCTCTACTGCATGAACTAGGCAGAAATTATATCTTGTCTGTCTCACTCAACTGCAAGAACTAGGCAGAAAATACATCTTGTCTGTATTGCTCTACTGCAAGAACTAACAGAAAATACATCTTGTCTGTGTTGCTCTACTGCAAGAACTAACCAGAAAATATATCTTGTCTGTGTCGCTCTACTGTATGAACTAGGCAGAAATTATATCTTGTCTGTCTCATTTAACTGCAAGAACTAGGCAGAAAATACACCTTGTCTGTGTTGCTCTACTGCAAGAACTAACCAGAAAATATATCTTGTCTGTGTCGCTCAATTGCAAGAACTAACCAGAAAATACATCTTGTCTGTGTTGCTCTACTGCAAGAACTAACCAGAAAATATATCTTGTCTGTGTCGCTCAACTGCAAGAACTAGGCAGAAAATATATATTGTCTGTGTCGCTCTACTGCATGAACTAGGCAGAAAATATATTTTGTCTGTCTCACTGAACTGCAAGAACTAGGCGGAAAATATATTTTGTCTGTGTTGCTCTACTGCAAGAACTAACCAGAAAATAAATCTTGTCTGTGTTGCTCTACTGCAAGAACTAACCAGAAAATATATCTTGTCTGTGTCGCTCAACTGCAAGAACTAGGCAGAAAATATATATTGTCTGTGTCGCTCTACTGCATGAACTAACCAGAAAATATATTTTGTCTGTCTCACTCAACTGCAAGAACTAGGCAGAATATATATATTGTCTGTCTCACTCAACTGCAAGAACTAACCAGAAAATGCACCTTGTCTGTGTAGCTCTACTGCAACAACTAGGCAGAAAATATATTGTCTGACTCGTTCTACTATACTGGTTTAGAAGACTCTACAGAATCTGTATACAACCAGTTTCTTGGTTGTGTGGTTTTTACCAATGTGAGAGTCCATCTTAATAGACTCAAACACTATAGCTAAGTAGTCCTGCAGCTAGTTAGGCGCCATCTATAGCTTCTCTTAATAAACCACCTCAGGAAAGGTACAAATAGATTATTGTACTGCAAGAACAATTAACATGTTTTTTGACATGGAGCTCTTTTGAAAGAATAATTAGGTTTTTGGTCTCACTTGGCAGTTTTCTGAAGCTTACGGACCGATTTGACAATCTGATTAGGTTTAAGAACCCCTTTGCGAGTCTGGAGAAACGTAAATCCATTTGGCAGTCTGGTGAAAGCAATAGGCCACTTTGACAGTCTGGTGAAAGCAATAGGCCACTTTGACAGTCTGGTGACAGCAATAAACCACTTTGACATTCTGGTGAAAGCAATTTGACAGTCTGGTGAAAACAATAGGTCCTTTTGACAGTCTGGTGAAAACAATAGGTCCTTTTGACAGTCTGGTGAAAGCAATAGGTCCCGTTGACAGTCTGGTGAAAGCAATAGACCCCTTTGACAGTCTGGTGAAAGCAATAGGCCACTTTAACAGTCTGGTGAAAGCAATAGGTCCCTTTGACAGTCTGGTTAAAGCAATTTGACAGTCTGGTGAAAGCTATAAACCACTTTGACATTCTGGTGAAAGCAATTTGACAGTCTGGTGAAAACAATAGGTCCTTTTGACAGTCTGGTGAAAACAATAGGTCCTTTTGACAGTCTGGTGAAAGCAATAGGTCCCGTTGACAGTCTGGTGAAAGCAATAGACCCCTTTGACAGTCTGGTGAAAGCAATAGGCCACTTTAACAGTCTGGTGAAAGCAATAGCTCCCTTTGACAGTCCGGTGAAAGCAATAAACCACTTTGACATTCTGGTGAAAGCAATAAACCACTTTGACATTCTGGTGAAAGCAATTTGACAGTCTGGTGAAAGCAATAGGTCCTTTTGACAGTCTGGTGAAAGCAATAGGTCCCGTTGACAGTCTGGTGAAAGCAATAGGTCCCTTTGACAGTCTGGTGAAAACAATAGGCCTCTTTGACAGTCTGGTGAAAGCAATAGGCCACTTTAACAGTCTGCTGAAAGCAATAAACCACTTTGGTAGGTTTGCGAAGGCAATAGGCCACTTTGGTAGTTTAATGAAGTCGATAAGCCTCTTTTGTAGTCTGGTGAAGACAATAGGTCATCTTAGCAGACTGATGAAGCTTTCAAACCTCATTAGTAGTCTAACGAGAGTCTATAGACCATTTTGATTGTCCAATGTGTTAAATGCATACAATAAAATACACATGATTCTGAAGGAAAGCACAAATATAATGAAATAGTGTTATAACATGTCTGACATATTAATGTTAGTAATTCTAACTATACAATACATGTAAAAATGAAGTCAAGTTTTCATTAAAATGTTTTGTCAGTCAGAGGTAAATGAAAGTGAAGATGAATTTTTGTATCTATTGTTTAAGGACTCCCTAAAGTTTATCCACTTTGTTTTGACTCCTCAGTGTTCATACTCCTGTAGTTGTTGCTGTTGTTAGCTGTTTAGTTTTTGTTATGATTGTAATGATGAAACTTTGTTTTCAAAACTTCTTCCCTAAAAAAGATAACTACTTGGAATACTTGGAATCCTGGTATTCAAACAGGCATGTTGTCAATGTCTGTTTCCAGGTAGCTATTGTAAACTTCCTTTGGCTTACTAGGCCTGGGAAGATACAAATAATTTGAGTAGATTTTTAACTAGAATTTGTGTCTGTGCAGTGGCCGTTAAGCCTACTCTTTTAAATTTCTAACTGGCAAGGGATTTTTTACAGGATCGTCACTGAACATAGGAGTCTGATCTCACTACCCAGAGATTGTGGGGACAGCGTGGACTAGTTGTTAAGTGATACGGCTCACAACCAAAGGTGCTGGGTTTGATCCCCATCACAGCACCGGCCGTTACCCCGGGGAAGCAAACCCTTAGAAAATGCAGGAAGAAGCAGACCCTTACATAAAATGCATGCTGAAGTCGTATGCACTGGGCCGACAGGCGCAAAATAAAAACCACAGTGCAACGCACACCGCCTTGAAAAATAGATAAATGAGGCGAACGCAAAAAAAAATACCCAAAAACTACCCAGAGGAAAGAGAAAATATTTTCCATTTCAACAAATCTTGGTCTCCATCGTGATTC
This sequence comes from Ariolimax columbianus, assembly GCA_036924085.1. Taxonomy (NCBI): domain Eukaryota; kingdom Metazoa; phylum Mollusca; class Gastropoda; order Stylommatophora; family Arionidae; genus Ariolimax; species Ariolimax columbianus. The sequence goes on along the minus strand of JAVGWX010000015.1, from coordinate 44,147,762 downwards.
AAACCCGCGACATCTGGCACCCGAGGCGGACACCTTACCTTGAGACCACTATTTCAGTTTAAAAATTGAAAAAAAACTATTCTCTTTCCTCTTAAAATTCCAGTAGCTGCAGTTCACTGAGGTTCTACCATTTTTGTTTTTGCAGATAATTTTGTTTGTTTGTTGTTGTTGCTGCCTTCACCTTATTTCTCTATTCCCCAAGGCGGTGTGCGTTACACTGTTGCATATGATATTTTATGTTATGTGTTACTAGCACACAATGATCATGTTAATGATTATGTTGAGGTTGTCTATTTTATCTGATTCTACTCATCAGGCCAGGGTTTCTTTTAGCCCTCGGTACCACTTTTTTACTTTTAGCCTTGTAGTTTTACCTCAAGCTATTAATTGGCTTGGCTTCGTTCTCAATCTCCCGCTACCAAACCCTGAAAGGGCTTAAGTAGCAGAATGTAGTCCAGAGAACGGATTGCGTTGTGTCGTAGTTTACAGCTTGACTGCGATATTTGCACCTTTCGGTCCAACACATCCGACTTCAGCAAGCATTTTTTTAGTACCTGGCTAGCATTCCCTCTTCGATCCCTTCTCCTTAGCCAGTCTGCCCTGCTGCAGCCTGTTATCCAGGATCACAGCGTGGAGGTGTAGAAGGGTCTTGGCAGCTCTGTTTCGCTGGCCCTGGCGCTAGCAGTCAGCTGTGGGTCGCTGACCACTGCAGCTCATGCGCTGCTCAGCATCTTGATTCCAAGTTATTAATTAATTAATTATATTTTTATTTGGATGTAAATTACTCGACCTATGTGTCTGTCTTGACATATATATGTGAGTCATGGGCAAAGACCACAGCCCAAAAGAGGCAATTACAAACTTCTTAAATGAGGTGCCTAAGAAATGTGGTCCAGGTGACAAAACAGGACAAGATTCGTATCCAGACAATACATAGCAATCTGGAAGCCCAACCCCTGCAGAAGTGAGTGGAGCAGTCCCAACTACAGTGATTTGGCCATGTCTGTAGAATGGAAGAAGACTGGATACCAAGGCGGTAATGGGAGGCAAAAAAGAGGCCAAGAGAAAGACGGCAGATAAACAGTAGTTCTCTCTGGCAAACCTCCACACCTCATGGTAGAAGAAGACCGACAAAGTAAGTAAGTAATTATATTTTATTTATTTAGTTACTATTTATATTTTATATTTGCTTATTATGTTAGCAAAGGAATATATATCTTTTTGTACTTCATGAATACAAAAGTTTAATCGTACAATTGCTATTTCAGCTTGCTTATTAAAGAGCTCCCACCTACACCTTCTAAATTCCACTACATCTTCAACTTGCGAGATCTGTCACGCATTTTTAATGGGCTTTGCTTGTCTACTCCTGATCGCTTCACCATACCAGAACAGTTTCTGAGATTATGGAGGAATGAGTGCATGAGGGTCATTAGTGATAGACTTATCACAACTGATGACAAGCTGCTTGTTCAGGTTTGCTTTTATGAACTTATCCTCATTTAGAAATGAAAGTGTGCTAGTTAATAAAATACATATGATGTTGAAGTGAACATTTATGCAGTGTTTATATCATAAATAATGAAGTAATATTCTGAACCAGGATTCATACACTTTTGCAGAAAGTCCCACTGAGATAGGCTGACCACCTTACTCGATTGTCAAGCAAAAGGCTCAGAAAAAGGCTTCAGTATAGCGAATTGAGTGAAGGAAGATGGTCACGGCTCTCGTCAATAAAAGTGTTTTAACCTTTACTGCTACAAAAAAACCCAGTTTGCAAAATGGGGGCTGACAATTTTGCTCGACATTGACCAATGACGATATTGCCATATAAAACACAACCGGTGCGCCATATAAATATGCAGCTGATTTGATAGTACACAATCATCACTTCCTTCACTACCAACTTTAGCCGCGAAGTGTAGATCAACTTTGATAAAACAGAGTTTTGAAAGGAAATATTCTTCTTGTTCAATCGGTGTGGACTCTGCCCATTATTGGGGATGGTTAAGTAAGTTGTTGAAGATTCTTGTGAAGTAGTTCAGTTTAGTTTTTTTATATAGATGTAATAAATACGTTTTTAGTGTAATCTATTAGTTGTGCCTATATTATAGGCAAAGATGGCGCCGTAACTGGCTGCGAGTCTACATTTCTCTACTGTTTTGGATCATTATGGATGCCGCCAGACCACGGATTTGCCTGGAATTCACACTAGTCGACGACTTACACTTGTGTTCACGGATACGTGGAGTTGTTTTCCGTCTGGACTTGTTATTTCGTTCTTTTTTTGTGATTTCTGCCATCCGTTTATCCTGGTCTGGATGCCGGCTGAATGGCGCTACGCTTAAACTAGTTATACCTGTGTCGTATCTCACGGGTTAGTTCTGCCGGTTCACCTTCACGAATATGGCGTGTGGGAATTTTAGATGCTACTATGATGAACTGAATACAGCTGGGGAGAGATGCCAGACTCACTCACACGCTGAGTGTTGTCCATACGACCTCTTGTGGTTATCGAAAAGGCACGACAAACTGCGTTAGATGCCTTCCCACCTTTCTACCCTGCGGGTTACATGTTTACGGAAAGGCTTCGGTGGTAACCCTGAGGCAAAATCTGCATACTATGCTATCTCCAGTCGTCTCGATGAATGTCTTGCCACTGGCAAAAGGTAGCTTAGGCTCTGTGAGTGAGGTTGACAAAAGGCGCAGTTTCTTCCTCACTTTAATCCAAATCTCCGCGCAAGTCACCCATTTCAGCGGACACAGCAAGAGATACGACTGTCCACACGGCTGAACAAAGAGAGTGGTCTTCATCACTTGTGATGGACAAACTATCATATTATAAACACAGTATTGATACTTTGTTGTGATTCTGATGGATTATATAAGGAGTGACATTCTCTAATCAGTAAGTCTCAAAGTTTGTGCTTTGTTTTTATAAATTTTCACCTTCATATTCTTCTATCTAAGAAACTAACACACACACAACAAAAACAACACCAACAAGTTCTGTACTAATTTATGTCTCAACACACAACAAAATCATATCTATAGGCCAACTAATAAATAGGTTACATGCTCTCAAAGGCAGCAACCATAGTAAATTATGATGTGCTGAAAATCAATGCACCTGCAGGGGAAATGACGTTAATTTTTTAGTGCAGTATGGTGAAGGTTAAGGACAGTCTGAAGGAGTGCTGTCAAATAAACATTTCCACCTGGAAAAATCGGACTCAGAATCGTTCAACCTGTAAAGGAGTGGTCCAAAAGGGTCTTGCAACCAGCGAGGGCCTCCGTGTTCAAGCAGCCCAGGATATATGTGCAATCAGAAAGTCAAGAGCAGAGGGAATACCAGAGGCAGCTGCAGATTATGATTGCCAGTCGTGTCATAGAACTTTCCACGCATCGTCCATCTGATCTGAGCTTTTTGTTGAAGCAGAAGTATGTTAAAATGATTCAGAGATACACCACTAAAAGTGCACTAGAGATCACTGATTGATACAAGGTTCCTATAAGGGTTCAGTAGTGTTGGGTGCCCATTTATTCGTACGGAATGAGGAGAGAAACAAAATAAAAAGGTGCTACTTTAAAATGGATATTGAAGTGAAATACAAATGTTATTTAATATTTTTTTGTGTAAACTGCATTCATGATGTGTTGGTTTCATTGTTCACTCAGTTCATAATGTGTTGGTTTCACTGTTCACTCAGTTCATAATGTGTTGGTTTCATTGTTCACTCAGTTCATAATGTGTTAATGTGTTGGTTTCATTGTTCACTCAGTTCATGATGTGTTGGTTTCATTGTTCACTCAGTTCATGGTGTGTTGGTTTCATTGTTCACTCAGTTCATGCTGTGTTGGTTTCATTGTTCACTTAGTTCATGATGTGTTGGTTTCATTGTTCACTTAGTTCATGATGTGTTGGTTTCATTGTTCACTTAGTTCATGGTGTGTTGGTGTCATTGTTCACTTAGTTCATGGTGTGTTGGTATGGTGGTTTCATAGTTCACTCAGTTCATGATGTGTTGGTGTGTTGGTTTCATTGTTCACTCAGTTCATGATGTGTTGGTTTCATTGTTCACTCAGTTCATGATGTGTTGGTGTGTTGGTTTCATTGTTCACTCAGTTCATGGTGTGTTGGTTTTATTGTGCACTCAATTCATGACGTGTTGGTGTGTTGGTTTCATTGTTCACTCAGTTCATGATGTGTTGATGTGTTGGTTTCAGTGTTCACTCAGTTCATGGTGTGTTAGGTTCATTGTTCACTCAATTCATGACGTGTTGGTTTCATTGTTCACTCAGTTCATGATGTGTTAATGTGTTGGTTTCATTGTTCACTCAGTTCATGATGTGTTAATGTGTTGGTTTCATAGTTCACTCAATTCATGGTGTGTTGGTTTCATTGTTCACTCAATTCATTTTGTGTTGGTTTCATTGTTCACTCAATTCATGATGTGTTGATGTGTTGGTTTCAGTGTTCACTCAGCTCATGGTGTGTTGGTTTTATTGTTTACTCAGCTCATGCTGTGTTGGTTTCATTGTTCACTTAGTTCATGATGTGTTGGTTTCATTATTCACTTAGTTCATGATGTGTTGGTTTTATTGTGCACTCCATTCATAATGTGTTGCTTTAATTTTGTTGTGTTTATTACACACATGGTGTCTTAAAATTGTTTCTTTCATTTCATTTTTAAAGTTATTTTGTGCATCCATTGCATTCTTGTTGTGTTAATTTGTGTGTGCTCATTTCATTCATTGTGTGCTAATTTTCTGTTAATTTTATCTTGGTTTATTAGTTTGTATGTGCTCATATAATTCCATTATGTGTTAATATTATGTGTGCTCGTATCATTCATTGTGTGTTAATTTTCTGCATTTATTATATTTTTGGTATCTTAATTGTTTAGTGTCTGTTCCAGTCATAGTATATAAAAATTAGGCCTTCATTCCATTCATGTTGTGTAAACTTTTTGTATTCATTTCATTCACTGTGTAAATTGTTTGCTACCCTTCCATTCAAAGTGTGTTGATTAAATAACCAAAATATTCTCTGCTATTCTATTTTAGGGTCATTTGAAAGAACTCCTGACCGACACTTTCAAAGATGTAGACACGACGCGCGTACTAAGTGATCCTATTCTTTTTGGAGATTTTAGAAATGCTTTGGATGAAGGAGAGCCTCGAATTTATGAGGATATGCAAGACTATGAGGCTTGCAAAGCATTGTTTCATGAGGTTTGTGTTAGTATAGGCAGCAAGCATTTAAGGAAATACAATTTGGAAGTTTTTCAAGTTCTTCTTCTTCGTACGCTGTTAGATGTCAACCCGTATTTTTTTGAAGAAAGCAGCGGTCATCCTGAGGCTGTCAACACTGCCATAGAGCTTGTCTAGTGTTGCCACTGGTGATGGCCACATGTGCTTTCTCTGGTCCTCGTATATCGGACAGTTTTGCAGCAGATGTTCAGCGGTTCATTTTCCCTGTACCACAAGTGCATTCGTCAGTGCCACCTATCTTCAGTTTATTGAATAGGTGGTACCTCAGTCTGTTGTGGCCTGTGCGGAGTCTGAAGACCACGACCTGCTCTCTTCTGTTCAACTGGAAATAGGCATCATTTTTTGTGTAGCCAGTATGTTCTGTTTTCCATTTGGCCATGTATCTGGCCCTAATAAGCCTTTTGGACTCTTCGTAGGTCACACTAGAATCTGGTTGTGGTAGTCTTGCACCTTCTTTTGCCAGTCTGTCTGTGTCCTCGTTGCCTTGTATGTTACAGTGGGATGGAACCCACTATTTTTCAAGTTCAAAACAAAGCATCAAGAAGTTGGAAATTAAATACTAATAGCTGACTAATAATACAGGCACAATTCAATATGTAGATATCAATTTTATAGATTGTCAAAGTAAGTGTATTTGTATGAGAAAGACAGGCACAAGATGACAGAAGTAAAGCGAAAGAATTAACTCATTCACTCCAGAATATTTTGGACATCTGGACGTCCTTTTTTTCTTTTGTAAAACTCAAACACAACATAGGGGACGGCGTGAGCTAGTGGTTAGGTGACACGGCTCGCAACCAGAAGGTGCTGGGTTCGATCCCCATCACAGCACCGGCCGTTACCCCGGGGAAGCAAACCCTTAGAAAATGTAGGAGGAAGCAGACCCTTACATAAAATGCATGCTGAAGTCGGATGCACTGGGCCGACAGGCGCAAAATAAAAACCACAGTGCAACGCACACCCACCTTGGGGAATAGAGAATTAAGGCGAACGAGAAAAAAACGCAGCTTCACTTAGTTGTGATCCATCTATCTTCAATAAAGGTTTAATATAGGAAATTATATATCAAACTGTTCATAGTAGAGTCCAGATTACAATGGAATACATATATTTTACAAATGGAAGTGAACATTTGTGAATGATGGATTGAAATTGCATAATCGTTTGTTACTTATAAAAAGTATGAAAAAAATATTTCCCTTGATCAACACATTACTTTTGAAATTGTTAAAATAGTGCTCAATTACATTTTGAGTGGTTTGCCAGGGTCTTTGTGTATGACAAGGACAAGAATAGCACCACTGACCCACAGAGATCATGTCGTAAGAGGTGACTGACTGTGCAACATGGCATAACACCGGCCATGGTTAGGGGGTTTGTTAAGAGCTGCATAGATGGCGCCTAACAGGCTGTGGGTATACTTTGCTCTAGTGTTTGACTCTATTAAGATGGACTCACACATCAGCTAACCACCCTCCATAGTGGAGTAATAAGCTGCTCGAGCCTAGCCCACTAAGCAGGAATACATGCTCCTGGCTACATCCAGTTCACATCAGAGCTGGGACCTTCATGGACGTATACTCCTGCAGAAGTACAGGCCGACTAAGACTAAGAAGACATTTTAGAAACAATTCTTTGGATCACTCACATCTTTGATATTCACATCATCATTTTATTTCGATGAACTCGGCCGTTATTTAGAGTTTATTTTTTTGGCTCCGTACAGTTTTTAAGTTTAGTTAAATCATTGGGCCAATGTATCTTCCTTGACTGACCGTCCATACAGCGGTTACATAATACACGCTCAGGAGTTTGTTCGTTTAGTTAACATGTGCACTGTGTTGGGGCAGACAGTCGATGCTTGTATGTGAACCTTTCTTAAAGTGAAGAACAATGATCTGCTCCTGCCAGTCATGGGTGTGATAGTTGTCGTTGAGTTGGCTTGGCTTTGTTCGTTCTCAATCTCCCGCTATCAAGCCCTAAAAGGGCTTAAGTAGCAGAATATAGTCCAGAAAACGGAATGCGTTGTGTCGTAGTTTACAGCTTGACTGCGATATTTGCACCTTTTAGTCCAACACATCCGACTTCAGCAAGCATTTTTTGAGTACCGGGTTAGCGTTCCCTCTTTGATCCCTTCTCCTTAGCCAGTCTGCCCTGCTGCAGCCTGTTATCCAGGATCACCGAGTGGAGGTGTAGAAGGGTCTTGGCAGCTCTGTTTTGCTGGCTAGCAGTCAGCTATGGGTCGCTGACCACTGCAGCTCATGTGCTGCTCAGCATCTTGATCCCTGCCGTTGAGTTGATTCTGATCTATTTTTCTCAAAGTATGGGATTTAAATGTGTTTTTGTTCACAATTTTAAAAATTATTAAATTAAAAAGAATATGCATTTGAACACACAGCAATTGGGAGAGGAAAGCAACGTTTGGTAAGGCAAAACATCCTGATCGGACATGTTAGTCAGGATCAGTTAAAACATACCTGCAAAGACTTCCACCTCACTTCCACGCAGGCCTCCCTGGAAATGGACTGTTCTTCTTGGCAGCTTGGGTAGCAAGGTGAGGGATAAACGTTATCCCCTTAATAGGGAGCGATGGGCAGATAATTCCAAACATAGCACAACTGCCTGTAGAACCCTGGTCACCTTCCACAGCACACTGGGGATGTGAGAAAAGCTACTCCAACCCACCACTTAACGCCCTTTTCAGGGCGCACAAAAGAGTAAAGTTACTCATTGTGGACATTCACAATGACAACGCAACAAAATATGCATTACTTCATATAGCAAATTTAACTAAAGGCTCACAGCAGCTCATCATTTGAGAAACACAATCCTTAGGCATCATCTAAGCTGTTTATATTTAGAGTTTCATTTGCAAACATTCTGATAGTAATCTAATTCTTTGTCGTTTGTTCTTAACCTCGCGCTACCAAGCCCTGAAAAGGGTTTTGCAAGTAACAGGAAGTAGTCAAGAGAACGGAATGCATTGTGTCGCAGTTTACAGCTTGACTGAGATATTTACACTTTTTGGTCTGGCAGATTCGACTTCAGCAGCCATTTTTTAGCACCAGGTTAGCCTTCCCTCTTTGATCCCTTCTCCTTAGCCATTCTGGGTACCAGGTTAGCCGTCCCTCTTCGATCCCTTCTCCTTAGCCAGTCTGGGTACCAGGTTAGCCTTCCCTCTTCGATCCCTTCTCCTTAGCCAGTCTGGGTACCAGGTTAGTCTTCCCTCTTCGATCCCTTCTCCTTAGCCAGTCTGGGTACCAGGTTAGCCTTCCCTCTTAGATCCCTTCTCCTTAGCCAGTCTGGGTACCAGGTTAGCCTTCCCTCTTTGATCCCTTCTCCTTAGCCAGTCTGGGTACCAGGTTAGCCTTCCCTCTTTGATCCTTTCTCCTTAGCCAGTCTGGGTACCAGGTTAGCCTTCCCTCTTAGATCCCTTCTCCTTAGCCAGTCTGGGTACCAGGTTAGCTTTCCCTCTTCGATCCCTTCTCCTTAGCCAGTCTGGGTACCAGGTTAGCCTTCCCTCTTAGATCCATTCTGCTTAGCCAGTCTGGGTACCAGGTTAGCCTTCCCTCTTCGATCCCTTCTCCTTAGCCAGTCTGGGTACCAGGTTAGCCTTCCCTCTTAGATCCCTTCTCCTTAGCCAGTCTGGGTACCAGGTTAGCTTTCCCTCTTAGATCCCTTCTCCTTAGCCAGTCTGGGTACCAGGTTAGCCTTCCCTCTTAGATCCCTTCTCCTTAGCCAGTCTGGGTACCAGGTTAGCTTTCCCTCTTCGATCCCTTCTCCTTAGCCAGTCTGCCCAGATTAGCCTTCCCTCTTCGATCCCTTCTCCTTATCCAGTCTTCTAGTTGCAGCCTGTTCCCAGGATTACCACGTGCAGGTGGAAAAGGGTCTTGGTAGGCCTGGGTCGCTGGCCCTGACACTAGCAGTCAGTTTTGGGTTGCTGATCGCTACAGCTCATGCACTGCTCAGCATCTTGATAATGATCTGACATCTTCTCAAAATAGTTGATCTGTGTATTTTTTTAACATACCATATTGGTTGCTGTTGTCGCCTGGGAGGACAGAGGAATATCATTGATCTTTACTTGACCCTATATAGAAATTTTATTTCATTGAGCCCAGACACTAGCTATGCTTTTGGTAACAGTTTTTGTGGGCACCCTGTCAGATAACCACTTTAGTGCTAAAGTAGCTCTGAGTGTCGATTCTGATACTTGAGGTAGTTGTCATGTATGACTCGCTGAGCTTACCAATGACCTTGTCTCAAGTTGCCCATCTGAATCAGGAGATGCTTTGACAAAAGTCACCATATGGAGATTAAGACAGTTGCTTCAGCGCTCATGTGGCTGCCCCTCATGGAGACCTCTACCTTGATATCTTCATGTGTTTTTTATTACATTAGTGAACTTTAGGGGCACTTCATAGTACCTGAACAACTTTCAGAGTGATTCCCTGTCTAAACTGTCAAATGCCTTTTCAAAGTCCACGAATCCAATAAAACAAGGTGGGTTCCATTCCACACTTTGTTCAATTACTATTCTCACAATAACCAATTGTAAAGAATGGCACTAATATTGGTGAGAAATAACCTACAGAATGCAAAATTTTCTAATTCTAAACCATTTACCATTTACTGTGGGCAACTTAGACACTAGTCCAGTCAGGCACAACATACTGACCAGGATGTTGCGTCAGGCACAATGCACTGACCAAGACCACAATCTCTCTTCCATGTAGCATTCTTTGGAAACAGGCCGTTTTCAAGGCAGCCCGGCTAACGAGATGTAGATTGATGTGATCCCCATAGTAGTGAAGCCAAGCATAGCACAACCGCCGGTAGACCACAGTCTACGTTCTTCAGCAAGCTTGATATGTGAGGAAAGCTACTACAACCTGCCACTTAACGTCCTTTTCAGATCGCACAAAAGAGTGAACTTACTCATTGTGGGCATTAAACAACAACAAAAACAACAAACATTTACTGAAAGAGACTGAGCGCCTATAGATCTGTCTGGAGTTCTGTGTTATAGATCACTTTTTTAGTGATACAAAACACTGTACACACGAGAGTTTGGGACATAATACAGTATTTTAATATTTTGTTCTTTCCAAAAGTACATGACCTTTGCCCTTTACAGATTCTTGATGACTATAATGAAACCAAAGGAAGCATGCCATTGGTTCTCTTTGACGATGCCATTGAGCACCTGACACGAATCCATCGAGTCTTACGAATGGTCAGGTAAGCAATCAGTTTCTATTGCTATAAATCTCTTCTGTTGTTTTAGGTGTTCATTGCTGTAGTGTACTGCAGTTCATTAATCTCATCTGTCCACTTATGTCTTTAGACATTGTAGGGTTGGTGCAAACTACATTTATGGGGCCATTATTTTCAATCCATGCCTCTAGTGTCTCTTTAACCCCTTATACCATTACACAACCAATAATAATAATATTTGTCCATCGCAAGTGATGATGACAACATAAATCAGACATGTTGTGTTGCACCTCACCAGTGAGTCCGGAGGTGGCTGTATATTCCAATTCTGGCACGGAAACCCCTTCCACATAAGTAGCATTTAAGGTCAGAATTGGACATGTGCGTGTCAGTTGTTTTGTCTTTTCGCAAAGCGCGTTTATTTTCTTCGGAGGCTCTACGTTCCTCAGCAATGGAGGTGCCACTGATGGTTGTTCCACGTTGTGCCTTGCGGTCCTGTGCAAGTCATTCCAATGAGTTTGCATTGATGTTGAAGTGAGTGAGAGAACTTTGAGGGAGTCTTTGAAGCGCTTTTTTTTTGGCCACCAACCAGACGCCATCTTTCAGCTCACCATACATTAGTTGTTTGAGGATGCGGTTGTCTGGCATGCGCACGACGTGGCTGGCCCACCTAATCTTGGTCTTCTGGATGTTCTGCATTTTTGTCTTGATGATGACAAGTCTCGGTGTCTGGTACCCTTTTCTGCCACTGTATTTTGAACAATCAATGTAAACAGCGTGTATGGAAGTGATGTTTCTTCCTAGCATGCCTGCTGTACACAGTCCACGTCTCACTGGCATACATTTTGATCAGAAACAATCATTATTATTCTATCCATGCAGTCTTGTGTTTTTAATTTGATTATAAATTATTTAATAATATTTGTTGTTATGACACAAAACTATGCAGTAGTGTCTCATCTAAAGAAGTGGAAATATTAAGGTCAGATTTAGATAAAATTTGAGAATGGTCTGTAAGCTGGCGAATGGGATTAAATGTAGATAAATGTACAGTCATCCACATGGGTAGATCCAATATGGAACATAATTACAGAATTGGCGAGAACAATATTGGAAAGATAGAAAAGGAAAATGACCTAGGGGTTATAATTAATCATACAGGTAAGGTGAGTGAGCAAGTCCAGGTAGCAGTGTAAAAGCCAAATGCAATGTTTGGTATTATAAAAAAAAATATTAAACACAGGAGCAAGGAAGTCAAAGTCAAACTGTATAAAGCATTAGTTAGATCTAGATTGGAGTACTGTGTACAGGTGTGGAGTCGTTATCGTAAAGTGGATATCTTCTTCTTCGTAGGCTGTCAGACGTCAACCTGTATTTTTTCTAAAAAAGCACCGGTCAGCATGAGGCTGTCCACACTGCCATAGAGCTTGTCTAGTGTTGCCACTGGTGATGGCCACATGTGCTTTCTCTGATCCTCATATGTCGGGCAGTTTTGCAGCAAATGTTCAGCGGTCATTTTCCATGTACCATACGGGCATTTGTCAGTGCCACCTATCTTCAATTTATTGAATAGGTGATACCTCAGTCTATTGTGGCCTGTGTGGAGTCTGATGACCACGACCTGCTCTCTTCTGTTCAACTGGTAATAGGCATCATTTCTTGTGTAGCCAGTATGTTCTGTTTCCCATTTGGTCATGTATCTGGCTCCAATAAGCCTTTTGGACTCTTCGTAGGTCACACTAGGATCTGGTTGTGGTAGTCTTGCACCTTCTTTTGCCAGTCTGTCTGTCTCCTAGTTGCCTTGGATGTTACAGAGGGATGGAACCCACTGTACCACTACTCTTTTTGGTGCGGACTGCTGGCATAGCTGACAGAGTACTGCTCTTAAATCATTAAGTTCAGTATTTTTCTGGCTTTGTAGTGCTGTGGCTACGGCCAGGGCATCTGTAAACAGGACTATATGGCTTTCATTTCTTTTGCCTGTTACCATTTCTTCTACTGCAGCCCTCAGTGCCTCTGCCTCCGCTCTGAAATTGCTTGAGTATTTTCTAGTTGCCACTGACAGTGTTATTTTTTTAACATTTAGTAGGCTCAGGAATGCCCCTGCCCCTCTGTTCTGTGTTGTGTTACAGAACCGTCGGTGTATGCATGGGCCCACTCCATGCTTGGGTAGTTTTCGTTTTACCTCAGGGTTATGTCTCTTCTTTCTTTTACAGTCTGGCTGTTCTTGTTTCCAATACCTGGTATATTTTCTACCACCTCCGGAAGTATATGCTGCCTCCAGGTAGGTTTGCGTACAGTAGGGATGGGCTTTGGTGTTGTTAATGTGATCATAGGGTCTTCGCTCATCTTTGCTTTGGCTATTTCTGCAAAGTTTCTCTGCTTTAGTTTCCCATTTCCAAATCTATTTAGTCTCTGATGTATTGGATGGTCTGTCAGTCTTCTGAGTTTCTCTGCTTGCTTCTGGGCTCTGCAGTCTCTTCTGTCGGTCATGGATTGCAGATTTGTAATCTTTTCAAGTTCTACAATTGGCGTTGACTTCATGCCTCCTGTTATAACTCTCATGGCTTGGTTTTGGATTTTGCTAATTTTATCAAAGTTCGCCTTTGCTGCTGTTGTCCATGCCGCAATGCCATACTCAAGAACTGGTCTCACTCTTCCAGTGTAAAGTTTCTTTAGTATACTTTCATCTGCTCCCCAGCTTGTGCCAACAAGTATCCTCATGATTGCCATTCTTTCTCTGGCTCTCATTCGATTTATCTCGATCTGACTTTTCCATGTCATGCACCGATCAAATGTGACTCCCAGGTAGTTTGGGTTGTCGTTTTGGCCTCAGATATTTGCCGTTAAGACTTGTTTTGGGGTTTGTTTGAAAGCGAGAATATCGTACATGTTGTTTTTTCCTCATTTATTTTGACCAGCCATGAGTTCGCCCACTCCTCCAACGATGTTAGGGCCTGCTGCATCCGATTACTTGCTATGGTGAGATTTTTTTCAGAGGTCCACATAGCCAGATCGTCTGCAAACAATGAGCTGTGGACTCTTCTTGGTATATTCTCTGAGATGTTGTTTATATACACCAGGAAAAGTGTGGGTGACAGTACTCCCCCTTGGGGTACTCCCTGCTCAAGTGTCACCTTTTTGCTCATCTGCCCTTGTACTTGAACTCTGGCTGTGCTGTTTTTGAGGTAGTGGCTGATCCATCTGTACATTTACCAACAAACTTCACTTCTTCGTAGCTTGACTCAAGTCCCTCTTTCCAGACCTTGTCAAATGCCTTCTCTAAATCCACTCAAACCGCCACTGTGTGTTTTTTCTCCTGGTAAGCATCCTCTATTTCCTGGGCTATGAGAGTGATCTGGTCCTCAGTGGATCTGTGCTGTGTAAAGCCTGCTTGCAGTGGAGTTAGTATGTGTTTTTCTTCCAGATGCCACATCAGTCTGGTGTTTATCATACGCTCCATCAGTTTTCCTACACAGCTCAGCAGACTGATAGGCCTGTATCCATTTTGATCTGCTCTATCTTTTTCTTTCTTTGGTACTGGTATAATTACAGCATCTTTCCATGCCTGAGGTACAATTCCCCTTTTCCAGCTTTGGTTCAGGGCTAATAATAACTTCCTCTTTGCTGTTTGGCTCAACCCCCATCAGCATTTCGTTTGTTACGCCATCTTTTCCGGGCGATTTCTTTTTCTTTAAAGTTCTCATGGCCTCTTCCATTTCATTCATTGTTAGTTTTGCCATCATGTGCTCCTCTGGTGCCATCTTGATGTTGTCGTGGCTCTTTTGTTCTTCATTAATGTCTGTATGCCTATTTGTAGGGACATCAATGTGGTTTGCTCTGGCATAATGTTCTATAAAGGCGTTTGCAGCTTTTTTTCCAGTGAGCATGTTGTCGCCCTGCTTGATGGTAATTTTTTTGTTTGATGGAGTTTCATCATTCATGGCTCTGACTAACTTCCATAGTTTGTTCCCTTCTTTGTCTAAATTGAGGCTTTCTGTATTGTTTTTCCAGCTGTCTCTTGTTATTTGGTTTATTGTTCTTTTTGTATTTCGCCATGGTAGCTTTGAAGGCGATATTTGCCTCCATAGATTGTTCTCTCTCTGCCATGTTCCTAGCATTTGAGACTTTGTCTTCCGCTTTCTGCAATTCATCATTCCAATATGGCTTGTAGTTTTTCCTTGCCCCTCTTGGGATGGTTTCGGTGGCTGCTTGCATTATTGCTTTGCTTAGGCTTTCCACCATGGGTTTCATATTGTTATTCCGTGTGTTGATGGTTTCGCACAGCCCATCTGTCAGGATTGCAAATCTGTCCCAGTCGGCTCGTTTATAGTTCCAACGTGGGAGCGGTTTTATTTCCTGTGGGCCTACTTCCATATGAACTTCTATCCTGATTGGTCTGTGGTCGCTACCTGCCAATTGGTTTAGCACCTGGCAGTCTATTATGTGGTGATTATCCACCGTGGAAAAGGCCAAGTCTGGAGTAGAGGTGGTATGCCAGGTTCTAGAATAGAAGCTAGGGCTGTCCTTCGGCCTATTAATAAGATAGAGATTTGTGTCTATCTCCCAGTCTTCCACTTCATCACCTCCGTTGTCTGTGTCCGAATATCCCCATCTCTCCGAGTGGCTATTGAAGTCTCCAACTACTAGGCAGCTAGAGTCCTTGATTTCCATACTCGAGAGGGACACGTCTTTGTTTGGTGGGCCCTACAGGTTGAAGATGCGGATCTTCGTTTCTTGTGTCATTATGGTAAAGTGAATATAAACATGCTGGAAAGGATTTTAAAAATAGCGACAAAGCTAATAGTGGGATTCCAGAATTACAGTTATGAGGAAAGACTCCGAAAAACCAGCCTGCAGTATCTAGAAAAGATAAGAAGTGTCTTCTAAACCAGTATAAAGACGTTAAGTTAAAGTATTATTGCCCTTGTAAAAATTGTGTATGTTTATTGTAATTATTGTTGACATTTTGTATTAACTGATTGTCTCACAGAGGGAACTCGTTATTGGTGGGGGTAGGAGGTAGCGGAAAGCAAAGTTTATGTCATTTGGCTGCTCATGCGGCTAGGTGTGAGATATTCCAGATCATGCTGAGTCGAGGCTACAACGAGAATAATTTCAGGTTAGGAACAGCCCAATGGTTTTCTTTCTACTCTCTGTCTTTCTCTTTCTCTCTCTCTCTCTCTCTCTCTTTCTCTGCCATCTTTCTTTCTTTTTTTTTCTCTACTTCTCTTCTCTCTGCTTCTCTTCTCTCTGCTTTTTTTTTCTTCTCTCTTCGCTGTCTTCATTTCTCTCTCCTTCTCTGTCTTCATTCTCTTTTCTCTCTCTCTCTCTGCATCTCTCTTTTTCTCTTCTCTCTTCCTCTCTTCTCATCTCTCTCCGCCTTCGCTTCTCTTGTAGTAGTGTTATAATTACTTTAGATTACCCTTTCTACATTGGCGGTCCTGGTTACTGGGGTCAAATCAAATTACATGCTGGAAACCCATCATTGAATTATTTGCTTTCTACATGACCTGGAGTCTATCTCATAATTACTGGTCGTGGAAGAAAGTCGAACGACCAGTTGCAGACCATTATTACTACACACACCTTACCATTTATCACTACATATAGATACTATAAATGAGACTATAGCAAATATAGATTGTGGTATATGGATGTGTTTTATTATGGGTCAGAAAATGTAAGTTACAACATCAAGGATTTCATAAGAACCAAAATTCAAAAATTTAAAAACAAATTTCTTGTGATCGTGCTACTAAGTCTCTATTATCAGGGATTATGTGCAGAAGCAAATATTTAACCCTTAACTATCTTATGCCTTTCTGATGATCTTGACTTGACTTGGCTTTGTTCACTCTCAATCTCCCGCTATCAAGCCCTGAAAAGGGCTTAAGTAGCAGAATGTTTAGAAAACACAATGCGTTGTGTCATAGTTTACAGCTGAACCTATATATTTGCAACTTTCGGTCAGACACATCTGACTTCAGCAGACATGTTTTGAGTTCAAGGTTAGCTTTTCCTCTTCGATCCCTTCTGCTTAGCTAGTCTGCTTTGATGCAGCCTGTTATCCAGGATCACTGTGTGGAAGTGTAGAAGGGTCTTGGCAACTCTGGCTTACTGGCCCTGACGCTATCAGTCAGTAATGGGTCTCTTACCGCTGCAACTCATAACTTAACTTTCTTAGGATCTGAATGGATGTCTTTGTGATCAAATACCTACATCTAATCTATACAACCAACCGAACAATAAAACACTACATTTCACTCCGTGTGAAGCATAGGGCCTTGACTGTTGATGACTTCTGAAATGAAGCATGTGCCAAAACACTTTGTTTGACCTTGCAATAGTGAAAGTGAAGAGTAATCAGGGCGGGGGAAATATTGATCAAGACCATACCATACATACTCATTCCTGCCCCTGAGAACAGACCATGCCACAGCAGTCTGGGCAATAAAGTGGGCCTCGACACTGTAACTACATAGTGGTGAGATTATTGAGGAGCCTCGCATTGCACTACAGCCAGATGTACTATGGTAAGCCTTCTGAAATACAGATTTGATGTAAAAAAAGCCACTGTAACCTGCAACCAAAACATCATCACAGTATAACTCAACACAAGTAGCTTCGAACAACAATAACATCCTTATAATGTTGGCTAATATAGTTATTTGTTCTCAGTGTAGAGGTTGGGGGACGGCAGGGGCTAGTGGTTAAGTGACATGGCTCACAAATCGAAGGTGCAGGGTTTGCTCTCCATCACAGCACCAGCCATTACCCCGGGGAAGCAAACACTTGGAAAATGCAGGAGGAAGCAGACCCTTACATAAAATGATTGATGAAGTCGGATGCACTGGGCCAACAGACACAAAATAAAAACAGTGCAATGCACATCGCCTTGTGGAATAGAGAAATAAGGTGAACGCTCAAAACAAAACCCTTATTTAGTAATCTCATATGCATGGAGGCGAGGAAATAAGGTTGGTTGGTTGGTTAGTTGCTAATACCCACAATGTAACTCTTTTGTGCGTCCTGAAAAGGATGGAACTTGTGGCAGAATGTAGTAGCTTTCCTGACATCCTGAGCATGCTGATGAAGTTGACCAGGGTCCTCCAGGCGGTTGTGCAATGCTTGGCTTCATCTGCATGCCACTCACTACTATGGGGATCACATCAAATCTCACTTTGTTAGCCAGACTGTTGTCCTCGACAACAGCTTGTTTCCAGGACGACCATCGAGGAGGTCAAGTGAGGGTCTTGGCCAGTATATTTCTCCTTGTCCTAGCTGACATTGTTTGATCAGTGTGTTTTGCCTGACCAGACGTTGACCTCATCGTCCCAAGAAAATAAGGTATAAAATATGAACCTTTTTTATGCCTATAACTTTATGTATTTTGTCGTTGTGTACAACAGAGATGATCTAAAGAATCTGTACTCAAAACTTGGTACAGAAAACAAGCAAGTTACCTTCCTATTCAGCGATCAACAGGTTGCTGAAGAAGGTAACATACATATTGTGTTAATGATTGTGTGTGTGCTCATATATGAATACATGCATGTCTGTCTCTCGCTCTCTTTTTCTGTGTATATATATATATTAAGTAAGTAGCATGTACCTTACAGAATGTAGCTTCTTACAACCACCACGTATTTGGCTGTTATAAGTTTCTTTGCAAGTGTGCAGTATGGTAGGTTGCCTTTACTTTCAGCACATGCAGGAGCATTCGCCCGAGAAAACAAATATATATACATACACATACATAAATACCTACATACATACATAATAGCTGTCCATCGTTGTCGATGAGGACCGCCGACATCATCCTTGTCACAGACTTCCCTGTTGGGTGTGGGTGCGCATGTGGCTGAACAGGCCAATGCGAGCACGAAAACATCTGCTACATATTGGGCACACGAGGTTTGTAGAAGGGGATGGTGTTCCCGCTGTTCGGGATTTCCGCGTCTCGCGTCTGCACTGGGCTTTCACAACTTGGTCGTCTTCACCGGCAGCAACACTCGATTTGACTGCGCTTCTCCAGTCACATCTGTTTTGCGCAAGACATTCCCAGGTGTCGATGTCTATCTGGCAACTTTTTAGTGAGTCCTTCAGACCGTCTTTAAAACGTTTCTTTGGGCGCCCTCTCTCGCGCCATCCCTCTCTCAGCTCGCCGTAGAGAAGCTTCTTTGGGAGTCGCTCATCTGACATACGGACGAGGTGTCCGGCCCATCCTAGTCTTGCTTTTTCTATCAGTGGATGGATGCTGGGCAGGTTAGCCCTCGAGAGAACCTCGATGTCAGTGACACGATCTTGCCTTCGGATGGGGAATATTCGCCTCAGGCAACCTATGTGGAAGTGGTTTAACCTCCTTGCATGTCCAGAGTATACAGTCCAGCTTTCGCAAGCGTATAGTAGGGTTGGAATGATGGTTGCACGGTAGACTTTGAGTTTGGTCTTGACGCTGATGCCATGACGAGCCTAAACCATCGAGCGCATTCTACCAAAGGCTGTGCTGGCCTTTGCTATTCTGCTTGCCACCTCATCGTCTAGGCTGACAGATCTCGACAGCGTGCTGCCCAGATATGTGAATTTGTCTACGGCATTCAACGTCTGCCCGCTGACTGTAGTCTCTGGTTTTGTGTACGGCATGCCTGGTGCTGGTTGGTACATGACCTCTGTTTTTTTGCATTTATGATCAGGCCAAAATGTGTGCATGCGGCAGAGAACTGGTCCATTCCAACCTGCATGTTCAGTTCTGAGTTGCTCATTAGAGCGCAGTCGTCAGCAAATACATGTTCCCTGATTATGTCGCCAGCCACTTTGGTTTTGGCCTTCATTCTTCTGAAATTGAGTAATTTGCCATCTGTGCGGTACTTTATGGATATTCCAAGCTCCAATGATCTGAAGGCGTCTGTCATTGTGGCCGCGAACATCATGCTGAACAAAGTCGGGGCGAGTACACATCCTTGTTTTACTCCGTTTGATACTAGAAACGTTTTAGATGTCCAGTACACGAGCACACATGCCTTCGTGTAGCTGTTTTACCATTATTATGAACTTGTTGGGGCAGCCAAACTTAGACATTATCATCCACAGCCCTCCTCTGTTAACTGTATCAAATGCCTTTGTCAAATCAATAAATGTGGTGTACAAGGCCTGGTTTTGTTCTCGACACTTCTCTTGTACTTGGCGAGCGGCAAAAATCATGTCCACTGTTCCTCTTCCGGCTCTGAATCCACATTGGCTTTCTGGGAGGTGATGGCTTTGTTCAAGGTGCTTGTTGAGCCTGTTTAGCAGTAAGCGCGCTAGGATCTTGCCTGCTACGGAGAGTAGCGATATTCCACGATGATTGTCGCATTCCTGACGGTTGCCTTTTCTTTTGTACAGGTGAACGATTGAGGCGTCCTTTAGCTTCTGCTGAATTTTTGCCTCCGCCCACATGTGACAGAAGAGTTCAGTGATCCTTCTGGTGAGGGATGGGCCAGCTGTCTTATATACCTCTGCTGGTATTGCGTCAGCTCCTGGAGCTTTTCTTATAGATAGTGAACTGATTGCCCTGTCGACTTCCTCCTCAGTAATGACTTCATCCAACGCCAGGTTCAGTTCCACCTGCGGCATTCGCCGGATGGCCTCTTCATTTATGGACGATGGGTGGTTTAGTATTTTGCAGAAGTGGTCTGCCCATCTGTCTAGAATCTGAACCTTATCTGTAAGCAGTACCCCATCCGCACTGCGAACTGGAGTATTACTAGAGGGCTGCGGGCCGTAGAGAGCTTTCAGTGCCTCGTAAAACCGTTTTGTGTCATGACGCTCGGCGAACATCTGAATTTCGTCAGCTCTTTTGCTGAGCCAAGAGTCTTGCATCTCTCTAAGCCTGGTCTGGACAGCTTTGCGAGCAGTATTGAAGGCAGCTTTTGCTGCCGGAGATGGTGTGTCCCTCTGGTATTCCCTGTGCGCTTCATGTTTTGCATTTAGAAGGCCCTGTATTTCCAGATCGTTCTCATCAAACCAGTCCTTATGCTTGCGCGTGAGTGGGCCAAAGTGTTTAACAGCTGTAGCGTAGAGTGTGTTTCTCAATGATGCTCAGTTCTTTTTGATGTCGTTCTTTTCAAAATGAAGCTCAGATAGTCTGCCCTCAAGCTCTTCCTGGAAGCCTCCTCTCGTGGGTTCGTATTTCAGCTGAGAGACATTTAGCCTCCTCTGTGGTTTCTTTCCCTGGGGGCGCATTTTTGGCTGGATCTTGAAGTTTAGCTTGGCAATGACAAGTCGATGGTCGGTCCAACATTCTGCACCACACATGCTCTTCGTTACCATAACATCCGCTCGATCACTACGTCTGATGATAATGTGGTCAATGAGGTGCCAGTGGCAGGACCTTGGGTGCATCCATGTGGTTCTATTTCGGACAGGAAGTCGGAAAGCTGTGTTTGTAATGAGTAGTTCATTTGCGGCACATGTCCTCAGAAGGAGCAGTCTGTTACTATTGCATTTTCCGAAACCATGTCTGCCAATGGCCCCCTCCCAGGCTGTATGGTCTGTGCCAACCCTAGCGTTAAAATCACTGAGGATGACCAGTTTGTCAGATTTGGGGACTGCAGCGATGAGCGCCTCTAGGTCCTCATAAAACTTATCTTTTGTTTCCTGAGGAAATACATACATACATACATACATACATACATACATACATACATATATATACATACATACACATACATACATACCTACATACATACATACATACTTACATACATACATACATACATACCTACATACATACATACATACATACCTACCTACACACACACATACATACATACATACATATACACACACATACATATATACACACATACACAATATATATATATAAATATATACACACACATACATACATACACACATATATACATACATACACACGTACATATATACATATGCACGCACGCAGGTCTCTGTCATTAAGAGGTAAGGCACTCGCCTCTCAAAGCGATGAATAGAAACGATGGCCTATCAAGTTCTGCAGATTCCAAGTAACTCCTGGTCTCAAGGGAGGTGGGACCAGAGAACATGCATCCGTAGTTACCTCCGGTCATATCGACTTATGTCTTGCCACTGGACCAAGGTAGCTCAGGACCAGAGAAGGAAGTTGATTATCCGCTCAGTTTCTTCCTCATTATTATCCAAATACAATGTGAGTTACATCATCAAGACAAAACCGTCTGATGATGTCGCCATTATCACTTGTGATGGACAACTAAATTCTGCATGGGTTGCTCAGAAAGTAATGCTCACAATTTTGTCTCCTAAAACTGTATTCATAATGAATGTAATTCACGCATAATATAAATGAATGTTTCTTTTGCGCATGCTATTTTTCCACATAATCTCTGTCTACTGTGCAACCTTACACCAGTGTGAAACAGGGGCATGCATGCCCTTCGTGTACAAACTCATTTCTTGTTCCCTGAGCGATGATCCTTTGACATCTGTGGTTGTTTGTGAGACTTCGAGGAACTAACCTTGTGCATGCATTAGAATGTCCAAGATCATAGAAAATGACCATCGCACTTCCCTGTAGGGCTAGTTGTCAACTTGTGATGCAATAATCCTTGAATAATGATATCATCATGCTGCAACATGTCTGGGCTGGTCCAGACCATAGTCAATCATGCAGCTAAGTCTCTCAACTTCCAAAAAGGACCTGGATTACACAGATAATCTGGTACTTTTGTTACACAGTCATAGCCAAATACAAGAGAAACTTGATAGGGTGAAAGCCACATTGGGACTGAATATCAACATGAAGAAAACAAAGCTTCTTAGACTCAACACTGGGACGATGAGGCTAACGTCTGGTCAGGAACAACACACTGATCAGACAATATTAGCCAAGGTCAGGAGAAATATACTGGCCAAGACCCTCACCTGACCTCCTCGACTGTCATCCTGGAAACAGACTGCTGTTGAGGACAACAGTCTGGCCAACAAGGTGAGGTTCGACGTTATTCCTGTAGTAGTGAGCGATACACAGATGAAGCCAAGCATAGCACAACTGACTGAAGGACCCCAGTCCACTTTCATCAGCACGCTCAGGATGTGAGGAAAGCTACTGCAACCCGTCACTTAACGTCCTTTTCAGGGCGCACAAAAGAGTAACCTACTCATTGTGGGCATTCACAAACAATAACAATAAACTCAACACTATCAGCAAAGAACCAATCATGCTAGAGGGAGAGCAGTTGGAAAAAGTGGATACCTTTACCTATATGGTCAGCACAATAGACACACAAGAAGATGCAGATGTAAGGATCAGAATTGGAAAGGCAAGAGGAGCATTTCTGACACTAAAACAACATATGGAGATTCAAAGAAATCAAGATTCACACCACAGTTAGAATTTTCAACACCAGTATCAAGTCGATGCTGTTGTATGGGGCTGAGACATGGAGAACAACCAAAGCGTTACAACACAGACTCCAGTCCTTCGTTAACAGATGCCTACTAAGGATAATGGGCATAATGTGATGGGAGAAGGTGAGGAATGAAGATCTATGGGAAATGCGCCAAGATCATCATTGGAACAACAAATTCAGCAGAGAAAATGGGACTGGATAGGTAATACACTGCAAAAGCCACAGTTCAACATAGCCAGACAGGCTCTTACATGGAATCCTCAAAGGAAGAGAGGTAGACCCATAAGTACACGGAGAAGAGAATGTGAGAAAGAACTAATACATGGAATCCTCAAAGGAAGAGAGAGGCAGACCCATAAGTACACGGAGAAGAGAATGTGAGAAAGAACTAAAATTAAATTAAACCTCACCATGTTAGCCAGACTGTTGTTCTCGACAATAGCCCATTTCCAGGACGACCAACTAGGAGGTCAGGTGAGGGTCTTGACCAGTATATTTCTCCTGACCCTGGCTAACATTCTCTGATCAGTGTGTTTTGCATGACCAGATGTTAACCTCATTGTCCCAAATGCAGAGAGTAGAATGTTGACTTACACACCAGCTTCATAGATTACATCAAAACTTTTGACTGTGAAACACGAAATGCTAGAGAGAATCATGCAAGACATGGGGGTTGCCAACATACCTGATTCAACTGGTCCAAACACTGTCAAAAATAACAAGCAACAGTCAGAATAGCTGGAGAGACATCAGACTGGTTTGAGGGGCAAATGGAAAGGATGCAAACTCTTCCTTAATCTTTTCAACATGAGAGAAATGTCAAAATTGACAGAAAATATTAAAAGTTTGACTTGTTAACCATTGGCGGGAATGAAATACCAGAACTAAGATATGCAGATGATACATTTGTCCTTTCTTCTTCTTCTTCTTCTTCGTTCGTTCTCAATCTCTCACTACCAAACCCTGAAAGGGCTTAAGTAGCAGAATGTAGTCCAGAGAACGGAATGCGTTGTGACGTAGTTTACAGCTTGGCTGCGATATTTGCACCTTTCGGTCCAACACATCCGACTTCAGCAAGCATTTTTTTAGTACTGGGTTAACATTCCATCTTTGATCCCTTCTCCTTAGCCAGTCTGCCCTGCTGTAGTCTGTTATCCAGGATCACCGCGTGGAGGTGTAGAAGGGTCTTGGCAGCTATGGTTCGCTGGCCCTGACGCTAGCAGTCAGCTATGGGTCGCTGACCACTACAGCTCATGCGCTGCTCAGCATCTTGATCCCATTTGTCCTTTCAAATAGCACTGAGATGCTTGAACGGATGATCGTGTTGGTTAAGCAAACACAGCGAGAGGAAAATCAATACCTAAACATCAGCAAGATCAAGATAATGAGCACTGATAAGGTAAAGACCAAACCTAAAGTTATTCTAGAGAAGCAAGAAGTTACGATCGTCATAAGTTTTGAATATCTCGGCTTGATTGTAATCAACAATGCAATGGAGGTTACTAAACGAAATAAGAATAAGAGTGGCCATAACTTAACTTAACTTAACTTACATAACTTAACTTAACATCTTTATACTGGTTTAGAAGACCCTGCAGAGTCTGTATACAACCAGTTACATTTACATCACCTTGCTCTAAAATCTATGCGCATCCAGTTTATTCTTAAATGCATTAACTGTCCCTGCCTCCACTACCTCCCCTGGCAATGCATTCCAAGCAGACACCACTCTCTGACTAAAAAAATATTTCCTAATATCTAACCTGGACCTCTCTTTAATCAGCTTGTAGCTATGCCCTCGTGTTATTGTAGGTGGCTGTATTTTAAAAAACTTGTTATAGTCTAATTTATCGATTCCTCTGATCATCTTATAAACCTGTATTAAGTCACCACGAATTCTTCTCTCTTCGAGACACTGTAGGCCGGTTTTTCTGAGTCGTTCCTCATAACTGTAATTCTGGAATCCCACTATCATCTTTGTCACTCTTTTTTGTATTCTTTCTAGCATGTTTATGTCCCCTCTATGATAAGGACTCCACACCTGTACACAGTACTCCAATCTAGGTCTAACTAAAGCTTTATACAGTTTGACGATCACTTCCTTGCTCCTATGTTTAATATTTCTTTTTATCATACCTAACATTGCATTTGCCTTTTTCACTGCTACCTTAACTTGCTCACTCACCTTTCCTGTATGATCTATTATAACCCCTAGGTCCCTTTCCTTATCTATCTTTCTAATATTGTTTTTTCCCATTCTGTAATTATGTTCCATATTGCAAGCCATACTACAAGCCATAACATTGCAGAGGTTAACTAAAATGAAAAACGAATGGCAGAACACTAACAAAAAAACCAAAAATAAATATAATGAGGACTTGCATCTTCACAGTGACAATGTAGGGATACAAGACATGGGCAACCACACAAACACAAAGGAAAATGATCGATACCTTCAAGGTGAAATGCTGCAGGAAAGTGCTGAAAATACCAAATAATTGGTATGCGAATTGCAGGGTGTACATCCAATGAGTTGTAGAGTCTTCTACGCTAGAGCTGTATAAGAAAAAAATAAAGTTATACAGCCACAGCATGAATGTTATTTTTAATGTTGATATCAGACAGCAACTCTAAAGTAAAGGTTTTAATTTGCAACATAAATAATGTGATCTTTAACAGAATATTTATAAATGTAGTTCTTGCACCCTTGCAGGTTTCTTGGAGCTAATCAATAACATGCTGACAACAGGGATGGTACCTGCATTATACCCTGATGATGAGAAAGACTTTATTATTAACTCGGTAAACATAATCAAGTCATTGAATCGGGCTTCACACTTCACGTTCATCTTCCCATTAATATTCAGATATTATTACAATGATCACTTTCAATTGATTCATTAATATTTTTAAGCCTTTTCTCGAATTGCCAGATTTCTTCATGTTCAATTTTTCATAAGCACTTAACCTTGTAACGCACACATAAGAAATTGACACAATTTTCCCAATAGCTGTATTATTTTTCAGCACATCACGTTTTACTATAGTTGTTGATTTTGAGAGCCTGTAACCTTTGTTATTTGTTGGTCTATAGATATGATTTTGTTTTGTGTTGTAAATTAATAAGGAGCTTGATGGTGTTATTATTTTTGTTGTGTGTGTGTTAGTTTCTGATATTCAAGAAAAGGAAGACGTTGAAAAACAGTACAAACATTTAGACTCACCTATTTCTGGGTATTACAGGTGCCTAGTCAATTATTAAAACTGCCACAGAATACTGAAAGTGTGATTTACAAGATCAGAATATCTGTTAGTTTCCACTACAAACGTATTTATTACATCTACATAATCAGATTTAACAGATCTACCTAAGACAAATCTGCTGCACTATTTTAACTTTATCACCCTCAATAATGGGATAATCTTCAAATCTGAGTGAAAAAGAGAATAAATCGTTTAAAAATTCAGTTTAAAATTCAGCAAGCTAGTTTTACAATTGCAACCCGAGCAGACGGAAGTTAAGTCTATTTTTAATTCAAATACCCGTATGTTCAGCCATTTCTATAGCATTAACCCGGATGTTTAAACACAATAAACTGGTAACTATCCGTACCGTCGCTGTGCAGCAATGCTGGATGTAAAACTTAAATTGTTGTCCTGTGGCAAACGTTAATGAGGTGAAGTGTTTCTGGATATAAAACTGTCAGCATTTGAATATTAGAGGAGAGGGTGGCTCTGTAGTTTGTACACTGGTCGTATAATTTGCCCTACATTCCTTTCAATTTAGCTATCAGTGATCTTTTAAAGAATACATCATCCCACAGACATTTACAGTTATGATTCTTCATGAATATAGGTCTGTATCAGATTTCTCTTATGATTTCTATTTTCGGCCACTTTCATAAACTTTCACCCATTTGTCTTCAGGGGATGACTTTCTCTCCAATGTCTTTGTTTTCTTCTTTTCTGGTGTCCCTGTGTCTTCCAGTCCAGGTCATTTTTGGTTGTACTTTGAATATCTTCCCTGAGCATGTGTCTTACCAATCTGTACTTTCCCTCATAATCACCAACAAAATCATTAATTATCCTTCCCTTTACCACAAACCTGTGTTTGCTGTTACATCTGGCCTGCTTATAAACACATGGAAATGTTTTTTTAAAATTCTTCTGGATCATCCTTTCATTTAACTTGACATGAAAGTTGTCTGTTTACATAGACTTCTATTTCTCCTATTTTAACCAACTTCCCATAACCTAGAGAGCTGATATTGTGTGCATATAGCCTTGACTACTGCGACCTGTTAATCTGTCAAATTTTGACGTATCCTTGAATAGCTTGTCTTGGATTCGTTATATAAACTTTTCAAATTCAATATGCAGCGTTTGGCAAAAAATATGTCTTAGTATTAATACAATTTTGTACTGAAAAATGTCCAGAGCCTAGGTAGTGCAGGGGTTAGTGCACTGGCTTCCCAACTGAGCGATCAGGGTTCGGTCCACAGTTGATGCAGGATTTTTCCCAATCGCAAAATGGTTCCCGGGGTCCACCCAGCCTGAAAATAGGGTACCAAATAATCTGGGAAAGTTAAAGGCAGCTTGTGTGAAGTTTAGCACATCACCCCAAGTGTGCCATTGCTGAAGAAAAATAAATGTCTAACATCATATTCACCATATGCCACACTGGCGTGAAATTGGGATCTTTACTTTACTCAATTAACCCAAAAATCTAGTTTTTAAAAACATTTATGTGTTGTTCACTATAGGCCACAAGGCCGCAACTGTTGCTCCTCACTGATTTATACTTTGGATGGTTTCCATCAGCTCTACCAAAGATAACCCAAATGATTTGGTTCTTGTTCAGTTCAACTCAGTTCACTTAGACCTGTGGATAGTAGTCTCTTCCCTTGCGACTTCAGTGAAAAGTGCGACTTGCTGGTTATGTCTTTTTATTAATTTATGTCTCTACACACAACAAAATCATATTTATAGACCAACAAATAACAAAGGTTACAGGCTCTCAAAGTCAACAAGCAAAGTAAAACGTGACATGCTGAAAAATAGGACAGCTGTAAGGGAAATTGCGTCAATTTTTTATATGGGCATTACAAGGTTAAATGCTGGATTTCATATCCGCAACTAGCGACACATTCTTAGAATTCGCTGGCTCAACCTTATCTCCAATGCCGAGGTCACAGCAACAACAAACTGCCCTCCTTGTCTTGGATAATCTGGTTCATCGTCGCCTTACCATCTTCGAGCATGTCCGACAGGATCAGGGCGTCCCAGCTCACCAACTCCTTCTCAAATCATTCCTCTGTGCCAAGGACCAGCCATCTGGCAGTGGTCAGTCAATGCAACATGCCACTGAGACCTAAGCGAACATTATTATTATTCTCCCTGGAAAATAGGGCTGTATTACTTATTTCTGTTTTGCACCATCTTTTTGAGCATCAGCTTTGGCACACTTGCCCTTTAACATTCTCCTATCTTTCTGTCCTTGTCGCTTTATCTCATAGAGGTTGTTTGAAAGGTTTGATAGCCCAAAAGATTATGATTAACATGTAGCTGACTCTTACTCTGACTCGGTGTTTGATAACCATTTAAGAGTATCACTGAACTGAAGCATTATTTTATTTTGTAGAGGACCCTGTAAATAAAATAACGGGTACACATTTATTTTGGTTAAACTCTTTCACTTCAGAGTATTTTAGCACTCCCTGCTAGAATTTGTGTGTGTGTTGAGTTTTAAGAAGTGGAGTGTGCAGGCTTAATCTGAAATGCTAAGACATCAGACCAAAGACTTCTATTCAGTGGAGTGTGCATGCTTAAATCTGAAATGCTAAGACATCAAACCAAAGACTTCCATTCAGTGGAGTGTGCATGCTTAAATCTGAAATGCTAAGACATCAGACCAAAGACTTCTTTTCAGTGGAGTGTGCATGCTTAAATCTGAAATGCTAAGACATCAAACCAAAGACTTCCATTCAGTGGAGTGTGCATGCTTAAATCTGAAATGCTAAGACATCAAACCAAAGACTTCTATTCAGTGGAGTGTGCATGCTTAAATCTGAAATGCTAAGACATCAGACCAAAGACTTCTATTCAGTGGAGTGTGCATGCTTAAATCTGAAATGCTAAGAGATCAAACCAAAGACTTCTATTCAGTGGAGTGTGCATGCTTAAATCTGAAATGCTAAGACATCAGACCAAAGACTTCTATTCAGTGAAGTGTGCATGCTTAAATGATGGGATAAGCATATCAATCTTGGTTGAAATTATATTGCGAAATGAGGGGCAATCTTAGTGCAATAATAAATGGTTTTCAAGTTTAAATCTCAATTAGTATTATTAAATAGCCTTGTGTGACTTATTTACTGACTTGCGCTTGTATTAGAAATATAAAGACAAATAAAAGATGGTTTAGTAATTGCAATGACTGGCTTAACTCCTATCCAGATGAGAAATGAAGCTGCAGCTGTTGGTAAGGGACCTGCCAAAGAAAGCATTTGGCAGTACTTTGTAGACAAGTGTGCTAATAACCTTCACATCGTGTTGACAATGTCACCTGTTGGAGAGACTTTGAGGACTCGTTGCAGAAACTTCCCAGGTACACTTCTTTGTGGTTTCATTTGCTTCTGTGTTTGCTCTACTGTTTATGTTGTTATAAAGTGGGAAGGCTAGTGTTGGGGCCAGATGAGTCATGCTGAACCAAGGTTCCTACATCATATAAGGACCAGGTGTAACATACTGACCAAGCCTCACCATCTCATGTCAGGGCCAGGTGTCGCATACTGACCAAGACCCCAACACCAGGGCCAGCTTTAACATACTGACCAAGACCCCAACATCAAATTCAGTTGTAACATACTGATCAAGACCCCAACATCAGGGCTAAGTGTAACATACTGACCAAGACCCCAACATCAAAGTCAGTTGTAACGTACTGACCAAGACCCCAACATCAGGACCAGGTGTAACATACTGACCAAGACCCCAACATCAGGGCTAAGTGTAACTTACTGACCAAGACTCCAACATCAGGTTCATGTGTTAACATACTGACAAAGACCCCAACATCACAACCAGGTAAAACATACTTACCAAGAATCACCACTTTACATCTGGGCTATGTGTAACATACTAACCAAGACCCCAACATCAGAGTCATGTGTAACATATTGACCAAGACTCACCACTTCACATCAGGGCCATGTGTAACATACTGACCAAGACCCCACCTCACATCAGTCCATGCCGGACACCTAAAGCAGGATGTGTTACAGCTGTGTGACCAACAAAGTGGGAATTGACTATGGGCCCTTTAATGGGGATCCTATTGAGAAGTCTAGTATTGCCATACAGTCAGGAGGGCCGAGGACTTACGTCTGTTACATCTGTGGCACAGATTATGTGAGTTACTGCAGAAAGAAGGCACCCACTGTACAAGAGTTGAAAATGAGATCATGGATGGCTTAGGCAGAGCAAACAATTGGACAGGTGACTGCAGTTGAGATGATAGTGAAGAGAGAAGAATAGGTCCACACTGGTGAAGAGAGAAGAATGGGTCCACACTGGTGAAGAGAGAAGAATGGGTCCACACTGGTGAAGAGAGAAGAATGGGTCCACACTGGTGAAGAGAGAAGAATAGGTCCACACTGGTGAAGAGAGAAGAATGGGTCCACACTGGTGAAGAGAGAAGAATGGGTCCACACTGGTGAAGAGAGAAGAATGGGTCCACACTGGTGAAGAGAGAAGAATAGGTCCACACTGGTGAAGAGAGAAGAATGGGTCCACACTGGTGAAGAGAGAAGAATGGGTCCACACTGGTGAAGAGAGAAGAATGGGTCCACACTGGTGAAGAGAAAAGAATGGGTCCACACTGGTGAAGAGAGAAGAATAGGTCCACACTGGTGAAGAGAGAAGAATGGGTCCACACTGGTGAAGAGAGAAGAATGGGTCTACACTGGGGAAGAGAGAAGAATGGGTCCACACTGGTGAAGAGAGAAGAATGGGTCCACACTGGTGAAGAGAGAAGAATGGGTCCACACTGGTGAAGAGAGAAGAATGGGTCCACACTGGTGAAAGTATGACAGATTACCTCATAGTCATCATAACCCTAAACAGGAATGCGGAGAGTGGTGCAATGGAAAAGCAGAGCTTGAGATTAACCAGCTAATAAGTTATAACACTCCGAATAATGATACCGTCATATATACTTATGCACAATGGATCTCTATTAAGCGGTGAAAAAGCAGGTTGGGACTTCTCAGCCAGTATGGGAGGTCAGGTTGTTGCTAAGTCGGGTGGGTCATACAGGACACCAACCTTTAAAAGGAGAATGGAAATTGAAGCAGTGACCTCAACTCTGGGATGGCTGAGATCTCTTTACAAAGGCAGTCATCTTGTCAGATTCTCAATACTTACTTCGGAAGGTACAGAAGGGCTGGCTGGTAATAATATTTTCCCATCGCAAGCGAAGACGGTGACAGCGTAGACATGTATATTCAGATGTGACTGCATAAGAATGTACAGTCCAATACGAGTATGACAGACTACCACGGACGGAGCAGGAGAGTATGCAACCAGCGAGCTACAGGCACCATCAGCATCCAGACCCTGTACCATTTGCTGAGAGAGACTGAGCTACTATGAGTAAGCCCGGAGTGCAGTGACATCTATCTTAGAATCGAAAAGACTGTCCATGTTTTGCATGCATAAAGAAGGGCTGGCTAAGTCATGAATGGATCACAAATGCAGAAGCCTCAAATCTCCAGGGCTTTGTTGAGGTCTACTGTCCTGGTCATGCTAGGGTTCAGGACTACAAAAGACCCGGCACTTTGACTTATGTGGACATTGGATATGGATAGTGTTGGCATTTTAAGCCTATCAAAGACCACCTTCTGGATGATGACGCACAAGTAGATGGATCAACAATTCACAATCTGCCAGACTTTGTGTAATCAAAGGAGGGTCGAACACCGCATAAGAGAACAGGAGGGGTGTGTACAGCCAGCTAGCAGCAGGAAATATCAGTATCCACACCCTTCGCTATTTGTCGAGTGAAACTGAGGGCTTATGGGTATGCCCGGAACGCAGTGAAGTCGATTCCTACTAACACGATGTATCATCACATTTACTAACTTTTTACTGCCGAAAACGGATGTGTCAGACCGAAAGGTGCAAATATCGCAATCCTGCTACTTGCAAAGTCCTGTTCAGGACTTGGTAGCTGGAGATTGAGAACGAACACAGAAGAAGAACTAACTTATTTATTAAGATGTCATGAGGGGGTCTAATCATCCTTTGTACGTCATTTGTGTGACCATGACTATTTTCAATCCATACCTATGTGCTATATCTGTAACATGGTCAATCTACCTTTGTCTTGACCTTCCTCGTGCCAAGTTAATAGACTCTCTATTCCAGGAATTGTTAATAACGCCATCATTGATTGGTTTTTCCCGTGGCCTGAACAAGCTTTGTATGCTGTAGCAAGTGTTATGATATCTCCTGAAGTGAGTCCCTCCTGTCTGTATGATCATCATCAGTGGTCCTCCTGTCTGTATGATCATCATCGACTTCACCATCATCATTGTCCATTGTCTTCATCAACATTTACTTCATCATCATCATCAACTTCATCATCTTCATTATCGTCGTCATCATCATCAGTGGTCCTCCTGTCTGTATAATCATCATCGACTTCACCATCATAATCATCATTGTCCATTGTCTTCATCAACATTTACTTCATCATCATCATCAACTTCACCATCTTCATTATCGTCGTCATCATCATCAGTGGTCCTCCTGTCTGTATGATCATCATCGACTTCACCATCATCATCATCATTGTCCATTGTCTTCATCAACATTTACTTCATCATCATCAACTTCATCATCTTCATTATCATCGTCATCATCATCAGTGGTCCTCCTGTCTGTATGATCATCATCGACTTCACCATCATTATCATCATCATCATTGTCCATTGTCTTCATCAACATTTACTTCATCATCATCAACTTCATCATCTTCATTATCATCGTCATCATCATCAGTGGTCCTCCTGTCTGTATGATCATCATCGACTTCACCATCATTATCGTCATCATCATTGTCCATTGTCTTCATCATCATTTACTTCATCATCATCATCGACTTCATCATCATTGTCCATTGTCTTCATCATCATTTACTTCTTCATCATCATCAACTTCATCATCATCAACTTCATCATCTTCATTATCATCGTCATCATCATCATCAGTGGTCCTCCTGGCTGTAGTTCAATGTGAGGCTCCACAGTAAACTCACCACTATGAGATCACAGTGTTGATCCCCACCTTGTTGGCCAGCCTGCTTCCAGGGCGTAGCGCAGTGGTTAGCGTGCTGGCTTTGCATCTGAGTGGTCCTGGGTTCATTCCCCAGTTGAGGCGGTAATGTTTTTTCAGACCACAATGGCTCCCGGGTCGACCCAGCCTTAAATGGGTACTGGTTCAGTCCGGGAAATAAAACCGGCGAGGTAGAGGAGATGGCTACCGCCCTCATATAGCCGATCCTTTGAAATGTGAGATGATAACACCTCACACCCCTACGGCAGTAATGCTATGGGTTACTTTACTTTACTTTATAAAACACTGTGTGGATAAATTGCTCCATCCTGCCACCTGCTTTGAACTGGGTATCAGGTCTCTTGTTCTCTATGATTCTAAAATGGGTGGGTTGCCCACGAAGAGCAGCTGTTGAGGTTCTTTAGACTCTGCTAAGCTCATATCTGATAACTACTTGAAATATTTTACCATACAGAATCTCACAACTAAATTACTGTGCCATTCCCTGGTATTGACATGTATAAGTTTAATTAGCAATAAAAGAATACCTGACATATAATTAGATCATTTATAAAATTTGATATGCCTTCTTTTTTTTTTTAGTTGGCTGTCAACTTTTAATATATTGCCTTCGTAATATGTCCTTTATCACTCCAGAACTTAACGTAACTTGACGCCTTTAAACTGGTTTAGAAGTCTCTACATACAACCAGTGTCATTTACATTTCTTTGCTCTAAAAGTCTATGTGCTTCCAATTTATTCTTAAATGCATTAACTGTCCCTGCCTCTACTACTTCCTGTGGCAATGCATTCCAAGCATTCACTACTCCCTGACTAAAAAAATATTTAATCTGGACCTTTCTTAAGCTAATTTGAAGCTATGCCCTTTTTGTTCTTGTAGGTGGTTGTATGGCAGAAGGAGGCATGCATTAAGGTTTTTATGTGCTCTTGTAAAAGTGCTGTCTGTGTCTCTGTTGCACATAATGAAGTTTCCAGCCCCATGCCCAAACCAAATTAGTCTCCTTTTATGATATGAATAGTTGGATGGAACTGTTCTATTTTTCCATCCAAAGTTAGGGGACTAAAACTGAGAATAGGAATATACAGTAAATATGTTAACACGTGTAATGTTCTCTTTTCATAAACTTCATTATTTCCGTAGCTCAGTCCAATGGACCATCTGTCAATCGTTTAGCCACGGAATACCCAGAAATCAATGATCATATTTTTGTATCTAATAATAATAATCATAGCTGTTCATCGTTGTCGATGAGGACCGCCGACATCATCCTTGTCACAAATTTCCCTGTTGGGTGTGGGTGCGCATGTGGCTGAACAGGCCAATGCGGGCACAAAAACATCTACTACATATCGGGCACACGAGGTTTGAAGAAGGTGATGGTGTTCCCGCTGTTCGGGATTTCCGAGTCTCGCGTCTGCTCTGGGCTTTCACAACACGGTTGTCTTCGCCGGTAGCTACACCCGCTTTGACTGCCCTTCTCCAGTCAGATCTGTTTTGCGCAAGACATTCCCAGGTGTCGATGTCTATCTGGCAACTTTTCAGTGAGTCCTTCAGACCGTCGTTAAATTGTTTCTTTGGGCGCCCCTCTCGCGCCATCCCTCTCTCAGCTCGCCATAGAGAAGCTTCTTTGGGAGCCGCTCGTCTGACATACAGACGAGGTGTCCGACCCATCCTAGTCGTGCTTTTTCTTTATCTACAGTAAATGAATCCCTCAAGATCCACCTTTAGAATATGCATTTCTAATGAATACACTGTCACTAGTATCGTGTTCATTTCTTAAACCTGCATATTTTTATGTTTCTGATTATTTAGATATTACGAAAACCTGTTAAAAGCATTATGAGATAGTCTCTGTTCTGGAATCACCAAGGTAAGAGAGATAGAGTCAGACAGATGACACCCATGGAATAGGAAGAAGCAAACATGAAGGGCGCATGAAATGTATGGTTAGAACTGGAGTCTATTGTCCAGGACAGAAAGACTTGGTGTGTATTTGCTGAAGACCTCTGCTCCTTTGAGAGTAGAAAAGTTTTGATTGATTGACAGTTCACATCTGTCAATTGTGTTTTTCCACAGAATACCCTGATACCTAGTGCGCACAGACAAAACCTGATTTCCCATTGTGTTATGGTTCACCAGAGTGTTTGTGAGTATAGCGTTCTGTTCCTTCAGAGACTACGACGCTACAACTACGTGACACCCAAGAACTACCTGGATTTTATCTTTTGTTACCTGAGACTATTGAAGGAGAAAGATCTGTTCATTCTTTCACAGGTAGACTTACCCACAACTCATGAACTACTGGGTTTAAAAAAGCACTCTTCATTCACATTCGTTTATGTTTACATTTTAAAACTAGAAGTGTGTCTGTAATTTCAGCTTTAGTTTTCTTAATTTTCAACAAATTTTTTAAACTGATATATTATTTCAAAGATAAATGAATATGCGGTTTAAATAACTAAATATTTGGCATAATTATATAATTTTATAATTATCACATTCCTTACTGGGGACAAAAGAACTATTGAAAATATTATATAAAAATGTCGACTTACAGCCCTATCCTGGTATTCTAAAGCATTTGATGTTTTTTTCTTGATATTTCTCATGTAGTGTATCCAATTATGAGCAGAAATCATCTAGGAACATACATTAATATTTATACCTGTTTTCATTTATCTACTTCTCTGTGAACTGTTCACTTTTTGCCATGCCAAATAACTTTACAAAACTTTGCAGAAAATTGTAAACCTACAAATATATTACAATAACATTGATTTTAAAACATGGTAACATTTTTATGGTTTGGAAAAATCACTTCCTGTAGTATTTCAAAACTTTTGATCAGGTTTTGACGTGATTAGTCTTTTTTTTAGATTTCTAACTAATCCAAATTTGCTGCTGACTTTTGGCCATAATTGTAAAAAGTTAAGACTGCTCACAGCGGTAAGCTGTAGCGGATGAGTTAATTATTATTTGGGAGTGTCCGAGTAGCATAGTGCTAGAGCACCATTGAGATTGATTTCAGTATCCATATGTAATATATCTCAAATGCATAGCAGTACGGTAGAGTGATCATTTCTCATGGCAAAGTAGCCAGGGTTGGTTCCCATTATTGACACACGCAAGTTGACCCAGCTGTAAATGAGCACCTGGCTTACTGTTAGAAGAATTCAAGATAATTTTATTTGCACCTTTCAGTCCGACACATCCGACTTCAGCAGACACTTTTGAGTACCGGATTAACCTTTCCTCTTTGATTCCCCTCTACTTAGCTGGTCTGTTCTGTTGCAGCCTGTAATCCATGATCACCACATGTAGGTGTAGAATGGTCTTTGCAGCTCTGGTTCGCTGGCCCTGACACTAGCAGTCAGCTATGGGTCGCTGCAGCTCACGCACTGCTCAGCATCTTGATACCCCCCTAATATTCAATGATACATGTAATATATGAGGTAACTAGCTTTCCCCAGGTGTTACTAAATACGAAATCAATCGATGAACGTTTCAGTTCCCTGTGTAGCGCAGTAAAGTAAAGATCCTGTTAACATACCAGTGCTGAATATTGAGAATATGGTGTTAGGCCCACATTTGTCTTGACCAGCAGCACATTAGGGATGATGTGGTCAACATCATGCTGACCGCCTTTAGTTTCCCAGATTATTCTGGCACCCAATTTTTTAGGCTGGGTTGACCACAGAAACCGTTTTGCGACCCCAAAAATTCCACACCAACTGGGGACCAAACCTTGATCACTCGACTGAGAAGCCAGTGCACTAACCATTGTGCTACTGTGAAGCACAAGTCTTCAATAAATATACACCAAATCCTAATATCCATTGAAACTCTCTTTTTCTCTCTCTTCTCCCCCTCCCCCCCCCCTCATCTAAATCTCCCACATGTGCTCGTTAAGTGCCAGTCTTCCTTATACCTTTTATGTCTGTCAATCTCTCTTCTCCATTAGTATTTATATTTCTTTCTTTTTCTTCTACTCCTATGATTCCAGAACAAACTGTCTTGTAATAATGTCAACTGGCTTTCATTTTGTTCTTCTCACTTAGTGTTCTACTTTTATTTGTCTAGTACTTGCTAGCAGCTCCAAATTAGTGATTTATTCGTACTATTCCAACCCATTCAGCTCGCACAAAGCACCCATTTATGAAATACACAGTGCCTAATAAACATAATTTCTTTGTCTGCAGTGTGATCGTCTGCAAGGTGGCTTGTCAAAAATTGACGATGCTACAAAAATGTTGGCCATCCTTAATGAGAAACTGGCTGTCCAAAGAGTTGCTGTAACTGAAAAAACAATTGCATGTGAAGCTTTGCTGAAAGAGATTGCCCTGTCCAGTACACAAGCCAATGAAATGAAATCTGCAGCAGAAGTCAAAGCTGAGGAGATTAAAGAGTCCAGCAAGATTATTGTAGTGGAGAAGGCAAGGATTGGGGATTAATACTTTGTATATTGTATTAACACCTGGCGCCATATTCAGTTTGCTTGTGAATTTCTTCTTGTTCTTCTTTAATGTTGTTGTGATTCTTTCAGTGTTTGATCGTATGATCATATGTCCAGATGCTGGATCAGGCAAAAATTAACATCAGAGTGAGCAATTCAGAAAAGCTTTGTGGGATCTAGATGCTGAGCAGTGCTTCAGCTATAATGGTCAGTGACCTAAGGCTGGCTGCTAGCGTCGGGGTCAGCGACCCAGAGCTGCCAAGACCCTTCTCCACCTCCACATGGTGATCCTTGATAACAGACTGCAACAGGGCAGACTGGCTAAGGAGAAGGGATTGAAGAGGGAATGCTTTACTGATACCCAAAAATACCATACTAAAGTCGGATGTGTCGGACCGAAACTTGCAAATATCCCAGTCAAGCTGTAAACTGTTTCGATCTCTGGACTACAACCTGCTACTTACAAAGTTCTTTTCAGGGCTTCGTAGCAAGAGTTTGAGAACCATCTTTCTGTCTGTCCTGTTATTTCTCTATCCAGTGTTTCATTTGCTTGTTAGTCTACCAGTCTTTAACAACTCTATCTCTCTGTCTGTCCGATTTTTTCTCTGACCGTCCTATTATCTCTCTGTCCTATTATCTCTATCCAATGGTTCATAAACTTGTTAGCCTACCACTTTTTAACAATGTGGGAGTATGTGGCAGACAGTTATGATACTTGTCTCCAATTCTGGAGGATACTGCATTAAACGTTTATAAACCATGGTTTAAAAAAAATGGTATTGAGATTTAAATAAATAATCTAGCCTGCATAATACTTGGTGATAGCAATAAGAGGTCTTTATTCCTCATCTATATTAATCAAACTCACCCCTTTTTTCCAGGGGGGACCTAATTTATGGGGAAATGTCAAATGGAACAGTAACATTAATGTTTTTTTTAATGGGATTCCATTATCATGTATTATGTCCTTGACAGAAAGTCGCTCTCATCAAAACCCATTCTATAGGAATCTAGGTCAGCAGTCAGTCTACTTGCCTGCTCCATGTTCATGTTTAGGATGTCCTTAATGTCTTGTGTCGATCTAAGTCTTGGTCAGTATCTGCCTTGTCTTCCTGGAACAATGCCCTCAAGGTGATTCCATCAATATTTAATCACCTTTTATTTAATTTGTTTATTTATTTTATATAATAATCACTGTGATTCAATTCCTGTTTAATATATTCACCTATCCATCCAGGCTGATGCAGAAGAGTCGTTACAGGAAGCCTTGCCTGCGCTAGAAGCTGCTCGTTTGGCCCTGGATGATCTAGATAAGACAGACATTACTGAAGTCAGGTACACACAAATTCATATATTTCTAGAGATGGGTGAACAGGGATAACGTGGGCTAGTGGTTAAGCGACACGGCTCAAAACCTAATGGCGTTGGGTCAGCTCCCCAATCACATCACCGGCCGTTAACCTCAAGGAAGCAAATCCTTAGAAAATGCAGGAGGAAGCAGACCCTTACATAAAATGCATGACGAAGTCGGATGCACTGGGTCGACAAGAGCAAAATAAAAACATAATGGAACACACACCCCCTTGAGGAATAGAGAAATAAAAGAAACACTAAAAAGAACGGTGAACAAAGTGGTGATAATAGTTGCAAGGACAATTATTTGTGCTCTCTGAAAATATTCACATCAAACAAAATAAAAGAGGTCATAGGTACTCCTGAATCAAACACTGGACCTACAGGAGAGATGAATGCTTGCTGCCAGAAAGGCATGAGGTTTGGGGAATCGGCCAATCAAACTTCTATTTCTTGTCCTTTTTTTCCTTTATGTGATAAAAGCAGTGGTCATTGCTGTAGCAATTGGTTTTTGCATGATGCTGTTGCTAGCTCCATGCACAACTCTCTTTGGTAATCTTTTATGATATGCATTGAGTGTGCAGTAGTAATATTCTTTCCTTCCCAGTACATGATAATATTAACATGGTGGCCATCTTGGGGGACCTAGGGGTTATAATAGATCATACAGGTACGGTGAGTGAGCAAGTCCAGATAACAGTGAAAAAGGCTGATACAATGTTAGGTATGATAAAAAGAAATATTAAACATAGGAGCAGGGAAGTGATAGTGTATAAAGCATTAGTTAGACTTCAGGTGTAAACAGTACATACCAATAAAATTTCATTTTCCTCCGCATGGTTTCCTCAGCAGACCGTTGAAAACATGGCAGGTGGTGATACGAAATCTGTCCAGAGTTGATCAGCAAGTGGTGATTCGGTTTCTAACAGCTGAAGCATGTCGACCAATTGACATTTATCGCAGAATGCAGACAGTGTATGTTGACAAAAGTGTGTTGAAGACTGAAGAACTGGACAACGATGTTTAAAGAAGGACGTGAGTTAATGAAAGATCTTCTAAGACCAGGTCAGACGCACATTGTTGCATCAGAACATGCTATCTTCAAAATTGATGCAGCAATTCGGGTGGACCATCGCCAGAGCTTACGTTTGCTAGCAGAGGAATTCACTGTGTCACTAGGGATAGTTCAAATGGTGGTTATCAAGAAACTGAAGTATCGGAAGGTGTTCACAATGAGTACCAGTTGACAGTTGGTATGTGCTGTCTACACCTGGAGTGACGTCATGCACATATCGTACGTATGTTCACTTGGTGCAGTTAGGTCCGGTTTCATTTGAACACGCCTCATGTATGTCTGTTCAAAAAAGGCACGAAGCTCTATAAATATAGTGCTGGCTTATACTATTTGTGTAATGTATGTAAGACTGATTTGTGTGTATTACCTAGCGGACCATGAGAATTAACCTGTAGCAAAATTAGTGTCCACTAACCGCGGACAGACTCGACCTACAAATTCGAAACTGAAAAAAAAATTGTTTTTTGTTTTGCACGGAGACCATACCCATAGCCATTTTTAAATGCTGAATACATCACGTCCATCTACACATGTTTTTTTGCCGGTAAAAGTATTGTATGTTCGATTACAAATGGATTTTGAAAGATTTTTCTTATTACACCGATTGGAGCAAGTCGACTTTTTGCGAACTGTGAAGTAGGTTGTTGGAAAAGATCTTTATCGAGTAGATCTGTTTATTTTGTTTGCTTGGATGAAAAAAACTACGTTTGAATTGGAAACTAACAGTTGTGTCGATATTGTAAACGCAGTATTGAAACGTTATTGTGGTTTCCATGAATTTCTATTGGAGCGACTAGGCCGGTCGAGTCCAAAATTTGTTTGGGTTTTCCATAAATTTTCAACTTCATCTTTTTTGCATCTCAGAAACTAACAAACACACAACAAAAACAATAACATCCACAAGTTCTGTATTCTTCTTCTTCTTCTTCTGCGTACGCAGTCAGACAGTAACCATTATTTTTTCGAAAAAAGCGGCGGTCATCCTGAGGCTGTCGCCACTGCCATAGAGCTTGTCTTGCAGTTCCACTGGTGATGGCCACATCTGCTCTCTCTGATCCTCGTATGTCGGGCAGTTCTGCAGCAGATGTTCAGCGGTCATTTTACCAGTACCGCACGGGCATTCGTCGGTACACCCTATCTTCAATTTGTTGAATAGGTGGTACCTCAGTCTATTGTGGCCAGTGCGAAGTCTGAAGACAACGACCTGCTCTCTTCGGTTCAACTGGTAATAGGCATTGTTTTTGGTGTAACCAGTATGTTCGGTTTCCCATTTGGTCATGTATCTGGCTTTGATAAGCCGTTTTGACTCTTTGTACGTCATACTGGTATCTGTTTGTGGTAGTCTTGCACCTTCTTTTGCCAGTCTGTCTGCCTCCTCGTTGCCTTGGATGTTGCAGTGTGATGGGACCCACTGTACCACTACCCTTTTTGGTGCGGACTGCTGGCACAGTTTACAGAGTGCTGCTCTTAAGTCATTAAGCTCAGTGTTTTTCTGGCTTTTTAGCGCTGTGACTACGGCGAGAGCATCTGTAAGCAGAACTATATGGCTTTCATTTTCACTGTGTGTCACCATTTCTTCCACTGCCGCCCTCAGTGCCTCTGCCTCCGCTCTGAAATTGCTTGTGTACTTACCAGTAGCGAATGACAGTGTTATTTTTCTGCCATTTGGTAGGTTCAGGAATGCTCCTGCCCCTCCGTTCTGTGTTGTGTTTGTTACAGAACCGTCGGTATATGCATGGGTCCAGTCCATGCTTGGGTAGCTTTTCGTTATGAAGCTTAGGGTAGTATCTCTCCTTTCTTTTTCAGTCTGGCAGTTTTTGTTTGCAATACCTGGTATATTTTCTACCACCTCTGGAAATATATCCTGCCTCCAGGTAGGTTTTCGTACAGTAGTGATGGGTTTTGGTGTTGTTAGTGCGTTTATGGGATCTTCGTGCATCTTTGCTTTGGCTATTTCTGCAAAGTTTCTCCGCTTTAGTTTCCCATTTCCCAAATTGTTTAGTCTCTGGTGCATTGGATGGTCGGTCAGTCTTCGGAGCTTCTCTGACTGCAGCTGGGATCTGCAGTCTCTTCTATCGGTCATGGATTGCAGTTTTGTAATCTTTTCAAGTTCTACAATTGGCGTTGACTTCATGCCACCTGTTATAATTCTCATGGCTTGGTTTTGAAGTTTGCTAACTTTATCGAAGTTCGCCTTCGCTGCTGTTGTCCATGCCGCAATGCCATACTCGAGAACTGGTCTCACTCTTCCAGTGTACAGTTTCTTTAGTATGCCTTCGTCTGCTCCCCAGCTTGTGCCAGCAAGTTTCCTCATGATTGCCATTCTTTCTCTGGCTTTCATTCGGTTTCTCTCAATCTGACTTTTCCATGTCATGCGCCGATCAAATGTGACTCCCAGATAGGTTGGGTTGTCGTTTGGCTGCAGGAATTTGCCATTTAGACTTAATTTGGTACTTTGGGGTTTTAATGAAAGCGAGAATATTGTGCATGTGGTTTTCTCCTCGTTTATTTTGACCAGCCATGAGTTCGCCCACTCTTCCAGCGATGTTAGGGCCGTCTGCATCCGATTTCTTGCTATGTTCTGTATTCAATTGTGTCTCTACACACAAGAAAATCACATTTATTGACAAACAGAAAAGTTACAAATTTTGAAAGTCAACTATCAAAGCGAAATATAAAGTTGCGCAAATTTTCGTTAAAAAATTTCACGTGCTGAAGGTTAAAAGAATATTGAATGAGTCACCATTTCCTTCTTGTGTCCTTCAACACAACAGTAGATAATAAACTTGTTATTTTGACAGATCTTTTGCCAAACCCCCACCAGCTGTCCAGACTGTCTGCGAGTGCATCGTAGTCCTGAAGGGGCTCAAAGAAATCAGCTGGAAATCAG
Organism: Ariolimax columbianus; assembly: GCA_036924085.1. NCBI lineage: Eukaryota > Metazoa > Mollusca > Gastropoda > Stylommatophora > Arionidae > Ariolimax > Ariolimax columbianus. The sequence goes on along the minus strand of JAVGWX010000015.1, from coordinate 44,104,732 downwards.
CCAAGGCCATGATGTCTGATCCCAGCTTCCTCCGACAGCTCAAAGAACTTGATGTAGACAACATTACTTCCAAACAGACTGGCACTGTGAAATGTGAGTGTAGTGAGATGTGTGGGAGTTTAGCATTATTTTTCTTCTTCTACTTCTTCGTACGCTGTCAGACATCAACTTGAATTTGTTTGAAGAAAGCAGCTGTCATCCTGAGGCTGTCGACACTGCCATAGAACTTGTCTAGTGTTGCCACTGGTGATGGCCACATGTGCTTTCTCTGGTCCTTGTATGTCGGGCAATTTTGCAGCAGATGCTCAGCGGTCATTTTCCCTGTCCCGCAGGTGCATTCGTCAGTGCCACCTATCTTCAGTTTATTGAATAAGTGGTACCTCAGTCTGTTGTGGCCTGTGCGGAGTCTGAAGACCACGACCTGCTCTCTTCTATTCAACTGGTAATAGGCATAATTTTTTTGTGTAGCCAGTATGTTCTGTTTCCCATTTGGCCATGTATCTGGCCCCAATAAGCCTTTTGGACTCTTCATATGTCACACTAGAATCTGGTTGTGGTAGTCTTGTACGTTCTTTTGCCGCATTCTTTTTAAATTTTCTTTGTTTACTTTACCTATACAGAATTTCACTAGTGTCCAGATCAGTACATTATTCATCTATCTGTTACCATTTTGATCGTTTAGACTAGTGGTCCTCAACTTCGAGCATGTGGTTCGGGGGAATCTGCAAACCAAATTTAGATTACCCTGCTGAAGACGAATGTGTATGACCGAAAGGTGCAAATATCGCAGTCAAGGTGTAAACTAGCGACACAAAGTATTGCATTCTCCTGACTACATCTTGCTACTAGAAAAACCCTGTTCAGGGCTTGGTAGTGGGAGATTGAGAACGAATGCAGAAGAAGAAAAAGAAGTAGATTTTGAAATGTGTTCATTTGTCTGTTGGTTTTTATTTTACCTCATTTGACTGGAGGAAGATGGGAGCCTATGGTGAATTATCATTGCCTCGGGGAAACTTCAATATTGTAAAGGTTGGAACCATTGGCTTAGACTTTAGACTTGTATTATTATTTGTGTTGTCCTTAGTCCAATATTAACTGATTAGCTACGAAATTGAAAAACAGGCTGTGGCAGAATTAAATTTAGGTCCCATTTTCCCATTTGCAGGTGTATGTACAAATTTAGCTGCAGTTTTCTTAATTATTAACATATTTTTATGAATGATATAACATTTTGTAGGTAAATGAATGTTCTCTAAGATAGATCTAAAACAATTGTGTGTTATTTTTTAGTAGGAAATTTGTAAATGGTAAATTATTATTTACAACAGAAAAGCATTACAAAATTATTTTAAAAAGTGCCAACTCACCTTAAATTTTTGAATGTCCGAAACATTTAATGTCTTTTACTTGGTGGTTATCATAAAGTATATTCAACAATAAGAAAAACAAATCCAAGAACACAGAAATTGGATAATATTTACACTTCTAATAGCTCATGTAGACCAGATCAGAAAAAAATTAAACATTTTTTGAAAAATAAACATTTGAAAAAAAAAATATATCTTTGGAAAAATTAACATTTAAAAAAAAATATATATCTCCAATTTATTTACAGTGCATCAATGTTTTTAGTGAGCACCATATGCAGGATCAGGTGTATGGTACACTCTAAAACAGTTCTTCGGATGGAGATGTGGCTTTTCTGGGCAACCAGTGCAATAAAAATGTGTGCGGGCTCTCTTTGCAGGAGTTGAGCATACAATGCAGTTTCTGTCTTTGTCTGAGTGATCCATAAGATGCACAGCACCCTCATATCTTTTAATTTTGTTTCCTTCTTTGAATTTTCTCCCAACTTTATTGCTGTTTGTGGTTACTACCTCTTGCGGGATGATGGATGCAGCCTTCTCAGTCAGCTGATGAATCAAATTTTCTTTGAAGACTTTCAAGGGCATAGGCTTTTCATCAGCATGACAGAGCGTGTATAATATATGAGCATTTACCCGTGAAACCTCAATGATCCAATAAAATATTTGTTTCCACCATTTTCTTGTTTTTCTTTGGAAGCTGCCATAGTATGATACCATCTGGTTCGCTATGGTCACATCCATTCATACACATGTTGTATCGCTGCACTACTTTGGGTTTGGGCAACTGTGTTGCCTCGTCTAGTTGTAACCTGCTCCATCTGAACTGTAGTCTTGGTGGAGACAACAATACACGGCTTTTTGGCTTTCTTATCTCGCCAAGCAACACATATCTGGGATCCATCATTATTTCTGTACCACCTAGCTTCTCTCAGCTGTAGAGAAATGATCTTCAACTGAAGCGGAAAATTTTTCGCGTTGATATTGAGTGTGCCAGTATAATCAATACCCCTACTCAACAGATATGAAATCACGGTGTCTACAGTGTAGTACCTATCCGTAAATACATGGTGGCCTTTTCCAATTCCTTGCAGCAGGTAATCAAACACCTTCATGGCCTGACTTGTACGGTCATTGGCAAGGAGATATGATGTGTTTTTTCAGAAGTATGTCAATACAGAGTAGAATCACACAAGCCAAAAGTCTTGATGTGATACTTGCTTGGCTTGGAGGCATTGTACTGCTTGTGCTTCCAGCGTCCGTTACAGCCCATTACCATTTCATCAATGGCCAGATCCTGAAATGGATAAAATGTATCCTGGAACTTTGCTATTAGTGAATTCAAGAATGGCTCTATTTTGTCCTTGCCTACAGATTCAGCATCTACAACATGCATCATGGTGTGGTAAATGATTTCAAATCTCAATGCTTTTTTTACCTAAACCTATTGCGATAAACACGGCCAAAAATTTTAACAGCTCATATTCAGTGATAGGTTTTCAACTTGCAGTGTAGACTTTTGTAAAGAAACTTGTTTAGATTTCTTCAATTCTGCATATTCATTGATCATTGATACCATCTGGTGTTATCAAGGCAAACCAACAATCTAGTTCAGAGGAAGATGCATCTAGTTTTGCATGCATACCTGGTTCACGAGTTGGAACAAAGGGAATACTGCCTGTTGTTTCACCTTCAGTTACTTGGTGCCACTGTTCTCTTTCTTGAGCTACATTTTTTACTGAACTATTTGTAAATCTGGCAGCTGTCTTAGCGTTTTTAGGGACTTTTGATGGTCCAGGACGTGCACCATCTTCGCTATCACTACTTGCGCTGTCACTACTATTTTTTTCGTATTCATCAAAATCAATTGAATCATTATTATCGACATCTGTTTCACTTACCTCGTCTTCACTAGATGTATTATTTATCTGTTGAAACAAGTTTCTAGCCTGTTCAATAGTTAGACGAGCCGTACAAGTGCTTTTGGTGACCTTATCGCTTGTTGCCATGGTAAACAATTTTTTACAGTTCGGTAACTAGCTTGAAAATAAGATAATTATGACAAGAATACAATTTTTAACATCCGATTTGCTCCACATGGGGTTCAAGAAATCAACATCCTTTCGGTAAATTAAAATCTCGTACCGAAACGGAAAGGAAAACTATAAATTTATAACTTGTTTTACTATGAAACAAACATTGGCGCTCACAGCGGATTATGGCCGCGGGTGAATAAGTGTTCTGGCGCTGGGAGCGGCTTATAGTATGCAACCAGTTAAGGCCCATCAAATGTAACTGTTTAGATTTTAGGAAATTTTTTTTTAAACTGGTGGATGCTTGAAATGCATTACCACAAGAAATAGTTGGGGCAGGATCAGTTAATGCATTAAAAAATATAGTGGACGCAAATAGTTATTTTTAGATCAAGTTTGGTGTAAAGAAGTTAAGTTAAGTAACCCAGATTGTTTTTGTACCTGTGTCCTTGCGTAAACTGGATATTTAATATTAATGTCTGCAACCAAAATCATTTCAGTTGCCATCACCATATCGAAGATGAGTTACAATGGATCTCCAACATCTCAATATCTCTTGCCTTGAAAAAAGTTTGACACAGGCCTGATATCCTTCTACTTGTAGAGTTGTCTTCCTCATGTACATTTATTTGCACCTATTTCTTCCTGTGTGGTTTTCAGCCAGGTCTTTTTGTATGGCAAAATATTTTCACCTTCTGACACTAACTTTATTCACTAATTCCCTATTCCCCTAAATTCTCCTGGACCTCCATTTGCTTTCTTTTCCTTCCATGTGATGTGCCCATATTCTTCTATATATCCGTGTTTCAAAGTCCTTATTATTTTCTTTCTCTACTATTGGTTCTTCTTTTTTGGTGTCCATCCAGAAAAGGATATTGTGAAATTGTATTATAGTTTAGTACGAGACAGCGATATCTGTGCCTTTTGACAATTTTTGAGTTGCAACTGGTCTAGATTCAAACCTAAAATAAAAATGTGGTATCTTCTTTTACACATACAGCAAGGCATTATAGTCAATCAGCAGGCAAGACCAATCTCCAATCAGAAGAGGCACAGGCAGCGGCTGCTGACAGAGAAGGGTGGTGTGGGGTTGTGAGGATGTCTTCATGTGTGCCCCAACGACCTCACTGGTTACAGGATGACCTGAGTCTTTACTGTCGTCGCTATTTTCCTTAAATATTTACTAACCTCAAGTTTTCCCATTCACCAAGAAGTTTTCCAGTATCCCTGATATTTTAGGGTAGTGATAATTCACTATATTTAGCATTTAGTTTTTCAAGGTTAGAAAATAAATTTCCTGTGTATCCGAGATATTGGTAAACACATTTTAATTAAAAGATCGGCATAAGCTGTAGTGGTCTGCTACCTAAAGCTGGCTGCTAACATCAGGGTCAGTGCCCAGAGCCTGGACAACAGGATGAAGCAGACTGGTTTAGAAAAAGGGATCGAAGATGGCAGGCTAACCCGGCAATATTGAAGTCGGATGTGTAGGATCAAAAGGTGTAAATATCTCAGTCATTCTGTAAACTATGACACAACACATTCCGTTCTCAGGACTATATCCTGCTACTTCCAAAGCCCTTCATAGAGCTTGGTACCCGGAGTTTGAGAACAAACGATGAAGAAGAAGAAGATGTTTAAAGATCAAGTTGTTGATTGTTCTCCACAGCCATGCTGCAAGGTATTAATGTGACAATACAGCAGATGTCAGCCATCAGTAAGGCTGGAGCTGGTTTACTGAAATTTGTGGTGGCTGTTATGGGTTACTGTGCTGTATTCAGGGAAATCAAACCCAAAAGAGACAAGGTATGGTATATATATATATGGGTGTGTGTGCTTTTGTTGCATGCAAGTACTAACAATCTCTTAGTTCTTAGTCTACCTGTACTTCTACATGCCCCTGTGCAGGACCCAGCTCTGGTATGAGCTGGATATAGCTGGGAGAAGGATTTCCTGCTTAGCAGGCTAGACTTGAGCAGCTTAATACTCCGCTGTATTAGGTGGTTATCCGATGTGCGAGTTCATCTTAATAGACTCAAACACTAGAGCAAAGTAGACCCACAGCCTGCTAGGTGCCATCTATGCCGCTCTAAACACTAACAATTTCCTCATTTAAAACAAATATCTACAGCAGCCACCATTGCAAGAAGGCCAAAAGTTGATGAATCCAAGCTTCCTTCAAGGGTCCAGATGTCATGGTAGCTCTGTGCTCTTAAACTGATTAGCTACTGAATTGAAAAACAGGCTGTGGCAGAATTAAATTTAGGTCCCATTTTCCCATTTGCAGGTGTATGTACAAATTTAGCTGCAGTTTTCTTAATTATTAACATATTTTTATGAATGATATACCATTTTGTAGGTAAATGAATGTTCTCTAAGATAGATCTAAAACAATTGTGTGTTATTTTTTAGTAGGAAATTTGTAAATGGTAAATTATTATTTACAACAGAAAAGCATTACAAAATTATTTTAAAAAGTGCCAACTCACCTTAAATTTTTGAATGTCCAAAACATTTAATGTCTTTTACTTGGTGGTTATCACAAAGTATATCCAACAATAAGAAAAACAAAATCCAAGAACACAGAAATTGGATAATATTTACACTTCTAATAGCTAATGTAACCACATGTAGGCCAGATCAGAAAAAATTAAACATTTTTTGAAAAATGAACATTTGAAGAAAAAAAAATATATCTTTGGAAAAATTAACATTTAAAAAAAAATATATATCTCCAATTTATTTACAGTACATCAATGTCTTTAGTGAGCACCATCTGCAGGATCATGTGTATGGTACACTCTAAAACAGTTCTTCGGATGGAGATGTGGCTTTTCTGGGCAACCAATGCAATAAAAATGTGTGCGGGCTCTCTTTGCAGGAGTTGAGCATACAATGCAGTTCCTGTCTTTGTCTGAGTGATCCACAAGATGCACAGCACCCTCATATCTTTTAATTTTGTTTCCTTCTTTGAATTTTCTCCCAACTTTATTGCTGTTTGTGGTTACTACCTCTTGCGGGATGATGGATGCAGCCTTCTCAGTCAGCTGATGGATCAAATTTTCTTTGAAGACTTTCAAGGGCATAGGCTTCTCATCAGCATGACAGAGCGTGTATAATATATGAGCATTTACCTGTGAAACCTCAATGATCCAATAAAATATTTTTTTCCACCATTTTCTTGTTTTTCTTTGGAAGCTGCCATAGTATGATACCATCTGGTTCGCTATGGTCACATCCATTCATACACATGTTGTATCGCTGCACTACTTTGGGTTTTTCAACTGTGTTGCCTCGTCTAGTTGTAACCTGCTCCATCTGAACTGTAGTCTTGGTGGAGACAACAATACACGGCTTTTTGGCTTTCTTATCTCGCCAAGCAACACATATCTGGGATCCATCATTATTTCTGTACCACCTAGCTTCTCGGAGCTGTAGAGAAATGGTCTTCAACTGAAGCGGAAAATATTTCCTGTTGATGTTGAGTGTGCCAGTATAATCAATACCCCTACTCAACAGATATGTAATCACGGTGTCTACAGTGTAGTACCTATCCGCAAATACATGGTGGCCTTTTCCAATTCCTTGCAGCAGGTAAACAAACACCTTCACGGCCTGACTTGTACGGTCATTGGCAAGGAGATATGATGTGTTTTTTTCCAAAGTATGTCAATACAGAGTAGACATACCCTGTAGTAGAATCACACAAGCCAAAAGTCTTGATGTGATACTTGGCTTGGAGGCATTGTACTGCTTGTGCTTCCAGCGTCCGTTATAGCCTATTACCATTTCATCAATGGCCAGATCCTGAAATGGATAAAATGCATCCTGGAACTTTGATATTAGTGAATTCAAGAATGGCTCTATTTTGTCCTTGCCTACAGATTCAGATCTCCAACATGCATCATGGTGTGGTAAATGATTTCAAATCTCAATCTGGGAAACATCTGACTGTACCATGGGTTGTAGTTGTGCGGTTTGTGTGCCCAATAATCCTTCACCGATGCTTTTTTACCTAAACCTATTGCAATAATCACGGCCAAAAATTTTAACAGCTCATATTCAGTGATAGGCTTCCAACTTGCAAGTGTAGACTTTTGTAAAGAAACTTGTTTGGATTTCTTCAATTCTGCATATTCATTGATCATTGATACCAATGAATCTAACACATCTGGTGTTATCAAGGCAAACCAACAATCTAGTTCAGAGGAAGATGCATCTAGTTTTGCATGCATACCTGGTTCACGAGTTGGAACAAAGGGAATACTGCCTGTTGTTTCACCTTCAGTTACTTGGTGCCACTGTTCTCTTTCCTGAGCTCCATTTTTTACTGAACTATTTGTAAATCTAGAAGCCGTCTTAGCGTTTTTAGGGAATTTTGATGGTCCAGGACGTGCACCATCTTCGCTATCACTACTTGCGCTGTCACTACTATTTTTTTCGTATTCATCAAAATCAATTGAATCATTATTATCGACATCTGTTTCACTTACCTCGTCTTCACTAGATGTATTATTTATCTGTTGAAACAAGTTTCTAGCCTGTTCAATAGTTAGACGAGCCGTACAAGTGCTTTTGGTGACCTTATCGCTTGTTGCCATGGTAAACAATTTTTTACAGTTCGGTAACTAGCTTGAAAATATGATAATTATGACAAGAATACAATTTGTAACATCCGATTTGGTCCGCATGTGATTCAAAAATCAACTTCCCTTCGGTAAATTAAAATCTCGTACCGAAACGGAAAGGAAAACTATAAATTTATAACTTGTTTTACTATGAAACAAACATTGACGGTCATAGCGGCTTATGGCCGCAGCTAAATAAGTGTTCTGGCGCTGAGAGCGGCTTGTGGTAGGTAACCAGTTAAGGGTATAGAACTGTGACACATGGAAGATAATACTATGGAGAAATCCTATTGCAAAAATAGGTCCTCAATGTTTCATATGTTGACGTACATCCTTTTCTTTGTATATGGTGAAACTTTTATGTTAGTGCGTTCTATCCTTTATCATGTTTTACTTTCACTCATATAGGAGCATGAAGTTGCCATTGCAGTTGGGCTCCTTCCAGAAAGCCTGTACAAAAGCAATGCTGTTTTCTGGCAGTAATGGTTTTGGTAGCATTTTGTATTTTAGATGATGAAATTGCAAGTCACAGAGCACAACCTTACTTAATCACTTTCTATGGCATGCCACATAGTAAGATACAGTGATCCTATTATTTCTTCCCTAAAAACAGGAGGCACAGGAGCCTTTTCCTATTACTACAATATTATATTTTTGTTGCCATCATTTTACAAATAACTTTAAGAGATTGTCTGCGAAAATTTTTTTACTGAAAAAAAGCTGAAGCAACTGTTATTAGTAAGCTCAAAAAGTAATGTGTTAGTAGTCCTTCACTCATTCCCCCACCAATGAAATGGAGAGATTAATCAAATTAATCCAACATGGTATTTCAGGGAAAACAGCCAGAATAAATTTAAAGTTTTGGACTACTTTGCATCAAGCACAATTTGATCTACCTAATTGAATATTAGGATTTCAGTGTCCCAACTGGCATTTATACAGAAGAGCACTGATTTGATCTGCAATTTTTCAAACCAATAAATGCAACAACAAAATATTTACATTGCATTATTTACACCTGCTTTTCCTTTTGCTGTTGAATATCATCTATCACTTTCTTTCATATTGAATGTCATCTATTTCTTTCTTTCATGAATCTGTGTTTGCTGATGAATATTCTGATCTTTCTCTCTTTCTATAATAAATTTTTTTTTTCTGTTGAATATCTTGATCTATCTCTCTTTCCTTCATAAATCTTTCTTTCCTGTTGATTATCCTCATCTATTTCTCTTTCCTTCATAAATCTTCCTGCTGTTGAACATCCTGATCTATCACTTTCTTTCATAAATCTTTCTTTGCTGTTGTATTTCTTCTGTCTTGCTGTGACTTAGTTTTGAAATTACTTGAAAAATATACAAAACAATTCCAGGTGGCAGCATTAGAGAAGAACTTCTTTGAACTTAGCCGCAGTCTGGACAGGATCAACAAAAAGGTAGCCAAACTAGAGGAACTTCTTGCTGACCTCAATTTGAGATATGAGATGGCCATGACAGAGAGACAGAGACTGGAGGCAGAAACCAAGTTGATGGAAAAACGGCTGATCGCCGCTGACAAACTGATTAGTGGTCTCAGCTCAGAAAATGTCAGGTAATAGCAGTTGGTTCCATTTTGTATTTACTTGCCCACTTTCATGTCAAGGTTTCTTCTTCTTCTTTGGCATTTGTCTTGAAAAGGATGTTGTGATATGCCATAGTTTACAGCGAGGCTACGATATTTGTGTCTTTCAGCCTAGCACATCTAGTTTCACTGGCTTTAAGTACCTTCCCACCGTGTTTCCTATTTTCTTAGCGAGACTACACGAGTGCAGCCTGTTTCCAGGGCCACTGTTTGAAGGCAGAATAGGGTCTTGGTTCGGTGGCCCAGATGCAAGCTGTCATCTATGAATTGCTGGTTGCTGTCAGCTCTTACACTGCTGCATCTTGATTTTTCCTAAGAACAGTTTGTAGGAGACTCTTAAGTGCTGCTAAATAGACATTGCCACCTTGGAAAAACTGGCACAAAATAACCAACCGTTAAAGGTGCGATCAACAAATAGCTATTATTACAGTATTTCTACCATTACTGAAGTTTGTTAAAGGAATTTATATGGGACAGAAAAAAATACAAAGTTTTTTGTTGACCTCCTATGAGAGAAAACTTTCCAATGTCATAAAACGTAACTAAAGAGAGTTGTGCATGGGGCTAGCAGCTCAAATCCTAACACAAATTGCCACAAAAACCAACAATGCAAAATGGTTTGAAGCTGACATCTTAAAGGAGGCTAACTGTAGTGGTGGTCCTGTACTCTGGTTAAAGTGAAAAAGAGACAGGAAGAGAAAAAGAAGAAGACTTTTGTCTTTGCTGAATTCAGAACTGTGTTATCTGGTGCAGCAAAAGAGGTGTTTTCCCTGAAGAGAATGCTACATATTCCTTGAAGAGCTAAGAAATCATGACAATATATGAGTGCAAGTCAGAAAATAGGTCACAAATGGCTATTTTTTTTAAAATAACTAGATGAGATATGAACTTACTTTCTTTTTTTTTCCTTTTTTTTTTTTTGTTTCTTTTTTTTTTTTTTTTTTTTTTTTGCATTTGCCGAATTTCTCTAATCCCCAAGGCGGTGCGTATTGCACTGTGGTTTTTATTTTGCGCCTGTCGGCCCAGTGCATCCGACTTCTGCATGCATCTTATGTAAGGGCCTGCTTCCTCCTGCATTTTCTAAGGGTTTGCTTCCCCAGGGTAACGACTGGTGCTGTGATTGGGATCGAACCCAGCACCTTCTGGTTGTGAGCCCGTGTCGCTTAACCACTAGCCCACACCGTCCTCAGATATGAACTTGAAAACCATTCATTATTGCCATAATTGAGGTGCTTCACAGTCACACCAGCACCAAAATTCGGCTAAGGCGGAATGATCTCACAGAAGAGTTCTCTAGATCATCTGGTGTTCGACAGGGCTGTGTCCTCGCTCCTGCACCATGGACTGGATACTGGCACAGTCTTCTGCACACAACCCATGTAACCGATCTCTTCTACGTTGAGGACGTTGTCATACCGGGCTACAATTCTCAGGCCCTCGTAGGCCCCCTAGAGGCACTGGATCCATCGGCTACCCACCTAGGCTTGCACATTTCCTGGACGAAAATCCAAAACCTCAGCCCCTCTGCGCTGAGCATCACCGTGAACAACAACCCTGTTGCAGCCACCCAGAACTTTGTATACCTTGGCAGCAGACAGCTGTCTGATGCAAGCCGCAGCCACGACATCACCCGTAGGATGGGCTTAGCGGCTTCATCCATGCACTCGCTCTGCTGAGTCTGGTCCCAGCGAAGGCTCTCCCTACAGACTAGGCTTCGTTTTTACTCCTCCTGCATTGTCCCCATCCTCCTGTATGGCTCCATGTCCTGGACACTACTACAGCAGTACCGGCAGCATCTTGAGGCCTTATATAGGAGCATCCTCAGGATTGTCTGGCATGACATGACGTACTCAACTTGCAGGCATTGTCTCAACGATTGATCGCCGTCATCTCTCCACCTTCGGTCACATTTCTCGCCTTTCCCGGGAAGTCCTAGCCCACAAGATACTCCGACAGGCTGTGGGTGCCAGTTGTGGGAAGAAGCTATGCTCATCCTGGAGAAGTCCTCGAGGCTGCCCTTCAGATGGTGATATAGATATGGTCATTCGATGCGACGAGCTCTGATCACCTAAGCTTACTATTGATTTATTTATTTCCTTATGAATATCCTTTGCACAAAGTAGTTTGCCACACAAAAATGTCAGGACGGACATCAATTTGTATCTGAGCTGTACATGTACATGTGGCCACTAGCATTTGCTATCTACAATAATCACAAAGCTGGATGTTGCTGCCACCTAATGATACTGTTAGAAGCTACCAATTGCATTTTTCAGCTATTCCGTATTGACTTAACTTATCTGGTTTAGAAAATTGCAGAGTTTGTATAAAACCAATTTCTTTTACAGTCACTTGATCTAAAAATACCTATGTGCATCCAATATATTCTTGAATGCATTAATTGTTCCTGCCTCCACTATTTCCTGTGGCAATGCATTCCAAGCATTCACCACTGTCTGTCTAAACAAATATTTCCAGGTATCTAATTAGTTAGTGAACTGTTTACTGACTTGCCCTAAAAAAATAAGGCAGGCAAGGTGACGACCTTTACCTTGCTGCCGGCCGAGTCATGTAGGTTCTCGGCTATAATTTTGTATTCGTTTTTTATTCATGAATGAACCAAGTACAGAGACTGTTGAGATAGATATTTTTTTATGTTGAATATGTCATGTCCATTTACACAGGTTTTTAGCCAGTTAAAGTATTATATGTTAGATTACAAATGGATTTTTGACGTTTTATCTTCTTATTACAAGGATTGGAGCCAGTCCATATTTTGAGAATGGCGAAGTAAGTTGTTGTAAAACATTTTTATGAGGTAGATCTGTTTTATTTTGTTTATTTAGATGTAATAAATATGTTTAAAGTGTAAACTAACATTTGTGATGATATTATAAACACTGTATCGATACTTTATTGTGATTTCAATGGCTTTATAGAGAGCTATGGTCTCTAACAGGTGAGTCCAAATTTGTGTGCTTCGTTTTTATAAATTTTCACCTTCACCTTCTGGTATCTCAGAAACTAACAAACACACAACAAAAGCAATAATAGCAACAATTTCTTTATTCATTTATGTCTCTACACACAACAAAATCATATTTATTGACCAACAAACAGAAAGGTTACAGAATCTCAAACTCAGCAGCCATAGCAAAATGTGAAGTTTTGAAAAATTATGAAAACTTGATGCAGCGTAGTGAAGGTTAAAATTGGGTACATACACAGGAAAAAGGTAACCAAGACTTGTGTCAGGGTCAGATGAAATATACTGATCAAGAGCCTACTTTACACTCTCGTCTTGGTTCCTGGAAATAGACTGTCACAGCAGTCTGGTCATTGAGGTTGGGATTGACACTGTAATCCCCAAACTGATGGGTTTACTGAGGTGTCGTGCATTGCACTACAACCAGTAGGACTCAGATCCACCTTCTCAAGTATATCTCAGGATGTAAGAAGATACACCTTCTCAAGTACGTCTCAGGATGTAAGAAGATACACCTTCTCAAGTACGTCTCAGGATGTAAAAAGATATACCTTCTCAAGTACGTCTCAGGGGACGACGTGGGCTAGTGGTTAAGGGACACGGCTCACAACAAAAAGGTGCTGGGTTCGATCCCCATCACAGCACCGGCCGTTACCCCGGGGAAGCAAACTCTTAGAAAATGCAGGAGGAAGCAGACCCTTACATAAAATGCATGCTGAAGTCGGATGCACTGGGCTGACAGGCGCAAATAAAAACCACAGTGCAACACACACCGCCTTGGGGATTAGAGAAATAAGGTGAATGCCAAAAAAAAAAAAAAAAAGGATGTCTCGGGATGTAAGAAGAGCCACTGTAACCCATTACCAAAGAAACATTGTCAAGAAACTAATTCAACTCAGCAGGAGCAGCTCTGAGCAACAACTGCTCAGAAAGGATGGCCCTGAAAACCTTGTGACAATGGTAAAGATTGAGGGCAAGAGAGATTGAGAAAGACATAGACAGGGGAGGGGGGGGGGGGGGGGGGGGATGACAAACTGGATGGAACAAGATGACCATCTGTGATGTTCAAATGTTTAGAGAATAACCAACACCTTGTGTTGATGATGCTTATGAGTCACATCTACAAAAAGAAGATTGTCATTTGCAAGATGTTTCCTTTTCAGATGGCTAAAGGACCTAGCAGAGCTAAGAAAGAAGCGTCAGCAACTCCTTGGGGACTGTCTTGTTGCTGCAGGCTTTCTCAGTTATGTAGGAGCATTCAGTTTTGAGTTTAGGTATGTCACACCAGTCTGATTATTCTTCTTCTGCATTTGTTCTCAATCTCCCACTACCAAGCCCTAAACAGGACTTTGCAAGTAGCAGGGTCGACCCAGCCTCAAAAAGGGGATATGAGAACAATTTGAGAAGTAATGGCGGCTTGCTTGATGCTGATCACATCAACCCTAGTCGGCTGTTGGACTAGATAATATAGGCCTAAGAACATATTCACAATATGCCACACTGGTATGTAAACAGGATTTTTACTTTACTCCGTACAAGCGCCCAATTAGAGTACCATTAGAACACTCACTTTTCACGTCAAATGTACCGAGTTCAACTCTTGTTATTGCCACGCTTCAGTCGACACACCTGTAAATGGATACCTGGCTTATTGTTATTAAAGGAAAGACAGCAAACAAGGGGCCTGGCCACCCTGTCTCATAAACAATATAGGGCCTTATACAGTGAAGCCTCTAACACACCATTCTTGACATCAGTGTCTGCTAAGAAACTACATGTACCTTACGTGACTACTCTCATCTACTTCTCCATCTCGCTCCTCATGAAGCATAGGGTCACTATTGTTGATGGCTTCTCACAGGAAACCTACACCATAGCACTTTGTGTGCTCTTGTAGGAGTTTTTTCTCTAGTAATTTGCTTTATGTGATTAAGTTACTAGCCTCATTCACAATCCTCTTTAGTCGTCTTTGAAGTTGCAGTGGTTCAGTTTCATCCTCCTAAGTAATGGGCCTTGGTTTTGATGAATGTTATGTACTAGTTACCTGAAATACAAATTATTATTATTTCAAGTTCGTGCAGGTTTAATTAGATGTTGGTATCCAGCCAATTCTCTCTAACAAATCCACGTTATTGACTTTGTCATACTTCTTCAATCCCTCTGTTCTGTCTGCATAGGCGCTCTTTATTAAAGTCTTCAACCTTGCTGCTATAATTTTTGTGGACCTAGAAACAATATTTTATTAAAATGTATATATATATATATATATATTCTGTCTTTTTTCATTCTTGTTTTGATGTTCACACTTGATATTTATTGCATCATTACATCTATTACACTTAATGCTAGTTATTTCAAACACTAAATTTAATCCTAGCCAACACTCCACATCGTGAGTTAATGCCGGTGTCAAGGTCAACGTCACTGAATGCTGTAGATCTCTGTGACATCATCAACTATGCTTGAGAAGCCATCTGTTTAACTTTAAATGTGTTTACACAGCCCTTTTTCATAGAGATGTCTTGTAGAATACATTGTTCTGCCTTTCTCATTAGTGCAGTTTCTAAACTTACCCAAGTCAACAAGAGGGTAACGAAGGAAGAGGGAGCAGTGCAACAGCCGGACAAAAGTAGTGAAACCATTGATCCTATTCAAGCATGGCCGGAAGATCCGAAAAGAGATGACGAATACCAACCCCAGAACCAACAGCTCAGACGCCTACAGCGCTAGCATTACCACGCAGAGGCGACTTCAGGGAATATGAACAATCCAATCACCCACTGGTCACTTTGGAACAAAACTACACGACTGGAGACAGGATTGGGACTGCACAAGATTATGACTTATGACTTTCTTATGATGGCTGCCTTTTTGTTTCTCTCCTTCTGAAATGTTTTTAAAATACTGAAGATTATAAACATCCACTTTACACCCCTATTATAATTCCATCATCAGCTAATGCAGCCTCTTCTTCTTTGATCAACTGATGTTGTTTCTAGCCTGGTGAGGTTAATGAAGGAGACTATGCATTTCAGGTCTTCTCAGGTGCCCCACAACTTTTCGATCGTGGTCCCTTCCCCAGGCAAGACTGCCTCTCTTTGGTCTACATAGGGAGGGCAGTCCATAATTTAACTTAACATCTTTATACTGTTTTAGAAGACTCTGCAGAGTCTGTATACAACCAGTTTCATAAACATTACCTTGCTTTAAAAGCTATGTGCATCCAATTTATTTTTAAATGCATTAATGGTCCCTACCTTCTGTGGCAATGCATTCCAAGAATTCACCCCTCTCTGACTAAAAAAATATTTCCTAATTTCTAATATGGACATCTCTTTAGTTAATTTGTAGCTATGCCCTCTTGTTCTTGGGGGTGGTTGTATTTTGGAAAACTTGTTATAGTCTAATTTATCTGTTGCTCTGATCATCTTATAAATATGTATTAAGTCACCACGAATTCTTCTCTCTTCTAGGCATTGTAGGCCGGTTTGTCTGAGTCTTTCCTCATAACTGTAATTCTGGAATCCCAGAATCCTTTTGTCTTTCACTCTTTGTTTATTTCTAACAGTAGAAAAGAAGCTTTTACTATCAGTCTTGATCCTATTAGCAAGTTTTTTTTTCTAAGTCTATTTTTGCTGTTTTATTCACTTTCTGAGCTATGTTCTGCTTGTCTAAATATTTTGATTTTGATTTACCTACCTCTATATATTTTTTTTCCATGCTTTATTTTTAGTTTTTCTACATTTAACTACAAATCTAGTTATCCACTTTTTACGCTTGGGGATTACCTCCCTACATGGAACACATTCCTCATTTAGCTTTTCTAGAACTGTTTTAAAACTCTCCCACTCCTGTTCAACATCTGTTCCTCCAACAATATCTTTCCAGATTATGTGGCTCGCTGCCTCTTTCATCTTCTTAACATCTGCCTTAGAGTAATCGTATGTTCATGTGTCCTGCAGAATATGTTCTGGCGTTTGCTTGGGGCTCCACAATCGCACGTGGCAGTGTCTCTGAGACCCATTCTGTGGAGGTCGGCCTTGAATCTGCAATGTTTCAATCTTAGGCTGAAGATCTTTGTCTGTCCATCGCTGCCAAGTTTGTCTATGCTGTAATTATCTGGCTTGTATTCTTTGTGCTGGTCTCTCCAATCAACCCTTATGGATTGTTTGATGAGTGTCTTTGGTTCTTTATGGCTTTGTGGATGGCTTGTCTGCATGCTGCCACTTCCGGCTTTTGCAAGCTCATCTTTCTCATTTTCAAGGATGCCACAGTGTGCTGGAATAGTGTGCCACACTGTAGGACTAGATCTATTTTTCGGAATGGCATTTCAATGTTGTATTCTATTAAAAGTAAGAGTGTATTTTGTTTGGGACGTGAGATGACTTGGAGTTTGCTACTGGAGTCTTTTAAAATGACGACTAATGCAGCACACCTGACAATAGAGAAAACTTCAGCTGCACACAATGTTTCACAGCTAAAATGGACATAAAAATTAATTTACTAGCATCACAATTTTTGGTCTACTCATATGAAATCTTTTACTGTAGACATGAACATAATAATAAATAACTTGATTTCAGACGTGAGCTTATTAATGATATCTGGCTGGTCGATATACGGGAACGAGAAATACCTTTGAGTACTTCTTTCCGCATAGAAGATCTCTTGACAACAGATGTAGAAATAAGCAGGTTTGTTTATATGGAGAGAAAGAGGGGGAGAGATTTTATGTGTTTGTATGTATGTTTGTATATATTAACATTCCTATATGTGTGTTTGCATTCATGGTTTTGTTGTTGTACGAAGCAACTTGTGCTGAATTGCGTAAACTAAGGATGCTAATAATAGTTGGTTGCAGTGGCTCATCTTACATTGTGAGATGTACTTGAGAAGGGCACCTAGGAGTCTTCTGGCTTTAGTGCAATGTGAGGCTCCTCAGTAAGCTCGCCAATATGGGGATTACAGTGTCATTCTCCATCGAGTTGGCCAGAGTGCTTTGATACAGCCTGTTTTGAGGACCGCTGATTGGAAATGAGGTGAGTTCTTCTTGGTCAGTATGTTTCACCTGATCTTAATTATACTTTGCTCCTATATACATACATACATACATACATACATACATACATACATACATACATACATACATACATACATACATACATACATACATACAGACAGACATACATACATACATACATATATATATACGAGGTGTCTTCAAATGAAACTGGACCTAACTGCACCAAGTGAACATACGTACGATGCGCATGATGACGTCACTTCTGATGTAAACACCACATATCAACCGTCAAGATTGCAAAATGTCATTATTTTCTGACTTATAGTTTCCTCAGCAGACAGTTGAAAACATGACGGGTTTGATAAAAATCTGTCCACAGTTGATCATTGAGCGGTGATTCGGCTTCTAACAGCTGAAGGATATCGACCAGTTGACATTCATTACAGAATGCAGGCAGTGTATTGTGACAAACGTGTGTCGAAGACAACAGTGAAAAACTGGGCAACGATGTTTAAAGCAGGACGTGAGTTAACGAAAGATCTTCCGAGACAAGGTCAGGCGCATATTGTTGCGCCAGAAGATATCGTCAAAATTGTTGCAGCAGTATGGGCGGACTGTCGCCGGAGCTTACGTTTGCCAGATTTTTTTCATCATACACTGCCTACATTCTGCAATGAAGGTCAACTCGTCGACATCCGTCAGCTGTTAGAAACCAAATCACCACTCGCTGATCAACTCTGGACGGATTCTATATCACACTCGCCATGTTTTCAACAGTATTCTGAGGATACTGTGAGTCAGAGGATAATGAGATTTAGCAAAATTGACGGTTGGTATGTTCTGTTTACGTCAGAAGTGGCGTCATCATGTGCATCGTATGTATGTTGTTATGCAGTTAGGTCCGGTTTCATTTGAACACGTCTCATATATACTATTGACAAAATGCATGTGTCTGTTTGTGCGTCTTGCAAGCAAAATCTCTCGATTGGTGAGCTCCAGTGATGTGAAATTTACACAGCTCAATCTGTCAGGAATTTCTGGATCAGCACAACTATTTTCAGCTTGCTGTGTCGTTTCATTCCTGAGTAATTAATAATAACAAAATGTTTGCTTAATAACATTTTGGTATATTGCACAGCGCTATCTTTGTTAGCATGCATGGCCGCAGACCAGTCCATGTTTGGAAATGATCAATATAAGGGATGGCAGTGCTTTGACCCTGGACAATGCTCATACACTTTTTTTAGGATGGTTGCTCAGGGTACTTAAATGCTGTGTTGTTTTGACTGAGTTTTCTGTTTTTATAACTTGAGTCACTTCTGAATTGTGTGTATTAAAAAATTATGTTTTTTCCTGGGAGAAACCGGCATCCATCTATATATGTAGTTATGTATGTATTTATATATGTGTGTGTGTGTGTGTGTGCGTGCAGGGTTAGGGGAGTGGGTGGGGTGTTGTGTTATGTTATGCTGTTTTGTTATGTTATGCTGTGCTGTTTTGTTATGTAATGATGTGCTGTTACAGTATGAATGGTGTTATGTTATGCTCTGCTGTTATATGTTGCTGCGATGTTATGTTATACTGTGCAATGTTATGCTGTGTTATGTTATGTTGTGATGATGTGTTGTGTTATGTTGTGCAGTGATATGGTATGTATTATGTAAGAGAACAGGACAAAAATAGGTTTAGCTGGAATGTCCACCGATGACATTCTAGTTGACTTGGCGCCAGCCACTTTTGGTATTTAATTTTACCGCAGATTTTACATATTCGATGTTCTCACAGGTGGTCCTCTGAGGGATTGCCTCCAGATGAGCTGTCTGTTCAAAATGGTATATTGACCATGAGAGCCAGTCGGTTTCCCTTGTGTATTGACCCTCAACAGCAGGCCTTGAACTGGATCAAGAAGAGGGAGGAGAAATATAACCTCAAGGTTATCATTTATGTTATTGTTTGTGGTGGTGATTGAGGCGGTGGAGGTGAGGGTAGTGGTGGTGGTTGAGGTGAGAGTAGGAGTGGTGATTGAGGCGGTGGAGGTGAGGGTAGTGGTGGTGGTTGAGGTGAGGGTAGGGGTTGAGGTGAGAGTAGGAGTGGTGATTGAGGCGGTGGAGGTGAGGGTAGTGGTGGTGGTTGAGGTGAGAGTAGGAGTGATGGTTGTGGGTGTGGAGGGGAGAGTAGGAGTGGGGGTTGAGGTGAGAGTAGGAGTGGGGGTTGTGGGTGTGGAGGGGAGAGTAGGAGTGGGGGTTGAAGTGAGAGTAGGAGTGGTGGTTGTGGGTGTGGAGGGGAGAGTAGGAGTGGGGGTTGAGGTGAGAGTAGGAGTGGGGGTTGAGGTGAGAGTAGGAGTGGGGGTTGTGGGTGTGGAGGGGAGAGTAGGAGTGGGGGTTGAGGTGAGA
This sequence comes from Ariolimax columbianus, assembly GCA_036924085.1. NCBI lineage: Eukaryota > Metazoa > Mollusca > Gastropoda > Stylommatophora > Arionidae > Ariolimax > Ariolimax columbianus. The sequence continues at coordinate 44,084,688 of JAVGWX010000015.1, read as the reverse complement.
GTAGGAGTGGTGGTTGTGGGTGTGGAGGGGAGAGTAGGAGTGGGGGTTGAGGTGAGGGTAGTGGTGGTGGTTGAGGTGAGAGTAGGAGTGGGGGTTGAGGTGAGAGTAGGAGTGGGGGTTGAGGTGAGGGTAGGGGTGGTGGTTGAGGTGAGGGTAGGGGTGGTGGTTGAGGTGAGGGTAGGGGTGGTGGTTGAGGTGAGGGTAGGGGTGGTGGTTGAGGAGAGAATAGTAGTAGTGGTAGCTGAGGAGAGAGTAGTAGTAGTAGTGGTGGTGGTTGTTAAAGTGGTAGTAGTAGTAGTGCTGTGCTGGTTGATGTTGGTAATGTATAATATTGGCAGAGTAATTATAACACTTGCTTGTTGCAGCAAAGAGAGAGGGTTCATGAACCAGACACACACATGGTCATATGACCAGATACAAAGGAATACTTGGCTCTCTTGGGAAATATGGAAGGCAAAGAAGAGTGCAAGTAGCCTCACCTCATTAAGCTGAAAACAGTTAACAATGAGGAGGAGGAAGACTAACATCTGGTCAGGCATAACATACTGATCAGACATGTTAGTCGGGATCAGGAAAAACATACTGGCCAAGACCCTCACCTCGACTTCCCCGTAGTCCTCACTTGAAACGGGCTGTTTTCATGCTAATGAGGTGAGAGTCAACATGATCCCCGTAGTAGCGAGTGACACAGAGGAAGTCAAGCATAGCACAAACGGTCTTTGGTTCACCTTCATCAGCATGCTCGGATGTGAGGAAAGCTAAGGGTGCACAAAAGAGTACAAACAAAACAATGACATTTTTAATACTTCATCCATACTGCAACATTTGCTGTGGCAGTAGTTCTCAACCTGGTATCCAAAAAGACTCCAGAGTGATCACATAGGTCTCATTGTGTCCATAATCTGGAAAAATGTTTGTGCCCTCTGTGCTATAGGACCACATGTACATTTTTTTGTAATGTGTTTATTGCATGAGTACTGTTTTTCATGTTCAGTGCTACACCTTATTGCATGAGTGCTGTTTTTCATGTTCAGTGCTGCGCCTTATTGCATGAGTACTGTTTTTCATGTTCAGTGCTACACCTTATTGCATGAGTACTGTTTTTCATGTTCAGTGCTACACCTTATTGCATGAGTACTGTTTTTCATGTTCAGTGCTACACCTTATTGCATGAGTACTGTTTTTCATGTTCAGTGCTACACCTTATTGCATGAGTACTGTTTTTCATGTTCAGTGCTACACCTTATTGCATGAGTACTGTTTTTCATGTTCAGTGCTACACCTTATTACATGAGTACTGTTTTTCATGTTCAGTGCTACACCTTATTACATGAGTACTGTTTTTCATGTTCAGTGCTGCGCCTTATTACATGAATACTGTTTTTCATGTTCAGTGCTACATCTTATTGCATGAGTACTGTTTTTCATGTTCAGTGCTACACCTTATTACATGAGTACTGTTTTTCATGTTTAGTGCTGCACCTTATTACATGAATACTGTTTTTCATGTTCAGTGCTACATCTTATTGCATGAGTACTGTTTTTCATGTTCAGTGCTACACCTTATTACATGAATACTGTTTTTCATGTTCAGTGCTACACCTTATTACATGAGTACTGTTTTTCATGTTCAGTGCTACACCTTATTACATGAGTACTGTTTTTCATGTTCAGTGCTACACCTTATTACATGAGTACTGTTTTTCATGTTCAGTGCTGCACCTTATTACATGAGTACTGTTTTTCATGTTCAGTGCTACACCTTATTACATGAGTACTGTTTTTCATGTTTAGTGCTACACCTTATTACATGAATACTGTTTTTCATGTACAGTGCTGCACATTTAACGATGACGATTTCCTGAAACAACTGGAGATGTCCATCAAGTACGGGTTCCCATTCTTGTTTTTGGATGTGGATGAGTACATTGATCCTGTTATTGACAATGTTTTGGAGAAGAATATTAAAGGTATGTGGTTAGGATGTTTATCACCATAATGTTTGCCATAAACCAGTATGGCTAAACTTTATTTCTTAAGTGTGCATTATTGCTTTTATCTGTGAATTATGCAATGTTAGGTATGATTTAAAAGAAGTATTAAACATAGGAGTAAGGAAACGAGTCAAACTGTATAAAGCATTATTTAGACATAGATTGGAGTACTGTGTAGAGGTGTGGAATCCTTATCGTAGAGGGGATATAAACGTGCTGGAAAGGATACAAAGAAGAGTGACAAAACTGATAGTGGGATTCCAAAATTAGAGTTGTGAGGAAAGACTCAGAAAACCAGCCAATAGTGAAAAGAGAAGAATTTGAGTTGACTGAATACAAGTTTATAAGATAATCAACGGAAAGGATAAATTAGGCTATAACAAATTTTTCGAAATACTTGTTCTTATTTTGCGTTCGCTCTCAATCTCCCGCTACCAAGCCCTGAATAGAGCTTTGCAAGTAGCAGGATGTAGTCCGGAAACGGAATGCGTTGTGTTGCTAGTTTACAGCTTGACTGCGATATTTGCACCTTTCAGTCTGACACATCCATCTTTTGCTGTTTCCAAACACAACCACCTACAAGAACAAGAGAGCGTATATACAAATTAACTATAGAAAGGTCCAGATTAGATATGAGGATATATTTTTTTTATAGAGTTGTGAATGCTTGGAATGCATTGCCACAGGAAGTAGTGGAGGCATGTACAATTAATGCATTCAAGAATAGATTGAATGCGCATAGTTTTTAGAGCAAGGAAATGTAAATGAAACTGGTTGTATACAGACTGCAGAGTCTTCTAAACCAGTATAAAGACATTCAGTTAGGAGATGTAGAGAAATGAGACAATACAACATACGACAGGGACAATGGTTGCATGGCATGTATAGACAAGTATAGAGTTCAGTGGTTTGGTTTTCTGACAAGAATGTCTTTAAACATTCGTACTGTGTGATCTTGTAAAATCAGATAGAAGGACTTCAGAGCAAGAAAAAGATCAACTGTAATGGTGTTAAAGAAACTATTCAGAGGATGGATTGAAAATATCAACGGTCACGTAGACAGTATACATGAAAGAACAACATAAGTGAACAGATGTAATGAGATTGTTGTTATATAAGCTGCCTTCAGTTAAATAATTTCTGTCAATTTTGCTGAATGTCTTTGGAAAAGTTATTTACACAACGTCCATAGTTACTGGTTCATGGCTTATAAAGAGAGGGGGTCGCTGTAGTCAAGAGGTTAAGGCACTCAGTGATGAACGGAAACGGTGGGCGAACGAATCCCTCAAGTTTCAAGCGACCCATGGTCTCACAGGAGGTAAGACCAGAGTGCCGGCATCCCGAGTTACCTCCAGTCGTCTCGACTAATAGTCTTGCCACTGATCTTCTTCTTCTTCTTCGTACGCTGTTTACAGCGATATTTACGTTGCACTGATTTAATTTGTTAGCCAGTGGCTCAGTGCATCCGATTTCAACAGGCGTTTCTGTAGGGTTGCCCTCCTTAGCCTTTGGCTGTCCCCAGCCTAACTGCAAGGCAGCAGTTGTTTTTGGTCAGAGTTGTCTCTCTTGGGAAGTTGTCTTGCAGGACTATCGAGTCTTCCCTACTCGTGTCTATAGTGTTTGGAAATGATATGATGGACTATGTACTAGTTTGTACTATCCCGGAAGAGAGGCAGTCCAGTGTGACTTTTTCCCAGGATCGTCACGTCCTGCCAGAAACGTAGCATATGCATATGAGTGAGGTATCTTTTTGCTCGCTCTATTTTCTCGGCTCATCTGCAGTGATGGTACGCCTAGCATTCCCCGCCACCCGGGAGCTTGCCACCATAGGACAGGAGGTGCAGTGTCCGCTGGACTGCATCTCTTCTGCGTCCATTGGAATGACTGATAGCAGACAGATGCAAAGAGCGAGGAAGGAGTGCATTTTACCAGGTGCATTCCTGCGGCTCGATCGGGCCGGGACACAAGCCCCAGCCATGTCGTAGCCTCCCATCTCAGCGGTGCTGAGATTTTGGGCGGGATTCTGGCTTAGAGGCGTTCGGCCGTAATCCCTCAGATGGTAGCTTATCAGCCAAGCACGTGAACCAAATGTCAGCGACCTGTGATTCCTCTCGAAATAGTGCATTTGACCAGGTGACAAGCCTAGTCTTGCACGGAGATGTTGTCCGCCTAGGGAGCGGACATGGTCAAGGGTTGAGTCTCAGCAGTTCGCAGTGAGGTAGCTGATCTACTGCTTAGGGTACCCGACCGAGAACTAAGTCTTCTACAAATGATTTCATTCCTCATCGCTGTATGGGGTGAATATCGAGCAGCTTCCCGCCCGCTTTTATCAGCGGACGGCAGAGACCTCATTCTGCGGCTTGACCGGGCGGGGCTGGAGCGTGACCCCGAGGTCCCCACCATGTCGAAGCCTCCCTTTGCATTTGTGCTGGGCTGCTTTTAGGCGGGATTTTTGGCTTAGAGGTGTTCGGCCATAATCCCTCACCTCGAACCGTTGGCTTATCCGCCTAGTACGTGAACCAAAATGTCTGCGGCTCCTCTCGTTGCCACTGATCTAAGGTACTGGGGTTAAGAGTGCGATTGATGACCAGCGCATATTCTTCCTCACATAATCCAAATACAGCGCACATCACATTAATAAGATAAATCCGTCTGATGTTGTGGCCATCATCGCTTTGCAATGGGCAATAACAGTAAGATGCAGTTCCAAAAATATTTGAGGTGTGATAAAAAAAAGTATCCAGTTTGGCTTCATAATTCCAGAACCACAGGATACAGCTGAAGTTGGCACAGAATTACCTTTGAACTTAATAGCATGAGTAATGTCTGCTCTGCTCATCTGGTTTTTTTGCAATAGTGTTTTATCCCTATATATGTGAATCACATTGTCACTGCTAAAAAAAAATTGATCAACGAATTTGTATAGGTTTTTGTAAATAACTTGGCAAAACACATAAAGATACATACTTAAAGTTACAGATGTCTATGGGGAGAATTGTATGAGTTGTTCACAAGTTTATGAGTGGTATAAATGTTTCCAAAATGGTCATCAAAGTGTTGAGAGTGTTGAACGGTCTGAACAAATTGTGATGCATCTGCAGGCAGGTTGTCATTATGGGGTGCGACTCGTGACTCTCATGCAATGCCAGCGACAAAGTGCATCTATAAAATGCTGCAATACCTGACAGTAGTGCTCCATGTTGATTGTCTGGCCTAATATAGCCTAAATATGATGAACAATTACTTTATTGCGAAACTAAACAGTCAGCATCATCTTGCCATTGCTGCGACTTTGTCTCGCTCAAGCCGGTCAAGCAGCTCAAGAGCAGCGGAAACATGGACCTCTTTCTGGTCTATTGAGAACAATGTTTGAACAAATTTGGACAAGAATCATCTCATGTCCAAAAGATCTGTAAGATTAAACTGAACTAAGGGGTAAGTCTTCAGACAATTCATGAATTGGGATTCAGCAATTTCCTTGCACAGATCCATGCATATTTTACATGTTTTCACTTTTTTTTTACTGTGATCCACACAGACCATTAATCACTCTCAACAATTTCATGGCTATATTTAAAACATTTATACTACTCATAACCTTGTGTATGGCTCATACAATCCTGCCTGTAGATTATCTGTAACTATGAATATGTTTTACAAGTTTTTGCCACGTTTTTAACAAAATCTGGCGCAAATTTGTTGATCGGTTTTTTCCCGCCATTACAATACATCAAATACGGTTCATACAGATATGGACAAGGCACACTCAGGATGTGGGGAAAGCAACTACAACCGCCATTCAACGCCTTTTTCATGGCACACAAAAGAGTAAACTTACTCTTATGGGCATTCAATAACAACAACAAACTTTTTAAAATGTGTAATTTATCAATACATTATTTTCTTACACTTTCTGTGTGTTCATTTTATGTTATTGATCGAGGTTTTCATTTATTTTATTTCATTTAATTTCTCATCTATTGCAATCTATCATCATTTTCATCAATTTTTCTCATAATGATGACTCTAACAATGACTAGGAGCCCAAGGTCGTGAGGTCGTCCTTCTGGGAGACAAGGAGGTGGACTATGACAAGAACTTTAGGCTGTACCTCAACACTAAACTCTCTAACCCCAAATTTGGGCCTAATGTGTTTGGCAAAGCTATGGTCATCAACTACACTGTCACTCTCATGGTGAGACAGCAAATAATTTGGTTGTATTGTTACTGCAGTTTTATTTGCTACAATTGATTTATCTTTTTGCTGTAAGCAAAGCAAAGCGCATCACTACAGCTGGCCCCTTTATTGGAAACTTGTATCAAACATTTCCAGTGGCAGACTCATAGCTAATGGTTTTACATGATGGGGTGCTAGCCTCATGCTCAATCCTCTTTAGTTTAGAAGACAGTTACTAAGATATCATGCTGTGTCTCTCTGGCTGACTTCTACATCCTAGGATAGCATGGTGTGTCTCTCTGGCTGACTTCTACATCCTAGGATAGCGGGAAAAAAACATGAAAAAAAAAACTAGTAAAAGTTGATTAAGGTTGAGCTTAATCAAAATTTAAAAATGGGTATGGTCAGATACCGCACCGAGACGAGAACACAAACAAAACCTACGTTACGACCAATAGGCCTTCATCAGGGACAACAACACTGAACTAACAAATCAACATATAAGAAAAAATGGTCAACTCATCTGTTTCAGGTGGGAGACGCTTTCTGTCTAAGCGACCGGTCGTGCCAAGTACTCGATAGAAACTGAAATAGGAGCGGTCAAACAAAAAGTGGCGGAATATGCCTGATAAGCCAAGCGTGGCCAAACAGTGGTCCAGATAGGAGAACACTGAGAAGGCAATATAAGCCGGGAGGGCGTGATATTGATATAAGAGAGGGGGGAAGAGAACTGATGGAAGAAGGGGGGGGGGGGGGAGGAAGACAAATAAATGGGGGCCAGTGTGAGGGTTTAAGAAAAAGTATGGAAGATATTTATACCATGTGGTTGGAGACAGCCGATACTCGAGATAAGTCTGTTCTCAAGAGCGAATCGATGACGATCGTCAGAGAAGCACGAAACTAGACCAGTGACACTGACGTCAGCCATACCCCGGTGCTCAGGACCATTGAAGTGGCTGGCAATTGGGGAACCAGTGCTGTTGCGGATGTCGTTGAGGTGTTGGCGGAAACGCTCCCGTAGTTCCATACCAGTTTCCCCAATGTAAGTCATACCACACTGGCGGCAGATGATGGAATAGATGAGGTTACGAGATTTGCATGTGAACCCCTCTTTGATGAAAAATTCAGCCTTTGGAAAGGTAATGGAGCGAGAAAGGATGACATGAGGGCAGGTAACACAGCCACGTGAATTTTTTTCACAGCCTGGTGCCTGGGAGGCTATGAGGGCTGGTGTGTAGGCGACTACTGACCAGCAAGTCCCTCAGGTTCCTGTCACGCTTGTAGGCGACAAGGGGAGGATCGGGTAAAACTTCGCGAGTGGCAGGATCAGAGTGAAGGATAGGGAGATGGCGGAATAGGATATCCCGGACAGAGACGCTGTGAGGGTGATAGGTGAGGACGAGTTTCACACGGTCAGAGGGAGGACGGCGGGTGGGAGTGAGGGAGTCTTGGCGGGAGATAAGAACAACCCGCTGAAGAGCGGAGGAGAGAGTGGTCTCAGGGTAGAGTCGCTTGCGGAAGAAGTCAAGCATCTCGTGGGCCGTGAGAAGGAAGTCGTCGTCATCCTGACATAGGCGTCGGAGGCGGAGGAGTTGGGAGAAAGGAAGCGAATCACGGCAGGATAGGGGATGGGAGGAAGTGTAGAGGAGGTAGTTGTGGGCGTCAGTGGGTTTGTAGTAGACAGTGGTGGAGAGGCCTGAAGGGCAGATAGAGACAGTGATGTCCAGAAAGTGGACAGATGTGAGGGAAATGTCAGACGTGAACTTGATCGAGGGATGGAAGTCGTTGACAAAGTCGATAAAGTTGAGGAGATCCTTCTCCGACATGTCAGTAATACCAATCCCATCGTCGATGTATTGATAATACATCAAAGGAAAGGGGCCCTGGAATTGAAGCCAGATCAAGTGTTCCAGGTGACCCATGAACAGACATGCGTAGCTGGGGCCCATTCTGGTGCCCATAGCCACACCGCTGATCTGGTCGAAGAACTGGCCATTGAATTCAAAGGTATTGAGAGTAAGAACGGGTTCTGCTAGACGGACGATGGCAGACGTGGAGATGGATGGGTTAACCCTTCGGTCAAGGAAGAAACGGAGGGCCAATAAACCATCAGAGTGGGGGATCGAGGTGTACAGTGAACAGACATCAAGTAGGAAGAGACGATAGGTTTGGTCAGGGGAGAGGACAATGGTAGAGAAAGTGGTTAAGGCGTGGTTGGTGTCCTTAAGAAATGTGGGAAGACTCTCCACCATAGGTTGGAAGACCTATCCTAGGATAGCATGGTGTGTCTCTCTGGCTAATTTCTACATCCTAGGATAGCATGGTGTGTCTCTCTAGCTAACTTCTATATCCTAGGATAGCATGGTGTGTCTCTCTAGCTAACTTCTACATCCTATGATAGCATGGTGTGTCTCTTTGGCTGACTTCTACATCCTAGGATAGCATGGTGTGTCTCTCTAGCTAACTTCTACATCCTAGGATAGCATTGTGTGTCTCTCTGGCTGACTTCTACATCCTAGGATAGCATGGTGTGTCTCTCTGGCTAACTTCTACATCCTAGGATAGCATGGTGTGTCTCTCTAGCTAACTTCTACATCCTAGGATAGCATGGTGTGTCTCTCTAGCTAACTTCTACATCCTAGGATAGCATGGTGTGTCTCTCTGGCTAACCTACATCCTAGGATAGCATGGTGTGTCTCTCTAGCTAACTTCTACATCCTAGGATAGCATGGTGTGTCTCTCTAGCTAACTTCTACATCCTAGGATAGCATGGTGTGTCTCTCTGGCTAACTTCTACATCCTAGGATAGCATGGTGTGTCTCTCTGGCTAACTTCTACATCCTAGGATAGCATGGTGTGTCTCTCTAGCTAACTTCTATATCCTAGGATAGCATGGTGTGTCTCTCTGGCTAACTTCTACATCCTAGGATAGCATGGTGTGTCTCTCTGGCTAACTTCTACATCCTAGGATAGCATGGTGTGTCTCTCTAGCTAACTTCTACATCCTAGAAAAAAAGACAGCATTCATAGATATTTGACACAGTTGTGAAGAGTCGCAAGTGCAGTCGTGCATATTTTACATAATTGTGAAGTGTCCCAAAAATGTTCATGGATATTTGACACAGCTGTGAAGAGGCCCAAGTGCATTCATTGACATTTGAGTCTTCTAATACAGCATAAAGACATTAAGTTGAGTTTTATTTGACGTGGTTGGAAAGTGTCCCAAGTACGTTCATGGATATTTGACACAGTTGTGAACTATATTCTCATAATGAACCACATGGCACACAAAATTGTCCTATTAGACTAGCCTACATTTCAGAAGTCTATCCTTGTTCATCAAATTATTGGGGAATTTCTTTCAGGGTCTAGAGGATCAACTGTTGAGTGTGATTGTTGGATATGAGAAGAGAGAGCTGGAAGAACAAAGAGAGAGCCTGATACAAGAAACCAGGTCAGACCTTTTACAGAAACTATGATTAAAAAATGTAGTTATATTGATTTTTTGTTTAAATGGTTCACTCAAGTAAGAGTGTCTGAATAGATACTCCAAAAGAAATGTTCTCTTCTTTTTGTGTTTGGCTATTGATTTTTATGCCATTGGATGAGTTCCCATGATGAACTTGACTTTCGTCTGAAGCTCTTCTTTAGCTCTGTACAGCTTTGAGTTTGATCCTTCAGTATGGGTGAGCTTGTGACTGATCAAGCCAATGCAGGTGCCGAAAGTTCTATGACATGACTGGCAAATATAATCTACAGCTGTGGACAGCGTGGGCTAGTGGTTAAGTGGCACGGCTCACAACCAGAAGGTGCTGGGTTCGATCTCCATCACAACACTGGCTGTTACCCCGGATAAGCAAACCCGAAAATGCAGGAGGAAGCAGACCCTTACATAAAATGCATGCTGAAGTCGGATGCACTGGGCTTACAGGCGCAAAATAAAAACCACAGTGCAACACACATCCGCCTTGGGAATAAAGAAATAAGGCGAACGCAAATTTAAAAAAAATCTTCAGCTGTCACTGGTATTCTCTCTGCTCTAGATTTCCTGGTGTCCTGGTCTGCCTGAAAATGGAGGCCCTTATTGATTGCAGTGCCATTTTTGGTTGCACCTTTTCCAGTTGAACAATTTTGAGCCAATTTTTTCCAGGTGGCAATGTCTGTTTGACAGCACTTAAGAGTCTCCTACAGACTATTCTTGGGAGGAGCCAAGATGTAGCAGTGCTTGAGCTGACAGCAGCCAGCAACTCATAGCTCTGGCAGCTTGCATCAAGGTCAGCGAACCATAGCTGACCAAGACTCTATGCCTCCATATGGCGGCCCTGGAAACAGGCTGCACTAATCACTAGTGTAGTCTGGCCTAGGGATAGGGTCACAGTGGGAAGACTACAATACATCATTTTCAGGACAAAGAAGAAGACTGTCCTTGAAACACATTTTTTGATGTCCCCGTGATTGTCTTCCTTAGCTCAGTTTGCTGTATAGACTGTCCTTGAAACACATTTTTTAATGTCCCCGTGATTGTCTTTCTTAGCTCAGTTTGCTGTATAGACTGTCCTTGAAACACATTTTTTAATGTCTCCGTGATTGTCTTCCTTAGCTCAGTTTGCTGTATAGACTGTCCTTGAAACACATTTTTTTATGTCCCCGTGATTGTCTTCCTTAGCTCAGTTTGCTGTATAGACTGTCCTTGAAACACATTTTTTAATGTCCCTGTGATTGTCTTCCTTAGCTCAGTTTGCTGTATAGACTGTCCTTGAAACACATTTTTTAATGTCCCCGTGATTGTCTTCCTTAGCTCAGTTTGCTGTATAGACTGTCCTTGAAACACATTTTTTTATGTCCCCAAGATGTAGAATCGCATCATGAGCTGACAGCAGCCAGCAACTCATAGCGCTGGCGGCTTGCATCAAGGTCAGCAAACCATAGCTGACCAAGACTCTATGCCTCCATATGGCGGCCCTGGAAACAGGCTGCACTAGTCACTAGTGCAGTCTGGCCTAGGGATAGGGTTACAATTGGAAGGTAAACCCAGTACTCAAAAAAGCCAGCTGAAAATCGGATGTATCACACCAAAAGGCACATATTACGCAGCCTTGCTGTAAACTACAACAGAACATCCTTTTCAGGACAAAGAAGAAGACTGTCCTTGAAACACATTTTTGGTTGTCCCCATGATTGTCTTCCTTTGCTCAGTTTGCTAAACAGAAGACACTTTGGTAGTCTTTCACCTAACATTAGAGCAAGGTGGTCAGTCCATCTCAGTTGGACTTTCTGCAAAAGTGCACAAATATGAAGCATATGGATAGGACTTCATTATTTGTGACATGGTCCGCTCACAAATACAGAGTAGTAGACAGACATGCATACAATCAATCATATGTTAAGACAGACGTAACATAACAGTTGAAATACATGTAATCAGTTATATATTGAGATGTACTTGACAACTAGATGACATACAATCAGTCATATAGTCATCAGTGTAGTCCCTATAGGACAGAAGGCCCCCACCTCAAACAATTTGCATACTGTGCCATTCTCACAAAGTATTAGCCTGCTGAATGTGAAGCAGTCTTTTTCATTTAAAGGAAAAAATCTTGTTACATGTCCCATAGTCAATACTCAGAATAAAACAGCGAACAACTAATTTTCCAAGGTGTTATCAGTTGAATAACCATCAGTCATTGCTCAACACTATCCTGGATTATTGCCAACACCAGAACCTACACGCCACCCTCTTCAATTCCACTGTGCTTCCTGCGATGTGCTACTGTGCTGAGACATGGACACTAACAAAATCAATTTAGGACAAATTGAAAGTGACCTAGTCCTGTCTTTAGAGACGCTTGGTCAGAATCACTCTCCGGAACCAACACATGCAAAACCTCCACAATTCTGATATATGATGATTGTTCTTTGGTGAATGGTGCGGTAATCTACACAGACAAGGCCAAACATAGATGAGCAGGTGACATATTGCGACGAAACAATGGAGCACGGCGACAGCAGTCTGGTACCCCTGAGGTAAAAAGAGACCATGTGGAAGACCTCCAATGCGTTGGTCAGACTCCCTTGCTGTACGCAACAACATTCGAGATGCCTCTGGAGGAATGCTTATCACCCACTGGACTTCCGTGACCCAAGAAGGGTTCGCTGGAGATGAAGTTGGGGCCTGCAGCTACGCTGAGGAACGAGTCATCAAGAACAAGATAGCCATCAGTTGATGAGACAAGTAGATCAAGGCTCAAATTGGCTTACTGCTGGGTGAGGTTTAGCTACTCAGAAACATAGATAGAAACTCATGTCTTTCTTCTTCTTCTTCAGCGTTCATCCTGAAAAACGCGTTTGTGACATTCTATCGTAATTTACAGCGAGGCTGCAATAGCTATGCCTTTCAGCCTTATACATCCGATTTCAGCATGTCAATTTTTGGGACCAGGTTTGCCTTCTCTCCTCGATCTATATTGTCTTAGCAAGGTTGCAGTCTGTTTCCACGGCCACCACTTGGAGGTGGAATAGGATCTTGGTCAGTTATGGGTCATTGACCTGGATACAAGTAGTCAGCTGCGAGTCGCTGGCTGCTGTTAGCTCATTGACTGCTGCAACTTCGACCCTGTGTCTTTCAATGTTTTTATATGCTGTATTTCTTTTGTCAGCTTCAATAAGAAGCTCCTGTATGACCTTGAAGATTCTCTGTTGAGAGAGCTGGCGCAGTCAAAAGGAAATATGCTGGACAATGAAGACCTTGTGGAGACATTAGAGTCCACGAAAACGAAGGCCTTTGAGGCAAGTATTTATAGTTTGTTGAGGTGTTATTGTTGTTGTTGTTGCTAATGCCACTTGAAATCGAGATAGGTACTCTTGATGACTTCCTTTGGTGGTTGGTTGCAGGGACTCTCCTCACATCTCGAGGCACAGTTGAGAAGGTGGACTGGAAAGATGTCTTCCTGGCTGTAGTGCAATCTGAGGCGCCTCAGTAAGCTCATTGGTAGGATCACATTTCTGATCCTCACATCATTAGCCAGACTGCCATGAAACATCTTGTTTGCAGGGAGAACTGTTTGGAAGTTAGGTGGGGTCTTGATCAGCATGTTTCACAAGGCGCTAACATAGTCTGATCAGTCTTTGTCTTTTTTTTTTTATCAACTAATACTATGCTTCTAGTCTGGTGAGTCTGTTCATTTTTGCTGTTCATTGGTCTACCACAGTTTTTCTAGCATAATTGCTCCCGCAGACCAGATGGCTTTCTTTGATCTGCATAAGTAGGGCAGTCCTGCGGGATATGTTCAAGTGTTTGCTTGGGTGCTCCACATATACACATGATCGTGTCTCTAAGACCAATTCTGTGGAGATGGGCCTTGAGTCAGCAATGTCCTGTTCTGAGTCTGAAGATCTTTGTCTGCTTATCTCTGCCAAATTTGTCTATCCTGTAATTTTCTAGCTTGTATTCTTTGTGCTGGTCTCTCCATTCTGTCCTCATGGATCATTTGATGTGTGTCTTTGCTTCTGCATAGCTCTGTGGATGGTGAGTCTGTGGGCTGCCACTTTTGGCTTTTGCTAGCTCATCTGCCTTCTCGTTTTCTAAGATCCCACAGTGGGTGGGAATTCATCGTGGGACTAGATCTGTTTTTTTGGGATGGCAACTTGATGTTCTATTTTATTTCATATGTGAGTCTATCTTGTTTAAAACTTGTGATGGCTTGGAATATGCTCCTGGAGTCTGTTCGAATAACTAATTTCCTTGAAGTTGTGTTTTGAAGTCTGATCAGAATATTTTGCCTTACCTGACAGAATTTTGGTCTCCTTTTCACCTTTGTAGTGTATAGGGAAGAAGAGACATAAAGAACCAAAAATACCTTCTTTGGAAGGTTACACCAAATAAATTAAACATTTATTTTTACTGTAGCATAAATAAGCAGTTATATATGATTTCAGGTAGAGCATATTCTGCCTCACAACCAAAATTGTAATGTAATCAAATCAGGCATATAACTTGTGTCTGATGCCAGATAGCCATACGCTATTCTTTTATTCTGCAATCTAGTCTGGTCAGCTTATAGAGTGTGGCACTTCCTTTGTCTGCCTTGCAGACTTTTAATTGACTGTTTGTAGGTGGTTTAATTCTTGCAGCTCACCAGACCTGGGGTCTCCATGGAAATGGATAGATTTCATGGCAGCCTGGCTAATGCGGTGGGGAATAGATGTGATCACCATAGTAGTTAGCAGCATGCAGATGAAGCGTAACATAACCACCTGGAGGATTCCTGTCCACCATGATTAGCACGATCAGGATGTAAGATGTGCCGAAGATGGATGTGTCGGACCGAAAGGTGCAAATATCACAGCCAAGCTGTAAACTAGTGACAACGCATTCCGTTCTCCGGACTACACTTTGCTACTTGCACAGCCCCGTTCAGGATTTGGTAGTGGGAGATTGAGAACGAACGTAGAAGAAGAAGAAGGCTGTAAGAAAAGCTACTGCAACCTGCCACTTAACGCCTTCTTCAGGGCACACAAAAATCTAATCTTACTCATTGTGGGCATTCAACAACATCAAACAACCAGATCTGCGGAAGGAGCAACTACAGGATGTCCAGCCCCACGGCTTTGTCCTGACAGCATATAACTGTCCATTCATTATGTGTCTGTACTCCATCATTGTTGATGCTGGTAACTGTAAACTCTCATTGAGTGAGGTCTTGCTACTGTACCTTTCCCATCATCAACAGTTGAAGGTATGCCCACAACATTAGTTTTCGTGGTTTCAGATATACGCTGTTTACTTTGAAATAGTTGCTATACTTAATCAGTTTTGTTTTTGGGTTATCCTGATATAATTTGGATATTTACTAGATGCCCCTCTTATTTAGGTTATAACATTACCTTGGACTTATACCTAAATCGTAAATTTTTAGTTTTCTTTCCACTTGTGCTGTTAAGCGTTGTGGGGAGCGTAAGATGTCTATCCTGCGCCAAGTGCATTGCGTCGGTCAATGGGAGCCCTTGTCGCTGCACAATCACTCTGTCATCCATCCACCTACCTTGCAGCCGCCCCCTTACCCTGTAGCCAGATCTATCAGCGTTATAAGCCATCAGTGGAAGTTGATGAGGGTACATTCTCATGAGATGACCAAACCAACTTATTTTCTGCCAGGAAATGTATTCGACACAAGACGTAGTGCCGACCATACTTCGAATGTTGTTCCGCATTCTGTCTTTTCTGGTAACACCGATGACTTTCCTCAAATACCTACATCATTAGTTTTTGTAAAATATTTTGGCCATAACATCACCTCTTCTAGGTATGCCAACATTGTTAGTTTTTGTAGAATATTTTGACCATAACATCACCTCTTCTAGGTATGCCTACATCGTTAGTTTTTGTAAAAATACTTTGACTATAACATCACCACTTGAATGTATGACAACATTGTTAGCTTCTGTAAAACATTTTGGCCATAACATTCACAGCGTTGCACTTGTAATTGGGAATAATATTGATCTCAAGTTTGTGACATATTTGCCTTTGTTGTTAATGTTTAATTTAGTCTTTATTGTTATTGGTGAATCTAAGCAAATGCAAATAATTAAACTTTTAACTACATCTGTCCAATAGGTGACATTTAAATTGGATCTTGCATCTAAAACGGCAGTGGACATTGAGAAGACTCGGGATGGCTACCGGCCAGCGGCCATGCGAGGAGCCATCCTGTTTTTTGTGCTGACTGACATGTCGGCGGTCAACTCCATGTACCAGTACTCACTGGAAGCCTTTCTGGAGGTGTTTGTGTTCTCACTCAAGAGGAGTCTACCAGACACGGTCCTGAGGAAGAGGCTGGGGAACATCATGGAAGCACTCACCATGAATATCTATAATTATGGCTGCACAGGTAACTCCTTACGTTTCCTTTTATGTCTTTTACATATTCTGCATTAACACCTCTGAAGGAAATTGAAGAAAAAAGGGATGAGCAATTGTTTTTGTGTTTTCCTGGGAGGGCTGAAGGGGGGTGGAGATTAGGCAGGCTAATGAGGGAAGGAGGTAGGCAGTATGATGAGACAGTTGAAGGAGGATGAGAGGAGGATGGATGTGAGCTGAGGAAGGGAAGAAATGAGCAGGTTGGAGGATGGGGAAAGAGTACAATAGGAATGTAAGGCAAAGGGGGGATGCAAGAAGGGGGAGAATCTTTAATTGTTAAACTGCTGTTGTTTCTTTCATATTTCACAGTTTGCCTGATGGGCAAATGTTCTGTATGGGTCTGCTAGTTCGATTTAAGTAAGGAAGATTTTCACTATCAACAACTGCACTCGCTTGTCCTGAGCTACTTTGGTTCAGTGGCAAAGTGAGTTAATCGAGCCGATTTGAGATAGCACAAGATGCTGATTTTTGTGTCAGGTTTGCTCTCTGCCATATGATGTAGGAAGTTATTTAATTTCCGAACAGCGGCTCACAACCTGCGTTTAATGATTTTCAGCTGTCAAATGTTAATCTCAGGAATGAAATGAAAATCTGTAATTGAGGATCTTGTTCTTTTGTCCTGCTGCTCTTGCCATGAGGCATTGCGGAGGAATGGCACGTGTAGATTACTTGTTGTCGCCAAGTGTGAGGCTTGTGCTGAAACACCCTCGATACACCAACATCGAGGACGGCCCCTTGTTTGTGGGCCGGAGATCTGCATATTATATGCTCTCACTCTAGGCTGGTCATAATGCATTCTGACTAAATAAACAAACCACTTGTTTTATTTGTTGTCAAGTAGGCACTAACTGGGCTTGTGCCCACTATCTGCCTGAGAGTGGTGTTGTGGACGCAGTCATGGATTGTCTTTCTGGCTGCATTTCAAACACAACGCATCTCACAGCTCTGGATCTTACCTTTACAGGTTGCTAGTAAGGACAAAGATTGACATTGGTAACACAATATAGGAATAAATAGTGCATTTATCAGCCTCCACTTAGTTGAAAGAAGCACTCTTAGGAGCTGAAGATGCAGCAATGAAAGAGCTGACACCAGCCAGTGACTCATAGCTTGCTGCTTGCATCATAGTCAGTGACCCATAACTGACCAAGACCCTATTCCATCTCCAAGTCTGGAAACAGACTGAAATCATGCAGCCAGGCTAAGATATTAGAGATTGAAAAGGAAAGCCAAACATCAGTCCCAAAAATGACGTGCTGAAATTGGATGTGTAGGGCCGAAAAACGCGGATATATCGCAGCCTTGCTGTAAACTGCAACACAACGTCACGAACGTCCTTTTCAGGATAAACACCAAAGAACAAAAGAAAATTTAGCCTGAACATTTGATAAAACAAGTTCCCTTGATTTGTTGTATAAAACAAGTTTCAAAATTGCCATTGTGTTCAACTGGACAGGACGAAAGTGGATCTCTCTACAATTGAAAGAGCAGCATTTTTAGCCGATTTCTATGGTAGTCTGGTTGTCTATCTATGATTAAAACGCTTTAACAAATGTCGGCCTTGAAACATCGGATAAAAATGACAGACAATACCCCAGGCAAATTTTTTCGCAATGAAGACTTTGTTATCAAGGGATTGTTGTCCTGCTGGAAGATATTCATTATTGTCTGACAATGAGATCTTACTGTAACTGTCATATTTCTAAAACAGGTATATTTGAGAGAGAGAAGCTTTTATTCTCGTTTCAAATTACAATCAAGTTGGAGCAGCATTTAAACCATATCTCTCAAGAAGAACTGGACTTCTTTATCAAGGTAGGCATGAATGTCAGTAAGCTCTCTCCTTCCATTTCTATCTGTCCAGTATATGTCTAATTGGCAGGAAAGAATAATGTGCATCATTAAAAAATATCCTTTTAATGAAAATATTTTTGTAATGAACAAGATAAACTCATTGGTAAAAAAAAAAGACATATTGGTACACTTTAACCTTTAGGATGCTTTGTCCGATCCCTTCTAACCAACTCGGCCTACAAAAACGGTGTACGGGAAAATTTTTTTTTTTTTGAACGGAGTCACTCCCGACAGCCATTTTTTATTGCTGAATACGCCCTCCATATATACACGATATTTTGCCGGTTAAAGTATCGTATGTTCGATTACAAATGGCTTTTGAACAGTTTTAATTTTGTATACGCCGTTTGGAGCAAGTCGACTTTTTGCGAAAGGGGAAGTAGGTTGTTGGGAACGATCTTTATCGAGTAGATCTGTTTATTTTGTTTGTTTAAATGAAAGAACTACGTTTGAATTGGAAACTAACAGTTGTGTCGATATTGTAAACACAGTATCGATACGTTGTTGTGGTTTCTATGGTTTTCTATCGAAGCGACTAGGCCTAGTGGTCGAGTCCAAATTTTTTCCGAGATTTTCAAAAATTTATTTTCAACTTCATCTTTTTGAATCTCAAAAACTAACAAACACACAACAAAAACAACAACACCAACATGTTCGTTATGCTATTGTGTGTCTACACGCCAGAAAATCATATTTATTGACAAACAAACATAAAAATTAAAAATTTTCTAAGACGACTACCAAAGCGAGAAATTAAGAAAATTAATTGGGTCAAATTTTTCAAAAAAACTGCTAGCGTGCTAAAGGTTAAAGCTAGTTGCCCATCGCAAGTGATTATGCCGACATCATCAGATGATTTTTGTCTTGATGATGTAACTTGCGCTGTATTTGCATTATAGTGAGGAAGAGGCTGCGGTGGTCATCAACCTTACTCTCTGGTACCGAGCTACCTTGGACCAGTGGCAAGTCCATAAGTCAAGAAGATTGGAGCTAATTCAGGATGCAGCCACTCTGGTCCCACCTCTTTTTTGGGGGGGTTTTAGAAACTGCTGCTTAATATGCTGTTTTTCTGGCCATGTGCTTTGAAACTTCTACTTTCAAATCAGAAGTTTGAAGGTTTCATTTTATGAGTATGTTAGTTTTTTTAAAATTTTCCTTTGATGACAAAAAAAGTGCAACTTTAGAAATAAAAATGCTGCAAAAAACCATACAATTTTCTTGTAAAGCCTTAGAATGAGGGAAAAAATATAAATAAAACCTAAAAAATGTTCCTTAAGGGGTCCAAGTGGGGCAGTGAAATACAATATATGTCTCATAACATCTCGGCTTCAGTCTACCTCTCCTACACATTGGCTGACACTGTTATACCCAGGAGTCTTACCAGAGGTTGGTTTTAACTCCAGCCGGAGGTAAGATGGAACAGCAAATGAGATTAAGATGAAGTCCAAGCCCCCAATTAGAAGGTAGAGCACACACCACCATAGAACAGATGCTGAAGACAGAGTTACCAGGCCAGTAAGTGCACCAGCAACCACAGCACCATGCAACTTGTCTAACTGGTGAACAAGATGATAACTGTACGAATTTGATTAACATTCTCTCTCTCTCTCTCTCTCTCTCTCTCTCTCTCTCTCTCTCTCTCTCTCTTTCTCTCTGTGTGTGTCACTCTCACTATATAATATATTGAACTTACTGGAGTTATTAAGATATTTTTGTGTTCACCTTATTTCTAAATTCTCCAAGGCAGTGTGCGTTGCACTGCCCTTATTATTTTGCGCCTGTCGGCCCAGTGCATTCGACTTCAGTATGCATTTTATGTAAGGATCTGCTTCCTCCTGCATTTTCTAAGGGTTTGCTTCCGCAGGGTAACGGCCGGTGCTGTGATGGGGAGCGAACCCTGCACCTTCGGCTTGTGAGCCGTGTTACTTAACCACTAGCCCACACCGTCCTCTTATTAAGATATGAAATAATACCGTGAACCGGCTACAGCAAACTGATACTATCTGTTTAATAAATAAATAGTCAGACATACAGACATGTGCCAGTATATGGAGGCCAGACAAACAGTGGAACATGTTTTACAAGTTTGTCAACTTCATGAAAGGAACAAAGTGACAGTATGGCTCTCTCTAACTCAAATGAGAGATAAACTGTGTGGTCAGAGAAGTCTGAGACAGATCCTCAAGTTTTGTTATAGAAATCGATTTGACTATTTGAGAATAAATGAAAAAAAGACTAAAATATGAGACAAAATATTGTCACACATCTTTTAATGATTTGTTGTGTTAGTTACTGAGTACAAATACCAGGCCCACTAATACTTACCTGGGATACTTACCCTTCTCTCTCTTCTAACCTCATTCTGTTTCATTTGACTCTGTCTTACAATCACACTCTTGTACAACTTTCACACATGCCCTCAGGCTGAGACCTTTTCATTGCACTTTGGTTGGGCTGGCTTCTGAGAGTGCATACAGACGCACACATTCATCCAAGCACTGGTTTATGCGTCTTAATATCGCCCAAGTTGACTACGGTCTAGGTCGAATAGGCGCGCATCCGCCAGTAGAAACTAGTGAGGCAACCACATAAAATAAAAATAATTTTAAAAAATCTTTCAAGTTGCAATTATAGCTGGCTAAAGGATCTGAACATATTAACAGAAATGGTGTTATGAATGTCTGGATATGGTACTCGTACCTGCATGCCATGTTTATTCTTCTGTGGTGTGTGTCCTGAAAAGACTGTACAGATGCTGCTGAGTCTTCTAAACCAGTATAAAGACATTAAGTTTTGATGTGTTTGATACGAGGCATGTTTAAATGAAACCGGACCTAACTGCACGAAGTGAACATACGTATAATTTTCACGATGACGTCACTTCTGATGTAAACAGCAAATACTAGCCGTCGAGTTTGCAAAATTTCATTATCCTCTGACTCATAGTTTCCTCAGCAGACTGTTGAAAACATGGCGGGTGTGATATGGAATCCATCCAGAATTGATCAACGAGCAGTGATTTGGTTTCTGTGATGGATGTCAACTGGTCTACATCCTTCAGCTGTTAGAAACCGAATCAGCACTCGCTGATCAACTCTGTATCACACCCGCCATGTTTTCAACGTCTGCTGAGGAAACTATAAGTCGAAGAACAATGAAATTTTGCAAACTTGACGGTTGATATGAACTGTTTACACCAAAAGTGACATCATCATTCACATTGTACGTATGGTCACTTGTTGCAGTTTGGACGGTTCCATTTCAACATGCCTTGTAGTTGAACTGAATTTATTGACAGAGATAGTATATGTAATTGTATATATTAAAATTATAAAATGAACTATATATATTGATATATATTAACAGAATCATGATATATTCTTCAGGGTAACACATCTCTTCAGAAGACTGACGTCAAAAAACCATACATATGGATCCCAGATGCTGGATGGCAAGACTGTGTCCGTATTGCCGCCGATTTCGAACAGTTTGAAAGCTTGCTCCAAGACATCAATGCAAATGAAGATATTTGGAAAACGGTACAGATTGCAGAAGATGCTGGGAAAGTGGTTTACTTCTGATATTAGTTTGAAATGAGAGCCTGTATTGTTTTTCAAGCTGTTGGTGTGGTAGTTATCCTATTTGTGCACAAATGTTGCTAGACATTGGGAAGTTGTAATCTTCATTCATGTTTTTTTAATTGATCTTGGCTTGACTTTGTTCGTTCTCATTCTCCCGCTACCAAACCCTGACACTTGCCTAAGTAGCAGAATATAGTTCAGAGAACGGAATGTGTTGTGTCGTAGTTTACAGCTTGACTGTGATATTTGCACCTTTTTCTCCAACACATCCGACTTCAGCAAGCATTTTTTGAGTATCGGGTTAACATTTTCTCTTCGATCCCTTTTCCTTAGACAGTCTGCTCTGTTGCAGCCTGTTATCCAGTATCACCGAGTGGAGGTATAGAAGTTGATCTAAAGCTCATTGGCTTATCTTTAGGTGTATAAGTTAATCTTCTTCTTCGTTCTTTCTCAGTCTCGCACTACCAAGCTCTGAACAGGGCCTTGCACGTAGTGGGATGTAGTCCAGAGAATGGAATGTGTTGTGTCGTGGTTTACAGCTTGACTGCGATATTTGCACCTTTCAGTTTGACACATCAGACTTCAGCAAGCATTTTTGAGTACCGTGTTACCGTTCATTCTACTTAGCCAGTTTGCTCTATTGCAGACTGTTATCCAGGATCACTGCATGGAGGTGTAGAATGGTCTTGGCAGCTCTGGTTCGTAGACCCTGACCTTAGCAGTCAGATATGGGTCACTGACCGCTACTCAGCATCTTAATCCCATAAGTTAATATGAAAGTGTTGTGATTTATCTGAAATTGATTAACATAAAAGCATATTGATTCATTTTAAAGCTAAATGGTTAATATAAAAGCTTATACGGCAATATGAGGTGTATTGGTTATTATGAAAGTTTGCTAATTAGTATGAAAATGTACTGGTTATTGGGTTATTATGAAAGTTTGCTAATTAGTATGAAAATGTATTGGTTAGTGGGTTATTATGAAAGTTTGCTAATTAGTATGAAAATGTATTGGTTAGTGGGTTATTATGAAAGTTTGCCTATTAGTTTGAAAATGTATTGGTTATTGGGTTAATATGAAAGTTTGCTAATTAGTATGGCAATGTATTGGTTAGTGGGTTATTATGAAAGTTTGCCTATTAGTTTGAAAATGTATTGCTTATTGGGTTAATATGAAAGTTTGCCTATCAGTATGAAAGTGTATTGGTTGCTGTGAGCGTTTGTTGACTTGTATGAAAGCGTATTGGGTAGTGGTTGATATGAATGTTTGTTGATTATTATGACAGTGTATTTGTTAAAATGATAGCTTATTGATTAATATGAATGTTTATAGATTAATATGGAAGGTTATTCATAAATAGGTAAGTGTATTACTTAATATCTAAGCTTATTAGCTAATAGCTAATATGAAAGATTATTCACTTATCTTAAAGATTACAGATTTTTCTGTAAGCATATAGAGTAGTCTGAAGGATTGTTCCCTAATTTTAAAACCTATTGACTAATCTGAGAGATTGTTGATTTGGCTGAAAGATTATTGACTTATGTGAAATTTTATTAACTTATCTGAAATATTATTGATCTATCTGAAATCTTGTTCAAGTTATCTCTAAGTTTATTGACTTAATTGAAAGCTCATTAACTGATCTTAAAGATGATTGAATTATCTGAAAGATTATAGCTTATTTGAAAGATTATTGGCTTATCTAAAAGATTATTAGCTTATCTAAAAGATTATTAGCTTATCTGTAAGCTTATTCATATAAAACCATATTAACTTTTCTGCAAGATTATTGGTTTATCAGAGAGATTATTGACTTATCTTAACTCATTCACCCGAGACTATTTATGACCTATGAACACCACTTTGTTTTCTATGTAAAACTCAAACACAGAATCACTTAGTTGTGATCTATTTATCGTAAATAAAGGTTCCCTGAATTAGCACACATTATATACCAAACTGTTCATAAAAGTCCAGAATGCAATGGAATACACATATTTTATAAGTGAAGGTGAATATTTGTAAAGGAGGGATTCTAGTTGCGTAATTGTTTGTTATTTAAAAAAATGATAAAACAAATGTATCCTCTCATGACTTATGTGAAATTTTATTAACTTATCTGAAATATTATTGATCTATCTGAAATCTTGTTCAAGTTATCTCTAAGTTTATTGACTTAATTGAAAGCTCATTAACTGATCTTAAAGATGATTGAATTATCTGAAAGATTATAGCTTATTTGAAAGATTATTGGCTTATCTAAAAGATTATTAGCTTATCTAAAAGATTATTAGCTTATCTGTAAGCTTATTCATATAAAACCATATTAACTTTTCTGCAAGATTATTGGTTTATCAGAGAGATTATTGACTTATCTTAACTCATTCACCCGAGACTATTTATGACCTATGAACACCACTTTGTTTTCTATGTAAAACTCAAACACAGAATCACTTAGTTGTGATCTATTTATCGTAAATAAAGGTTCCCTGAATTAGCACACATTATATACCAAACTGTTCATAAAAGTCCAGAATGCAATGGAATACACATATTTTATAAGTGAAGGTGAATATTTGTAAAGGAGGGATTCTAGTTGCGTAATTTTTTGTTATTTAAAAAAATTATAAAACAAATGTATCCTCTCATCAACACGTTAAGCTATAAAACACTACATAAATAATATAACATCTTCCCCTGTTGACTGTAATCCACAAGGGAAGATGTTCTAAAAGTTACACCTAATTTGATGCATCTGTTTTCTCAGTATTCACATTTTACTGAAGACCTGTGAAATTTTAAGTGTTCAAAAATGAAAACCCCATTCAACACCAGCGCAAGTGTTTACAGTATTTGCACACCCAGAAAGGATTTTCCTTATGTATCCAAAATATATATATATATATATATATATATATATATATATATATATATATATATATATATATATATATATATATATATTAATACACACATATATATACACACATATATATATATATATATAATTTATTGGCGATTCTGTGGCGAAGTGGTTTAAGCCGTCGACTTCGTGATCAGGTGGTGTGAGTTCGACTCTAGGCTCCGCAGGCTTTTTTATGGGTGCTTGATGCGGAGTCCCCTGCATCTTGTCGCCCCCTAGTCATCTTGTCTTTGACTTGCCACTGGGGTCGGGCGGCTCGAGACGAGAGAGAGGATAGAAAGTAGCGCAGTTAATCCTTACTAAAAATATCGCTAACAAAATTAATTATGCCATCACCGTCTACGATGGACGGCGGCCTTTGTCTTTTTTAAAATAATATATACACTAGCATGACTGTGCAGGATCTTGAGCCTTTACTGAATTTTTTAACTGTTGCTACCATTACTTGAGATAAAAATAGGGCACCATCTCCTTGTCAGTAGATTTAGTTTCACTGTCATCGCTCCACTTAGAACTAAGACTAGAAAACAGTCGATATCTTCATCATCACTATCATTAGCAGTAATATAATCTAACTATTACCGAACTTGCACTGTAGAAACACTATTTGGTCTAATTTATAAGCTAGATTTACGGCTGCCCAAACAATTCTTTTCCTGGAATTCAAGTACAAAAATACAATATGTTCTTAATTACACCTACGCTATGTGTAATAACTCTTACGAAATGAAAAGTACAAAATCTAGACTTCTGTCAAGAACCAAAATAAAACATTTATTGAGAATTAGAAATGGAAAATTATGTGATTTTGTGAACACAGTCGCAAAAGTCGATACATGAGCACCTGGGTTTTCTGAAAAACTCAGGAAACTGATACATCGGAAGTGAATGGATTCAATCTTATTAATGTGTCTTAAAGATTGTTGACTTATCTTAAAGATTGTTGACATCTGAAATCTTATTGCCTTATCTGAAAGGTTATTGAATAGTCAACAAGTTTATTGGTTAATCTGAAAGCTTCTTGACTTATTCGAAAGATTTGTTAATCTTAAGTCCTATTTAAAAGCTTCTGGACTTATCTGAAAGACTACTGACATCTGGTCCTATAAGCTAATCTGAAGTCATGTGTGTATAATCTGAAAGCTTAGTGACTAATTTGAAATTTGAAAACTTGTTAGCAAAACTGTTCTGCTAGCAGTATTGAGACAATGTTTATATTTGCCAATTTATTCACCTAAATTGTTGATCTCTGTCTTTTGCAAAAATGTATACTTCACTGTTTATGACATAATATTCTCTATCTTTGAACTTTATTTATAAGTGATGCGTGTCATAATTAACTACTTTTTAGAAGTAAGTTTTTATTCTTCTTCTTCTTCTTCTGCGTACACAGTCAGACAGTAACCATTATTTTTTCGAAAAAAGCGGCGGTCATCCTGAGACTCTCGCCACTACCATAGAGCTTGTCTTGCAGTTCCACTGGCAATGGCCACATCTGCTCTCTCTGATCCCCGTATGTCGGGCAGTTCTGCAGCAGATGTTCAGTGGTCATTTTACCAGTACCGCACGGGCATTCGTCGGTACACCCTATCTTCAATTTGTTGAATAGGTGGTACCTCAGTCTATTGTGGCCAGTGCGAAGTCTGAAGACAACGACCTGCTCTCTTCGGTTCAACTGGTAATAGGCATCGTTTTTGGTGTAACCAGTATGTTCGGTTTCCCATTTGGTAATGTACCTGGCTTTGATAAGCCGTTTTGACTCTTCGTACGTCATACTGGTATCTGTTTGTGGTAGCCTTGCACCTTCTTTTGCCAGTCTGTCTGCCTCCTCGTTGCCTTGGATGTTGCAGTGTGACGGAACCCACTGTACCACTACCCTTTTTGGTGCGGACAGCTGGCACAGTTTGCAGAGTGCTGCTCTTAAGTCATTAAGCTCAGTGTTTTTCTGGCTTTTTAGCGCTGTGACTACGGCGAGAGCATCTGTCAGCAAGACTATGTGGCTCTCATTTTCACTGTGTGTTGCCATTTCTTCCACTGCCGCCCTCAGTGCCTCTGCCTCCGCTCTGAAATTGCTTGTGTACTTACCAGTAGCGAATGACAGTGTTATTTTTCTGCCATTTGGTAGGTTCAGGAATGCTCCTGCCCCTCCGTTCTGTGTAGTGTTTGTTACAGAACCGTCGGTGTATGCATGGGTCCAGTCCATGCTTGGGTAGCTTTTCGTTATGAAGCTTAGGGTAGTGTCTCTCCTTTCTTTTTCGGTCTGGCAGTTTTTGTTTGCAATACCTGGTATATTTTCTACCACCTCTGGAAATATATCCTGCCTCCAAGTAGGTTTTCGTACAGTAGTGATGGGTTTTGGTGTTGTTAGTGCGTTTATGGGATCTTCGTGCATCTTTGCTTTGGCTATTTCTGCAAAGTTTCTCCGCTTTAGTTTCCCATTTCCAAAATTGTTTAGTCTCTGGTACATTGGATGGTCCGTCAGTCTTCGGAGTTTCTCTGACTGCAGCTGGGCTCTGCAGTCTCTTCTGTCAGTCATGGATTGCAGTTTTGTAATCTTTTCCAGTTCTACAATTGGCGTTGACTTCATGCCACCTGTTATAATTCTCATGGCTTGGTTTTGAAGTTTGTTAACTTTATCGAAGTTCGCCTTCGCTGCTGTTGTCCATGCCGCGATGCCATACTCGAGAACTGGTCTCACTCTTCCAGTGTACAGTTTCTTTAGTATGCCTTCGTCTGCTCCCCAGCTTGTGCCAGCAAGTTTCCTCATGATCGCCATTCTTTCTCTGGCTTTCATTCGGTTTCTCTCAATCTGACTTTTCCATGTCATGCGCCGATCAAATGTGACTCCCAGATAGGTTGGGTTGTCGTTTGGCTGCAGGATTTTGCCATTTAGGCTTAATTTGGTACTTTGGGGTTTTAATGAGAGCGAGAATATTGTGCACGTGGTTTTCTCCTCGTTTATTTTGACCAGCCATGAGTTCGCCCACTCTTCCAGCGATGTTAGGGCCGTTTGCATCCGATTTCTTGCTATGGTGAGATTCTTTTCAGAGGTCCACATAGCCAGATCGTCTGCAAACATTGAGCTATGGACTCTTCTTGGTATATTCTCTGTAATATCGTTTATATATACCAGGAAGAGTGTGGGTGACAGTACTCCCCCTTGGGGTACTCCCTGCTCGAGTGTCACCTTTTTGCTCATCTGCCCTTGTACTTGGACTCTGGCCGTTCTTTGTTTGAGGTAGTGGTTGATCCACTTGTACATCTTCCCACAAACATCACTTCTTCTTAGCTTGACTCTAAGTCCATCCTTCCAGACTTTGTCAAATGCCTTTTCCAGATCCACCCAAACAGCTACTGTGTGTTTCTGTGCCTGGTAGGCATCTTCTATCTCCTGGGCTATGAGGATGACCTGGTCCTCAGTGGATCTGTGCTGTCTAAAGCCGGCTTGCTGTGGAATTAGTATTCGAGTTTTTATTCAACTTTGCTATTTTATTGATTTGTGTTTCTGTCACTGCATTTGTGTTTTATTTATATGGCTTTGTTCGTTCTCAATCTCCCGCTACCAAACCCTGACACGGCTTAAGTAGCAGAATGTAGTCCAGAGAACGGAATGCGTTGTGTCATAGTTTACAGCTTGACTGTGATATTTGCACCTTTTGGTCCAACACATCCGACTTCAGCAAGCATTTTTTATATAAATAATATAAGAAAATAATAATGTGAAAGAGGTTTCTGTTCTGTTTATAAGAATCAACGTCACTGCACTCCGGGCATACCCATAGGTGCTCAGTCTCTCTCATCAAATGGCGTAAGGTATGGATGCTGATGGTCCCTGTAGCTCGCTGGTTGTACGCACTCCTGCGCCGTCCTCTCATGCGCCCCACTCCGCTCGAACCTCGTTTAATGTCGGAAACTTTGCAGTCTGTGGATTGCTGCTTCATCTATTACGGTGTCCTCATCCAGCAGGTGGTCATTGATTGATTTCAAATTGTCACTTCTGTCCGTCACCAATGTGCCCATGATGGGAGCCCGTGAAGCCAAGATGCCAGCTCTTTCATTGCCCTGAACCCCAGCATGAGCAGGGCAGTAGATCCAGGTCAGCGCCTGGAGGTTTGAGGCCTCAACAGCAGCTATCCACTCGTACCTAAGCCATCCTTTCTGTACTTTCTGAAGTACGGCTTTCGCGTCTGTCACGATGACTGCCTTTGTTATAGAAGTCTCAGATATCCTTTTCAGTGCTGAGGTCACTGCTTCCGTCTCCATTCTCATACTGGAGGTTGTTGACATGTATGCCCTACTGCGCTCAGCAACGACCTCTCCTTTCACTCTAGCCGAGAAACCCCATCCTGATGTCCCACTGCGCACGACTGATCAATCGGTGTATATGACAGCGTCACTCTCCTGAGTATTCTCAGTTATCAGCTGATTTACCTCGTGCTCTGCATTCTTGTTGTTTCGTTCTCTGCATTCCTTACCTAAGGTTATGATGACTCTCTGGTACTCTATCATTCTATCACCAGTATGGACCCATTCTTCCCCTTTGGCTATCGTCTCAGCTGGAGTGACGTGTCCAATTGTTGTCTCAGCCTGTGCCATCCATGACGACCCTCTCTTGATTCTTTATCCCTTGATGTCTGAGATACTACTGTGCAGAGGGTGTCGAGTGTCTGTAGTGACACGCATATAGGCTTTGACTTGTGCCAGTTTATGTCTGAATGTCACCGATAACAATCCCAACATGTACCGCATCATCACAATCAGGGTATCTCTAGTGCAGCCCAGAACCAGACGCATACCTTCATTCTGGATGCGGTCCAACCTTACACACTGTGTTCTTGATAGTGTGAGGATGCCTAGTCTGTAATCGATGACAGACAACACGACCTGACGAAATAGGATGAACAGGAGGCGTTGTTCCAAGTCGGCATCAGCCATGGTCTTGAGTGCTCCTAACCCTCTCTTGCATCTTTGTACAATGTGGTCAACATGGCAGTTATAGGAAAGACTGCGATCAAATGTCACTCCGAGGTATTTCAACCTGTCACACCTGTCGATGGTGCAACCATCAAAAGTGATGCCCAGGAATTCAGCCTTTACTATGGAATTATTCAAAGAGCACCACATCATGCAGGCCTTGTTCGGATTGATCTTGGAGCTTGAGTCACTGTACCACTGTGAGATTCCTTGCAAGGTTTCCTGGATGTCTTTAACCAACTCTTGCCTGTCTGAGCCAGTCCTGTATGTTAGGATGTCATCGGCAAATGTCAACGTTCCCCCTGTCCCTGTGGGTTGAATATTGGCCACTTTTACTGTGTAAATAGATAGGTGAAATTATGATAGGATGGTGTAACATTATTATTTTATATGTTTGTTGGGATGATGAAAAGATATAATCCCTTTAGCTGTGAGCTGGCAGCGCTTGACAGCTCAATGCCACACTGATAAAAGAACACGTCCTCCTCAATTGTTGTAGTGATATGTCGAGTGTGTTGTGTATGGTGGGGTGTGGTGGAAGCAGCCAGTTTCGCAGATCGACCAGCCTTGAGCACAAAGTCAGGAGATGCTTGACTGACTCATCGTGATCATGGCAGAATCTGTAATTTGGGTTTATCGTGATAACAGCATACTACCAAAAATATAATAAATTTGTCTTCAGTTTTATAATCTGAATTACTTGCATTATATGTATTTCTTTTGATATATTTTCCTTTATAATCTAAATTACTTGCGTTGTATGTATTTGTTTTGATATATTTTCCTTTATAATCATCATTACTTGCATTGTATGTATTTCTTTTGATATATTTTCCTTTATAATCTATATTCTTGCATTGTATGTATTTTTAAAAATATATTTTCCTTTTGGTTCTACTGTATAAGTCATTTATTTCAAATTTCATAATTTATTCTCCTTCTCTTTTCCCCACCAAACATGACAATGTAAATAATGTTAGTGGTTTGACCATGACACACCAGAACTGCAGTTACCACTGTCCTATGGTGAGAAACTGAGCCCCTTTCAACAACTGATGCTGCTCCGATGCTTCAGGGTGGATCGAATTTACAGGGCAATTATGAAGTAAGATATAGATACATTCTTACTTACTTACTTGAATCTTGGTATTCAACCAGGCAAGGTTGCCTGTTGCGAGGTAGTAAAAAACTGCTTGAATCTGTCTGTCCTTTGCCCTGGAGTACCATGATGGTCCAAATGTGTAGTGCAGATCATCTCTTCATCTCATAGGATGGCGGATGTGCTGGGATTTGTAGTTGTGTGACCACCATCTATCGACAGTCATGCAGACCACATGGCCAGCCCATCTGTGTACTTTCTCATTGACACAGAGTCTATGACATCTCTGAACCCATTTTTTTCACAGTTGATGGAATTTCAGAAGCGGTCTCTAAGGAAGATATACAGCATCCTTCGCTCCATTGCTCTTTTGGTAATGCGTAGCTTCTCTACAATTGAAACTGGTTGTATACAGACTCTGCAGAGTCTTCTAAACCAGTATAAAGACGTTAAGTTAAGTTAGTTAAGTTAATTTACGTGGACTCCAAAATTCACACCCATTTACCTTTGCTGGAATAACCATGCTATTCAAGGTGTGAGCCCTGGCCTTGACATCCATCATCTGCTTGAGTATCGGTTTAATGCAGTTGAAGGTAAGCTAAGTTGCCACTCTCCTAACTTAACGTCTACAGAGTCTGTATACAACCAATTTAATTTATATTTCCTTGTTCTTAAAGCTATGCTCATCCAATCTAGTCTTAAATGCATTAATTGTCCTTACCTCCACTATTACCTATGGCAATGCATTTCAAGCATTCACCACTTTCTGACTACAAAAATATTTCCTTTCCTTACCTCCACTATTACCAATGGCAATGCATTCCAAGCATTCACCACTTTCTGACTACAAAAATATTTCCTAATATCTAATCTAGACCTCTCTTTAGTTAATTTGTAGCTATGCCCTCTTGTTCTTGTGGGTGGTTGTATTTGGAAAAAACTTGTTATAGTCTAATTTATCCGTTCCTCTGATCATCTTATAAACCTGTATTGTCACCTCGAATTCTTCTCTTTTCTAGACACGGTATTTCTGAGTCTTTCCTCATAACTGTAATTCAGGAATCCCACTATCAGCTTTGTCACTCTTTTTTTGTATTCTTTCCAGCATGTTTATATCCTCTCTATGATAAGGACTCCAATTTAGGTCTAACTAATGCTTTATACAGTTTGACTATCACTTCCTTGCGACTATTTTAAATATTTCTTTTTATCATAACTAACATTGCATTTGCCTTTTTCACTGCTACCTGAACTTGCTCACTCACCTTACCTGTATGATCTATTATAACCCCTAGGTCTCTTTCCTTATCTATCTTTCTAACATTTTTCTCACCCATTCTGTAATTATGTTCCAAATTGGATCTACCCATGTGGATGACTACATTTATCTACATTAAACTCAATTTGCCAGTTTACAGACCATTCTTGAATTTTATTCTAAATCTGACCTCAATATATCCACTTCTGCTTTAGATGAGACACTACTGCATAGTTTTGTGTCATCAGCAAATTTTGCAATCATTCGATCCCATATCAATGTCCCAATCGTTTATATATATCAAGAACAAAATTGGTCCCAAAACCGAGCTCTATAGCACTCTACTTTTCACTTCACACCACTCAGAGTACTCCTTATTTATGCCCACACTCTGCCTTCTTACCATTAACCAACTTTTGCATTTTTAAAGAAATATTCATTACAAAATTAAACATCCTTATGTCTAATTAACATTTTTTAAATGAAGGGAATTTATATTGGGATTATTGGGATCAAGTGTAGCAGCTCCAGCTGGCAGAACTACCATAGCAGATAGTACAAGGGGTCTGGACTAACTATATCTCACTTCCAACAAATTAACCATAACACTAATTGAAATTAAAACACAACAATGAAAACTTTATTTCTACACGTTTACAGCTGACTCTTCAATCTTCACTTAAAACAAAACCTGTCTGGCTGTAAGAAATATGAACTAAACTAAACTAAAGTAAACTTGATTACGAACTACAGCTTGATAGACGAACAGTCACTTGATAAACGAACAGTTACTTGATAGTCGAACTGTAACTTGATAAACAAAACTGAACTTTGATAAACGAAGTTATTTTATAGTCGAACTGTAGCTTGGCTTGGCTTCGTTCGTTCTCAATCCCCCGCACCCAACCCTGACACGGGCCTAAGTAGCAGAATATAGTCCAGAGAAGGGAAAGCGTTGTGTCGGAGTTTACAGCTTGACTGCGATATTTGCACCTTTCGGTCCAACACATCCGACTTCAGTAAGCAATTTTTAAGTACCGGGTTAGCATTTTCTCTTCGATCCCTTCTCCTTAGCCAGTCTGCTCTGTTGCAGCCTGTTATCCAAGATCACCACGTGGAGGTGTAGAAAGGTCTTGGCAGCTCTAGTTCGCTGGCCCTGATGCTAGCAGTCAGCTATGGGTCGCTGACCGCTGCAGCTCATGCGCTGCTCAGCTTCTTGATCCCGAACTGTAAGTTGATAAACGAACTGTTACTTGATAGTCAAACTGTAAGTTGATAGATGAACTGAAACTTGATAAATGAACCGTTAAACTACTTGATAGTCAAACTGTAACTTGATAAACAAACTGTAATTTAATAGATGAACCGTTATGTGGATTTTCACCGAATGGAAGATTGGTGTTTATTTTCCAACCCAGGTGATTTCGTCCGTGGTCATATTCTCCTCGTCGACGGTGACTTGTAGTGATCGTTGAAGCGCTGGATCGCTGTTCTAGTCAAATGTCTCTATAGTTAGACGTTGGATTTATCATCAGTGATGCAAATAAATAGTATCTAAGTTGACTACCTTGTGGTTCTACCACTTGCTATTGTGAAACATCAATTTCATTACTATTTATCTCTCTCTGATATGCTGCTGAACATCTGGACTCTCGTGGTGAAAGATTGTCTGTCAAAACCTCTCTCTCTCTCTCTCTGAGCTCCAAAAATCTATCTGCTTTCTTCTTTCCTCTTCACTGTTATCAAGACGGTCCTGTTCTCGTTGCTCGCTGCCAACTGATGTCGACTTGTTCTCCGCTATCTTGCACGCCAGAAAGATCACGACTTGTCTGTCCCCTCTTCGCTGTGGAAACTGACGACTTGTTCCTCCACTCTTCGCTCTGAAATCTCTCAAATGATTCAGTCTCCCCTAGCTAGTTATATCCACCAGTTTTTCCAGATCTTGTACCTAGGTTTTCTCCTCGAGATCTCATAACAACCAGTTAATAGCATTCATCACTACCGATCATACTGTAACGGGCATCTAGGCGTTATGCAAGGTTACGTAGTTTTTAACGTCTGCGTGGCGTGGAAACATACGCTATGGATTCCAAGCATTCCAATGTCCAGATTGGAGTACATCTTTACTGGCTAGCTTTGTTAGTTTTAATTCTATAAGAAACATCTGAATGGTTACTGACTATCCATGCTACTAACTATCCATGCTACTAACTATCCATGCTACTGACTATCCATGCTACTAACTATCCATGCTACTAACTATCCATGCTACTGACTATCCATGCTACTGACTATCCATGCTACTGACTATCCATGCTACTGACTATCCATGCTACTGACTATCAATGCTACTGACTATCCATGCTACTGACTATCCATGCTACTGACTATCCATGCTACTGACTATCCATGCTACTGACTATCCGTGCTACTGACTATCCATGCTACTGACTATCAATGCTACTGACTATCAATGCTACTGACTATCCATGCTACTGACTATCCATGCTACTGACTATCCATGCTACTGACTATCAATGCTACTGACTATCCATGCTACTGACTATCAATGCTACTGACTATCCATGCTACTGACTATCAATGCTACTGACTATCCATGCTACTGATTATCCATGCTACTGACTATCCATGCTACTGACTATCCATGCTACTGACTATCCATGCTACTGACTATCCATGCTACTGACTATCAATGCTACTGACTATCCATGCTACTGACTATCCATGCTACTGACTATCCATGCTACTGACTATTCATGCTACTATCCATGCTACTGACTATCCATGCTACTGACTATCAATGCCCCCACGCAACTTTAATAAAACATGTATAAAATCATATCACTAATATATCTACACAGCTAAGATCTGTTACAATAGGGATTATAGATATATAAATAAAGACAATTTGTTGAATAAAACATACGTTATGGAAGACAGTCCAACAAAGCCACACAGGCTCTTGCATGAAATCCTCAAGGGAAGAGGGAGAGAGAGGTAGACACAAAAATACTAAGAAAATAAAATGTTAGAAAGAACTAAGATCAAAGGATTACACCTGGAGAGAGGCAGAAAGAACAGCCGAGGACTGGATGCTGTGGGATGTTGTTAATGACTTATGCACCAAGAGGAGCAACTATGGAGATCATGACAACAAAAGTGGGTACTGTTGTCTCAACTGCAGTATTCAATGATAAAAACATACAGGACAAAAACAAAATGGTACCCACGTCATGACCACAAGACCTTCGTCAAGGAAAAAAACAACAAATTAAAAACTATTAAATCACAAATAAAAGTAAGACTTGATGTATGACTGTGATACAAAATGGTTTCAGTTGGCAGCCATTGCCAGAAAGAGTATTTTATTTGATCTTTTGGGTGTAATTTGTTTCAATTTTGCATGTAACCAAATAGAACATTTGTGTTGTTTGGTCTACTCATTGAAATACCAATATGTTCCTGGCCACTAACTTCCTGGTAATGGCTGACAACTCAAACCATATTGTATCACTATCATACCTTGTTTTTTGTTGTGATTTAATTGTTCTTTTCGTTTGTTCTTTGTCCCTGATGAAGGCCTTGTGGCCGTAATATGAATGTAGTTTTGTTTATGTCTTGCTACAGTCACTGAGCCATTATTTATGTGTTTTTTGTTTCTAATCGACTTTTGACCTTGAGTACCACCTCAGTTTAAATTTATTTATTTATTTATTTTTAAAGCAGCTTTCTAAATGTTTTGTCTTTGTTTAACAAATATCAACTATTTGTTCAGTTTTGTGACTCTGCTAATGGGAGAGAGATACGTCACCCCTCCCATCTTGAGTTTCGACACCATCTTTGAGCAGAGCACACCAACATCTCCTATCGTGTTTATTCTGAGCCCAGGGTCAGAGCCTTCAGCAGATTTGCTCAAACTGGCAGAGAGATTGGACTTTCACGTCTCCAAAATTAAATTCCTGTCAATGGGTCAGGGACAAGAAGAGGTACAATAAAAAAATTATTTTTCTCTTAGATAGAATAATACATGCAGTACACCCTTGATATTTGTCACATTTGCTATCCATCATTTTGTATTTCCGTCATTCATTATTGAACCTTTATGTTGCCACATTATTCTTGTAGCACATCACATTTTACTATGACTTGATTTTGAGAACCTGTAACCTTTTTACTTGTTGGCCTATAGATATGATTTTGTGGTGTGTATAGACATAGACGTAAATTAATAAAGAACTTGTTTGTGTTATTATTTTTGATGTGTGTTTGTTAGCTTCTGAGATACAAGAAGACAAAGGTGAAAATGTTGAAAAACAGCACAAACATATAGGCTTACCCGTTGTCCACGTCACTTGCTTGAAAAAAAATTTAACAGATGATGGAAAATCAATTTTTACAAGATCAGCATTATCTGTTATTTTCCACTACAAACATATTTATTATATCTACATAAACAAACTAAACAGATCTACCTCAGAAAAATCTGTTGCAGAAACTTAACTTCTCCATTCTCAATAATGAGTGAATCTTCAAATCCAAGTGAAAAACAGAAGAAATCCTTTCCAAATGTCTAAAACATTCAGTAGTTAAAGTAGGTTGTAAACAGAACATTTTATTAGAAATGTACAAAATAGACATTTAATGTTCATGCCATAACTAGGGCAAGTCAGTAAATAGGTCAAAAATGACTATTAGAAAAAAAAACTAAATGAGATTCTAAATTGAAAACCATTTGGGATCAAGATGCTGAGCAGAACATGAGCTGCAGTGGTCAGCAACCCATAGCGGACTGCTAGCGTCAGGGCAAGCGAACCATAGCTGCCAAGACCCTTCTACACCTCCACAGGGTGATCCTGGATAACAGGCTGCAGCAGGGCAGACTGGC
The DNA here is from genome assembly GCA_036924085.1 of Ariolimax columbianus. Classification (NCBI taxonomy): domain Eukaryota; kingdom Metazoa; phylum Mollusca; class Gastropoda; order Stylommatophora; family Arionidae; genus Ariolimax; species Ariolimax columbianus. Next base: position 44,047,993 of record JAVGWX010000015.1, on the reverse strand, counting down.
TAAGGAGAAGAGATCGAAGAGGGAATGCTAACCCGGTACTCAAAAAATGCTTGCTTAAGTCGGATGTGTTGGACCGAAAGGTGTAAATATCGCAGTCAAGCTGTAAACTACGACACAACGCATTCCATTCTCTGGATTACATTCTGCTACTTAAGCCCTCTCAAGGTTTGGTAGCGTGAGATTGAGAATGAACGAAGAAGAAGAAAAAGAAAACCATTTATTTTTGCTTTAACACTGTTCCTTATTTCTCAACATAATTTCCCCCATCATTGAGACACATCTCATCACTTTATGAGTGTATCAAAACCTGCTGCAAATAAGTCTTTGGCCTGCTCTTTCAGCTACATCTCCATTTGACATTCAACCTATTCATCATTCATGAAACATCTCTCGCCGAGGTGGGTTTTTAGTTAACCAAGAATGTGGAAATTACTCAGGGCTAAGCTGGTACTAGTAAGTTAGATATCCAAGAAGTTGCCATCCTAGTTAGTCAATTATCTCTTTGGTTAATCAAGTTGTATGTAACAGGGTGACCAGGTTGAGCTTCATTAACCTTCTAATTCCCAGATTGCAAAATTACTTCTATTTCCGGTATCCGCATAATTTTTCAGCACGTCATGCCCCGACCTGGTTGTTGATTTTTGAGACACTCTAATTTCTTTTTTAATTTTGTTGTTGGTGTGTCTAGAGACATATATTAATAAAGATCTTGTTGGTGTTGTTGTGTGTATGTTAGTTTCTGAGATACTAGAAGATGGAGGTGAAAGTGTGGAAAAATAGCACAAACATATAGACTCACCCAGTCCAATGTTTAAGGAAAAAAATATTTGCAGAAAGACGTACTAGACCTACTATTGATGTTTGTCGTAATGACTATGCCTGTCACTTCAACTATAAACGTAATTATTGTATCTACATAATCAAACAAAATGTATCTACCTTTGAAAAATCCGTTCCAGAAACTTAAGTCCCCCATTCTCTATAATGGGTGAATCTTCAAATCCAAGCAGGAAAGCAGAAGAAATCCATTCCAAAATCTAAAACAAATTTCACAATAGCCATTTTCTTTGTCTAAACGTACATAATGGAAGCTGGAACTCTCTACAATCAAAAGAGCAGTACGTTCAGTCATTACTATAGCATTAACCCCATAGTTTATATAGTATAAAGCGATGACCCTAGAGCTGGTGGCATGCAATGCCAGTGAAACGGGGCCAAGTTGTCGTAATCTCACGTCGTCGCATAGGAACGGTAAAGGTTAATGTATTGACCCAGTTATGCACTGCTTTATACAACAAACACTTCTCATCATAGAAAGTTAGCATTTCTTTATGAATATCCTTTGAAGAAAGTCCTTTTGCCCACAAAAAATGCACATTACACTGTTCTTTGAATGTACATTCTGTGAGCATGGATGCTATTTTGTTTCTGAGCTGAGCATATACATGTGACACCTGGTATCAGTTACCTATAGTAATCACAAAGCTGGATGTTGTTGCCACCTAACGGCACCTTTAGAAACTAGCACTACATTTGAAAACTATCCCACATCAGTTTGTGACTGTCTTACTGATTTACCCTCATATTTAGACATATTTAATAATAACTTACATGGGCATTGGAAATGTTTAAAAACAAGAGTTGTGCCTACAAAAATCTTGTTACTAAATAAACAAATTCATTTATATTTTTGGTAGATGGCGATTCGACTGCTTGAAACAGCCATTTCTCGAGGTCAATGGCTGATGTTACAAAACTGCCACTTGCTTGTACGTTGGCTGAGAGATCTGGAGAAGATTCTAGAGGGTCTATCAAAGCCTCATCCTGAATTTAGGCTTTGGATTACAACTGACCCAACTCCAAGCTTCCCTATTGGTATCCTACAAAGATCTCTCAAGGTATGTGTAAATATTAGTAGCCGCCACAACAACACAGAGAAATAAATAGTAGTCACAGAGTAAATACTGCTGTTGGAGATGAAGGGTTGATCAGGGATCTCAAACTTTAATCACTTTTAGGGCCACATCAAGACAAATTAATGACCAAGAGGCCACATTTGGCGAGACAATGCATAACTGTTCTCCTGACTACATCCTACTACTTGCAAAGCACTGTTCAGGGCTTGGTAGTGGGAGATTGAGAACAAACGCGAACAAACAAAAACAAACAAACAAAAACTTGGTCTCCGCTTTTTCTGAGTAGGAGTGATAAGTTCACCTTCATGCCTGTGTCTTTTCTAATTCTAAGTCAGGTACCAAATTACAGTTGATTAGACTGTAGTCTAGTAGATAGCCATCCCCCAGACAACCCGCACCTGAGACAGAATAAACTGCAAACTAAGCTGGGACCCAAACAAAACTAAAAAACACAGCACTGCTTGAGCCAAGTCTGCTCAGCAGAGAAATGTACTTACTGGCTACCACCAACTTGCACAAGAGTTGGGACCTGTACACAGGCAAATGCCCTTGTAGATATACAAGTCGGTAAAGACTAAGACTGAAGTGTGTAAGGCCTCCAATAAAACCTGGCTCATTTGCCAGGAGAGACAATATTTCTAACTGTTGTACCACTCAGATGTCACCAGTGACATGATAGTTAATGATGTTGTTTTCATGGATTTCATTTTTTTGCTTCATTTTTTAACTTTTGCCAGGTAGTAACTGAACCGCCCAATGGTTTACGTTTAAACATGCGGAGTACCTACCTGAAGATCCCACCCACTGCTCTTGCAGAGTGCGAACATCCAGCGTTTTCTTCTCTTGTATTTGTGCTGGCTTTCTTCCATGCTGTTGTGCAGGAACGCAGAAAATATGGAAAAGTAGGTCAACACATTCCCGCCTCATTTGTCAAATTATGTAATTAAATGCTGTAGGGAGGGACAATCTTCTTTTGTGTGTCATCTGTGTAACTGTTGTTTTTAATTCAAGCATTTGTATTGTTTCTTAAATTATGTAGATCCAACATTTTATTTTTTGTTTTTGTCTATCTCTGAAGCCTTGCAGTCTGTTATTGGCTCTAGTGGCATATATATTTATATACACACACACACACACACATAAATACATATATATATGTTGTTGTGTAATGCCTACAATATGAGAAATTTATACTTTGGTGCATCCTAAAAAGGACGTTAAGTGGTGGATTGTAATACTTTTCCTCACATCCTGAGCATGCTGATGAAGGTGTACCAAGGTCCTCCAGGCAGTTGTGCTATGCTTGGCTTTATCTGCGTGACGCACACTACTATATGGATCACTTTTATTCACATTTAGTCACTCAGACTGCTTGAAAATTACTAATATTTAGGAAACGCTACATGGAAGACAGTGGTCTTGATCAGTATATTATGTCTGACCCTGACGTCCTGGTCAGTATGTAGTGTCTGAAAGGACTAGCATCTCAGTTCCTGGTACATATTTATGTGTGTATATATATATATATATATATGACATTTTTATATGGAACCTGACTGAATTGCACTCAGTGAACATATGTACGAGGCACATGTTGATGTCACTTCAGGTATAAACAGCACATACCAACCGTCAATTTTGCTAAATTTCAAACTCACGTTTTTTTTTAAACATCGTTGTCCAGTTCTTCAGTGTTGTCTTTGACACACTTTTGTCACTATACACTGCTTGCATTCTGCGATGAATGTCGACATCCTTCAGCTGATAGAAACCGAATCACCACTCGCTGATCATCTCTGGACGGATTCCGTATCACCCCCGCCATTTTTTCAATGGTCTGTCGAGAAAACTTTGAGTCGGAGGTTAATGAAATTTTGCAAACTTGACGGTTTGTATGTACTGTTTACACCTAAAGTGACATCATCATGCGCATCGTATGTATGTTAACTTGTTTCAGTTTGGTCTAGTTTCATTTTAACACACCTCGTGTGTATATATATATTAATATATATATATATATATATATATATAAAAAGGCAAACGATGGCATAATTTATTTTGCTAGCGCTATTTTTAGTAAAGATTAACTGCGCTACTTTTTATCTTCACTCTCTTGTCTCGAGCCGCCCGACCCCAGTGGCAAGTCAAGGACAAGACGACTAGGAGGTGACTACGAGATGCAGGGGACTCCACATCAGGTACCCGTTAAAAAAACGGTGGCGTCTGGAGTCGAACCCACACCACCTTAACCCCATCGCCACGGAATCCTTGATATATATATATATATATATATATATATATACACATACATACTAGGCAGGGCATTGTTCATTGTTCCCATTTTAACTCCCAAACAAATATTTACACTTTTTTCTTCAAGTGCTGTTTTATTTTTATTTTGTTCGTGAACGTGAGGGTTGTTGTAGTTGTGGGAGTCACTCTTGCTTGTTGTGTCAATTGAACTCTTGTGAATGTTTTTTGGTGGTGGGTTAGAATGGCTATTTTTACATCCCAAAACATATTTGAGTATGTGGACTTGGGTCCTCCAGACTGTAATGCAATGTGCAGCTCTTCTGTTAGCTCATCACTTTGGGGATTACAGTGTCAGTAACCTGTCTTCTTTGACACGCCTGTTTCCAGGGAGCATGGTGGGGGACGTGAGGTAGGATCTTGATCAATATGTTTCATTTCACCCTGATTGCTCATAGCTCCCCCTGAGCATGAGTGTGAGAAACATCAACTTTTTTTGTTTGCTAAAATATCTTGAGTGGACTTAGCAACATATGTACCATCAGACAGATGGATAAAAGAGATACACATATGACTTAGATGAAGGATCAAATAAATGGACAAATGACAGCAACATGTGAATGATCAAACAGATGGACATATGACTTGGCATAAGATCGAGGATCAAACATATGTATGTGTAGGGAAACGTACAAACCATATCGGCACTATGTACAACTGTACATTATGAAAAAGGGTGCAAAACCATACTAATTGTCAGGTATATATCTACCTTTGTTAATGCTACATAATTTTGTGGGTCCTATTTTCAGGTTGGCTGGAATGTAAGTTATGACTTTAACGAGAGTGATTTTAATACATGCATGGTTGTTTTAAAAACGTACTTGGACAGAATGGTTGAGCAAGGTGACCCAAGAATCCCCTGGAATACACTCAAGTATTTGATTGGAGAGGTCAGTTAGCATTTGTTTGTATATGTTGGTGTGAGAGTGTTGTTGTTTGCGAATGTCCACAATGAGTAGGTTACTCGTTTGTGCGGCCTGAAAAGGACGTTAAGCGGCGGGTTGCAGTAGCTTTCCTCACATCCTGAGCGTGCAGATGAAGGTAGACCGGGTTCTCCATGTGGTTGTGCTATGCTTAGCTTCATCTGCGTGTCAGTCATTACTACAGGGATCACGTTTATCCCTCGTTACCCAGGCTGCCATGGAAACAGACCATTTCCAGGGAGGGCTATGAGGAAGCCAAGGTGAGGGTCTTGACCAGTATGTTTTGTCTGACCCTGACTAACATGTCTGATCAGTATATTTTGTCTGACCAGACGTTAGTCTTCCTGCCTGTGAGAGTGTGTATATATGTTGTTTTGTGTCAAGAAGAGTAGCGTATCAGGGTCAGGTGAAACTTAATGATGAAGGCCTACCTCTCATCCTCTTTTGTGATCCTGGAAACAGACTGTGTCAATGCAGTCTGGCCAATATAACGGGGATTGACAGTGAGATCCCCATAGTGGTGAGCTTACTGAGAAGCTTTGCATTCCACTACAGCCAGGAGAATCATGGTTCACCTTCTTAAGTATGATTTGGTACGTAAGAAGAGCCACTATAATCCACCTCTTAAATAATCATCAACCCTATAACCTGAAAGGTCATATGGCACCAATACAGCAGTTTGTTGAACCAGTTCCCGCCACTCCACTCGGTTTTGTGCCAGAATATTTGTTCTAGCTATGGACCTTCCCGTCCACTCTCTGATGTTGTCTTCCCTTCTCTTTTTCTGCCTCCCTCTCTTACGCTTCCAACGCACAGTACCTTGCAAGATCATCTTGGTCAACCCAGACGATCTTGAAACATGTCCATACCATATGAACTAGGTCAACTCAGACAATCTTGAAACATGCCCATGCCATGTGAGCTTGCATGCTTTTACCATAGTCAATAGGTCTTTAGTAAGTTATTTATATATATATATATATATATATATATATATATATATATAAAACAATGTAGTGACAGATGTCACAAAGACAAATATTTGTCAAAGCACTCGGAAAAACATATATGTGAAACAACAAAAAAGATAGTCACAAATATAAAGGGAACAGAGGAACTGAGATCCTAGTTTGATCAGGCACAACATACTGACCAGAGCGTCGTGTAAGGGTCAGGCACAATGTATTGACCAGGACATCGTATCAGGGTCAGGCATAATATACTAACCAGGACATTGCGTAAGGGTCATGCACAACATACTGACCAGGACGTTGCATAAGGGTCAGGCACAACATACTGACCAGGACGTTGTGTAAGGGTCAGGCACAATATACTGACCAGGACGTTGCGTAAGGGTCATGTAAATATACTGACCAGGACGTTGCGTAAGGGTCCGGCACAATATACTGACCAGGACGTTGCGTAAGGGTCATGCACAATATACTGACCAACATTGCGTAAGGGTCAGGCACAATATACTGACCAAGACCACTCTCTTTTCCATGAATCATTCCCTGGAAACAGGCAGGTTTCAAGGCAGTCTGGCTGACGAGATGTGGAACGACATGATCCTCATAGTAGTGAGAGTCACACCGATGAAGCCTAGAATAGCACAACCGACTGGAGGAATATGGTCCACCTTCATCAGCATGTTCGAGATGTGAAGGCAGCAGCTACAACCCGCCACTTAACATACTTTTAAGGGCGCACAAAAGAGTAAACTTACTCATTGTGGGCATTAAACAACATCAACAACATAAAGGCAACAAGAAAGTCACGGACAGAGCTGAAAGGGATTGCACAAAACACAAAGTTGTGTGTTTTTGTTGAAGCATATGCTCCATGGGGAGCTGATAGGTTTTGATTGATATTGAGACAGCCATGTTAATCTTACTATAAACTCTCCATCTCATGGCAATACACATTAATACCAGCCAAGTCTGCAGACTGAAGTAGCCATCTGTGTTTAAAAGGTAGCTCAGGGGGTCTAGTGGTTAAGTGACATGGCTCTTAACCCGAAAGTGCTGGGTTCGCTCCTCAATCTTAACTTAACGTCTTTATACTGGTTTAGAAGACTGCACAGTCTATATACAACCAGCTTCATTTACATTACCTTGCTCTTGAAGCTATGCGCATCCAATTTATTCTTAAATGCATTAATTGTCCGTGCCTCTATTACCTCCTGTGGCAATGCATTCCAAGCATTCACCACTCTCTGACTCAGAAAATATTTCCTAATATCTAATCTGGACCTCTCTTTAGTTAATTTGTAGCTATGTCCTATTGTTCTTCTGGTTGAATTTTGAAAAACTTGTTAAAGTCTAATTTATTAGTTCCTCTGATCATCTTATAAACCTATATTAAGTCACCTCAAATTCTTCTCTTTTCTAGACACTATAGGCCGGTTTTTCTGCATCTTTCCTCATAACTGTAATTCTGGAATCCCACTATCAGTTTTGTCCAGGGAAGATAACCTGTAGAAAATGAAGGAAGAAGCAGACCCTTACATAAAATGCATGATGAAAGTCGGATGCACTGAGCCCGTAACTTGTTTCCCTGGGGTATTAATAAAAAGATTAATATTTGCATCTCCAGATAAATGCAAAAGAGAGTTTAAAAAAAGTAACCTTAATATGTCGTAAGCGTGTAGCCTAGTCGACAGTGAGCTGGCTTACTAGACTGGGATTACAGTGTGTCAGGGTTCGAGTTCACGGAGGAACAGAAAAATCTGAGCCGTGAGTCATGCCTAGTATGACCGCTCCTCCAGTCGACCAAGCTGTAAAAGGTACCTGTTGTCTTAGTTGGGAAAGGTAAAAAGAACAAGGAAGGGAACTGGCCACTCAGCCGCACATAGACTGTGGCTTAGTTCAAAAAGAGTTATCGTTATATACACCGACAATTGTCATGGGACTGACCTTACCTTAATAGGGCATATTCTGTTAATAGCAAATACAAGATGGCGTCGCACTGGCTGGGCAGCTTTCTCGTACATAAAGTCTGTACCGGACAATAGCCATAACCAGTCTGTGCACCTATCTCTTCAACTGCACAGTACTACCTGAAATGTGCTATGGGGCAGAAGCATGGTAACTCATGAAAGAGATGGAGTTCAAACTTAGAGTGACCCAAGCCTCACACTTCATAGCCAGTGCTTGAAAGGTCTACATAACTCTGACATTGTCAGTTGCTTCTAATGGAATATGCAGTTACTTATACAGACGCGGTCAAACACTGTTGGGCTGATCACATTCTGCATAGAACAGACAATCAATGGAGTACAGCAACAGCAATACCAGAGATAAGAAGATACCCCAGAGATAAGAAGATACCCCAGAGATAAGAAGTGACATTGAAGACGACTACCAGCGCACTGGTCCGACTTCCTTGCATTCTACAACAACATTCACGATACTACAGATGGGCAGCTCATTATCCACTGGCAAGCGTGGACCGTTGCAGAGACCTTTTGGAAGAGAAGTTGAGACATCAAACAACAGTATAATTACCGTTGAAGGACGGGTCGTCCTGTAGTCCAGCAACTAAGATTGCTTTTTGACACCTCGTATATTACATGTGGTTTGTAAGATCTTCACTTTTCTCTGTTTTTTTTTATCCTTCCCAGGTAATGTATGGTGGTCGAGCTATCGATGACTTTGATCGACGTATACTCAGAACGTATATGGATGAATACATGGGTGACTTCATCTTTGATTCATTTCAACCATTTCATTTCTACCATGATGAAACCGTTGACTACTACATACCACAACCGGATGTGCCGTCAGCCAAGGATGAGTATCTAGGTTGGTCATTGGTTTCTTAGAATTCTTAGAATTTCTTAAAATTAGGACAAAACATTGATAAAGGGGGAGGGAGACCTTAAGATGTTAATGCTAAAATTAATTAAACCAGATATGCTTAAACCTTAATTGCTCGATATTGAATTCCACTATCTTGTCCTTGGATAAAGATTAGGCTGTTTAGCACTAGTGTCAATTCAGTCCAGCTATAGGGCTTGGAAACAACATATTATTAAGAATATCACATCCAGATCGCAGACCTTCACCAACATATGTCTCAACTTAGTTTTTAAAGTCTTTATACTGGTTTAGAAGACTGCAGAGTCTGTATACAACCAGTTTCATTTGCATTTCCTTACTCTAAAAGCTATGTGCATACAATCTATTCTTAGATGCATTAATTGACCTTGCCTCCACTACTTCCTGTGGCAATGTATTCCAAGCATTCACCACTCTCTGACTAAAAAAATGTTTCCTAATGTCTAATCTGGACCTTTCTTTAGTTAATTTGCAGTTATGCCCTCTTGTTCTTCTAAGGGGTTGTATTTAGAAAAAGTTGTTAGTCTTATTTATCCTTTCCTTTGATTATCTTAAAAACCTGTATTGTCACCTCAAATTCTTCTCTTTTCTAGACACTGTAGGCCGATTTAAAAGAGTCTTTCCTCATAACTGTAATTCTGGAATCCCACTATCAGCTTTGTTGCTCTGCTTTGTATTCTTTCCAACATGTTTATATCTCCTCTACGATAAGGACTCCATACCTGTACACAGTACTCCAATCTAGATCAAACTAATGCGTTATACAGTTTAACAATGACTTCCTTGCTCCTATGTTTAATATTTCTTTTTTATCATACTTAACATTGCATTTTCATTTTTCACTGCTACCTGAACTTGCTCGCTCACTTTACCTGTATGATTTATTATAACGCCTAGGTCCCTTTCCTCATACCATTCTCGAATTTTATCTAAATCCGACCTGAATATATCCACTTCTGCTCTAGATGAGACACTACTGCATAGTTTTGTGTCATCCGTAAATTTTGCAATCATGGATTTGTAATCAATCAATGTCCGTTTATAAATATCAAGAACAAAATTGGTCCCACAACCGAACCATGTGACACTTTTACTTCTCACCGCTCAGATTACTCCTTATTTATGCAAATTTTCTGCCTTCTTCCTGTTAACCAATTTTCAATCCACTTGGCAACTTCTCCACTTATTCCATGTGACTTTAACCCTCTAAATAATCTTTAATGAGATATTCTATCAAAAGCTTTTTATCCCATTTATCTATCATTTTAGTAACCTACTCCATGAATTCTAATTGATTTAACTTAACGTCTTTATACTGGTTTAGAAGACTCTGCAGAGTCTGTATACAACCAGTTCCAATTACATCATCTTGCTCTAGAAGCTGTACGCATCCAATCTATTCTTAAATGCATTGATCGTCCCAGCCTCCACCACCTCACTTGGCAATGCATTCCAAGCATTCACAACTCTCTGGCTAAAAAAATACTTCCTAATATCTAATCTAGACCTCTCCTTAGTCAACTTGTAGCTGTGCCCTCTTGTCCTTGTTGGTGGTTGTACTTTAAAAAACTTGTTATAGTCTACTTTATCCATTCCTCTGATCATCTTATACACCTGTATTAAGTCACCACGAATTATTCTCTCTTCTAGACACTGTAGGCCGGTTCTTTTTAATCTTTCCTCATAACTGTAATTCTGGAATCCCACCAACAGCTTTGTTCGCTCTTTTTTGTATTCTCTCCAGCATGTCTATATCCCCTCTCTGATAAGGATTTGTTAAGCACGATCTCCCTCTAGTAAACACATGCTGACCATTTCTGATTGGATTAAACTTGATTAAATCTTATTGGTCCTGGGTTCATTCTGCAGTTGAGACGGAAATATTTTTCCGGGGTCAACCCAGCCATAAATGGGTACAGTTTAGTCCGGGAAGTAAAAGCGGCGAGGGAGAGGAGATGGCTACCACCCTCATATAGCCAAGCCTTTGAAATGTGAGATCGCTAACACCTCGTACACCTACAGCAGTAATGCTATGGCTTACTTTACTTTACTTTTTAAAGGCATTTCAATGTTTTCTTTGATTATTGACTCTAATAATTTACAGACTATGATTGTCATACTCATCGGTTTATAATTTGCTAGATCAGATTTTTTGCCCTTTTTGAATAATGGGATCACTCCTGCATCTTTCCAACCCAATGGAACAATCCCTATTGCAAGTGATTTTGAACATAATATACCCAATGGTTTTGCTAGTTGGTCTCTAATTTCAAACAGCAATTTTGTATGAATACCATCTTGACCTGGACATTTATCCACTTTCAGCCCCTCAAATTAAAAAAATCAATTTCTTCTGTAATATGGATTGATTTTAATCCCACTGTATCCAAGTCTCTTTGGAAAATATCTATAGACTCTGGTATCTTGGAGCAGTCTTCTTTTGTGTAGACTGTGCCAAAGTACTGATTGAGTAGATTAGCTGCCGCCCTATTGAGAAAGGACAAACCTTGCCAAAAGGCCACAAACATACAACAAGATAATGATTGTTGACAGAATAGTCTTCCTTTATTTTATGTATGGACTAGTTTTTTTTGTGTACTTGTATAAATGGCCCGTTTAATGTTATTCCACCCAGCATACATTGAGTCTCTCCCGTTGGCTAACAAACCGGATGTTTTCGGGCTAAATCCTAATGCAGAAATAGGTTACTACACACAGGCAGCCAAAACAATGCTGGAGTTCTTGGTGGAGCTTCAACCCCAGACTGGTCAGTTATATTGTTGTACGAATGTGGGTGACTCTTGTGTGTATTGTGAATGTGGGTGACAGTGGTGTTTATTGTGAATGTGGGTGACAGTGGTGTTTATTGTGAATGTGGGTGACTTTTGTGGTTATTGTGAAAGTGGGTGACTTTTGTGTTTATTGTGAATGTGGGTGACAGTGGTGTTTATTGTGAATGTTAGTGAGTGACTTTTGTGCCTAATGTGAATGTGGGTGACCATTGTGTTTATTGTTAATGTGGGTGACTTTTTGTGTTTATTGTGAATGGGGGTGGCCTTTTGTGTTTTATTGTGAGTGGGTGATTTTTGTGTTTGTTATGAATGTGGGGGACTTTTGTGTTTCTTGTGAATGTGGGGGACTTTTTTGTTTATTGAGAATGTGGGTGGTCTTCTTTGTGTTTATTGTGAATGGGGGTGACCTTTGTTTGTTATGAATGTGGGTGATCTTTGTGTTTATTGTGAATGTGGGTGACCTTTGTTTGTTATGAATGTGGGTGATCTTTGTGTTTATTGTGAATGTGTGTGTGACCTTTGTGTTTATTGTGAATCTGGGTGACTTTATTGTATGGCCTTTGTCGTTCTCCATGTCTCTCTCTGCTCCTTACAGCAGCCCCAACTTGACATTGATGTTGAATATTCTAACTTTGGTGTAAATCTTGATTTCTCTGGATCCATATGTTATTAACCCTACCAGACCTAAGGCCCTGAACCCAACTGTCCCCCATTCCTGGGTTCCAGAGCATTAAACAGAAAAAACCAACATGATATAGAAAAATGTTAGTTACATGCAAACAAGTGGTTAGAATAAGATGTAACTTGGAGACATTGTAGAAAATAGGTTTATCTTTCATCTAGCGTCAATATTCCACCTTTGTCTGCCAATCCACCCAGCAAAAGGCAAAGAATCTGTCTCGAGTCATAGAACATTTCAAAATCCGGGAGTAAACACAACAAAGAACCCTCATTTGTCCAATAATCCTGATAGCTGGGCTTTATACATGAGTATTCCATATAGATCCTCAGTCCAAGACAAGCCTTCATCTCATCACTCGAGCTCTCACTGTCTGTTTCACTTGAACAGAGTCTGAACCAACCAAATTATTGATCACCTGTTGGACTGTCATAAGCCTAGACTTACTTTGCTTTCCTGTTGAAGTGCTTGGTTCATCAGCCGTTCGTTTCATTGTAAATTTTCTGAATTTGTTCACGTTAAACCCCACAAAATCAATTCAAACATGGGGGCAGCCATTTGCAATGACTAATCACGAGGATTGACCACGATTGGTTGGTTATTTTTAGATTCTGACGCATTTGATGACGTACTATCCAAATTACCGAAAATTAGGTCCAGTGGTTTAGCGGCAGTTAAGGAAATTACCTAAAAATGGGGACAGTGGTCTGGTAGAGTTAAGTGTCAGGAATTCCACTTTTATTGGAACAATAGCTATAATAATTTGCTTCCTGGGGGGACCCAGTGGTCTCGAGGTAAGGTGTTCACGTTGGGTGCTGGAGGTCGCGAGTTTAAATCAGGGTGGAGACCGGGATTTTTCACATGGATCATCCGGTAAAAAAATTCCCCTGATCGCAGACACCAGTTTGTCCACGTTAAATATACCTTGGCAGTTGGAAATAGAAAAAAGTAGGTCTAGCGGCCGCTGCTTTTCAAGAATTAGTAAAATATTTCTCAAATTATTAAAGGGATTCTTGCCCCACAGAGAATATGACGCAAAAAGGGGACTGTGTGGCTATAACATTAGGTTTTGGTTATGTGGTTGACGGAGCAGCATATATGGCGCTTGGCAGGCTGTTGGTCTACTTTGCTCTAATTTATTCTTCCAGCACCACCAACCTCAAAAATAGGCAATCCTATTCTACCGAAGACGGATTTGTCGGACTGGAAGGTACAAATATTGCAGCCACGCTGTAAACTTGCGACACAGCGCATTCCGTTCTCCTGACTACATCCTGCTACTTACAAAGGACTGTTAAGGGCTTGGTAGCGGGATATTGAGAACGAACGCAGAAGAAGAAGAAGACGATCAAATATTCTAGGTGCTACCAAGCTAATGGTTGGTAACATACTGGGATTGATCTGGCAAAAGTCACCGGCGGATTTTATTTGTTTTCATTGCTGCATGTGCTGAGCTCTTCAATTGTAACTGATTCACCCTGTAGTGCCAATGTATTATCTCATAAACTTTCTTACAATACTATAAAACTGATAAATTGGCTTGAACAAGTATTATACATAGGCTATACTAAAACTCTCTACAAACCAGGTTTATCCAAATTTATAATGTGCCTGTAGTTCCTAGTGGTAGTTTTATATTGTTGGAATAAATGTTTCCAGATACCTAAAATATTACGGAGTGAAGGAGTTTATATAATGATGTTTCTATGGTAGCAGGTTACAGATGGTTTCTTCTTGCACCCTAAGACGTACTTGAGAAGTTTAACTTAGGTCCTCCTGGCTGTAGTGCAATGAGAGGCTCCTCTGTGAGTTCACTGTTGTAATGATTATAGTGTCAGTCCCCAACTTATTGGCCAGACTGCTTGTTTCCAGAGGCGCAGAGAAAAGACAAGAAGTTGGGTCTTAATGTCACTTTTTGCACATCTTTCCTGGGGATAACAAGAAGAAAAGTATAGGGTTTACATTAATTGCTCAAGTGTTACCCAAGTCTGAAAGGGAATCAAAGAATTGTAACATGTCAGGCTTGTCGAAAGAGGCGACTAACAAGGGCTGGGTATGTCTAAACTTTAGACCCCAAATACTTGAACAGATTTATACAGGTCAGCGATTTTTGACTTGGTGTGTATTTGTTGAAGACCTGTGCTCTACAGGAAACTGTGAAAAGGTCTTGATTGATGATTGACCTTCTAGTTTCTACATTTTTAAAAAACGTCCTAAACATTTAGACTTGAAAATTGTTGGGTGCACCAGTTGTCTTGTAAATCTATGAGATTGCCACCATTCACTGATAGTGTTCCTAACCAGATCGGCATATCTGTTAGTTTAGACTACAAACATATTAATAACATCTACATAAAAAACTGAACAGACCTATCTCAGAAAAGTCTGTTGCAACAAATTAACTTCATCACAATAAATAATGAAATAACCTTCTAAATCCATGTGATCTATCTGTCTATCCATTTGTCTGATCTTGGTTTGCATTTCGGTGTTAGGTCTATAAGTGACATCTGGACAGCGCCTTTGTGTGCGCTTCATATAAGGTGGAACTGGCTGCCTCGGAAATTCCGTCAATCCATCTTTGCGGGGTTGGCCTCTAGCTCTGGTACCGCTGTGTTTAAGTGATAGAGTCACCTGTCGAACGCTGTTGTGTTGCTGTTGCGATATGAATTTGCTGTTTTCTAATGAAGACTAGCACAGGCTTAGTGCCCATCTGTTTCCTGATCTCATTGTTTCTAATTCTGTCCCATCTTGTCACATTTAGCATTCGCCTCAGGCATTTCATTTCAATTGTTTCAATTTTTCTCTGATCTGTTGCTGTCAGTTTCCAAGTTTGATACTGGTAGCATAGTGTACGCATGAAAATTGTGTTGAACAGGGCTATTTTTGTGTCAATCTTTATGTGCTTGTTCTTCAGTATTGTTGACATCTGGCCAAATATTTGGTTTGCTTTAGTGCATCTGTGATCGATCTCTTCTTGCATTCTTCCATTAGATGATACTATCTTTCCTAAATATTTGAAATCCTTCACTTTCTTGAGTTGTTGCTGTTCTATGTAGATCTTAGCGGTTGTTGCTGTTCTATGTAGATCTTAGCGGTTGTTGCTGTTCTATGTAGATCTGAGCGGTTGTTGCTGATCTATGTAGATCTTAGCGGTTGTTGCTGTTCTATGTAGATCTTAGCGGTTGTTGCTGTTTTATGTAGATCTTAGCGGTTGTTGCTGTTCTATGTAGATCTTAGCGGTTGTTGCTGTTCTATGTAGATCTTAGCGGTTGTTGCTGTTCTATGTAGATTTTAGCGGTTGTTGCTGTTCTATGTAGATTTTAGCGGTTGTTGCTGTTCTATGTAGATTTTAGCGGTTGTTGCTGTTCTATGTAGATTTTAGCGGTTATTTCTGTTCTATGTAGATTTTAGCGGTTATTTCTGTTCTATGTAGATTTTAGCGGTTGTTGCTGTTCTATGTAGATTTTAGCGGTTATTTCTGTTCTATGTAGATTTTAGCGGTTATTTCTGTTCTTTCTATTGTCATTGTTTGTTTTACTCACGTTGATTCTCATGTTGTGTCTTTCTGCAGTTAAGTTAAGGTTGTGTAAACGTTGTTGCAGCTGTTCTTCAGTATTTGCAATGACTGCTTGGTTGTCGGCGAACAGGTTTTTGTTACAGCTGTTGTCATCGTTAGATTGGGCTTCTTTGCTGATTTGGTCCATGTAGATGATGAACAACAGGAGAAAGCACACACCCCTGTCTAACTCCAGTTTTGACACAAAACCATTCCTATTCACCGACACTTGTTCGTACTGTGCACTGACTATTTTGATATAAACATTCACATATGCTTATCAAGTGCTGACTAACTCCATAGTTCTACGGTGTTCTTCACAGCTGTATTCGGTTGTCCTGGTCGAACGCTTTTTTCTTGATCTAAGTGAAACAGAAATAAATTGTTTACAGTCAATCTAGCTATTTTATTGTTTTCAAGATGGGAGGAAGTAGCCTCATCTTCGATTCAGCCATTTCTATAGCAAAAACTGGTGTTAACACAATGAATACACTGGTGAGTGTACAGAGACAATGCCAGGTACACATTTTTTTGCCAATGGTTTAGTAAAAGTTAATTCTTTTTCTTTCTAAGGTGCATCATCAACGGGTGTCAGCCGGGAGGATATTATTAGTCAAATTGCTTCAGAAATTTTGGACAAGCTGCCAGCAGAGTTTGATCTGTTAAAGATACGGAGAACACTTGGTCTAGATATATCTCCGACAACTGTGGTCTTGCTGCAAGTAAGTACGAAGAGGTGCGAATGGGTGCGGAAGGTCAGTAATGGACATTACATATCCAGGTAATGTCACATGAAGTGTGCCATCGATGTGGCTGTTGATATTTTTGATCTATGCCCCTTTAGTGTTTTTTTTTTTACATCGCCAATTCATCTTGGTCTTCCTCTTGCTCTAGTCTCCTGTTGTCTGTTATTATATATTTGAATGACAGGGGTAACCTTTAGCACACCCTTGTAACACCCTAGCGGACCAACTCGGCCTACAAAAACAGGGGGCGAAAAAAATAAAAAATGTTAATGGAGCCACTCCCGACAGCCATTTTTACTGCTGAATACGTCCCTCATTTATACACGATATTTTTCTGGTTAAAGTATCGTATGTTAGATTACAAATGGCTTTTGAACAGTTTTAATTTTGTATACGCCGTTTGTAGCAAGCCGACTTTTTGCGAAAGGTGAAGTAGGTTGTTGGGAAGATCTTTATCTAGTAGATCTGTTTATTTTGTTTGTTTACATGAAAGAACTACATTTGAATTGGAAACTAACAGTTGTGTCGATATTGTAAACACAGTATCAATACATTGTTAGTGGTTTCCATGGTTTTCTATCGGAGCGACTAGGCCTAGCGGTCGAGTCAAAAATATTTACAAGAATTTCATAAATTTTCAACTTTATCTTTTTGTATCTCAGAAACTGACAAACACACAACAAAAACACCCACATGTTTGTTATTTAATTGTGTCTCTACACATAAGAAAATCATATTTATTGACAAACAAACAGAAAAGTTACCAATTTTGAAAGTCTACTATTATAGCGAGAAATTAAGAAATTAATTAGGTCAAATTTTTGCAATTAAAACTAGGCGATGTGCTAAAGGGTAAGAAGATTTGAGAGAAAATAGAAGAGAGTGTAATAAGACAGAGTGAGAGTGATGGGGAGAGAGTATCATCATAGTATCATCATGTGCACTGCCCTTAAATATCAGCTGCCTCTCTCTTCTCCTAGTTGCTCCTCCTCTTCCACCCATGGGGGTGTAGAAGTCCTTTTATTTAAAATATACTGACAATTGAGTGTGCAGACAAACGGGAGGCTGACCTGTTATGTCTTTGCATGGTGAAGGGACTGCCTCTCTTTGTTTTTGGCCTTCATGCAGGCAATTATTGAGTATGAGTCTCATTACCTTTAGTTTGCTGCCTGGACAGTAGTGGCTGAACATCTTGCTCTTTTCTATGTTCAACTACCAAGGATTCTTTTGCATGCACAGAATGTACATGGGATCCCTGAGTTTGTCGTCCATCTCTGGTATGACTAACCACCAGACCTTGAGACCAGGGCATGCTTGAAACTTGCAAGATTCAAGCATCCAGCTCTTGAATTGAGCACCTGATATCTAAGCTATAACGACACCACCATTCCCCTCACCCCAACTCCATGTTAGCTTGTACTAGATGAAGACCTGTACTACTTGGAATCCTGGTATTCAAACAGGCATGTTAATGTCTGTTGCCAGGTAGCCTAATGCTTCGGCTATATGTAGTAGGTATTTTTATAACTTCCTGCGACTTACTAGGCCTAGGGGAAGATACAAATAATTTTGGTAGATTTTTAAACTAGAATTTTGTACGGGCAGCGGCCGTTAAGTCTGGCTAGTTAATACAGTCAAGAATAGATTTAAGGCATAGTTTTTGTTAAATCAAGGGGAGTAGAAGAAACTAATTGTTTGCAGACTGCAGAATTTACTGAAGGTAAAGGTCAGTACGATGGCCACAATTGCCGTCGGGGATGAAGATAACTCTTCATGGACTAAGCTGCAGACTACATGTTTTCCCTTCTAAACCAGTATAAACATGTTAAGTTAAGGATCTGCATGTTTTGAGAGTACAGGATCTGCATGTTGTGAGATAAATGTGTTAATTTAATGACCTGCATACAAGTGTGAGAGTACAGGATCTGCATGTTGTGAGATAAATGTATCAATTTAATGACCTGCATACAAGTGTGAAAATACAGGATCTACATGTTGTGAACCAAATAATATAACCATTTCACACTCTCATGTCACAGGAGTTGGAAAGGTTCAACCAACTGATTGGACGAATGAGGCGCTCTCTTGCCATGCTGAAGAGGGTGAGTACTTGAGAGATTTATATGATGGGAATGCCTGATATTAAATGACACCATCATAACCAGCACAGTGGATTAGCTGACAGAAGAAAACAACTCATAGTTGGCTGATTGCATCAGTCAGTGAACCAGAGCTGACCAAAACCATATTCTGCCTCTATGCCGTGGCATTGAAAATAGACTGCACTAGTGTAGTCTGGCTAAGAGCTGTTGTTGTTGTTTTCAAAGCCCATAATGAGTAGGTTCACTCTTTTGTGCGCCCTGAAAAAGATGTTAAGTAGCGAATCGCAGTAGCTTTTCTCACATCCCAAGTGTGTTGATGATGGTGGACCGCGGTCCTCCAGGCGGGGGTGCTATACTTGGCGTCATCTGTGTGACACTCACTACTACGGGGATCACGTTGGTCTACATCTTGTCAGCCAGACTGCCTTGAAAACAGCCTGTTTCTAAGGAACGCTACATGGAAGAGAAATGGTGGTCTTAGTATATTGTGCCTGACCCTGACGTGACATCCTAGTCAGTATATTCTGCCTGACAGGATTAGCGTATCAGTTCCCCGTCTGGCTAAGATAATCGGGATTGCAGTGGGAAGACAAATGTAGTGTCCCAAACAAACTAGCTGAAACCGGATGGGTCAGGTTGAAAGTCACAGATATCACAGCCTTGCTGTTAACTGTGACACTACACCTTTTGTATTCTTATTTTGATATCTTTATCTATTTCTCCTGCTTTGCCAAATTATTACCAAGATATTTGAATGATTCCCTAGATGCAAACCAACTTCTCACATCCCATGAAGTCAGAATAGTTATAGAATGGATCCCTGGTCACTCAAATACATTTGGCAGTGACAAGGCAGACATACTGGCTGAGAAGGGATCAGGTCAAGAACAACAATACACACCAACAACTACTGAAGACTGAACAAAGAGGCCTGGTTGAATTGATGGACAATTGGGAAATACTGGGAGAGAAATCTACAAACATATCCCAAATCCCAAAGACAATATCAACCTCCTGAAAAGGAAATACCAAAGCACCATTTTCCGACTTCGCACTCAACACATACAACTTAACAGCCACTTGAACAGAATCCAACCAGAACATACTCCCCAGTGCCGACCGTGCACATCCCTATGAAACTGTTGAACGTCATCTTTTTGAATGCCCTACCCTTGCAGGTGTTAGGAAAGAGTTCTTCCTCCGAGGCCAGACAAATGGAACACTTTGTACGGAACTAAACAACAGCTTACAAACACTTGCAGATACCAATATATGGCATTGGGCCAAAGGGCAGGTGCCCATAGGCTGCTGGATCAATAACCAACCAACCATGAATGATTCATGATATCATATACAGATAGCAGTAAGTAAATGTCTTTTTTGTTTTCATCTAACAGGCTCTAGCAGGCGAGGTTGGGATGAGCAGTGAACTTGATGATGTAGCTAAAACTCTATTTAATGCCAACATCCCATACATCTGGAGGCGCCTGGCTCCAATCACGCTCAAATCACTAGGCAACTGGATGATCCACTTTCAGAAACGGCTCAAGCAGTACTACCAATGGGTGAGAGGGCAGGCTAGACAATCCTAGGTTTGGTACAAGTGTATTAAGAGAGCCCATGCTTTATTAGATCTTAATTGTAAAAAATAGACAGAAACCTTGATTGATTAATTCTGTTAGAGTTGGCACATCGGCTAAAAAACTTACTTAAAATGTTTCAGATTCGATAAGTCAGCTTGGGGACAGGTTACACATATATGC
This sequence comes from Ariolimax columbianus, assembly GCA_036924085.1. Taxonomy (NCBI): domain Eukaryota; kingdom Metazoa; phylum Mollusca; class Gastropoda; order Stylommatophora; family Arionidae; genus Ariolimax; species Ariolimax columbianus. The sequence goes on along the minus strand of JAVGWX010000015.1, from coordinate 44,027,361 downwards.
AGTATATTCTTAACAAATGATCTTCACATGATGTTTAGAAGGGCTGTACACTACCAGTTAACAAAGAAAAGTGAGCAGTCAGCAATAGAGCAAAACATCCACGTTCTGCAGGAGCTCAAGAGACAGTATCCTAGCAACTCTTGGACACACATGTACACAGATGGATCGGCCTCGGTGAGCGATAAAAAGGGAGGCAGTGGAATCTACATCGCACACCCTAATGGCGACATAGAAAATCACTCCATACCAGCAGGGGAGACTTGTACCAGCAGGAGAGACTTGTACCAGCAGGAGAGACTTATACTAATTTCAGAGCTGAAGCAGCAGCTGTTAATGCAGCAACTCGGATTATTATCAGCCAAAGGAAAAACAGTAATTCTAACAGACTCCAGGAGTGTACTCCATGCCATCTCAAGCCCCAAACAAGATAGACTTTGACACAAAATAAAATTCAACATAGGATTTGCTGTCTCAAAAAATAGAATTAGCCCTACAGTAGATTTCGGCCCACTGTAGGGTCCTTGGAAACGAAAAAGCAGAGGAGCTCGCAAAAGCTGGAGGTGGCGGCATGCAGACTCACCATCCACAGAGCTATAAAGAAGCAAAGACACACATCAAACGATCAATGAGGACATAATGGAGAGATCAGCACAAAGAATACAAGCTATAACATGACAGCATACACAAACTTGGCAGAGATGGGCAGACAAAAATCTTCAGACTCAAAACTGGACATTGTAGATTCAAGTCCCACCTCCACAGAATGGGTCTTAGAGACACAGCCACGTGCGATTGTGGATCACCCAAACAAACACCATAACATATTCTGCAGGACTGCCCTACCTATGCAGACCAAAGAGAGGCAGTCTTACACCAGAGAGCGACCATGCGCAAAAAGCTGTGGGGGACTGGCGAAGATCTGAAATGCAAAGGCTCCTTCGTGAACCTCACTGAACTAGTAGTACAGCATCAGTTGATCAAAGAAGAAGAAGAATCTGTACACTACCATATTTGGTAAAGATATTTTGCTTCCCTTTTTCAGCCATTTGATTAAAATGATGTATTTAAAGGATTTGTTGTAGGTGTTCATGTTTATCTTGAATTTTTCCTTCTTTAAATATCTTTACATACTTGCTTTACTTTTTCTGTCCACTTGAGCCGTTAAGTGTTGGGGGGAGCTAACCTGGACCAAGTGTTGCGTCTGTAATTGTCAGTCATTTTGTTGTATTTCTTATGTAATCTATCTGTCACATGGTCTCCCTCATGACTTTTGACCAAATTTTCTTGTATTTATTGTGCGCAGGGGTAGTTTGTCTGATTGCATTTTCATGAGATGTCTTCTTCTTCGTACGCAGTCAGACAGTAACCATTATTTTTTCGAAAAAAGCGGCGGTCATCCTGAGGCTCTCGCCACTGCCATAGAGCTTGTCTTGCAGTTCCACTGGTAATGGCCACATCTGCTCTCTCTGATCCTCGTATGTCGGGCAGTTCTGCAGCAGATGTTCAGCGGTCATTTTACCAGTACCGCACGGGCATTCGTCGGTACACCCTATCTTCAATTTGTTGAATAGGTGGTACCTCAGTCTGTTGTGGCCAGTGCGAAGTCTGAAGACAACGACCTGCTCTCTTCGGTTCAACTGGTAATAGGCATCGTTTTTGGTGTAACCAGTATGTTCGGTTTCCCATTTGGTCATGTATCTGGCTTTGATAAGCCGTTTTGACTCTTCGTACGTCATACTGGTATCTGTTTGTGGTAGTCTTGCACCTTCTTTTGCCAGTCTGTCTGCCTCCTCGTTGCCTTGGATGTTGCAGTGTGACGGAACCCACTGTACCACTACCCTTTTTGGTGCGGACTGCTGGCACAGTTTGCAGAGTGCTGCTCTTAAGTCATTAAGCTAAGTGTTTTTCTGGCTTTTTAGCGCTGTGACTACGGCGAGAGCATCTGTCAGCAGGACTATATGGCTCTCATTTTCACTGTGTGTCACCATTTCTTCCACTGCCGCCCTCAGTGCCTCTGCCTCCGCTCTGAAATTGCTTGTGTACTTACCAGTAGCGAATGACAGTGTTATTTTTCTGCCATTTGGTAGGTTCAGGAATGCTCCTGCCCCTCCGTTCTGTGTAGTGTTTGTTACAGAACCGTCGGTGTATGCATGGGTCCAGTCCATGCTTGGGTAGCTTTTTGTTATGAAGCTTAGGGTAGTATCTCTCCTTTCTTTTTCAGTCTGGCAGTTTTTGTTTGCAATACCTGGTATATTTTCTACCACCTCTGGAAATAGATCCTGCCTCCAGGTAGGTTTTCGTACAGTAGTGATGGGTTTTGGTGTTGTTAGTGCGTTTATGGGATCTTCGTGCATCTTTGCTTTGGCTATTTCTGCAAAGTTTCTCCGCTTTAGTTTCCCATTTCCCGAATTGGTTAGTCTCTGGTGCATTGGATGGTCAGTCAGTCTTCGGAGTTTCTCTGACTGCAGCTGGGCTCTGCAGTCTCTTCTATCGGTCATGGATTGCAGTTTTGTAATCTTTTCGAGTTCTACAATTGGCGTTGACTTCATGCCACCTGTTATAATTCTCATGGCTTGGTTTTGAAGTTTGTTAACTTTATCGAAGTTCGCCTTCGCTGCTGTTGTCCATGCCGCAATGCCATACTCGAGAACTGGTCTCACTCTTCCAGTATACAGTTTCTTTAGTATGCCTTCGTCTGCTCCCCAGCTTGTGCCAGCAAGTTTCCTCATGATTGCCATTCTTTCTCTGGCTTTCATTCGGTTTCTCTCAATCTGACTTTTCCATGTCATGCGCCGATCAAATGTGACTCCCAGATAGGTTGGGTTGTCGTTTGGCTGCAGGATTTTGCCATTTAGACTTAATTTGGTACTTTGGGGTTTTAATGAAAGAGAGAATATTGTGCATGTGGTTTTCTCCTCGTTTATTTTGACCAGCCATGAGTTCGCCCACTCTTCCAGCGATGTTAGGGCCGTCTGCATCCGATTTCTTGCTATGGTGAGATTCTTTTCAGAGGTCCACATAGCCAGATCGTCTGCAAACATTGAGCTATGGACTCTTCTTGGTATATTCTCTGTAATATCGTTTATATATACCAGGAAGAGTGTGGGTGACAATACTCCCCCTTGGGGTACTCCCTGCTCGAGTGTCACCTTTTTGCTCATCTGCCCTTGTACTTGGACTCTGGCCGTTCTTTGTTTGAGGTAGTGGTTGATCCACTTGTACATCTTCCCACAGACATCACTTATTCTTAGCTTGACTCTAAGTCCATCCTTCCAGACTTTGTCAAATGCCTTTTCCAGATCCACCCAAACAGCTACTGTGTGTTTCTGTGCCTGGTAGACATCTTCCATCTCCTGGGCTATGAGGATGACCTGGTCCTCAGTGGATCTGTGCTGTCTAAAGCCGGCTTGCTGTGGAATTAGTATTCGTTTTTCTTCCAGATGCCACATCAGTCTGGTGTTTATTATCCGTTCCATCAGCTTGCCGACACAGCTCAGTAGGCTTATGGGCCTGTATCCATTTGGATCTGTTTTGTCCTTTCCTGTTTTTGGTACTGGTACCAGTATTGCATCTTTCCATGCCTGTGGTACAATTCCCCTTTTCCAGCTTTGGTTCAGGACCGATAGCAGTTTCTTCTTCGCTGTTTGGCCCAGCCCCATCAGCATTTCGTTTGTTATCCCGTCTTTTCTGGGAGATTTCCTTTTCTTTAGTGTTCTCATAGCCTCTTCCATTTCGCGCATTGTTAGTTTGGCCATCATGTGCTCTTCAGGAGCCGTATTTATGTTTTCGTGTCCCTTTAGCTCTTCGCTAATGTCTGTATGCTTATCTGCAGGGACCTCGATGTGGTTTGCTCTGGCATAGTGATCGACAAAGGCGTTTGCGGCTTTCTTACCTGTGATCAAGTTCTCGCCCTGCTTGATAGTAATTTGTTTATTTGACGGGGTTTCGTCGTTCACGGCTCTGACTAGCTTCCATAGCTTGTTCCCGTCTTTGTCCAGGTTAAGACTTTCCGTTTTATTTTTCCAGCTTTCTCTTGCTGTTTGTTTGAGAGTGTGTTTGTACTTCGCTGCGGCGGCTTTGAGGGCGATGTTTGCCTCCATGGATTTTTCTCACTCTGCCATGTTCCTAGCATTTGTTACTGCATCTTCCACTTTCTGCAACTCATCATTCCAGTAGGGCTTATAGTTTTTCCTAGCTCCTCTTGGGATGGTTTCAGTGGCGGCTTGCATTATTGCCTTGCTTAGGCTCTCTACCATGGGCTTCATTTTTGTGTTTCGTGTGTTGATGGTTTCACACAGCCCATCTGTCAGGATTGCAAATCTGTCCCAGTCGGCTCGTTTGTAATTCCAACGTGGGAGCGGTTTTGTTTCCTGTGGGTCTACTTCCATGTCAATGGTTAGTCTGATCGGCCTGTGGTCGCTACCTGCCAGTTGGTTTAGCACCTGGCGGTCTATTTTATGGTGTATGTCCTGTGTGGAGAAGGCCAAATCTGGAGTCGAGGTAGTATGCCATGTTCTTGAATAGAAGCTAGGGCTATCCTCCGGCCTATTGATTAGGGAGAGATTTGCACCTATCTCCCAATCTTCCACTTCGTCACCTCTGCTGTCTGTGTCAGAGTATCCCCATCTCTCCGAGTGGCTGTTGAAATCTCCAACTTCTATGCAGTTGGAGTCTCTGACCTCCATACTCGAGAGCGATAGGTCTCTATTTGGTGGCATGAGATGTCTGAACCACCTTATTGAATATCTTGCTAATGTGTTCAGCACAAGAAGCTATCATCATGTACCACAACCTTTGCAGAACGCCACTCTCATCACAGCCTGTCTGTACATATGTAGCAGATCCCATTCTGAATGCTTGTCACTAACGCCCCCCCCCCCCCCCCCCCCCCCCCAATTCTGCCACAATTAAGATGCAGAGATACAAGCGATGAAATTGGCGACGGAAAAATTTCTGAACATCAACCTTGGCTCGCATCCTGTGGTATTTCGGACAGATGTAAAATCAGTACTCCAAGCACTATCATCCAAGAAGCTGTCAGATCTGCAAGTATTATTGTCAACATTGAGCACCCGGCACAGAATCACGGTGCAGTGGATACCGTCTAACTGCGGAATACTTGGAAATAGGAGAACTGACACACTGGCGAGGGAAGGTGCCGCAGACGAGCAACCAGATGTACCAGTTACATACCATCAAAAGACAAAGATGATTAAATCAATGAGAAAGCTTCCAACACAGATACAAGATAACTATCATAATATAAGTAGGCAAGAGCAGATATATACATACTGCGCCTCAGAACGGGACACAACCGACTCCACAGCCACATGTATACAAAATTTAGGATTGGCAGCTCAAGTATGTGTACATGTGGACAGGCACTCCAGTCTATGGAGCATATACTTAAGGACTGTCCAGAGTATGAGATACTGAGGCGGATATACTGGCCAAGAGAAACAACACTGGAAGGGAAGCTATATGGACCTATGTGTGATCTGCAGAAGACAGTGAGGTTCATACAAGAGACAACTTTGCAGATGTAGACATACTCCAAGCGAAAGAAAAAAAGAAGTCGGCCCGTGTCTTGTCCCTCCAGAACTGTTCTTTCTAATCTCTTATGACATGACGTTTAACAAGATTGAAAAAAGTCCTTGTCCTTAAGTATTTGAGAGGTTTGCCCTTGTCCTTAAATATTGCTGATTAGTCTCAGTGCTCATGACTTATCTTCCAGCTTTCCCTAACTTCATCATGTAAGATACCAACTGACAGTTGCTAATGAACGGTCTTCCCCAGGTTAACGATTGTGAACCCATTGTGATGTGGTTGTCAGGACTACACATTCCAGAGTCCTACCTCACTGCTTTAGTCCAGGCAACCTGCCGCAAGCACGGCTGGCCCCTGGACAAATCAACCCTTTATACAACTGTTACCAAGTATCCTGATGCAGAGGATGTCACAGAAAGAACAACAAATGGTCAGTGACTGTTGATTGATGAATCTGTATTAAAGTGTGGAGATTGGGGGTCTGATGAGTAAGAGCGTAAAGTAGAATGGGATATTCTAAGGTAAATGGGGTATTGTAAGGTATAATGGAATATTGTATAGCAGAATGAAATATGGGATATTTTAAAGTAGAATGGAATATTGTAAGTTAAAATGGAATATGGCAGGGATATTGTATGGTTGATTGGAATATTTTATGGTAGAATGGAAAATGACAGGGATATTTTAAGGTAGATGAAATATGGGAGGAATATTGTACGATAGAATGAAATATTATAAGGCTGTAGGGAATATTATAAGGTAGAATGGAATATTTATGGTGGAATAAAATATTTGATATTTTAAGGTAGAATGGCATATTGGATGATAATATGGAATATGGTATATTAACCCTACCAGACCTGAGGCACTGAACCTAACTGTCCCCCATACCTGGGTTCCTGAGCAGTACAGAGGAAAAAACCAACATGATATAGAAAAATGTTAGTTACATGCAAACAAATGATTAGAATAAGTTGTAACTTGGAGACATTTGTAGAAAATATGTTTACCTTTCATCTAGCTTCAATATTCCACCTTTGTGTGCCAATCCACCCAGCAAAAGGCCAAGAATCTGTCTTGAGTCATAACATTTCGAAATCCGGGAGTAAACCCAACAAAGAGTCCTCATTTGTCCAATAATCCCGATAGCTGGGCTTTATACATAAGTATTCCATAAAGATCCTCAGTCCAAGAAAAGCCTTCATTTCTTCCACTGTGGCATCCTTGAAACTTTTGGCATTGTAGGAGTTGGGCTTTGCTATATGCAATTGGTCACCAATTTGGTGTGCCCAGAGGTTGGTTTTCTCTGTCAAATTTTGCCAGAAAGTATCATCCAAAAACAAGGATGAAAAGTCAATCGGTTCACTCTCCTCTGTGATATATCCAGGAATGTTCACTGGGCCTTTTCCATCCTCATTGAAATTCAGATCTGTATTTGGTGATACAAAATTCCTTGTCCAACCTTCATCACCACCTAGATCTCCCCCATCAGCTGTTTGAGGGACACGCCTCCCTTCTCTTATTATCGATCTAGCTCTAGATCTACAAGGTTCAAGCTTCTCCTCATCAATCGAACTCTCACTGTCTGTTTCACTTGAACTGGAAAGGTATTCTTGATTAAATTCTGACTCCTCAGAGTCTGAATCAACCAAATTATTGATAACCTGTTGGACTGTCATAAGCCTAGACTTACTTTGCTTTCCTGTTGAAGTGCTTGGTTCATCAGCCGCTCGTTTCATTGTCAATTTTCCGAATTTGTTCACATTAACTGATTAGCTACTGAATTGAAAAACAGGCTGTGGCAGAATTAAATTTAGGTCCCATTTTCCCATTTGCAGGTGTATGTACAAATTTAGCTGCAGTTTTTTTAATTATTAACATATTTTTATGAATGATATACCATTTTGTAGGTAAATGAATGTTCTCTAAGATAGATCTAAAACAATTGTGTGTTATTTTTTAGTAGGAAATTTGTAAATGGTAAATCATTATTTACAACAGAAAAGCATTACAAAATTATAAAAAAAGTGCCAACTCACCTCAAGTTTTTGAATGTCCAAAACATTTAATGTCTTTTACTTGGTGGTTATCACAAAGTATATCCAACAATAAGAAAAACAAATCCAAGAACACAGAAATTGGATAATATTTACACTTCTAATAGCTAATGTAACCACATGTAGGCCAGATCAGAAAAAATTAAACATTTTTTGAAAAATAAACATTTGAAAAAAAAAAAATATCTTTGGAAAAATTAACATTTAAAAAAAAATATATATCTCCAATTTATTTACAGTACATCAATGTCTTTAGTGAGCACCATCTGCAGGATCATGTGTATGGTAAACTCTAAAACAGTTCTTCAGATGGAGATGTGGCTTTTCTGGGCAACCAATGCAATAAAAATTTGTGCGGGCTCTCTTTGCAGGAGTTGAGCATACAATGCAGTTCCTGTCTTTGTCTGAGTGATCCACAAGATGCACAGCACCCTCATATCTTTTAATTTTGTTTCCTTCTTCGAATTTTCTCCCAACTTTATTGCTGTTTGTGGTTACTACCTCTTGCGGGATGATGGATGCAGCCTTCTCAGTCAGCTGATGGATCAAATTTTCTTTGAAGACTTTCAAGGGCATAGGCTTCTCATCAGCATGACAGAGCGTATATAATATATGAGCATTTACCTGTGAAACCTCAATGATCCAATAAAATATTTTTTTCCACCATTTTCTTGTTTTTCTTTGGAAACTGCCATAGTATGATACCATCTGGTCGCTATGGTCACATCCATTCATACACATGTTGTATCGCTGCACTACTTTGGGTTTTTCAACTGTGTTGCCTCGTCTAGTTGTAACCTGCTCCATCTGAACTGTAGTCTTGGTGGAGACAACAATACACGGCTTTTTGGCTTTCTTATCTCGCCAAGCAACACATATCTGGGATCCATCATTATTTCTGTACCACCTAGCTTCTCTGAGCTGTAGAGAAATGGTCTTCAACTGAAGCGGAAAATTTTTCCTGTTGATATTGAGTGTGCCAGTGTAATCAATACCCCTTCTCAACAGATATGTAATCACGGTGTCTACAGTGTAGTACCTATCTGCAAATACATGGTGGCCTTTTCCAATTCCTTGCAGCAGGTAATCAAACACCTTCACGGCCTGACTTGTACAGTCATTGGCAAGGAGATATGATGTGTTTTTTCCGAAGTATGTCAATACAGAGTAGACATACCCTGTAGTAGAATCACACAAGCCAAAAGTCTTGATGTGATACTTGCTTGGCTTGGAGGCATTGTACTGCTTGTGCTTCCAGCGTCCATTATAGCCTATTACCATTTCATCAATGGCCAAATCCTGAAATGGATAAAATGCATCCTGGAACTTTGCTATAAGTGAATTCAAGAATGGCTCTATTTTGTCTTTGCCTACAGATTCAGCATCTCCAACATGCATCATGGTGTGGTAAATGATTTCAAATCTCAATCTGGGAAACATCTGACTGTACCATGGGTTGTAGTTGTGCGGTTTGTGTGCCCAATAATCCTTCACTGATGCTTTTTTACCTAAACCTATTGCAATAATCACGGCCAAAAATTTTAACAGCTCATATTCAGTGATAGGCTTCCAACTTGCAAGTGTAGACTTTTGTAAAGAAACTTGTTTGGATTTCTTCAATTCTGTATATTCATTGATCATTGATACCAATGAATCTAACACATCTGGTGTTATCAAGGCAAACCAACAATCTAGTTCAGAGGAAGATGCATCTAGTTTTGCATGCATACCTGGTTCACGAGTTGGAACAAAGGGAATACTGCCTGTTGTTTCACCTTCAGTTACTTGGTGCCACTGTTCTCTTTCTTGAGCTCCATTTTTTACTGAACTATTTGTAAATCTAGCACCCATCTTAGCCTTTTTAGGGACTTTTGATGGTCCAGGACGTGCACCATCTTCGCTATCACTACTTGCGCTGTCAGTACTATTTTGTTCGTATTCATCAAAATCAATTGAATCATTATTATCGACATCTGTTTCACTTACCTCGTCTTCACTAGATGTATTATTTATCTGTTGAAACAAGTTTCTAGCCTGTTCAATAGTTAGACGAGCCTTACAAGTGCTTTTGGGGACCTTATCGCTTGTTGCCATGGTAAACAATTTTTTACAGTTCGGTAACTAGCTTGAAAATATGATAATTATGACAAGAATACAATTTTTAACATCCGATTTGGTCCACATGTGATTCAAAAATCAACTTCCCTTCGGTAAATTAAAATCTCGTACCGAAACGGAAAGGAAAACTATAAATTTATAACTTGTTTTACTATGAAACAAACATTGTCGCTCACAGCGGCTTATGGCCGCGGCTAAATAAGTGTTCTGGCGCTGGGAGCGGCTTGTGGTAGTTAACCAGTTAAACACCACAAAATCAATTCAAACATGGGGGCAGACATTTGCAATGACTATCCATGAGGTTTGACCACAATTGGTTGGTTATTTTTAGATTCTGACGCATTTTTTTCACGGACTACCCAAAATACCGAAAATTAGGTCCAGCGGTATAGAGGCAGTTAAGGAAATTACCGAAAAATGGGTACAGCGGTCTGGTAGGGTTAAAAGGTAGATTGGAATATTGTAAAGTAGTATGAGATATTGTAAGGTAGAATGGAATATGAGATATTGTACGGTAGAATAGAGTATGGAATATTGTAAGGTAGAATGGAATATGGGATATTGTACGGTAGAATAGAGTATGGAATATTGTAAGGTAGAATGGAATATTGGATATTGTAAGGTAGAATAGAAAATGGAATTTTGTACGGTAGAATGGAATATGGTATATTGTAAGGTAGAATGGAATATGGGATATTGTACGGTAGAATGGAATATTGTAAGGTAGAATGCACAGCATATAAACAAAATCTTTATCGTAAATCGGAATTGAAAAATGTGTGTGACCGAAGCATCAATAACTGGGTGCTGATCTTGGTGGTATTATCAAAGGCCTCATTATCGGATGGTCACTGTGAGATGTTGAGACTCAGCCTGGACTGTGAGACTTGTTTGCAAACAGATGATCAACATCTTCACCGTCATGCTTGCACTGTTGATCGTCCCTTAGTGAACTCGTTTCAATGCTCAATGGTCCCAGGGCTAAATAAAATAAGGACATTAATTTGTTTCCGTCTGGGCAGGCTGTGGCAGACAACTGGGGTAGGTTGTGCATGCGACTAGCAACTTCATCATATAAAAACCATTGCTAATGAATCTGCACTGGAAGGGATTGAGAATTCCCTAAGCTGTTTTCACTAAACCAAATGCAGTGTTGGACCTATCTATACTCCACCATCTGAAGAGACAGGTAAATGATAATGTTAACAAGGCAAGGCAAGGCAAAACAAATGGCAACACTATCAACTGGTTATTACTTTGCTGTAAATATGTCCATTGAACAGTCAATAATAGCATAAAGATGTATGGATCAATTTCATGTGAGCAGAAATACACCACAAACAACACCCTACATTACAACCAAAAGATCTTTATAAGAGATATAAGGCAAAACAAATTAAAATAACTGCCTTGATGTTTCTCATCTGTTGAAGTATGGGGTTGATGTGATCGAAGCAGACCCATCCTACTGCTCTCATTCGTAAAATCTACAAATTCACATTTTCAATTAAACCATTTCTCATGTGGATAAAATATATTCAGAATATACTGGGTTGTTTGGTGACAGTGTGAGCTAGTGGTTAAGTGACATGGCTCACAAGCTGAAGGTGCTGGATTAACTCCCCATCATAGGGGACGGCGTGGTTAAGTGGCACGGCTCACAATCCGAAGGTGCTGGGTTCGATCCCCATCACAGCACCGGCCGTTACCCCGAGGAAGCAAACCCTTAGAAAATGCAGGAGGAAGCAGACCCTTACCTAAAATGCATGCTGAAGTCTGATGAACTGGGCCGACAGGCGCAAAATAAAAACACAGTGCAACGCACACCGCCTTGGGGATTTGAAAAATAAGATGACAGCAACAACAAAAAACTCCCCATCACAGCACCGGCCATTACCCCTAGGAAGCAAACCCTTAGAAAATACAGGAGGAAACAAACCCTAAAAATAAAAACATAGCTCAACACACACTGCCTTAAAATTGATGTATGAAATTAGAAACCAACTAGCAAAACCATTGGCTATATTATGTTCTCAATCACTTACAAAAGGGATTGTTCCACGGGATTGGAAAGATGCAGGAGTGATCCCCTTATTCAAAAAAGGCAAAAAATCAGATCCGGCAAATTATAGACCGGTGAGTTTAACGAGCATAGTCTGTAAATTGTTAGAGTCAATAATCAAAGAAAACATTGTAATGCATTTAGAAAAATTTAATCTAATTAGAAATAGTCAGCATGGGTTTACTAGAGGGAGATCATGCTTAACAAATCTATTAGAATTCATGGAGGAGGTTACTAAAATCATAGATAAAGGGGAGCCAGTGGATGTTATTTATCTAGACTTTGCAAAGGCCTTTGATAGAGTACCTCATCAAAGATTATTTCGAAAGTTAAAATCACATGGAATAGGTGGCGAAGTTGCCAAATGGATTGAAAATTGGTTAACGGGAAGAAGGCAGAGGGTGGGTATAAATAAGGAGTACTCTGAGTGGAGTGAAGTGAAAAGTGGTGTGCCACAGGGCTCGGTTTTGGGACCAATTTTGTTCTTGATATATATAAATGATTTGGACATTGATATGAGATCCATGATTGCAAAATTTGCTGATGACACAAAACTATGCAGTAGTGTCTCATCTAAAGCGGAAGTGGATATATTGATGTCGGATTTAGATAAAATTCGAGAATGGTCTGTAAGCTGGCAAATGGAGTTTAATGTAGATAAATGTACAGTCATCCACATGGGTAGATCCAATATGGAACATAATTACAGAATGGGAGAAAACAATATTAGAAAGATAGATAAGGAAAGGGACCTAGGGGTTATAATAGATCATACAGGAAAGGTGAGTGAGCAAGTTAAGGTAGCAGTGAAAAAGGCAAATGCAATGTTAGGTATGATAAAAAGAAATATTAAACATAGGAGCAAGGAAGTGATCGTCAAACTGTATAAAGCTTTAGTTATACCTAGATTGGAGTACTGTGTACAGGTGTGGAGTCCTTATCATAGAGGGGACATAAACATGCTAGAAAGAATACAAAAAAGAGCGACAAAGATGATAGTGGGATTCCAGAATTACAGTTATGAGGAACGACTCAGAAAAACTGGCCTACAGTGTCTCGAAGAGAGAAGAATTCGTGGTGACTTAATACAGGTTTATAAGATGATCAGAGGAATCGATAAATTAGACTATAACAAGTTTTTTAAAATACAGCCACCTACAATAACACGAGGGCATAGCTACAAGCTGATTAAAGAGAGGTCCAGGTTGGATATTAGGAAATATTTTTTTAGTCAGAGAGTGGTGTCTGCTTGGAATGCATTGCCAGGGGAGGTAGTGGAGGCAGGGACAGTTAATGCATTTAAGAATAAACTGGATGCGCATAGATTTTAGAGCAAGGTGATGTAAATGTAACTGGTTGTATACAGACTCTGCAGGGTCTTCTAAACCAGTATAAAGATGTTAAGTTAAGTTAAGTTAGGAAATTGAGAAAAAAGGTGAAGGTAAAAAAAATATTTTTAAAACTGGGTTGTCTTTCAATTAATTTTTAGTAAAACTGTCATGCTTGCTCTGTTGAGCTTGTTTAGGTATTTCTAGCTTCTCTGGACCTTGTCATGTAACCCTAGACATGCACATGGTTAAAGTTCTCAAGGAAAGAGTTTTGAGAGGCCAAAGAACACTTAAGGCAGAAACTGGGAGGTCAGAGCAACAAGAGATTCATGAGCGCAAGAAAAAAATCACAACCTAAATAGGATTTGGTAGTGTATGACCGTTGCAGCCCTTTGTTTTTAATGTACAAAAAAGGATAAATGAAATTTATATTGACTAGCGTGTCTAAGCGAGAGGACAGGTTTGAACCTGGATAAAGACATACATTATTTCTCTACTGAAATAGAAATCTGTAGGTCAAGTAACCTTTATTCCACATTGTTACCAGTATAATAAATCTATTTGACAAAATGAGAAATTTGCTTGTTTTTACTGATTTCATATTTCCCTTGGTTGTGTCTCCAAGGCTGTTACATACATGGACTGTATCTGGAAGGAGCTTCCTGGGAAGTGGATAAAAAGCAGATCATAAGACAGCCTCCCAAACAACTTATCCAGCCACTGCCGGTTCTGAAAATCATCCCCATTGAAGCTCATCGGCTGAAGCTGCAGGTACAATCTCAATGAACCTGTGTTACAATAGAGACAACTGTTATGTTATGTTGCACAGAATCGGTATCACTGCATGCCAGGCATACCCACATGTATTAAGGCTCTCTCAGTAAATGGCAAAGAGTGTGGCAACTGATGTTTTTTGTGGCTCACTGACTGTGTACACTTCTGTTCCGTCCTCAGGCACCCCTTCCTGTTCTAGTGAGTCTGACTGATGCATGCAAGCATCTCATTTCAGATGTTGACATCTTGTCTCTAGGGACTTGTTGTTTGAAAGCTACTGTTGACTATGGACTTGTTGTTTGAAAGCTACAATTAACTAGGGGCATGTTGTTTGAAAGCTACTGTTGACTAGGGGCATGTTGTTTGAAAGCTACTGTTGACTAGGGGCATGTTGTTTGAAAGCTACTGTTGACTAGGGGCATGTTGTTTGAAAGCTACTGATGACTGTTGAAATGTTCTAGTGAGCCTTATTGATTTATGCAAACATTTCATTTCAGATGTTGAGATTTTTTGTTCTAGGGATGTGTTGTTTGAAAGCCACTGTTGACTAGGGGCATGTTGTTTGAAAGCTACTGTTGACTAGGGGCATGTTGTTTGGAAGCTACTGATGTCTGCTGAAATATATTTGTTGTCACTGATCCTTTTGGCTCTTTGAAGAAACTAATTGTATAGTTAAATCAATTCATTTGTATCCTTTTTTTTAAAAGTGTATTTTCTGACAAAATTTGATGGTAATGGAGAGGGGATTAGGATAGTAGCAGGAGCATTGATTGGTGGTACTGTTGGGTATGATATTGGTGGTAGTGGTGGGTATGATAATGGTGGTAGTGGTGGGTATGATAATGGTGGTAGTGTTGGGTATGATAATGGTGGTAGTGTTGGGTATGATAATGGTGGTAGTGTTGGGTATGATAATGGTGGTAGTGTTGGGTATGATATTGGTGGTAGTGGTGGGTATGATAATGGTGGTAGTGTTGGGTATGATAATGGTGGTAGTGTTGGGTATGATAATGGTGGTAGTGTTGGGTATGATAATGGTGGTAGTGTTGGGTATGATATTGGTGGTAGTGGTGGGTATGATATTGGTGGTGATGATGATTAAATCGATGAAAATAAAGATAGCATTTATAATGGCAGTTTTGATGTTGGTTATAGTATCATGGCAGTAGAGGTAAGGTTGTTCTTTTTCTTGTGGTTGTATCTTTGATGTTTGAACAGCCAGACAATTTCCTATGACGTTTGAACAGTCAGATGAGTTCCCATAATTTTTACACAGTCTTAGTTCATATAATGTTGACACAGTCAGACGAGTTTCCGTGATAATGTACACCCTAGACTGGAGCTTCTCTTTATCTGACCACAGCTTAGAATTTGGTGTTAAATTGTTGAGCCAGCGTATCTTTTGAAACTGGCTGTGCATGGAACTGACTTAAATTCTGGTATTCAATAAGGCAGTTACCTCATGCCAGGTAGCCAATAGTTGCTTGAGTATGTGCCTGTCCTTCACTCTGGGGTACCATGAAGTTCCAAAGTTGTTTTGCAGGTAATAACGTCGACGGTCGGCCATGTGTGCGGTTGTAGTTGTAGGACTACCAGAAAGACACCCTCCTCGTCCATCTATCGTCAGTCATGTGGACCATCTGCCCAGCCCATCTGTACTTTTGTATTGGCACAGATTCAACATCCCTGAACACAGTATAGTTGCAAATGTTGGTGTTTCAGATACGGTCTTTTCAGGAGATATTTAGGACTTCATTCCATTGCTCTTTCGATAATTCTGGGCTTTTTAAAATCTGATTTGCATAGACTCCAAACCTCACACCCATATACCATTGCTGGAATAACCATGCTATTGGAGGTGTGAGCCCTGGCCTTAACATCAGTCGAAGTAGTTGACCATACTTACAGATGTTTGAAGTTCTACTGCATGTACCTTTATCATCAATTTACCTAATGTGCTTTATTTACTTTACTTTACTTTACTTTTGGCCTAATGATGCGTATTCAACTAGCGTTTCTATGAAATATCTTATCTTGAGAGACGGCTAAACCACAGCCTACTGTAGATATAGACCTTCTGACTCACTGAGAATCCCTTTGAAACATCACATTCCAAGGCTAACTAAATGACGGAACTTTCATGTGTCAACAATCAGTGCAACTATAATAGCATGTTCTGGAAACAAAGACGGATATGCAGTTGGTTTCAGGGCAGGGTTCTGTGACAGGATCACTCTCAACACTGATTTGTTGTGTTTTGTACCGTGAATTTTTTTTATTTCTCTGTGTGGAGCAAGGATTTATTATAAAACCTTGGCATGATATGAATTTTGTTATTTAGTCCGTAGTGGAATGTGATGTTTCAAAAGTTTTTCCGGTGAGTCAGACGGCCTATTTAAAGTAAGCCATGGCTAAACCTTAGTGAAAATTTGCAGGGACAGAGTTTACCTTAAGCCATCTCTGATCATCAACTTATTGAACATAATAATTGATGTTTAAGAACATCTCTAATTATATTAATATTACAGCTGGTCGTGAGTTTACAGAGGTCCATACGTGGTCAATGACTTCATCATTTCATAGGCCTACAGGAACATGATCCGCTCTCCACTGATCTATGAAGCGATTGTACCATTCCTTAATTTGTATGATGCTCATGGCATCGTCACCAAAAGTCTGCTGAATCTTCCGAATTGTTTTCAATTGGGTATCACCTAGCTTTTGACAAAATTTGGTGCTCAATTCTTTCCGTTATTTCATGGTGAACGAAAACCTGACCTTGCTCACTACACTCAACACTGACGGGTGCTCACTACACTCAACACTGACAGGCTGAAAGGTGCTCACTACACTCAACACTGACAGGTGCTCACTACACTCAACACTGACAGGCTGAAAGGTGCTTACTACACTCAACACTGACAGGTGCTCACTACACTCAACACTGAAAGGCTGACAGGTGCTCACTACACTCAACACTGACAGGTACTCACTACACTCAACACTGACAGGTGCTCACTACACTCAACACTGAAAGGCTGACAGGTGCTCACTACACTCAACACTGACAGGTGCTCACTACACTCAACACTGACAGGTGCTCACTACACGCAACACTGAAAGGCTGACAGGTGCTCACTACACTCAACACTGACAGGTGCTCACTACACTCAACACTGACATGCTTACAGGTGCTCACTACACTCAACACTGACAGGTGCTCACTACACTCAACACTGACAGGTGCTCACTACACTCAACACTGACAGGTACTCACTACACTCAACACTGACAGGTGCTCACTACACTCAACACTGACGGGTGCTCACTACACTCCACACTGACAGGCTGACAGGTGCTCACTACACTCAACACTGACAGGTGCTGATTACACTCAACACTGAAAGGCTGACAGGTGCTCACTGCACTCAACACTGAAAGGCTGACAGGTGCTCATTACACTCAACACTGACAGGTGCTCACTCAACTCAACACTGACATGTGCTCACTGTACTCAACACTGAAAGGCTGACAGGTGCTCACTGCACTCAACACTGACAGGCTGACAGGTGCTCATTACACTCAACACTGACAGGTGCTCACTCCACTCAACACTGAAAGGCTGACTGCCAGCTACTGATGCAATCTGAGGGTGGGAACAATTTCATGAATGTGCTTGACAGTCTTCTATACTTCCCTGCTTGAGGACACCCATGCTTCATTTGTTTCCATGGAAAAAAATCAAGATCAAATGCTTTTTAAACAGACCTCGTAATAGTGATAATAAGATTATAATAGTCAGAATAGGATTATAATAATTAGGATAAGATTATAATAGTGAGGTTAGGATTGCTGTAGTGAGGATAGGATTATATTAGTGTGGTGTGATCAAATTGTAACTGATGAGGAATATAACTGCTGGTTTTCTCTTCACCTGATCTAGAACACCATACGTACCCCTGTCTATGTGACATCAATCAGACGTAATGCCATGGGAGTGGGGCTCGTATTTGAGGCTGACCTGGCAACCAAGGAGCACATCTCTCACTGGATCCTCCAAGGGCTTTGCCTCATTCTCAACACTGACTAGTACATGACTAATTACCTGTATATTTATTACATATATATTAGCACCTATTTTATCAACTATCTATTATCACCTATCTATTATGGCTTGGCTTGGCTTCGTTCATTCGCAATCTCCCACTACCAAACACTGAAAGGGCTTAAGTAGTAGAATGTAATCCAGAGAACGGAATGCGTTGTGTCATCGTTTACAGCTTGACTGCGATATTTGCACCTTTTGGTCCAACACATCCGACTTCAGCAAGCATTTTTTGAGTACCGGGTTAGCATTCCCTCTTTAATCCCTTCTCCTTAGCCTGTCTGCCCTGCTGCAGCCTGTTATCCAGGATCACCGCATGGAGGTGTAGGAGGGTCTTGGCAGCTTTGGTTCACTGGCCCTGACACTAGCAGTCAGCTATGAGTCGCTGACCACTGCAGCTCATGCGCTGCTCAGCGTCTTGATCCCACCTAGCTATTATCACTTATCTGTTAAATGGGGAAGGTGTGGGATAGTGGTTAAGTGACACGGCTCACAATATGAAGTTGCAGGGTTCACTCCACAATCATAGCATCGGCCGTTACCCCAGGGGAAGCAAATCCTTAGAAAATACAGGAGGAAGCAGACCCTTACATAAAATGCATGATGAAGTAAGATGCACTGGGCCGATAGGCGCATAATAAAAACAGTGCAACACTCAACGCCTTGGGGAATAGAGAAATAAGGTGAACCTATCTATATACTTGTCTATCTACTTAAATATCTATCTATCCATCCATCAGTCCATCCATCAATTAATTTATCCATCCATCCATTAAATTTTCCAACCATTCATCCATCAAACTGTTCAACCATCTATCTAGCCAACCAACCATCTGATCATCCATCCAACCAGCCAACCAAAAATCCATCCGACCATCAATTCAACCAATCAGCCATCAATCATCCAAACAATCATCTATCCAACCATCCATCTATCCTTCAATCCAACCCATATATCTACATTTGGGTCCTTAAACCATTGCTAGAGTTCACTGGGAGGATTATATGCTTGAAGAATAAAGGCCACTTGAACCTGCAGTTCACAGGCTTGATTGTTATTTTTACCTTGGACAAGCTGTAGATTACATCT
This sequence comes from Ariolimax columbianus, assembly GCA_036924085.1. Classification (NCBI taxonomy): domain Eukaryota; kingdom Metazoa; phylum Mollusca; class Gastropoda; order Stylommatophora; family Arionidae; genus Ariolimax; species Ariolimax columbianus. Next base: position 44,008,280 of record JAVGWX010000015.1, on the reverse strand, counting down.
TGGTCTTGAACCTTTGATCAATATCATTACATCTTGACCACATGGTTCTTTTTCTAATTTTATCATCCAATTTAATCATACTCCGAATGTAATCATGATCCCACTAATATCATCTCATCCTTCAAATTGCATCATCTAATTTCACCAATCCCCTTCTTATTTTAGCATTCTCCTTATATTATCATCCTTATAATTTCATCATCTTCTTTATAATTTCATCCTCCTTTTAATGTCATCATCCTCTTTCTAATATCATCTTACTAATTTAATCATCCTCTTTCTAATATCATCCTCCTTCTAATTGCATCATTCTTCATCTAATTTCATCATCCTTCTAATTTCATCCTCCCCTTTATAATTTAATCCTTCACTTTCTAATTTCATAATCTGCCTTCTAATTTCATCATCCTCCCAATTTCATCATCCTCTTTCTAATGTCATTCTCCATCTAATATAATCTTTCTTATTTCATCATCCTCTTTCTAATGTCATCCTCCATCTAATATAATCTGTCTTATTTCATCATCCTGTTTCTCTAATGTTATCATCCTCCTTTTAATATCATCCTCCTTTTAATATCATCCTCCTTTTAATATCATCCTTTTAATATCATCATCCTCCTTTTAATAGCATCATCATTCTTTTAATATCATCATCCTCTTTTTAATATCATCATCTTCATTTTAATATCATCCTCTTTTTAATATCCTCTTTTTAATATCATCATTCTCCTTTTAATATCATCATCCTCCTTTTAATATCATCATCCTCATTTTAATATCATCATCCTCCTTTTAATATCATCCTCTTTTTAATATCATTATCCTTCCTTTTACTAACATCCTCATTTTAATATCATCATCCTCCTTTTAATATCATCCTCCTTTTAATATCATCCTCCTTTTAATATCATCATCCTCCTTTTAATATCATCCTCCTTTTAATATCATCATCCTCCTTTTAATATCATCCTCCTTTTAATATCATCCTCCTTTTGATATCATCCTCCTTTTAATATCATCCTCCTTTTAATATCATCCTCCTTCTGATATCATCCTCCTTTTGATATCATCCTCCTTTTAATATCATCCTCCTTTTGATATCATCCTCCTTTTAATATCATCATCCTTTTGATATCATCCTCCTTTTGATATCATCCTCCTTTTGATATCATCCTCCTTTTGATATCATCCTCCTTTTAATATCATCCTCCTTTTGATATCATCCTCCTTTTGATATCATCCTCCTTTTGATATCATCCTCCTTTTGATATCATCCTCCTTTTAATATCATCCTCCTTTTAATATCATCATCCTCCTTTTAATATCATCATCCTCCTTTTAATATCATCATCCTCCTTTTAATATCATCATCCTCCTTTTAATATCATCCTCCTTTTAATATCATCATCCTCCTTTTAATATCATCATCCTCCTTTTAATATCATCCTCCTTTTAATATCATCCTCCTTTTGATATCATCCTCCTTTTGATATCATCCTCCTTTTAATATCATCCTCCTTTTAATATCATCATCCTCCTTTTAATATCATCATCCTCCTTTTAATATCATCCTCCTTTTAATATCATCCTCCTCCTTTTAATATCATCATCCTCCCTTTTTCTCTTCAATGGGAGTGTGGGGCCACAACTACAGTTTGATTTCTTGCTTGAATCCTGTACCACATCTTTGCTGTGATCTTTTCAGCAATTTGTCTTTCAAGACAAGGTCTACCCCATCCTATGGAAACTTTAAGCCACAAAATCTTTGATATATATAGCAGGTCAACATTTTGTGACCTATTGCAGGTCAACATTTTGTGACTTATAACAGGTCAATGTTGTGACTTATTGCAGGTCAACATTTTGTTACTTATAACAGGTCAACATTTTGTGACTAGACCTGTATTTCCTGAAGATCTGTGCTGTCTGCAGGCTAGGTTTAAATTTTACCCTGGATAGAACTAAGTCAGGGTCTTTCTGGGAATCAAACCTGTCTCATGGGATAACTACTTGAGGCGCTGAAAAAAAGAAAGGTTAAACGGAGGAATTAACTGTTCATTTATATTTAAAATGTAAAAACCGACATTACAAGTAATGAGAATTTAATTTACTTCAACGTGAAAATGCGTGTGAGAGAGTGAAAGAAAGAGAGAGAGAGTGGGTCAGTTAAAGAGCATTTTCAATCTTGGTGACAAAATTATTTGATGCAGGTAAATAAATTGTTTCTGTCACACATACTACATGCTTCCTCTGTTGATCCAGCAAATGACTTGTGATCCATCTTCACATTCAGCCTCCTTGCAATGTCTGCTCAATGGTAGTTTCTGTGAGATTTTTTATAAAGGTTGCCAGACCCATGGACAACCCACATTTATTAGCATTTTTTTCAACATTCAGGTTAGGGTTGTTGTTTTGAGTGCCCACAATTAGTAGGTTTACTCTTTTGAGCACCCTGAAAAGGATGTTAAGTGGCCGGTTGCAGTAGCTTTCCTCACATCCTGAGCATGCTGATGAAGGTGGACCAGGGTCCTCCAAGCGATTGTGCTATGCTTGGCTTCATCTGTGTGTCACGCACTACTACAGGGATCATTCTGATCCCTCACCTTGTTAGCCAGACTGCCATGAAAACAACCAGTTTCCAGGAAGGGCTATGAGGAAGCCAAGGTGAGGGTCTTGTCCAGTATGTTTTTGCCTGACCAGACATTAGTTTTCCTCCCCGGAGGTTAGTGTGTAGTGGTGCTATTCTTTCCTCAATGGATCCAAAACCAACACAGAGGAAATCTTGGCTATATAACATCACTACTGCTATGACAAACACAGATCTGTGGGAAGGAACACCACAACAACCAATACAGCAAGAAATTGGGGAGAGAAAGCTGGGATGGATAGAACACACTTTCAGAAAGTAGCCAGACAACATAACCAGACATGCGCTGGATTGAAACCCACAGGTAAAAAGACAAGTGGAACAGTCAAGGAATACCTGATGGAGAAAGGTCGAGAAGGAAGTCAGTTCAATCGAGACCTCATGGGTTGAGCTCAAGAAGGCAGCACAGAATTGGAACGGATGGAGAGCATCTGTTGCGAGCCTATGTTCCAATGAGAATCAGGTGAATACTTGATGATGATGATAATAATCATTATTGCTTCAACTTATTAAGCAATTCTGTACTTACTTTTCATTTTTCTGTTCTTATTGCACAAATATATATTATTTATACATATGACTAAATATAGTGTGAGTAAAATTATGTCTTACTTAGATAGAATCCCGGTATTCAAACAGGCATGTTAATGTCTGCTGCCAGGCAGCCGAAGGTTAACAGTAGTAGGTATTAAACTTCCTGCAACTTACTAGGCATGGGGGGAGAAGTACAAATAATTTGGGTAGATTTTTAACTTGAAACCGCCGTTAAACCTTTTCTTTTAGATTTCTAACTGTCAAGGGATATTTAACATGCTCAACACTGAACACGGAAGTCCGTTCTCACCACCCAGAGATAAGGGGAATTTTTACCAGAAGATCAACATGAAAAAATTCTCAGCCTCCATGGTGATTCCAACCCGCGACCTCTGGCACCTGAGGTGGACACCTTACCACGAGACCATAATTATGTCTTTAATTAACAAATTCGTATCAATGAATCAATTCATAGACCAGTGATTCCAAACCTTTTCCAATTCGGGGGCACAGTTTATTAAGATTCTACTCCATGGCAACCTAGACATATGAGGAGGAAGTTGTTGCTAATGCGTATTTGGGTTTGTTACTCTTGACAACTTTCTTTGGTGGCAAATTACGGTTGTTCTCCTCATATTATGAGGCATGCTTGAGAAGGTAAACTGGGGTCTTCCTGGCTGTAGTGCAATGTCAGGATTCTCAGTAAACTCACAACTATGGGATCACAGTGCTGATCCCCACCTCATTAGCCAGGCTGCAATGAAATAGCTTGTTTCCAAAAAGAATTGCTTGGACAGGAGGTGGGGGTCTTTTGATCGGTATGTTTCACTTGACCCTGACTAACATAGTCTGATCAGTATGTTTCACCTGATCCTAAACAATAGTCTTATTAGTATGCTTTGCCTGACCCTGATTAACATATTCTGATCAGTAATGTTTCACCTGACCCTGATTAATATATTCTGATCAGTAATGTTTCACCTGAACCTGATTAACATATTCTGATCAGTATATTTTGCCTTACTCTGATTAACATATTCTGATCAGTATGTTTTACCTTACTCTGATTAACATATTCTGATCAGTAATGTTTCACCTGACCTTGATTAACATATTCTGATCAGTATGTTTTACCTTACCCTGATTAACATATTCTGATCAGTATGTTTTGCCTGACCCTGATTAACATATTCTGATCAGTATGTTTTACCTTACTCTGATTAACATATTCTGATCAGTAATGTTTCACCTGACCCTGATTAACATATTCTGATCAGTAATGTTTCACCTGACCCTGATTAACATATTCTGATCAGTATGATTTACCTTACTCTGATTAACATAGTCCTCCTCTTCTTCTGCGTTCATTCTCCCGCTAGCTACCAAGCCCTGTAATGGCATTGCAAGTAGTCCAGAGAATGGAATGTGTTGTGTCACTAGCATTAAGGAGTTTTGGCTCCTTGTAGATGGTCTCTTATCAGTGGTCTTGAGGTAAGGTGTTCACCCCGGGTGCTGGAGGTGACGAGTTCAAATCACGGTGGAGACCAGGATTTTTTCACGTGGATCATCCGGTAAATATTTCCTCTGATCTCTGAGTAGTAAGATCAGATACCCGTGTGCAGTGGCACGCACATTAAAAATAGCGCCTAGAAATAGAAAAGAGTGGACCTAACGGCTGCTGCTCGGGCAAAATTCAAGTTACAAATTTACTCAAATTATTCAAGGGATATTCGCCCCTACTGAGAATATGTCACTAAAAGTGGACTGTGTGGCTATAACATCAGGTCATAGATCACACCTGATAGGCTGCTCGTCTACCTTGCTCTAATTTACACTTCCACCTCCACCAGTCCCAAAAATAGGCGATCGTATATTCCAGGGGCTAACAGATGCTAGGATTGATCTAGCAAGTCACCAGTGGATTTTCACCTGCCAAAAAAATTTGAAACAATGAAGGTGGCACCTCCCCACAATGTCTAACGATATAAGTGGACTGAAGATTGGTAGATCAGTATGCTTCGCCTGCCCCTAATTAACATAGTCCTATCAGTATGTTTCACCTGACCCTGATTAACATATTCTGATCAGCATGTAGCAGGATGTAGTCCAGAGAACGGGTTGCGTTGTGCCGCTAACAGTAAGGTTAATGTTATTTTTTTTGTTGCTTAGATGTTTGCCTCACTAGTTTCTACTGGCGGAGGCGCGCCATTTTCCACCCCAGACCGTAGTCAATTGGGCGATATCAGGATGCATGAACCAGTGCTTGGATGCATGTGTGCATCTGTATGTACCTATGTTAGGTTTGTGCACCTTCAGAAGCTAGCCCAACCAAAGTGCAATGGAAGGGCTTTACCATGAGGGCGCGTGTGAAAGTTGTGCAAGGGTGTGACTGTGGGATAGAGTCAAATGAAACAGAGTGAGGTGAGAGGAGAGAGAAGGGGATGAGTTGTCCCCAGGGTGAGTCCTAAGGTTAATGTTTGTCTCCTTGTAGGTGTTAATCAAGGAATATAATAAAATATTGTAATACTCGTACATAATAAAATATTGTAATGCTGGAATGTAATTAAATATTACACAATGAATTAAAATAATTTCTGAATTGTAATGATGGAATTAAAGACTCTTGAAATGTTACAGTGCATTTAGGAAATTTGTTTGTGCACCAAAAGGCCAGGGTAAACCTATTTTAAATTGCTAATATAAACTAATGAATTATCTGCCTTAGCTATATGTTTGTTGTAGGCAACTTATGAATAAATTTATAAAAATAAAAACAGTTATGAGTGTTCTTGCTTACTTTCTAATTATGGTTTGTAAAGCCGAGTCAAAGTTAGTTGCCCAGCGACAGTTTGTCTCAATGACCTAATTTGCGCTGTATTTGGATAAAAGTTAGGAAGAAACTGCACTGTTTATCAACCTGACTTTCTGGACTCACAAGCCAGTGGCAAGACATAAGTTGAGACGAGACGAGGTAACTCAGTATGCAGGAACTCTGGTGCCACCTCACTTGAGACCAGGAGTCGGTTGAAACTTGCAGGGTTTGGTTGCCCACCATTTCCATTCATCACTTTGAGAGGTCAGTGCCCTACCTCTCGACCACAGTTACCCCTGACTATCTGAATGTTGGATGGCATAATGTTGTTATTATCGATACTGTGGTTATAGAGCTACTGGCTTTTTTATATCGGGAGTTTCAACCTTATAGGGCATTAGAGATTAGGAAATGTGTCCCAGGTGTTTCAAGCTTGGAGGAAATGAGAGACTAGGAAGTGTGTCCCATCCTGTCAAACGTGTGGGACATGAGAGACTAGGAAGTGTGTCCCATCCTGTCAAACTTGTGGGACATGAGAGACTAGACTATGAAGTGTCCCATCCTGTCAAACTTGTGGGACATGAGAGACTAGGAAGTGTGGCCCATCCTGTCAAACTTGTGGCACATGAGAGACTAGGAAGTGTGGCCCATCCTGTCAAACTTGTGGGACATGAGAGACTAGGAAGTGTGGCCCATCCTGTCAAACGTGTGGGACATGAGAGACTAGACTAGGAAGTGTCCCATCCTGTCAAACTTGTGGGACATGAGAGACTAGGAAGTGGGTCCCATCCTGTCAAACTTGTGCTACATGAGAGAATAGGAAGTGTGTCCCATCCTGTCAAACTTGTGGGACATGAGAGACTAGACTAGGAAGTGTGTCCCATCCTTTCAAACTTGTGGGACATGAGAGAATAGGAAGTGTGTCCCATCCTGTCAAACTTGTGGGACATGAGAGACTAGACTAGGAAGGGTGTCCCATCCTGTCAAACTTGTGAGACATGAGAGACTAGACTAGGAAGTGTGTCCCATCCTTTCAAACTTGTGCTACATGAGAGACTAGGAAGTGTGTCCCATTCTGTCAAACTTGTGGGACATGAGAGACTAGGAAGGGTGTCCCATCCTGTCAAACTTGTGGGACATGAGAGAGTAGGAAGGGTGTCCAATTCTGTCAAACGTGTGGGACATGAGAGACTAGGAAGTGTGTCCCATCCTGTCAAACTTGTGGGACATGAGAGACTAGACTAGGAAGTGTGTCCCATCCTGTCAAACTTGTGGGACATGAGAGACTAGACTAGGAAGTGTGTCCCATCCCGTCAAACTTGTGGGACACGAGAGACTAGACTAGGAAGGTTGTCCCATCCTGTCAAACTTGTGGGACATGAGAGACTAGACTAGGAAGTGTGTCCCATCCTGTCAAACTTGTGGAACATGAGAGACTAGACGAGGAAGTGTGTCCCATTCTGTCAAACTTGTGGGACATGAGAGACTAGGAAGTGTGTCCCATCCTGTCAAACTTGTGGGACATGAGAGACTAGGAAGTGTGTCCCATCCTGTCAAACTTGTGGGACACGAGAGACTAGGAAGTGTGTCCCATCCTTTCAAACTTGTGCTACATGAGAGACTAGGAAGTGTGTCTCATTCTGTCAAACTTGTGGGACATGAGAGACTAGACTAGGAAGTGTGTCCCATCCTGTCAAACTTGTGGGACATGAGAGACTAGACTAGGAAGGGTGTCCCATCCTTTCAAATTTGTGGGACATGAGAGACTAGGAAGTGTGTCCCATCCTGTCAAACTTGTGGGATATGTGAGACTAGACGAGGAAGTGTGTCCCATCCTGTCAAACTTGTGGAACATGAGAGACTAGACGAGGAAGTGTGTCCCATTCTGTCAAACTTGTGGGACATGAGAGACTAGGAAGTGTGTCCCATCCTGTCAAACTTGTGGGACATGAGAGACTAGGAAGTGTGTCCCATCCTGTCAAACTTGTGCTACATGAGAGACTAGGAAGTGTGTCCCATCCTGTCAAACTTGTGGGACATGAGAGACTAGACTAGGAAGGGTGTCCCATGCTTTCAAATTTGTGGGACATGAGAGACTAGGAAGTGTGTCCCCTCCTGTCAAACTTGTGGGATATGAGAGACTAGACTAGGAAGTTTGTCCCATCCTGTCAAACTTGTGCTACATGAGAGACTAGGAAGGGTGTCCCATCCTGTCAAACGTGTGGGACATGAGAGACTAGACTAGGAAGGGTGTCCCATCCTTTCAAACTTGTGCTACATGAGAGACTAGACTAGGAAGTGTGTCCCATCCTGTCAAACTTGTGGGACATGAGAGACTAGACTAGGAAGTGTGTCCCATCCTGTCAAACTTGTGGGACATGAGAGACTAGGAAGTGTGTCCCATCCTGTCAAACTTGTGGGACATGAGAGACTAGACTAGGAAGGGTGTCCCATCCTGTCAAACTTGTGAGACATGAGAGACTAGACTAGGAAGTGTGTCCCATCCTTTCAAACTTGTGCTACATGAGAGACTAGGAAGTGTGTCCCATTCTGTCAAACTTGTGGGACATGAGAGACTAGGAAGTGTGTCCCATCCTGTCAAACTTGTGGGACATGAGAGACTAGACTAGGAAGTGTGTCCCATCCTGTCAAACTTGTGGGACATGAGAGACTAGACTAGGAAGTGTGTCCCATCCCGTCAAACGTGTGGGACATGAGAGACTAGACTAGGAAGGTTGTCCCATCCTGTCAAACTTGTGGGACATGAGAGACTAGACTAGGAAGTGTGTCCCATCCTGTCAAATTTGTGGGACATGAGAGACTAGGAAGTGTTTCCCATCCTGTCAAACTTGTGGGACATGAGAGACTAGACTAGGAAGGTTGTCCCATCCTGTCAAACTTGTGGGACATGAGAGACTAGACTAGGAAGTGTGTCCCATCCTGTCAAATTTGTGGGACATGAGAGACTAGGAAGTGTGTCCCATCCCGTCAAACTTGTGGAACATGAGAGACTAGACGAGGAAGTGTGTCCCATCCTGTCAAACTTGTGGAACATGAGAGACTAGACGAGGAAGTGTGTCCCATTCTGTCAAACTTGAGGGACATGAGAGACTAGGAAGTGTGTCCCATCCTGTCAAACTTGTGGGACATGAGAGACTAGGAAGTGTGTCCGATCCTGTCAAACTTGTGGGACACGAGAGACTAGGAAGTGTGTCCCATCCTTTCAAACTTGTGCTACATGAGAGACTAGGAAGTGTGTCTCATTCTGTCAAACTTTTGGGACATGAGAGACTAGGAAGTGTGTCCCATCCCGTCAAACTTGTGGGACATGAGAGACTAGACTAGGAAGGTTGTCCCATCCTGTCAAACTTGTGGGACATGAGAGACTAGACTAGGAAGTGTGTCCCATCCTGTCAAATTTGTGGGACATGAGAGACTAGGAAGTGTTTCCCATCCTGGTAAACTTGTGGGACATGAGAGACTAGACTAGGAAGGTTGTCCCATCCTGTCAAACTTGTGGGACATGAGAGACTAGACTAGGAAGTGTGTCCCATCCTGTCAAATTTGTGGGACATGAGAGACTAGGAAGTGTGTCCCATCCCGTCAAACTTGTGGAACATGAGAGACTAGACGAGGAAGTGTGTCCCATCCTGTCAAACTTGTGGAACATGAGAGACTAGATGAGGAAGTGTGTCCCATTCTGTCAAACTTGTGGGACATGAGAGACTAGGAAGTGTGTCCCATTCTGTCAAACTTGTGGGACATGAGAGACGAGGAAGTGTGTCCCATTCTGTCAAACTTGTGGGACATGAGAGACTAGGAAGTGTGTCCCATCCTGTCAAACTTGTGGGACATGAGAGACTAGGAAGTGTGTCCGATCCTGTCAAACTTGTGGGACACGAGAGACTAGGAAGTGTGTCCCATCCTTTCAAACTTGTGCTACATGAGAGACTAGGAAGTGTGTCTCATTCTGTCAAACTTTTGGGACATGAGAGACTAGGAAGGGTGTCCCATCCTGTCAAACTTGTGGGACATGAGAGACTAGACTAGGAAGTGTGTCCCATCCTGTCAAACTTGTGGGACATGAGAGACTAGACTAGGAAGGGTGTCCCATCCTTTCAAATTTGTGGGACATGAGAGACTAGGAAGTGTGTCCCATCCTGTCAAACTTGTGGGACATGAGAGTCTAGACTAGGAAGTGTGTCCCATCCTTTCAAATTTGTGGGACATGAGAGACTAGGAAGTGTATCCCATCCTGTCAAACTTGTGGGACATGAGAGTCTAGACTAGGAAGTGTGTCCCATCCTGTCAAACTTGTGCTATATGAGAGACTAGATTAGTAAGGGTGTCCCATCCTGTCAAACTTGTTGAACATGAGAGACTAGACGAGGAATTGTGTCCCATCCTGTCAAACTTGTGAGACATAAGAGACTAGACTAGGAACGTTGTCCCATCCTGTCAAACTTGTGGGACATGAGAGACTAGACTAGGAAGTGTGTCCCATCCTGTCAAATGTGTGGGACATGAGAGACTAGGAAGTGTGTCCCATCCTGTCAAACTTGTGGAACATGAGAGACTAGACGAGGAAGTGTGTCCCATCCTGTCAAACTTGTAGAACATGAGAGACTAGACGAGGAAGTGTGTCCCATTCTGTCAAACTTGTGGGACATGAGAGACTAGGAAGTGTGTCCCATCCTGTCAAACTTGTGGGACATGAGAGACTAGGAAGTGTGTCCCATCCTGTCAAACTTGTGGGACACGAGAGACTAGGAAGTGTGTCCCATCCTTTCAAACTTGTGCTACATGAGAGACTAGGAAGTGTGTCTCATTCTGTCAAACTTGTGGGACATGAGAGACTAGGAAGGGTGTCCCATCCTGTCAAACTTGTGGGACATGAGAGACTAGACTAGGAAGTGTATCCCATCCTGTCAAACGTGTGGGACATGAGAGACTAGACTAGGAAGGGTGTCCCATCCTTTCAAATTTGTGGGACATGAGAGACTAGGAAGTGTGTCCCATCCTGTCAAACTTGTGGGACATGAGAGTCTAGACTAGGAAGTGTGTCCCATCCTTTCAAATTTGTGGGACATGAGAGACTAGGAAGTGTGTCCCATCCTGTCAAACTTGTGGGACATGAGAGTCTAGACTAGGAAGTGTGTCCCATCCTGTCAAACTTGTGCTATATGAGAGACTAGACTAGGAAGGGTGTCCCATCCTGTCAAACATGTTGAACATGAGAGACTAGACGAGGAATTGTGTCCCATCCTGTCAAACTTGTGAGACATGAGAGACTAGACTAGGAAGTGTCCCATCCTGTCAAACTTGTGGGACATGAGAGATTAGGAAGTGTGTCCCATCCTGTCAAACTTGTGGGACATGAGAGACTAGGAAGGGTGTCCCATCCTGTCAAACTTGTGGGACATGAGAGACTAGGAAGGGTGTTCCATCCTGTCAAACTTGTGGGACATGCTGTCAAACTTTCATACGTGCAAAATTGCAATGTAGCGAGAACACATACCAGTCGGACGCCAGACGATGTTGAGACTGTATTATTTAAATCCTGGTCGAGGAGAGATCTTTTCCTTATGTTGCTGTAGAACTCCTCTATTAATTGCATCAAGGTGTCAAGGACATCAGACCACACATCTCAAGGTATCCCACAGATCAGATCTGTCCAAGGAGTTAAATGTGGCCCTGAAGACAACATAATCTACGTGGAGTGATTAATTTTACCTATCTATTTGTGTCGTTAGGCGTCGTGAGGTGGTGTGATATTTGTTTAATATATTTTTGGGCAGGCGAAAATCTATTGACTTGCCAGGTCAACTCCAGTATCTTTTTCTTCATCGTACGCAGTCAGACATCAACCTTTATTTTTTCGAAAATGCAGCGGTCATCCTGAGGCTGTCGACACTGCCATAGAGCTTGTCTAGTGTTGCCACTGGTGATGGCCACATCTGCTCTCTCTGATCCTCGTATGTCGGGCAGTTTTGCAGCAAATGCTCAGCGGTCATTTTCCCGGTACCACACGGGCATTCGTCAGCGCCACCTATCTTCAATTTGTTGAATAGGTCTATTGTGGCCAGTGCGAAGTATGAAGTCCACGACCTGCTCTCTTCTGTTCAACTGGTAATATGCATCGTTTTTTGTGTAGCCAGTATGTTCTGTTTCCCATTTGGTCATGTATCTAGCTCTAATAAGCCGTTTTGACTCTTCGTATGTCACACTAGTATCTGGTTGTGGTAGTCTTGCACCTTCTTTTGCCAGTCTGGCTGCTTCCCCGTTGCCTTGGATGTTGCAGTGGGATGGAACCCACTGTGCCACTACGCTTTTTGGTGCGGACTGCTGGCATAGTTGACAGAGTACTGCTCTTAAATCATTAAGTTCAGTATTTTTCTGGCTTTTTAGTGCTGTGACTACGGCTAAGGCATCTGTAAGCAGGACTATATGGCTTTCATTCCTTTTACCTGTCACCATTTCCTCCACTGCCGCCCTCAGTGCATCTGCCTCCGCTCTGAAATTGCTTGTGTATTTTCCAGTAGCGAATGACAGTGTTATTTTTCTGCCATTTGGTAGGTTCAGAAGTGCTCCTGCCCCTCCGTTCTGTGTTGTGTTTGTTACAGAACCGTCGGTGTATGCATGGGTCCAGTCCATGCTTGGGTAATTTTTCGATATAAAGCTTAGGGTAGTATCTCTCCTTTCTTTTTCAGTCTGGCAGTTTTTGTTTCCAATACCTGGTATATTTTCTACCATCTCTGGAAATACATGCTGCCTCCAGGTAGGTTTTCGTACAGAAGGGATGAGCTTTGGTGTTAGTGCGTTCATGGGGGTCTTCGTGCATCTTTGCTTTGGCTATTTCTGCAAAGTTTCTCCGCTTTCAACTCCAGTATCTGTTACCAAGGGTTTGGGTTGGTAGCCCCAGGAATATATGATCACCTATTTTTGAGACTGGTGGTGGAGGAAACGTAAATTAGAGACCAATGTAGACCCACAGCCTATCAGGCGCCATTTATGCCGCTCCACTAACTATAAAACCAAGACCTGATGTTATAGCCACACCGTCTCCTTTTTCCTGCATATTCTCTGTGGGACGAGAATTTCTAGAATAATTTGAATATATTTTTAACTTGAACTTTGCCCGATCAGAAACGGTTAAGTTTACTCTTTTCAATTACCAACTGCCAAGGAATTTTTAACATGTTCACCGCTGCACACGGGTGTATAATCTCATTACTCAGAGATCAGGAAAAATTTGTATCGGATGGTCCTCTTAAAAAAAAATCCCGTCTCCGCCAAGATTAGAACTCGCGACCTCCATCATCCGAGACGAACACCTTATCTCGACACCTCTGGGTTCCCCCAGGATTGATTGAATACACGGTGTATTTCTGCAAGGAGTCGAAGTGAGGGAAGGTGGAGAGATTGTCGGTGAGACCTGTCTGCTGTAGGCTCAATGTCTCTTTAGCAAAGGTTGCAGCCTGGAGAGAAGTACATGAACACAAACCTTAACAGGGACATACAGCAGAGTAATATGCTGTATCTGCTTCATGAGTAGCAAAGATGGCGACGTACTGGCTGCGGGTCTAACCATTGCTTTAGTGGTTTAGTTCATTTTGTATGCCGAAAAGCTACGGATTTGTCTGGAATGTACACTAGTCGACGACTTACACGTGTGTTCACGGAAGTGTGTCGTTTTCCATTTGGACTAGTTGACTCGTTCATTTTTTGTATTTTCTTCCCTCCGATTATCCTGGCATGGACAAAGGCTATATGAATTAGTTCTTCTTAGTTCTTAGTCGACCTGAACTTCTACAAGGGCAGATGCCCATGTGCAGGTCCCAGTTCTGGTATGATCTGGATGTAGCCGCGAGGAGGATCTCCTGCTTAATGGGCAAGGCTCGCAGCGGCTTAATACCTCGCTGCGCTGGGACAAGTGCTTACGGAGAGAGGTTAACCGATGTGTGAGTCCATCTTAATAGACTCAAACACTAGAGCAAAGTAGACCTGCAGCCTGTTATGTGCCATCTATGCTGCTCTAAACAAACCACCTAACTATGGCCGGTGTTATGCCATGTCACACAGTTGCCTCTAATGACATGCTCTCTGTGAGGCAGTGGGGCTATTCTTATCCTTGTCATACACAAAGACCCCGGCGGACCACTTGGATTAGTACTACGGTTAAACCTGTGTCGTATTTTCACGGTCTAATGCACGCGACTGAACTTCACGAGATTGGCGCCACTTCGCCTTAGCTGCAAACAGTGTTGGTTTTAGTGCGACTGTGAAAAGTAGACACGCAGCTATAATGGACAAGAACACGTCGCCTGGAAGAAATGTTCAACACATTACTCACACGCTGAGTGATGTGCCAATGGCCTCTTGCTGTTATGGGAAAGACAAGACACACAACGATAAATGTCATCCCCCCACCGCTGCCTTGCGGAAATCCTGTTTACGGAAAAGACTTCGGGAGTAAACTATTAGGAAAAATGTGCATCCTGTCTTGGTAATGTCTTGCCACTGGTCAAAGGCCGCCCAGGACGAGATTGAGGTTGACAAAAGGCGCAATTTCTTTCTCACTGTAATCCAAATCACCGCACAAGTCACCCATTTCAGCAGACACACTAAGAGAAAGAATTGTCCACATGGCTGAACAGAGAGAATGGTCTCCATCACATGTGATGGACGAACAAAATCTGCTTCATTCATGACGGTATCCCTTCCCTTCGTACGGGGTACGATCATTCCGTCACGCCACTCAGCAAGAATCTGTTGGATGGACAAGACCTGTTTAAAATAATTGGTGCATGCTTTTTCACAGTGGATCTAATGTGTATTTCAATAGTTCTGGAGAAATGCCGTCTGGGCCCGCAAACCTTTCAACTTTTGTAGAGCAGCCGTGACAACAGCTACGGTAGGGGTACCAGAGTTTATGTCTGTGACAGAAGCAGCTGGGATTGAGTCACGGAGAATATCTGGTGAGGGTACAGCCGGGAGATGATTGAAGGCGTCGACGTACTACTCGACCCATTTGTCCCCCATCTCCTAACTTGAGCTGCAACGAGTACTATTAAATTTACTTATCCGTTTCCGTGTTGCTGATAGATTGAAGGGAGAAGTCTGACCTTAGAGACCTCGTACTCTTACTTCATATAATTCTGCCTCGGACTTTCATCAGCGCTATAGGCTATAGCTTTATAGTATTGCTCTCGGTCGTTCTTTGGCAGCCTCTTGGGTTTGTTCTGGAGTCGTCTGCGTTCGATGAAGTTGTTTCTGGACCTGGCGACCATCTTTACCTCGAGAATGGATACGGTTGAAGCTGTGAGCCAGGGTTTCCGGAAGGCATTTCTGGGACCTAATACCAACATTGCGACATCGCTCACCGCTTGGACTATCATACATCAGATGGGCTCACCATTCATACTAATCGTTCCTGTAGCTCATTGGTTCTACACACTCCTTCCCCCCCCCCCCCTCGCAACTCGTGGTGGTCCTCATTATGCTAGAATATCATTTGATGTCAAAGCTCCGTAATTCATAATCAAAAACAAGTTGCATAACTTAATCAAGAATTATCATGAAACTAGAACAGAATGAATAATTGTAAAATTTGGAAAATGTAGTTAATTCAACATACAGCAACAACAAATAGACTGCTCCTTAAAAAAAATATTATTCTTCCTAAATATTTAAACAGTGGCAGCAGCAATATATTTTTTACTACTATTTAAAGAAAACCGAAAAAATTAATGAAGTATGATAAATAAGAAATAAAAATAAAATTGATGAAGTAGAATCAGGCAGTTCAGATTTTATGGTATTTTCAAAATCGTGCTTTTTAAATTTCTTTATTTTTCGTGTTTACCTCACTAGTTTCTACTGACGGAGGGGCGCATATTCAACCACATACCGTAGTCAATTGGAAGATATTAAGACGCATAAACCAGTGCTTGAATGTATGTGTGCGTCTGTATATTAAGTTTGCCAGTTTTTCAGAAGCCAGCCCAACCAAAGTGCAATGGAAGGGCCTTACCCTGAAGGCGCGTGTGAAAGTTGTGCAAGAGTGGGATTGTTGGATCCTACCTTTTGTATTGGGATACGATCTGAATTGAAAACCGTGGCGAGAAATCGTATTGCAATTTAAGGCAAACGGTCTAGGTGAAAATAATGCCTGTCGGCCCAGTGCATCCGACTTCAGCACGAATTTATGTAAGGGCCTGCCTCCTCCTGCATTTTCTAAGGGTTTGCGGGGTAACGGCTGGTGCTGTGATGGGGATCGAGCCCAGCACCTTCTGATTGTGAGCCGTGTCACTTATCCACTAGCCCAAATAGAAAAGAGGCAGATGGAAATAGAAGGGAAACAAGTGAAAATGGAGGAAATTTTAAAGAAGCTGCAGTCAAGGTGTAGTCAAGGAAGTAAGGGAGATTGAGAGAGGAAACAGCTTACAGGGCAGAGAGCTTTGGAGAGAAGTATGCACATATAGGTGAGGGGTCAGTATTGGTAGTAGGAGATTCAATGGTGAGAGAGGTTGGCAGACATTTGTCTAAACAACACAACATGTTTGAAAGAATGGATATTGGGGGAGCAAAAATAGAGGACATAGAGGGGAGAATAAAGAGGTTAGATGACAAAGGAAACAGTCATGTGGTAGTATTGGTAGGAACAAATAATGTAAAGAGAGAAGGTACAGAAATAATTATGGATAAATATAAAAGTCTTATGAGAACACTTGAGGAAAAAAAGTTTAGAAAGGTCACAATGATGGGCATTTTAGACAGAGCAGATGGGTCAGACTATCTAGATAGCAAAATAATAGGTATCAACCTTAGGTTACAGGTGATGTGTGCGGACATGGGAATGGAATTTATTGATGTTAAAGTAGACAAAAGTAAAATGTTAGATAGGGGAGGTTTACATCTAAATGAGATAGGACAGCATGTTGTAGCAAAGTATATGTTCTATCCTTGTGTTAGAAATTTAAACTAGTAAGGCCTATGAAGTTTGATACTAAAGATAGGCCTACAATAGGGTGCTATAGTAGATGTAGTCAAAGGGGTAAGTTGGTGTCACGGAAGTGTGAAATACATAGTAGAAAAGCAAACACTAAAATGATAAAGCAGAAGCAAAAAGAGGAAAACCAACATTACAAACTAAAATGTTTTTATGCAAATGTGAGAAGCATAGTAAATAAAAGAGAAGAATTGGAACTGTATGTAGAAGAAGAAAAACCAGATATAATAGGGTTAACAGAATCATGGACATATGAGGAGATTGCAGATAGTGAACTTGAAATTGAGGGATATACAATGTTAAGGAAAGATAGGATAATTGGAGACAAGACTAAGGGAGGTGGCGTTTAATTATACTGTATAAATTCTGTTAATATAACGATCAAAGATTATTTATCATGTGGTAACAAAAAGGAAAGTGTATGGGGAGAAATAGAAAGTGGGGGTGAAAAAACAGTGATTGGAGTGTGCTATAGATGTCCATCAAGTCAAAAAGAGGAAGATGAGGAGCTGATTAGTAGCATAGCAAAGGCAAGTAAAGGGAAATTATTATTAATGGGAGATTTCAACTATCCAGAAATAAAATGGGATATGGCAGAAGCACTTGTAGAGTCAAAACCTTTTGTTAAGTGCATAACTGACAATTTTTTAATTCAACATGTAGAAGCAGCCACCAGAGGCAAAAACATACTCGACCTAGTTTTTACCACAGAGGAAAATATGATTGAAAACGTTACCGTTGGGGAACTGTTTGGCTCAAGTGACCATCAAATCATCTGTTGGGATCTTATTGCAGGGAAAGAAGTAAACATAAACACGCGAACATACGACTACTCTAAGGCAGATGTTAAGAGGATGAAAGAGGCAGCGAACCACATAATCTGGAAAGATATTATTGTAGGAACAGATGTTGAACAGGAGTGGGAAAGTTTTAAAACAGTTCTAGAAACGCTAAAAGAGGAATGTGTTCCATGTAGGGAGGTAAACCCCAAGCGTAAAAAGTGGATAACTAGATTTGTAGTGAAATGTAGAAGAGCAAAAAATTAAGCATGGCAAAAATATATAGAGGCAGGTAAATCAAAAGAAACATATGTAAAATATTTGGACAAGCAGAACATATCTCAGAAAGCGAATAAAACAGCAAAAATAGACTTAAAAAAATTGATGTCGGATTTAGATAAAATTCGAGAATGGTCTGTAAGCTGGCAAATGGAGTTTAATGTAGATAAATGTACAGTCATTCACATGGGTAGATCCAATATGGAACATAATTACCGAATGGGAGAAAGCAATATTAGAAAGATAGATAAGGAAAGGGACCTAGGGGTTATAATAGATCATACAGGAAAGGTGAGTGAGCAAGTTCAGGTAGCAGTGAAAAAGGCAAATGCAATGTTAGGTATGATAAAAAGAAATATTAAACATAGGAGCAAGGAAGTGATCGTCAAACTGTATAAAGCTTTAGTTAGACCTAGATTGGAGTACTGTGTACAGGTGTGGATTCCTTATCATAGAGGGGACATAAACATGCTAGAAAGAATACAAAAAAGAGCGACAAAGATGATAGTGGGATTCCAGAATTACAGTTATGAGGAACGACTCAGAAAAACCGGCCTACAGTGTCTCGAAGAGAGAAGAATTCGTGGTGACTTAATACAGGTTTATAAGATGATCAGAGCAATCGATAAATTAGACTATAACAAGTTTTTTTTTAAATGCAGCCACCTACAATAACACGAGGGCATAGCTACAAGCTGATTAAAGAGAGGTCCAGGTTAGATATTAGGAAATATTTTTTTAGTCAGAGAGTGGTGTCTGCTTGGAATGCATTGCCAAGGGAGGTAGTGGAGGCAGGGACAGTTAATGCATTTAAGAATAAACTGGATGCGCATAGCTTTTAGAGCAAGGTGATGTAAATGTAACTGGTTGTATACAGAATCTGCAAGGTCTTCTAAACCAGTATAAAGACGTTAAGTTAAGGCCGTCCCCCAAAGTATTATTAGCCTGACACACTCTCCTGTAGCACCCGAAGTTCCTCCTACGTTCTTGTTGAACCATGCGTCTGGTCCCAGTTACAAGCCTTCCTCGTCGTCTGTTAATAACATGCTTGGTGAAGCACAATGATGATAGTCTTTGTTCCCAATCCTTGACTCTGGGATCCATCGGGGCGATAAAAAATATCGCACGTCACTCATGTCGCGAACTCGCTTAGCAGGTTTGGCAAGTGGCGAGCTTAGAGCTTGTGCTGTTGTTTTGGAAACAGTCTCTGCTACACGGCGTGGCAACTTTTTGTAGTTTGGTGTAACATAACCGGTGCTGGTTCATTTTGTTTGATTTACAACTTAACGTCTTTATACTGGTTTAGAAGACTCTACAGAATCTGTATTCAACCAGTTTCTTGGAGAGTGGGTTTTAAAGACTCAAATAGTACAGCTAAGTAGACCCGCAGCCAGCTAGGGGCAATCTATAGCTGCTCTTAACAAACCACTTGTGGAAAGGTACAAATAACTTGGGTAGATTTTTAACTTGAATTTTGTCCAGGCAGCGGCTGTTAGGCCTACTCTTTTCGATTTCTAACTGCCAATAAATTTTTAACGTGCTCGACACTACCCAGAGAACAGGGGCATTTTAACCAAAAGATCCTCGGGAAAGAAATCCCTGTCTCCACCGAGATTCGAACACGCGACCACCGGCACCCGAGGCGGACACCTTACCTCGAGACCACACAACGTCATTTTCTCTCATAAGTCCTTGGTCATTGATTGTAAGGGCAAGAAGTAGACATCACTCCTGACAGCATCTTCAAAGACATGTAACAGACTCCCTACACATCACTCGGCCTGAGAACATCCTAAGATGTATGCCTTAGCTTTGGTCTGTACTGATATATTGGAATTCTGGTTTTCAACCAGACAGATCCGAACCTGTTGCCAGGTAGGCACAAGCTATCCTTTTGTTCTGCAAATACATCTAGTCGGCCATTAGAAAGTACTAGTCCATATCTTCAATGGTTTGCTTTCCAGACTTTAATTTTGCTATTAGTAGCAAGTTTGTTGGTGGTTTCCTTCGTGTGGTTTACTAAATCTGTTGAGGGTGCTGGCGTTTGGGTTTCCAACCTCTAAGTTTTCCTCTGTAGACATTTAGCCTACTCAGGAGTATATGATTCGCACTTTACTCTTGTGATGTGCAGGTAACATGATACAAATAATTACTGCATTACCGGCACTGGATTACTGGATGACCCGTTTTTCAGCAGCGGATACACCGTTGCGGGTCCCAAATTCTCTTCCAACGGTCTCTGTCTTGGACCACTGTGGACCAGTTGATAATGAGTCGCCCATCTGTAGTGTCGTGAATGTTGTAATAATAATAATAAAACATTTATATGACTTAGGGTCCTTTGCGCGAATGGCCGTGCCCATGACCACGTCTGATGGCCGAGTCTCAGACGGTCTGCAGTTTCGTTGTGGAGAGGTGGTCTGTTTCAGACAGGTATTGCGAGGATCGCCCCCCCCCCACCCCCCCCCCCCAAAAAAAACGTATTCGGGGGGAACAAGGCATTTTCCAGCCCCACGCCCCTACGGCGGCCGGAGCATCTGGTGGGATGGGACTTACTGGGGGGGGGGGGGGGGAAGGGCATCTGACCGAAAAGAGGCAACGGCAATCAATCATCTAGTCAATGCCTGCGAGTTGAGTGGTACGCACTGCCTCACTGTTGGAAATGAGTTTGAACCATCAGATCCCGACAATGCGCAGATGAAAGACCTCGATGCCCTGCAAAGCCCGTTGCAGCAGTTTGGTCTTTAAACCCGTACAGTGGGATTGGGATGACACAGGTGAGTAGATGCAGAGCCAGGTGCCGGTCACAGTTAAGCTGTTTCGCTGTACAAGCATGACGCACCAGTTCCTCTAGGAGACATGTCTTCAGCAATGGCTTTGTGATATAAGACAAACGTTTTCAAGGAAATACATTTTTACGAACGTTTAAAATAATAAATGATGTTGTTTGCGAATGCCCACAATGAGTAGGTTTTCTATTTTGTGCGCCCTGAAAAGAACGTTAAGTGACAGGTTGCAGTAGCTTTCTTCACATCTCGAGCGCGCTGATGAAGGTGGGCCGGGGTCCTCCAGGCGGTTGGACTATGCTTGGCTCTATCTGCATATCACTCACTACTACTGGGATCATTTCGATACCTCAACTTGTTAGCCAGGCTGCCATGAAAACAGTCCATTTCCAGGGAGAGCTACTAGGAAGCTGAGGAGAGGGTCTTAGCCAGTATGTTTTGCCTAACCCTGACTGACAGGTCTGATCAGTATGTTTTGCATGACGAGATATTACGTCTTTCTCCCCAAAATAATAAAAGATAGACGAGCATCATAAGCAGCAAAAAGGAATTGCTGCGGAAACCATCACTGCCAGACGCAAGTGCTGCTGGTACAGGCTTCCTGTAAGGGGATCAGTTGCAATAGTCACTCTTTGCTTCATATGAAACGGAAATGAGACAAGCAAGCCACGAAGAGAAATATATAAACACAGCATTTCTGGAAATACATTATATTATACAGCTCCCTGTAGAGTATCCGCAACTAAATAGCATGGCATGTTCTTTGCTATCTGCCCCAATTCTATTTACGTCTTTCTTTTTCATTTGTGTTTGTCTCGAACTCTCTTCTCTATGTGTGTTTTGGTCTACCTCTACATCTCTTGCCTTGTGGATTCCAAAACATAGACTGTCTTGTAATGCTATTAGCTGGTTTCCTTAATGTGGGATCATATCGAACGGCAGCATTATTTCGTGTCTTGTTCCACTTTTGTTTGTCTTGTCTTCCAACAATTCCGCAGCAGTGATTCTATCATACCATATCAATATCTCTTTGTATGCAGACATCCATTTATGAATGTCTATACCTTTTTTTTTGGTTTGCGTTTTTGTTGACCTTCGCGTTTCATAGACCATACATCTACAGGTGAAAACAGCCACATAGCAGACGATGCTGTCAGGGATGAAATGTTTGAGACCCCATTGTACTAGGCTTCTTCTTTTAATGATATTGGGTGATAAATTCCCTTCTTCGTTGCCTTTTCTTGCCTAACACTTAATGAGGTATCAATTTAATGCCGGGCCGACTGGAAAGTGTCAATAAGCCTGATCGACCCAGTATATTTGCACGAGAGGAACCTGCTCCTGGACATCATCTACCATACACAACATGGAAGTCGCTGAACAGACTCCGAACTGGTGTATCACGGTGCAAGAGGAATATGAAGCGATGGGGATACACAGATGATGACACGTGTGATTTCGGCGCAATACAGGACCCAGACCACCTGATGACCTGCCACAACCTCCAGGAAACATGCAATAGGTACGACATACTGGAGGCAAATGACAAGGCAATCCATGTCGCTGAATACTGGAAGCAAGATATATAACGTGGTGCTTGGACAAGGGAAGTAAGTATTTGCACGAGAAGAGTGAGCTCAACCACTCTGATACGCTGACACACACTGATAACATTATTCTACTGAATTGTGTTTGTACTTTCCTTGCTGTGATGATGATGATAATGACAATATTAATAATAATAACCCGATTGGGCGACAAAGCCCGTCACGTCGATGATATGTGGCCACGATTGATGGCAGAGGTCTATTAGGCGTATAGTTCTGATGGGGTGTGTGCGATTTGTCGCAGTCCGATGTTGCGCGGGCGACCCTGGGATCGCCTTCATGTGGGTCAAGGTCTTGTTCCACCATTGATTTCGATAGTCAGGTGCAAGATCTGGCGGCCTTGGACATCCTGGAGAAGGCGGGCCCCATAACCGAAGATAGAGAGGCGGCGACGGTCCACCATTGAAACGAGACTCCCTAAATGTGTTTGTCGGACAACCTCAACGTTAATTTCCCTGTCCTACCAGTGAAGTCCGAGTGATGTCTCTGATTGTGAAGAGATCAGAGGAATCTTGAAGCCTTTTTTGCTGTAATGTTCTGACGGAAGTCAGCTGTCATCTTCTGAGAGAAACGTAAAACACAGTGGAGCCTATACATCAGTGAGCTGGTTTGCTAGACTAGGATTACATCGGTCTACGATTTAAATTCACGGATGAACAAGAACAAATGGTCTCGAGGTTGGGTGTCCGCTTCGGACGTGGCAGGTCACGTGTTCGAATCACGGTGGTGACCGGGTTTTTTTCCCCGTGGGTCTTCTGGTAAAAATTTCCCTGTTCTCTGGGGAGGGAGATCGGACTCCCGTGTTCAGTGTTGAGCACGTTAAAAATTCCTTGGCAGCTGGAAATCGAAAAGAGTAGGCTTAACGGCCGCTGCCCGGACAACATTAACATTAAAAATCTATCAAAGTTATTGGTACCTTTACTTAGATTATTTGTTAAGAGAGGCTATAGATGGCGCCTAACTGACTGCGGGTCTACTTAGCTCTAGTGTTTGCGTCTATTAAAATGGACTTGCACATCGGTAAAAACCCCCGTCCAAGAAACTGGCTGTATACAGACTCTGTAGAGTCTTCTAAACAGTATAAAGACGTTAAGTTCAAATTCGGGCCGTGGTTGGCACTGGTACGACCACTTCTCCAGTCGACTCATCTGTAAATTTGTACCTGGAGCATGAGTTGGGAAAAGTAAAAACATCAAAGAAGGGAACTGGTCACCGCACCTCACATAGGCTGCGGCTTAAAATAATGAGGAGCTATCTTCATCCGTTTTCATTTATACCGAGGGACTGACCCTTGCTTTATTGGATAATATTTGTTGTCAAATCCCCGTTATCCGTTGTATTATATCCACTGAGTTGTCGGTGACCAATCTTAATGAAACGGGTATCATAGTCTACAGAAATGGGTTCGATCTCCTTAGTCCTTTGATGTTTTGTGTCTAGGGTGGTTTTCTTCAAATAAAACCTTCATTAATTAGGCGGACAAGCGCCATTTAATTATTATCCCTATACATCCGTAATTAGTGCGCTGATTGTTCAGCCGAGCGATCTAGATTCCTTCCTCAATTGATGTGAGATGTTGTTAATTTTTATCGATTTCGACCCAGGCTAAACAATTTGGTGTCAGAGCAATTCTGGAAAGAAGAAGGGGACAAGCGTGATACTGACCACATGACCCTTAGTCTGCCATTGGTAAATTACAAAATATTGGCTCAACTCTAGGAGGATGCGTGCTTAATGGTGAAACTCGCTCGGGCTTCACTCCCAACGCACCGCGTTCCATTCCCACTGTGTCCAGTTTGGCAGACACTGGATTTTTTTCTCGGGAGATTGGTCCTCCACGTAAGGAAAGTAATGGCAACCTACCGTACTGCACACTTGCTAAGAAACTAATGACAGCCAAATAGGTGGTGGTTGTAAGAAGGGACGTTCTATAAAAGATAAGCTACTTAAGAAGGCTTAACGTCAGATTACCGAATATGCTACATTGCGTCATCATCATGTAGTATGTCCTTTACAGAACGTCGCTCCCATCACCCAGTCTGTCTGAAAGAAACTCGTTCCCTTGCCAAAACTCCAGCCTCCGCCACAGTCATACCTAGGCATTCCTGGATATCTTGGTGCCATCGTCTTCTTGGTCTACCCCTTCCTCGTTTGCCTGGCACGATACCTTCCATCACCGTTCTCTCAAGACCGTTGTGTCTCTTGATGTGACCAAAGTAATTGCATTTTCTAGCCAAAATGGAATTGATAAACCAGTTCTCCTCTATGCTCACCTCTTGCCGAATGTCTACATTTGTTTTTTTTCTCTGTCCAGGGTATTTTGAGGATCTTTCTGTAACATTTTGACTCGAAGGATTCGATTCTTTGTCTAGAAGTTTTGGTAATCGTCCATGATTCACAGCCATAAGCTGCCACAGGAAAAACACAGGCTCTCAAGACTTTTACTTATTTCATTATGTTGGCACTCTACCATAATTTCTTCAGGCTGTTCAGTCTCTGCATTGCCAAAGCTAGTCTTCTTCTGATTTTTTTAGAGCAGTCGCCATTTTTGTCAATTCAATTTTTATGTTTATGAACAGGTTTTTATCTTTACTATGTCCATTAACGGCTGAAAGTAGCAGCTCTAGCCCTTCTGCACTTCTTGATAGCATCACTGTGTCATCTGCGTATCGCAACTCTGGAATCTCGTACCCATTGACGTGCGAAGGTAAAACTGTATCTTTCTTTACCTTCACATCTCTCGAATGTACCCCTAGACTGAGACAAAAGCCGAATTTCTAGATTGTTGTGTCTCATTGTCATCTATTTGTCTGCTTCATAGTTTTCCGCGAGTCTTGCAACCAGACTTTTTATTTTAAATGAATGTCACATCACAATTTTCTAAAGTTACCGAAATATTTACTAGCATGTTTCAGTAGCGCTATCAAAGATTCTAGACGTCTGATATATTCTCCACACATTCCGGACCATACAACAATTTTGAAATCTTTTTTATTCACGTGAGCTGTTATAAGATCGCATAGCACAAGTTGTGCGTTACACAAGTTGTGTAATATATGTTAACGTTTGCTGGATTATTTTTTTTTAAACTTTCACTTCAACGTTGATTTACATGCGGGTGAAGAATAAAGGTCGCTTGCTTCTACGGTCGCCATGTATTATAACATACAATTTTGTTTCCACCTCCGATATTTAAAAAAAAAATTATATTCTTTAGACCATGTCTTGAATGCAGGTCCTCATGATGAGAAAAACGACATACAAACAGATCGATCAGCAGCGGCTCTGGTGGATAAATAATACTAATTAATTAATAGCTGTCCATCGTTGTCGATGAGGACCGCCGACATCATCCTTGTCACAGATTTCCCTGTTGGGTGTGGGTGCGCATGTGGCTGAACAGGCCAATGCGAGCACGAAAATATCTGCTACATATCGGGCACACGAGGTTTGTAGAAGGGGATGGTGTTCCCGCTGCTCGGGATTTCCGCGTCTCTCGTCTGTTCTGGGCTTTCACAACACGGCCATCTTCACCGGCAGCTACACCCGATTTGACTGCGCTTCTCCAGTCAGATCTGTTTTGCGCAAGACATTCCCAGGTGTCGATGTCTATCTGGCAACTTTTTAGTGAGTCCTTCAGACCGTCTTTAAAACGTTTCTTTGGGCGCCCTCTCTCGCGCCATCCCTCTCTCGGCTCGTATTGGAAATGAACCATATTTAGCTACTAATATGGTTATGTTGTATCAAGTATATCATTATGATAAACCGGGTTGTGCTGTCTGAGTGATTGCTTGTCAATGTGGATGCGTCACATTGTGGATTGGGTGAAAATAGAACAGATTCATTGGAGTTAAGGTAAGCACTTGTTTGTTTTCCTTAAAACTTACTGACCTATGCAGGTAAACTGTGCGCTAGCAAGAATATGCAATATAACATAAATAAGAACGATTGTATAACTAATGCAACTTTATTATTATTTGTATTACCAGTATTATTTTACTATAATTTATTATTATTATTTTATTATTATAATAGTTCTTAGTTCTTAGTCGACCTGCACTTCTACAAGGGCAGATGCTCCTGTGCGGGCCCCAGCTCTGGTATGAGCTGGATATAGCCGGAAGAAGGATTTACTGTTTAGCGGGCTAGGTTTGAGCAGCTTAATACTCCGCTGTGTTTGGTAGTTAACCGATGTTCGAATTCATCTTAATGGACTCAAACACTAGAGCAAAGTAGACCCGCAGCCTGTTAGGCGCCATATATGCTGCTCTAAACAAACCACCTAACCATGGCCGGTGTTATACCATGTCACACAGTTAGTCGCCTCTTACGACATGGTCTCTGCGGGGCTGTGGTGCTAGTCTTGTCTTTGTCATCCACAAAGACCCCGACAGACCACTTGGGGTATTATAATATTATTATTATATAAACTATTATTTAATTATTAATTTATTACTATTATTATCATTATTATTATTATTATTATTATTCTATTGTTATTCTACTATTATTATTATTATTATTATTGATCATTTTCACGTACAAGGTGACATCTTTCGGAGAACTGAGAAGCTAGTACGTTCAGGCACAACATGCTGACCAGGATGTCGCGTCAGGGTCAGGCACAATACACTGACCAAGACAAGTGGCTCTCTTCCATGTAGCGTTCCGCGTTCTTTGGAAACAGGCTGTTTTCCGTAGTAGTGAGCGCCACCCAGATGAAACCAAGCGTCGAACAACCACATTGAGGACCACAGAGCACCTTCATCAGCACGCCCAGGATGTGAGGAGAGCTACTACAACTCGCAACTTAAACGTGCTTTTCAGGGCGCACCAAACAGTAAACATAATCATAGTGGGCATTAAACAACAACAACAACAACAGATACATGGACATAAGTTTGAGCCTCTTCAACGAATGTATCTTGCCAGATGTTATTATCTTCAAGACGTTCAAGCTCTCTACGTGTCTCTTGAAATGTTTCACATTATGTCCCTTGTTCACACTATTCATCATTATCATGAGGTTAGTCAGTTCTGAGACGTGTTGAAGACTTCTGATCATGTCACAACACTGTTATGTGTTAGTCAGTCTAGTGACTGGTGTTAAAGTCTTCTGATCATGTCACACCACTGTCTGTGCTAGTCAGTCTGGAAACTGGAACTGTCCTGTGCTAGTCAGTCTGGAAACTGGAAGTCTTCTGATCATGTTACACCACTGTCCTGTGCTAGTCAGTCTGGAAACTGGAAGTCTTCTGATCATGTTACACCACTGTCCTGTGCTAGTCAGTCTGGAAACTGGAAGTCTTCTGACCATGTTACACCACTGTCCTGTGCTAGTCAGTCTGCAAACTGGAAGTCTTCTGATCATGTTACACCACTGTCCTGTGCTAGTCAGTCTGGAAACTGGAAGTCTTCTGATCATGTTACACCACTGTCCTCTGCTAGTCAGTCTGGGGACTGGTGTTGATGTCTTCTGATCCTGTCACACCAATGTCCTCGGTTTGTCAGTCTGGAGACTGGTGTTGAAGTCTTCTGATCATGTCACGCCACTGTCCTCTGTTCCCAACATAAATCTTCAAATCAGTATAAGTTTGCACGCCTATGTTCTTGCACGATTGTGTTTTGTAATTGTTTCTTGGGCGTGGTCTTCCTTTTTCTCTTCGAATTGTGTCTTCTAGTATTTTCAATAATAGGCCATTCCCTGCTCATTATTTATGTTCTTCCACTGAATTCTTTTGTCCATGATACTCAGTATTCCCTTTGTCACCCAAGGTTTCCTGTGTTCTATTGTCCTTCTTTCTATTGTTTCTTCTTCTGCAACCTTAAGTGCCATCTGTATACATTTCCACTGGTAGTGTTATTGTTTTGTGATGTCATCTTCTACCTTCAATTGAAAATGTGGAAGGCAACGGGAAATCACCACAATAACTCCGTGTTCTGACATTATTTCAACTGTTCTCACTGACTGCACCATTCAGTCGTGGTAGTAACATCCTCAAATAGTACTTTCAAATTCTATCACCGCTAACTGCTGACATTCTTCAATGACTCCTTTGCCCCTGCTTTGATTATCTTTTCCAGTTCATATTGGTCTTATAAAAACATAATGGCTTGGCTTGGCTTCGTTCATTCTCAATCTCCCACTACCGAACCCTGAAAGGGCTTACGTAGCAGAATGTTGTCCAGAGAACGGAATGCGTTGTGTGGTAGTTTACAGCTTGACTGCGATATTTGCACCTTTCAGTCCAACACATCCGACTTCAGCAAGCATTTTTTGAGTACCGGGTTAGCATTCCCTCTTCGAACCCTTCTCTTTAGCCAGTCTACCCTGCTGCAGCCTATTATCCAGGATCATTGCGTGGAGGTGTAGAAGGGTCTTGGCAGCTCTGGCCCTGACGCTAGCAGTCAGCTAGGGGTCGCTGACCACTGTAGCTTATGCGCTACTCAGCATTATGATCCCATAAAACATGATGATTTCGTATCTATGAAATGTATATTTAATTACTTGTTCATAATTATATTTAAATTTAAATGAGATATTTAGCATTGCTTCTTTTGTGCATAGCCTTGCAATTGATCGCTTTTCTGGTCCGTCCTGGTATAATACTTTCGGTTGTTTGGTAAATAACTATATTTCGTAAATTCTTGAGCAGTATTGACTTCGCCTGATTAGTAATGTGCACCGCAGTGGTTGAACGTCTGCGCCATAGGTCCAGAATTATGTTTATCATTTTCAGAATTGACATTGAGAACTAGCTGTGGCATTCGGCGTTGTCCGAGATACTTATGAGAGAATTTCAGTTTTTGTAAAGTGTCATAAACCTTACACTCCTTGTCATCCTCATTGACCTCTCTCTCTCTCTCTCTCTCTCTCTCTCTCTCTCTCTACCTTTCTCTCTCTCTCTCGCTCGCTCTCTCTCTCTCTCTTTCTCTTCGCTTTCCAATTCGCCTATCTCGTCCTACCAATTCACAGCTCTTCATCCATTTCCTCAACCCGTCCGTCTCCCCTCCTCAACCAGCCCGTCCCCCCACCTTTAAACTCGTCAATCTCCCCCCCCCCCTCAATCCGTCCGTCTCCCTTCTCTTCCCATCATCACACTCCACCCACCCACTTATCGCTTTCCCCTCACACAGTCCGTCTCTTCCCCCTCACCACACTCATCCATCCACTTATCGAAGAGGGAATGCTAACCCGGTACTAAAAATAATGCTTGCTGAAGTCAGATGTGTTGGACCGAAAGGTGCAAATATCGCAGTCAAGCTGTAAACTACGACACAACGCATTCCGTTCTCTGGACTACATTCTGCTACTTAGGCCTATTTAGGGTTTGGTAGTGGGGGATTGATAACGAACGAAGCCAAGCCAAGCCAAATGGGAAGGCAGGATCCCGGACACTGCTGTTCATGAGAGTGCTGGTATCCTCGTACTAATTCAATTATCAAGCAATCACAGATTCGCTGGACGAGTCATGTAGTTCGCATGCCAGAATATTGGCTATCATAAATAATTTTCTATGGCGAGATGTTGAAGGAAAAACACTCCCAGTTGTCCAAAAAAGAACGGCGCTTTAAAGACACGCTTAAAACGTATGTAAAGACTTTCAGCATAAACCACGAAACACAGAAAGATGCTGCGCAAGACCGTACAACCTTACGCACAGCACTCCGTAGCGGAACATCATCTTGCAAGGCTTCCAAAATCGCCATTTAACATTCAAATTGATCGTGACGTACAACTGGGTGATACAATCTCTCCTAAACTTTTCACTGCAGCTCTTGAGGAAGTTTTCAGCACATTAATTTGGGATGATATGGGTGTTAACATAGGCGGGAAAATACTCAACTACCTCCGGTTTGCGGATGGCATAGTAATCATCAGCCACATCATCGAAGAAGCTGAGTAATGTCTAAATGCGCTTAACAACACAAGCGAGGCAGTTGGTCTAAAAATAAATAGACTAAAGACACGATGCTTGCTGAACAGTTTTCGTCCCTGCGAGGAAATGCGGCTTGGAACTGATTCATCTACTGGGGCCAAGAAATTACGAACTCCCATTGGATGCATTAAGAGATCTCCCGAAGGTTAGCTGCGGGGTGGTTCTGCTTCAACCATATCAAGACAGTAGTTCAACAGATGGAAAACAACAAGGCGAGAGCAGCTCACAACTTCAACAGCCTGGTCATTCCAGCCATGGTGTATGGCTGCGAGGTGTAGAACCAATGAAAAATTGCATGGCGCGGCTTCAAGCCTTTTGAAGACCTCTTGGCAACTGTCAAAAGAAGGAAACTCGCTTGATACGGTCACACATCGAGATAAAACGGTTTTGCAAATACGATCCTCCACGGAAAGGTACAAGGCAGATGAAGAAGAGGCCGGCTTTAAAAGAGGTGGGAGGACAACATAAGAGAATGGACCAATCTCCGACCAGAAGAGGCATAGGCAGCAGCCGCTGACAGAGAAGGGTGGCGTGGGGTTGGGACAATGTCTTCATGTGTGCCCAAACGACCTCACCTGTTACGGGATGACCCGACCTGACCTAAAATTGTAATATGAATTCTTTTATTCGCACGCACACTGCCACCAATCACCAGTTGATTGACAGCACAGCTGTAAATATATAATTCTCCGTTTCTATGTCTGGTCACGATATCATGTTTCTTCGTAATCTCCAAATTGCCGATATTATCACTTACAAAATTTCCATTTATTTCTCCCACCAAAATCGTCATTCCTTTCCTCTTCTCCATGGAGGTCGCTGTGGTAGAGAAGATATGCACTCGCCTCTCAAAGCAATGAATAAAAGCAGTGGGCGATCGGATTCCGCAAGTTTTTCAGGTGACCTCTTGTCTCAAAGGTGGCGAAACCAGAGTGCCTGCATTCTGATTTACCTCCAGTCGTCTTAATGTATGTCTTGCCACTGGGCTACGTTAGTTTCTTTCTCACTATAGTCCACACTCAGCGCAAGTTATATCATCAAGACAAAACCGTCTGATGATGTCGCCATCATTGCTTGCGATGCGCAACTAACTAACTAACTAACTAACTAACTAACTAAGGCAAAGTCAAAGGCCGCCGTCCATCGCAGACAATGATGGCATAATTAATTTTACTAGCACCATTTTTAGTAAGGATTAACTGAGCTACTGATTATCCTCACTCTCTCGTCTCGTGCCGCCCGACCCCAGTGGCAAGTCAAGGATAATGCAACTAGGGGGCTACTACGAGATGCAGGGAGCTCCGCATCAAGCCCCTGTGAAAAAGACGGCGGGGTCCGGAGTCGAACTCACACCACCTAACCACTTCGCCACGGAATCCCCTAACTAACTAACTAACTGACATTCAGTATGGCATTATGAATTTGGATGTACAAATGCTATTTTCCCGTGTCTTCCCTTTCCACGGTTGACGCATAATATTGGATAATACTTACTTTTGTCTTCTTTTTTGACAGTCAGAAAAGTTTCTATTATCATTCTGAATTCAATCGCTTTCCATTCTGTTAGCGCTTTGTGCGCTTCTTTTGATAGCACTAGGACCACACCTTCCCTATGGAATGCTAAGGACAGCAGCACTTATCCAGTGGCTGAGTTGTACATTCTTAATACCCGTCGACCGTGTTTCATACAGTCCTAGAATATCGATCTTAATATGTATCATTTCCGCCCCCACCTGCGTTGCCTTACCTTGTTCAGACATTGTACGTACATTCCAGCTACCAGCCAGAAGATTTTCCTAGCAGAATACGGGTAGTTCTGTGACGTAGGTCCCCCACGACTTTCCCTGCATCGTGACATGTGTCGCCATGGTTAAGGAGGCATTATTGTCCAGAATTGTTGAATTCTAATTCATCTGGGCGTCCCATTTGTGTACTAATAGAACACTCGCTTTTCACGGCAAAGGTAGGGGATTAAACTCTCACTACCATTACGCTCCAGTCAACCAAGCTGTAAATGGGTACCTGGTATAGGACTAGGGAAGTAAAATGCACAGATGAACTGTCCACCCGATCTCATATACGCTGTGGCTTTGTATACTGAAGTCTCTAACAACTTCATTCCCCAACAGTAGTGAAACTACTATTGAACAAACCTTGACTTAGTATATTGAAGTCTCTAACAACTTCATTCCCCAACAGTAGTGTAACTACTATTGAACAAACCTTGACTTAGTATACTGAAGTCTCTAACAACTTCATTCCCCAACAGTAGTGTAACTACTATTGAACAAACCTTGACTTAGTATACTGAAGTCTCTAACAACTTCATTCCCCAACAGTAGTGTAACTACTATTGAACAAACCTTGACTTAGTAAACTGAAGTCTCTAACAGTGGCGTACCGTGAAATCTCAAACACGGTGTGCATTAAAACTTCAAAATGTATTATCCATAATTTTTTCAAAACAGGTAAATGCTTAGTCTTAGTCGACCTGTACATCTACAGGAACATAAGCTCCTGGTCAGGTCCCATCTCTGATGTGAGCTGGATATAGCCAGGAGGAGGATTTCCTGCTTAGCGGACTAGGCTCGAGCAGCGTATTACTCCACTATAGAGGGTGGTCAACTGATGAGCGAGTCCATCTTAATACTCAAACACTAGATTAAAGTAGACCCACAGCCTCTTAGACGCCATCTATGCTGCTCTTAACAAACCACATAACCATTC
Organism: Ariolimax columbianus; assembly: GCA_036924085.1. Taxonomy (NCBI): domain Eukaryota; kingdom Metazoa; phylum Mollusca; class Gastropoda; order Stylommatophora; family Arionidae; genus Ariolimax; species Ariolimax columbianus. The sequence continues at coordinate 43,975,156 of JAVGWX010000015.1, read as the reverse complement.
CCGGTGTTATGCCATGTCACACAGTTAGTCGTCTCTTTCAACATGCTCTCTGTGGGGCAGTGGTGCTATTATTGTCATTGTCATACACATAAACACCGGAAAGCCACACGGGATGTATATTACCTACCTATTTTATGTATACCGGTAATCAATTTTAATCTCATCTTCTGTAAGAGAAACTGATCAAACTTCGTAAAAAGTAGCTCTTTGCGTCAATTCCATCAGAACATTTGTCTAAATTGGTAACAAACTTAAACTCGACGTCCTCATTATCAATATTTATTCCAAACTAGGCTTTCTTTAGAAAACAGTAAACACGACTAAGAAAAAAAACCTTAGATCGAGTATTGCAACCTGTCAAACATTCTGTTGCATCATATTGTGGAACTACAATGTGTCGTGGGTATTCACATTTCTTATCTTTGTGTCTGAAAACTAAACTGTCAAGACCAGGCCTACGGTCTGGGGTGGAAAATGGCGCGCCTCCGCCAGTAGAAACTAGTGAGGCAAACATCTAAGCAAAAAAAAAAAAAAAAGCAAAACATTAAAGCGATTTAAGCGAGATTGTAAATGTAACGATTGAATTAATATGGAACTTCGCGTTTTCAATATTTTTTTTAAATTCTGTATTTACTCTTTATTTTTATCAATATACCTCGTATATTAAATTAAATATTAAATATTTAATTCTACATTTTTGTTACTGCTTTTTCCTCCGTCTCGCGGCGCACACCTAGCACACCCGAAATATACGTCCATGATCTATAACAACTTCATTCCCCGACAGTAGGCTAGCTACTTTGGGAGAAATCTTTACTTCATCTGAATTTTGGACTTGCTTATTTTCGTTTAAATTTTAATGGCTTTAAATGTATCCAGAATTGGCTGTTCAGTCCCAAATTTAGCCTTTGATCTGCCTGTCAGGACACATCAGTACTGAGCTTTACCTTCCCCACTCGGAACCTCGACATCACCAATATATAATCAGAGTATGAAAGGAATCTTTCTCAACAAAACCTTATAACTTGGATTAGGGAAGATAGTACTTTGATACTACGTGGAACCAGCACTGATATAAGGCTGCAAGTCATGGATATTCAGTAAGCAAGCACAGGTATCATTGGAGACGACAAAAATGTGGTTTTTCAGAAGAATGTTGAGAATTCCATTGACTGCAAAGAAGGCTACTAACGTAGTACTTGAAGAATCACAGATACAAATACAGCTTATGACACAATTCAGGACAAGGCAGTAATCCATTTTCAGATATGTCAAGAGAAGAAGCGGGTTGGAACACACAATGAAAACGGGCAGACTCGCAGGGAAGATGGACAGATGGAAGGCAGAAAGAAAAGATATTGGACAGTCTGAAGAAATGGCACAAGGGATGATCAACGGCGAAACTGATGAACGACACACGCGAGAAGAGGTATTGGAGATACATGAGCGCGAACGTCACCATGTAGGGCACATGATGATGATGATGAGGATGATGATGATGATGATAAAATAAAATCAGGCTTATGTGCCCGTCAATAGTGATTGATATTAATATGTGTACAGAAATGTTCTTAAAATACAAGTTAGGCCGTAACTATCGGACAGTTAACAAAAGTTGAGCATCATAATGATGGAGCATCCATCAGCAGCAACCACTTGAACAGTGCCGATAACTAGAAAGAAACAAATAGACATACATACACACAGAGAACAACACACGAACACACACAATACACAAAACACACCCACATTTGGTAATAAGGTTGTCTGAGTATGTCTCTCCATTTGACCCTAACCTCTGGTTGATCAGTCCTGAGACTGGTTGTAAGGTTGTCTGAGTATGTCTCTCTATTTGACCATATCCTCTGGTTGATCAGTCCTGTGACTGGTTGTAGGGTTGTTTGAGTATGTCTCTCCATTTAACCCTTTCCTCTGGTCGATCAGTACTGAGATTAGTTGTAAGATTGTCTGAGTATGTCTCTCCACTTTACTTTATCCTCTGCAGCTCTATTCATTTCAGCATAGGTTCGCACTTTAATGTCTCTGTATGACTTAGATGTAAAGGTAAGTCTTGGTCTCTCTCAATCTTGTCCTCTAGTATCTTCTGTAGTAGACCTACATGTCGCAAATTGTGTCCCAACCAATTCAATCTTTATTTTAAAAAAAATTATTTTCGACATTTGTATTTTGTGGCCAACTTAAGCCAACTTTTTTTTGTTGACATTGTCATGAGATCATCTTTCTGTCCAACTCCATCTTTCCATTCTACGGAGGCACTACATTTCAAACACTTCCAAGCGTTGCGCCTATTTTTAACCATATTTCAGTCCCACTCAGTGCAATTGGCCTCACATGAGCAGTGATTACTCTTTTCCTCAGTTCTAGCCTGAAATTCTTTGTGATTAGCAACTTCTTGAGAGAACAGTGATGGAAGGTATAGTGCCAGGCAAAAATGAATGGGGAATTACTAGTAAAAAAGGATACCCCAGTTTATCTGGGAGTAACACTGGACAGACAGTTGAAATTTGGCAGCCACATCTGCAACGTCAGAAGTAAAGCAACCAAGCGTTTAAACTTAATCAAAAGGATTGCTAGTACAAATTGGGGAGCTGATAAACAAACTCTTCGGCCACTATACCTTGGATATGTACGACCGGTGATGGACTACAGTCTACCCATACAGACCACTGTGAGTACAAATAACATCTCATCTATTGACCGGGAGCAGAATCAAGCTCTCAGACTAATTTGGCTCCAAGATATTCAGGAATGCCTGGGTCTGACTGTGAAGGAAGCTAAAGTTTTGGCAATGGATAGAGTTTCTTTCAGATAGACCGTAATGGGAGCCACGTACTATTAAGGACATGCTACATAATTATGGTGGTGATGATATAAATATATATATATATATATATATATATATATATATATATATATATATATATATATATATATATATATATATATATGCTGATGCAGAAAATACCACTGACTCAGACAGATAGTTGGGATCAAGACGCTGAGCAGCGCATGAGCTGCATTGGTCAGCGACCCATAGCTGACTGCTAGCATCAGGGCCAGCGAACACGAGCTGCCAAGACCCTTCTACACCTCCACGCGGTGATTCTGGATAACAGGCTGCAGCAGGGCAGACTGGCTAAGGAGAAGAGATCGAAGAGGGAATGCTAACCCGGTACTAAAAAAATGCTTGCTGAAGTCGGATGTGTTGGACCGAAAGATGCAAATATCGCAGCCAAGCTGTAAACTACGATACTACGCATTCCGTTCTCTGGACTAAATTCTGCTACTTAAGCCTCAGGGCTTGGTAGCGGGAGATTGAGAACGAACGAAGAAGAAGAAGAAGAAGAAGAAGACAGATAGTTATACAACATTTCACAAGTAACGTAGTTTATTTAGACTTCGATAATTCAAGTCTGGCGTATGAATGGCATGGGGTTGCTTCTTCTCAGTTTTCTGTAGTCCCTTATAGCAATGCTTCGTACAATTGTTATTCCATGTCACAGCTCAATATATAGACCTTTTTTTTTAGAAAATAAATATATTCAGCAGCCTGTTCATGTACGGGCATAATATAGCTGTAGAATAAGGTGAACCAAGAGGTAATTGAAGCATGACCAGCTCTCTATACTTCTCTAAACCTGCAACTCCTTGGTTCCCCTATGTTGTTGTATGACGTCGTAAGGAGATGATTTGCTCTATTGAGTTGTAAGTGTTGAGATCATTGTATTCTTCTTCTTCTTCTTCTTCTGCTTCTTCTTCTAATTATTTTTTTCTTCTTTTGGACCAACTTCTTGTCTTCTTTTTCGTCTTATCTTCTTATTCGCCGTCTCGATCTTCATATCTTCGTGTTCTTGTCACTATATTATTTTCGTTCTTCTTCTCTTCTTCTTTTTCTTCGTCTCCATGTATTCTTTTTCTTGTTGTTGTTGTTGTATATTGTTCTTCTTCTTCTTCTTCTTCTTCTTCTTATTTTTCTTCTTCTACTACTACTACTACTACTACTACTACTACTAGTACTACTACTACTACTACTACTACTACTACTAATATTACTACTACTACTTATACTATTGCTACTACTACTACTACTATTTCTTATTATTTTTATCATTCTTCTTCTACTTCGTCTTCCCCATTTAAAAAGGGGACTATTATGTGACGTAATTGCCCCCCAAACCGGTGTTAAAATATATATACGATGCTAAAAGAATTGTATTTTTGTTTGGGGTGAATTAAGACACATGCACCTAGATGAATTCTTGAAGCATGAAAGGCCTAGAACTGAAGATAGAGATATGGTGGAATTTGATCTAACTGACAGAGTAGCTGCTAACGTGCACAATTGCTGGGAAATGAGATTGAGGACAACAGATATAAGGCCAGGTCGGGTCATCCGGTAACAGGTGAAGTCGTTGGGGCACCTGTGAAGACACCCCCACACACCTCGCCACCTCTCTCTGTCAGCGGCCGCTGACTGTGTCTCTTCTGGTCGGAGATTGGTCCATTCTTTTATGTTGTCCTCCCACCTTATATTGGGACTACTTTTCGTCGCCAGCTTTGTACCTTTCCGTGGAGGATCGTATTTGCAAGACCGTTTGATCTCGAGATGTTGCCGCACAAAGTTAGTTTCCATCTTTTGACAGTTGCCAAGAGGTCTTCAAAAGGTCATGTTGCTGTTGTAATTTCTTCTCGTATTTCCTCAATTGTAACTCGGTTTTTGTAAGTGACGTTTGTAAGTAAATGCCAACAGATATATAGAGAGAAATTGTTCGACAGTCCTTTTTGTCGGCGTTTTTCCTAACACGGATGTTGTGACACTGAATCGTAGTTTACAGCGAGACTGCAATAACTGCGCCTTTCTGCTCGACACACTTGATTTAAGTGGGTTTTTTTTAAATGCCTGGTTTGCCTTTCCACTTAAGCCACTGTTCTCATAGCCAGACTACAAGTAGTGCAGCCTGTTTCCAAGACCGTCGCTTGAACGCGGAATAGGGTTTTGGTCAGCTATGGTTTGTTGACCCTGAAGAAAACAGCCAACATCATCGCACGATAGACGGGTAATCGTCACATGTAGTCACATCTTAATAAACATGGCTGACGGTGTCGCCATCTTCGCTTGCGACGGGCAACTAAGGACATATATAGCTAAACGCTCATTATTGATTTCTTCTTCTTACGCTGTCAAACGTCAACCCATTATTGATTTAAATGTGCAGCTTCTTCTTCTTCTTCTTCATCGAAAAACTGATGCTATGCTTCTAGTCCGGTGAGGTTCATGAAGGAGACTGTGCGTTTCAGGTCTTCGTCGGTCCCCCACAGCTTTTCGAGCAGGCCAGACTGCCTCTCTGGTCTGCATAGGTCGGGCAGTCCTGCAGAATATGTTCTGGTGTTTGCTTGGGTGTTCTACATGGCGGTGTCTCTGAGACCCGGTGTCTCTGTGGAGGATGGCCTTGAGTCTGCAATGTCTTGTTCTGAGTCTGAAGATCTTTGTTTGCCCATCTCTGCCAAGTTTATCTATGCTGCAATTTTCTGGTTTGTATTCTTTTCTTTGTGCTGGTCTCTTCATTCTGTCCTCTTGGATCGTTTGATGTCTCTGCTCCTTTATAGCTCTGTGAATGGTCAGTCTGCGTGACGCCACTTACAGCTTTTGCGAGCTCATCTACTTTCTCGATTTCAAAGATCCCGCTGTGAGCCGGAATCCACCGTAGGACTAAATCTGCTCTTTGAGTCAGCAATCCGATGTTATATTTTATTTCGTGTGAGAGTGTACCTAGTTTTGTGGATTGAGATGGCTTGGAGTACACTCCTAGAGTCTGTTAAAATTACCGTTTTCCTTGTTGTTATGTTTTGTCGAATAAGAATCTGGCTTTTGTATGTCGTCATTGGAGTGTGCGATGTTGATTCTATTACATTTTCTGTTATCGCTAACCTAGGCTGATCCATCTGTGTGCACGTGTATTCAAGAGTTGCCAGGGTAATGTCTCTTGAGCTTCTGTGGAACGTGATTTTTTGTTCTGTTGCTGACTGCTCACTTTTCTTCGTTAAGCGTGGAACCTCTAAAATTATTTTGGACATGTCCTGGCTCGTGACCATGGTTCTGGAATGAGTGCTTCGCACTTTTGAATTTCGGCTTCCATGATGTCTACGTTTTCTCTGTGGATTTCTCTAGCCAGGTGGTTGGAGTTTTTACTTAGTAGTCTGTTTTTGTTCTCTATTAGAACTTCCGGTGTAGAGGGTGATCAGGTGACTTCTTTAGTTTTACAAACTGAGTAGGGGAATTGTATTTTCTCCTTAACTCAAGTGGGTCAATATGTGCTGTTCTTCCACGCTCTGTGATTGGAGTGCCTTTCAATTCCCCAAAGGTAATTCTGAGACCCATATTTTCAACTCGGTCTAGTTTTCATGCGTTTGTTTTGGCCGCTGTTGCCCAACTGCTAGAGGCATATTCCATGATTGGTCTGTTTGAAAACAAATGTGCAGCTTTAAATGAGTACCTGGCATATAATTGGGGAGTAAAGGTCACAGAGACGAGAAATTGGTCACCCTTCCTCACACACCCTGTGACTTAGTATATTGAAGTCTCTAAAAACTTCATTCACGGACTGTGATAGTAAAAAAAAAGGTTTCATTTTCTCACAGTTTCGTTTGACGCCGAAACTTGCGCTGGATATATAAACATCCAGACAATAATATATGCCTCTATACCCAAAAGGACTGTGTATTGTTGAAAAGGGCATATCTTCGTCTAAAGAGAGGTAACCTTTCAAACAAAAAAGCCTCGACTACGTCCCTATATTAAGAACACTTCTAAAAGTCGTGTGTTCATTTCATCACAAACCTCAACAACCGGTCTGGCCACATCGCAAGGGGATCGCCTTATCATCGGTATCAGCTACCTTTATTTCTACTTCATCATTTGTCTGCGCGTGTTTAAATGTGATGAATATGTGTGTCTGTTTGTCTGTCTGTGTGTGTGTATGTCCGTGTGTGTGTGTATGCGTGTTCGCGCTCACAAAAACACGGATGTACAGTCATTTTAAACTTATATGGGATGACTGACAAATTAAGTAATCACGCAATCAGCTATTTACAGCAAACTGGATTATTCAGTATTCCCAGTTCAATTGCGCATATGATACCTTACAATGTTCGCCCACTTAATAAAATCTTCACCCAAACGATACCCTAGTTTGAAAAGAATTCGGCCATTGTAACCTTCCAAGCATATCTTAATATGTGACTAAAGAGGGTTGTGCGTGGGGCTATAAACCACATAAGGAAAAACCATTGCTATGTAGTTCGCCACTGAGTGACAGAGTGACATGTCTCAAGAGCAAGGGCCAGGGAATCCATGAAAACACCGTTCGAGGTACATAGACATAACTATAGAGGAGCGCCTGGCAGATGCAATTAATATAATCGGCATTGTTCGGATCCTTTGACAATAATTATTTTAAGAGTTTACACAGCCAAATTGAAATTCTTACGGGCCCCCTGTGCCAAAATGGGCACATAGATGGGAAATTCCACGACCTATTAAGGTCACATAGAAAGTTCAAGACAAACTGCTTTTTCTTTAGAGTAACTTATTCTCTCTCTCTAGCCAACTTTTTTTTCTTTGGATCTGTTATTGATTTCCCATTCTTAACGTTAATCATCCGTGATTGTATGTTCATTTTTTTACGAAAGAATTGTTTTACTTTCTTATGGACGATCGAATTTCTCTGTTCTATCGCCTTGTTCTATCCACCATTTTTCACATGCCATTTTTACATTCTCGTTCTAATTCATTTTTGATACACTTGTACTTAGCATTGCCAAGCGCTGTAGAACTGTTCTTCCATTTGCGTTTATCCCCCATTTTGTTTAGCATTTCAGTTGTTACCCACGGTTTCTTGTTTTCTGCTTTCTTGTTACCAACTGTTCTTTCTGCTGCCAATTTTACGGACTCTTTTATATTATGCCACTCTTGATATATATCTTCAGTGACATGTTTTTTGGATCTAAAGCATAATTCAAATACGTATGCTAAATAGTATACAACATGGCCGCCTCACTGTCCACTCACAACGTAGATTAACAACTAATCAATAACAACTTTTCCACGGGTCTTCACAATAAATACACACGAAGTTCTACTGTCCAGAGTCACCTGATCCAGCTCCTGTGCCCTTTCTTTGCCTTCACACTTCTCCCTCTACGTGGGTCTCCGTCTGCCTATCTGTGTCTTGTTTCGTGAATTCAGACTGGAGAATGTCTCGTAATGCAACCAGCAAGTTTCCGCAAAGTATGACGTACTCATCATCATTGCTGGGTGCTTGCGTCACTTTAAGCGAACCAGAGCTGACCAAGACACTATTCTTCATCTAAGCGACGGCATTGGTAGCAGTCTGCACCAGTATAGTCTGGCTAAGACAATATGGCTCGCAGTCGGAAGACAAACTTCAGTTTTCAGAAATACCAGCTGAAATCGTATGTGTCTGGCCGAAAGTCGCAGATATCGGAGCCTCACTGTAAACTACGAAACAACGTCCTTTTTATGACGAAGGTAGAAGAAGAAGATGAATTAAGAAGAAGAAGAATTAACAAGAAGAGGAAGAAAAAAGAGAAAAAAAAGAAAAAGAAAGGAGGAGTATGAGGACTATAGAAACAAAACCCACAAATGGTTCTGTAACTAAAGCATAAATAACGTGTTTTCTCGTAGATTGGAATTGGAAGATATCTGTGAATTGGTGTTTGTGTTTATGTTTTCTATTCATCTAGCCCCTTATAAGAACATGTACTTGTTGAAGTGTTTGTTTTAACTCGGTCCCAAATTGTTGCCATCATCATCATAAGTTCATTTAGTCCCTGGGACAGGTTTACAACCACAGGACTGTCTTTGCATTTCCGTCTGTCATCTGTGGCCGTATTTAGCTCCGTATATGTCTTCACCGCAATGTCTCTCCATGCTTGTGTCACGCACAACGGTATGTTTGGTCTACTCCTTCCTTTCTTTCCGTTTTCTGTCTTCCAGGACTTTCATTACTGGACCCTCACGACGTAGGCTGTGCTCAGCCAGGCCACTCGTTTATTTTTGTATCTTTTGTAGCAGCTGTATTTTCTATCCCACTTCCGGCAACACCCTTTCGTTATTTCTCTCTCTATCCCGCTCACTTTATTTGTCTTCGGGTAACACCACATCTCAAAAGCCCCCAAGTGTTTCGCCTCTGTTTTATTTATTGTTTCATGCTTAAGAGTCGTACAACTTAACAGGTCACACATTTGTTGTCAGTTTTTTTTTCAGTAGTATCATAATGTTAAATGTTGGTCGGATGATATTATTATCACATCCCATTCGGGTGCTCCACGATCCACTACTCGGTGAACACCAAACTAATCCGGTATCATCGTACGACATCCTGACATTACATAATTAAACTTTTCATCTAGACCAGGACTTCTCAAACAATTTTTTACTGAAATCCACATCGAAATGGTTCTTCTTTGCGTTCGGTTGTGTATGCTCGTTTCATGCCGCCAGACGGGCTGCCTCAATGAAGTGACACGTCAGTTGCATGTCCTCAATGGTTCCCCACGGTTTCGTATGCTTGTTTCATGCCGCCAGAAGGGCTACCTCCATGAAGTGACACGTCAGTCGCAGGTCCTCAATGGTTCCCCACAGTTTGTCTTGGATGTTTCTTTCCCAGATCTTCTCACGGGAGCCTTGGTGCAGTGAACATATATGTAGGATGTAGAGTCTAGGGTCCTCTCTGACATGTACATTGTGCAGCCTGTGCTGCTTTCATTTTATGCATGTGTGCATTTAGCCTGCAATGACCTGTTCTGAGGCGGAAAATGGTGGTATACTGTTTCCTATCCAGTCTATTGATTGGGTCATTTGCTGTTTGTTCTCTCTATCCACTGTTGTTTATATTTATTTTGGATGTGTGTCTTGACTTCTGGCAGTAACACTGGGTGAATGAATTGTTCTCTTTGTCTTCCCTGCTGAAGATCCTGATTAAAACAACCGCTGGTAGACAATAAACTGCACAACACACCAATCACCTGTTTGTCTGCACACTCGACTGCAAGTATTAACAAAATAACATCTACACCCCAAGGGTAGAAGAGGGGTGACAAAGAGAAAAGAGAATGAACTGTTTGAGACTTCATTTGACTAAACCATAGTTTCCGTGAGTTCGGGTGGCCAGTTTTCTTCCTCGCTGCTTTTCCTCCTCTAATCTTAAGCCAGGTACCCATTTATAGCAGGGTAGAATGAGTCATACTAGTAGCGGAAGTTAAACCCCGTATCTTTACTGCGAAAAATTATTGCTCTGCTACCAGGTGATTAAAAACAAACACTATTTACAACAACAAAATCTAATTTACAACCAAAACAACAATTTCCAAAAAAAAACTATTTACAAAAATGACTTTACAACAACAAAGGATATTTATAACAAGAATAAAATATAACTTTTGAAATATTAAAAAAAAATAAACGTCGATTTCAAACTGCTCGATGTAGGTTATGGTCGAATTGCTATGCATGTCAGTGCCAAGTTAATATATTCAATTGTTTATTCTTATTGCTCTCAGGTATGATTTTTAACAGCTTTCATGCTGAACTGTGTCAATAAATGATCATACTGTAATCAAATGGGAAATGGCTCAAGAACCGACGTTATTGCACCTGGCGCCCTCTTGTGGGCTCAGTTCTTTACATTGCTGAAAGCGTCGAGGAAAGTTCACGAACAACGGAGCTGCCGCGTCGGATTCGAAATTGTTTCTTGACCTCGTCAGATGTGAATTTCACAGTTGGGTCAACTGGAAGAATCGGTCCTACCATGAAAAGCCCTGTCTATTAAACCAAGCGAGACATGATTTTGAGATGGTACGTTGGATTTATAAACCAAGCTTACCATTCCTTGGCCACACAATAAATGAAATATATCAAAAGAACGTAGGCCAGTAGTTCTTAAACTGTGTACACCACGCACTACAACTGTTAAGTAGGCTTATTTTCTGACTTGGGATGCTGTTGAAAAATTATGGCACACTAAGGGTGCCGTGGACCTAAAATATTTAGGAACTACTGGCGTAGAAAATTATTTTTCGACTATTATATTCCCAACTTACTGATCGCTCTATCTCACCGTGATATGTATAGATAACAATGTGCATGATGTGGGTATCGAGAAACCTGAACAGTGTCTCAAGGGTTCCACTATGATATGAAAGGGGAGAGAAAGGCTAATCCAGAGATTCCATTTGCGAGTAACGTTTGTGGAAGAGATGGCGAGATTTTGGAAGTATAATTATTCTTTTGTGTAATTGTTTATTATGCTCGTCTTATAGCAAGAAGGCTGTGCCAAAGCAGTTATAAGATATTGAAGAGGTAGTACCTTTTGGGACATGATTAAATCGACAGTCTCATTCACAACCCTGCTTAGTCAGCTTTTATTACATTGATCAAGATAGAGTGATCTTAATCTTTATTGACCAGCCAGTCGGTCGATTTTGAATCTACACTATTTTGTGCCTGTGAAGGTATGTAAAGGTATATATAAATAGCAGTGATGCTATTCCGGTCTGCGCCATACACAAAGACCCCGGCAGACCACTATATATATATATATATATATATATATATATATATATATATATATATATATATATATATATATATATATATATATTCTATGCAACTATCAAACCCACTCACGTCACATTTAGATAAAGTGGTTGAAAGAATGGTAAACAACAAACTATATTTGTGGCTGGAAAGTAAAAACCTCCTTGATAGAAACCAGGCAGGGTTCTGGCATGGACACCGCACGGATGATCCCCAATTTAGGCTTACATAGCATGTGATGGATGGGTTCCAAGATGGAAAAAGCACACTAGCAGCATGTATTGATCTACAACAGGCATATGACAGAGTCTGGAGGAAGGGCCTTTTGATGAAAAAGAGGAAAATGGGAATAGAAGGAAAGATGATTAAATGGATACAGGCCTTCCTGAACAATATAACCATAAATACCAACTTTGGAGGGGCAACATCAAGTAAAAGATCGTTACAAGAAGGACTGCCACAGTGCTCTCCTCTAAGCTGCACCATTTCCCTCATCTATATAAATGGTCTCACTAGACATCTAAACGTGTCAAAAGCATTGTTTGCTGATGATCTTGCTATTTGGACCAGCGATAAATATCCCATTTTGGCAAAAGCCAAGATCAACAGAGCGCAACTAACAATTTCAGTATACTGCGAACTGTGGAAACTAAATACACAGAAAACCATATACACCATTTTCTCCTGCAGTCATAAATAAGCTAAGAGATCCATTAACATCAAAATGAATGGGGAATTACTAGTAAAAGAGGATACCTCAGTTTATCTGTGAGTTACATTGGACAGACAGTTGAAATTTGGCAGCCACATCTGCAATGTCAGAAGTAAAGCGACCAAGCGTTTGAACTTAATCAAAAGACTTGCTAGTATAAATTGGGGAGCTGATAAACAAACTATTCGGCCACTATACCTTGGTTATGTAAGACCGGTGATGGACAACAGCCTTCCCATAGAGACCACTGTGAGTACAAATAACATCTCATCTATTGATTGGGTGCAGAATCAAGCTCTCAAACTAATTTGTGGGGGGATGAGATCAACACCTACAGAGATAGAGGCCAACAAAGAACCACTAGATATCAGGAGAAAGGGGGCACTGAAGCAGTAGATACAAGAAAATGACCATCCAAATAGGGTACAGATAGACACTTGGAAGCAAAAGAGAAGACTGAAGCAATTGTCCCCACTGGATGTAGCAGAAGAGGAAAGCCATATTCACCATCTGCCAGAGGAGAGAGGGATCGAAAATAAGTTTTTTGGACCAAACCCTTCGGAAAATCTTTGTCTGCGTCATTAAAACACACCTGATAGAAAAGGCAGCCACAAAGGAGGCTACACCTAATATCCTGAAGACATGTGCCTTAGAGACAGTCTCTAGCTACCCAAAATCGGCAGGACTGGTGTATACGGATGGATTAGCACTCAAATCGACCACTTTTGCAGGGCATGGTATCCATTTAAAACACCCGGATTGGTCCATTTTCGAGTTTTGTGATTCATGCGGCAAAAACCGTTCAAACGATGAAGCGGAGGCCGAGGCTATAAAAAAAACAGTTGAGATTATACACCAACAGTTTCACTTAGGCAAATTTTTACCGATGGATTTGATAATTTTTATTGACTGCAAGTCAGGTTCTGGAGACGCTGAAGTATATTCCCATACAAAGAAAAGGAGATATTCTTGGTGGGGAGGGCGATCAACAACATCATCACTGCCCATAGGATAAATGTCGCCTTGCAATGGATCCTTGGACATAGTGGGCTACTTGGGAACGAGATGGCTGACAGATTGGCAAAAACAGGAGCCTCGAAACAACAATTGGATAGACCCTGCAGTAACCACACAGTAAAACGAATTATTAAGAATAATACTCGGGAAATCTGGATGAACAGGTGGGCGACGGGATCAACAGGTCGCAGAGTATTTAGCGAAATGTCACATCCAAAAACTAACGATGACATAATAAATAAACTACATAGAAACGATCAGTCTCATCTTTCAATTACGAACAGGACATACAAGAGTCAATAGCCACTTGAACCTCATCAATCCCCAGCACCTGCCCTTGTGCAGACATCGCTCTCATTATGATGAAATAGTTCGACATCTACTCATTGAGTTCAAGGCGCTTGTGGACACGAGGAAAATATTCTTACACGCACTGCCGACAATTAACAACACACTATACGGAGCAGTGACTCAACCGAAGAAGACCTGTATATATATATATTAGAATGGCATTGGGCATGTTTCACCTAACTCTGTTTCTTCTTCTTCTTCTTCTTCTTCTACTTCTTCTTCTTCTTCTTCTACTTCTTCTTCTGTTTGTTATTCTTCCTCTTCTCCTGTTTCCTTTTCCTCTTGCCCCTCTTCTTTTTCTTCTTACTCTTTTTCTTCTTCTTCTTCTTCTTCTTCTTCTTCTACTTCTTCTTCTGTTTGTTATTCTTCCTCTTCTCCTGTTTCCTTTTCCTCTTGCCCCTCTTCTTTTTCTTCTTACTCTTTTTCTTCTTCTTCTTCTTCTTCTTCTTCTTCTTCTTCGTCTTCTCCTTTTTCTTCTGCTTCTTGAACACGGAAAAATGTGTTTTGTTATGTTGTGCAGCGAATTTTCAGGATGCTGCGACATCTAAGCCTTAAGGCCTGAAAACCGTGGTTTCAGTATGCCGTTTCCAATCTGCACGAGTGTAGTCTGTTTCCAGGACCGCAACTTGTATGTGGGATAGGTAGAACAGATCATTGATCAGCTTTGATTCACTGATCCTGACACAAGCAGCCACCTATAAGTCGCTGGTTGTGGTTAATTCACTGCACCAGTGTCTAAAATAGGATATTTAAAAAAAACAAATTTATGTAATTTGTATCTATTTAACAATATTCAAATTCCTAATTTTTGTTTGTTTCAGAAATAGTCAACACAATGGTTCAATGTGAAAACCTACTCACAGATGTACTGACGCCATACTGAGCTGAAGCTAAGGTTGAAACTGGGATAGCGAGATAAGATACTTTGCAGACAAATATGGCGAAAATAGAAGTGTCAAAGAAAGTCAGTCTGCTGGGATCTTGGCACGAAGACGTTTTCAGTGACGAAATCGTCAAAAGTATTGCCTCTCGCGCCAAAACGGAGAAGGGCAAGAAGATGAAGGTCGTGCTAAGTGAAACCGGATTTAAACTGACTCGCTCAAGATTCTTACAGGAAAGCAAATCAACTTTTTTCCCAACGAAAGATCTGAAGACTGTTACAAGGAGTCCAGAAGTTTTACAGTGTGTCTTGTTCATTCTTTCGGATCCTGAAAGGAAGTACAAGATCATAGCTATACGTTGTGCTAACGACGGCGATGCAGTTGAGTTGATTAACATTTCTGCTCAAATTAAGAGAAAACTTCAATCAACAAATGTAGAACTGAAAAAGAGAGAAAATGGAAACTGGACTCTTCGTGAAACACGTGGACATAGTGCAATTAGAACAGTGACAGACGTTTTCAGTGACATCAAACCAAACGGGGAAGTCATTCCGAGTGCAAATGGTAATGTAGTTCAAAGGTCAGGGCCTATTGATAATGGTAATCTGGTTCATTTGTCAGGGCCTATTGGAAATGACCGTCACGCCAGTGTTGGACATCACAGGGGTGTATATATCAAACGTGGCAATGCTGGAGGCAGCAGTAGCTATAGGGCACCTAGGAAAAGAGCCGATGGTTATATTTCTAGTGATGGTGCACGTGAGTTTGTTATCCAAACGGAAGTTATCTCAGATCCGTATACAACAAATGAAGTGTATAAAAGGCAGAATAGTAACGACATTACTACGCTAAAGTCCAGTGGCAGACACGCTTCACAGAAAGATTATATGGACGGTAGTAGACGGCAAGAACCAAGCAGACCTCAGATGGTTTATGGCCAACCCGTTCTTCCATCGCGTGGGGTGACTTATTCAGCGACGACGTCAAGAAATGTTGTACCTTCACAACCAGTTTATTATTACAGGGAACCACTACGATCACATGAGTCGAGGATGGAACCTCCTACAATTGTCAACAGACCCCCGTTGGCACAGCATTGGAGATCAGCTACACAACCTCAGTTTGTTCCCGTGAAGGTTATGGGAGATAACTTAAATGGGAAGTTCGACCAACGGTCTGTTAGGTCCAACAGCAGCAAAATATCACATTCTCACAAGAAAAGATCATCTGAATCTCATTTTGCCACAACTATACCAAGAGCCATCGAGGACATGTATCCTCGACCAACCGTCATCTTTCGGCCAGGCCCTGATCAAATCATGGGTTTTAGGTCAAGGCCAACCATGTATCGCGTTATGGGACCCAGAGAGTTGATAATGTATCCTGACGATGGTGTGGATATTGGCACGCCTATCTAATAACACGCACTGCCCATAGATGTACTCACAATAATGTGTTTGTCAGAGAATTAAGAACGGACTCTTCTACGAAGTGTAATTATTAACAACATGTACATATCTATCTTATTATTCCAATTGTTCTGGTTTGATTAAAAGTTTGCCTTTTTGGATTCTACTTGCGAAGGCACGCTCCTTTCCACACCAGACCGTAGTCCTTTGGGCGATACACGAACGTGTTGGCCAGTATATGGATGCGTGTATGTATCTGTTTGTAATGTGTTCCGCTGTGGCAGTTTTGCAATACAGTAGTTTTGACAATCTTTTAATTTAATAAGTGTAGAAGTGGTCAAATCCCCGATATACCCAGTCAAACTGGAAACGAAGTCATTTTGAACCCGATATGTTGGGATTGCAAATCAAGATTGCTCTCCATACACCAGTCACTAGATACATTCCTGTATTATAAATGAGTTTTACAAATAGAGTTCTCTTTCAAAGTCAAAAGACTACTACACAATATGTTGGCAGTTGACATGCGGGAATAATGGGGTGTGATAAACCCTAGACTGGAACGTCTCATACATTACATGAGTTAATCACAGTGACAGTCGGTTTTTACGACAGGATTGAGTGTGGTAAAAGAACTTCTCTGATCTCTGTCATGTATAGAACCTTTATCGAACCATTTGAGCAATTAGTGCACGTATACATGTGTGTGTATGTGTTTGTATATAAATAAAATACATCAATCAAAACCTATGTGCTCCCTGTGGAGTATAAGATCCTCAACAAATGTTGGCCATGCCTAATTATCTTGTATCCACTGTTCAAGTCCTGACCACTTTATCCTTTCCTTCCAATTTTCCACAAGCTTTCTTTCCCATGTGCTTCGTAGTCTGCCCTTACGTCTTCTGTCCCGTGGATTCCAGAACAGAGACAGTCTGGTAACACTATGGCTATAATGACCTTATCGTATAAAATCTTCAATTTGGCATATAAATCTATTGATGACAGTTTGAATGTTTCTGGTAGAAGCTTTCACTGTACCATGGGTAACGGATCAATACTAGATGAATCATTTCATATTGGAATCAAAGTTTTGTAATTTAATTGAGAACCTAATGCCATTTTATTTCCATAATTTCCCCCAATGCAGTGAAAGCACTTCACTCGTTTTGTATACGCAATGTGATATCCTTGGCACTTCACTCGTTTTGTATACGCAATGTGATATCCTTGGCACTTCACTCGTTTTGTATACGCAATGTGATATCCTTGGCACTTCACTCGTTTTGTATACGCAATGTGATATCCTTACCAGTACCACCAAGTGTGTCTATATAACTGTCAAGGCAAATAAAGAATTCCACACCATGTAAGGTTCTGTCCCTCAACATAATCGGGTTGGCGCTAGGAGCATTCAATCTCATTACGTGTGTCCTTTCGGAAAGTATTTGTAGACTCAATTGATTTGATATCCCAGAAAGTATATGGATTTTACTATGTAGCTGATCATGGCTATTAAACAGAGCGCTTAGTGCGGATAATTGTTATGGTAAAATATAGGTTTACGGAGTGTGTGTGGCTGTGACTTGCTGTTATTTAGATTTAAGCGAGGAAGAGTTGAGCACCTAATAGATTTCAGCCTTGGTCTTCATGGTACTCCAAGGCGAAGGAAAGACACCGATTCAACCAGTTGTTGGCTACCTAGTATCAGTCAACCTTGCCTGATTGAATATCCGGATTCAAGTATTCAAGCATTAAATAAGAGTTGAGCTGGCCGTAAACATATCTCTCTCGTCCTGAGTTATCCGAATCCCGCGGCAAGACGAGGTCAAGACGTAGGGAGATATATAATGATGCAGTGGACTACTATACATTTTAGTGTATAACCATGCTCCTTGTCTTGTATTCAATATCACATTGGTGGGAGTCGTCTTCCTATCCGTTGAATCAGCTGATGGTTTCATTTATATAGTCCGGAAGTCCAGTCTTTATGTGCTTTGGTAGACACGCCCTAGATCAAAAGTTGACAGTCTCTCGGCAACTCTCGCGTGGTTTAACTTGTCAGTCAAAGTGGTGTTCCGGCGAGTGACTGCTGCGCACGCTACAATCACTTGGAGTCACAGGTGAGAGCTGAGTGGTAGGTGATGATCAAAGGTGGGAAAGTCACATCTAATGGCAGCACATCATTTCCCCCACGCCAGTACACAACTGTCACTCTATACCAGTATGTCTACCTAACAGTTTAGCCAAAACAATCGGGACCCGTCGCGCGGACCGTTCATGACTGCGATAGATGGCAGAGTCCCAGACTGCGTACAGATCATGTGGAGTGGAGATGATCTGTCTTAGTCGAGTGTTGCCCGGGCAACACTGGGGCATCTTAGTTGTGGTTGCGATTGTTTCCGACCTCCGGTTTCCACGGACGGACCAAGACGTCTTCATAGAAGCGGGCCCCATGTCCGAAGACAGAGTGAAGGCGTCGGTCCAAGATTGAAAAAAGACTCGAGTTGTTGTCCGTTGGGCGACCTCAATGTTGCCGGCCATGCTCTACCAGCGTGTTCCAAGGGGATGAACTTGTTTGCACACGTGAAAGACCTCAAGCCGCTTCTGATCTCCTTGTAAGACCGTCCATATTTTGGAGTCATACAAAATGATTGAATTAGTACATGATTTATACAGGCGCAGCTTGGTGTCCAGAGAAAACCTCCGCTGGATCCAGGCTCTGTGCCAGGAGTTCATGGATGATAGAACCAAGCCGATTCTCCGAGTAATGTCTAGTATGAATGATAAGTCTTGTTTGCTGCCTAGGATGGTGAGATCATCTGTGGAATTGATGTGACAGTGATTCCCGCCACAGGCGGATAACTTCCAAGACTTTCAACTGCGGACTTTGCCCATGACATGTGGATACCTAGGTGTGACACTGAGTATTCTAAGTGCTTCAGAGGGTTTGTTACGGCCTGAGTCTGAACCTGGTATGAGGACGCCGTCTGCGTAACTGAAGTTGGTCAAAACGCAAGTGTCCGACAGAAACGCGCGAGGTGTGCGTTTCCTCCCAACACTTCACTGTTTACTCAACTACCAAGGAAATAGAATAGAACCTAATGAACACAATTATAGACACTGCCAACATTTATCTGAAGCCATGGAACATCGCATGTTAACCTACCCAGAACTGCAAAAGGTTTGACAGCTCCTCTAGCCTTAGAACCTGGGCGCTATAACATACTTTAGCAGATCTGAACATCTGATTGCAGTTTCACGTTAAAGCATTAAAACGACCAGGAGCTGACGCTCGGTGAAACAAGTCAAATCAGATCCTACCTAACACTCTATGAATCATACCATTATAATGTATACATACAATTAATGTTTCTTGATGGAAGTGAATCTTTGATACATAATTAAGAAAAAGAAACACAACATGCAGTAACAAAAATGGGGTTTCAGAGCTGAATGCTGGATATGGTACAGATAGCTAAGAAATCAAATTCGAGAAAACACTAACAGTTTACTGCAGACTGCCGAAGACGGAGTGTGTCAGCAACGGTGCAGGAACCGGGAAAAATCAGGACACACACGTATCAACACGATATGATCATCCGACAGTCTACCCTATAGTCATCATGGTGTCGCTCCTACAAGTTACAACCGGGGAGGAGCGGTGCCGGGCCTCCGGCCTCGAGGCCAAAAGCTGTGTGGCAGCCGCTCCGACCTGGTGAAGACTACAGACTTCATCATGGCGACTGGCCTGCAGATATAGCATGACCAAAAGATCCTGAACGCAAGGAATGAGGAGGAGGAACACTGTAGACTGCAGTAAACAAAAATGCAGGCATAATTCCTTGATCATGTAAACATAAAAGGGAGATGAAACCTTGCAGAAAATTAAAGGATTGAGGAAAACAGACAAGAAGATCTTGGGTGGAATAACAAGTTGGCTTAGAGGGCATAGAATGTATGACGTGTTGATATTATCATATTTTCAGAGGGTAGAGTGATTGAGAAGGCAGAGAGCAAGTAATGTGTGAAAATGCTCAAAGTTTGAGAATCCATTGATAGATGTGAAATTATAGAAGAAAAGTGTTCAGATGCTCAAATTTGACAGGTGGGTAGCTATGAAGGCAAAGAACATATGTATTGATATGCTAAACGTTTGAGATGACTGTGAGAGTAGGCGGCGGTTAGTGCTAAATGACGTGACATAAGATGGTGATTAGATGTCCTTCTTCGCCTATGCAACATAAAATGTTGGTCTCATTAGTGGTCTTACTTTATTATGCTTCATGTTCCAATCGTCTACAAGGTAATCTATTCACTTGTAGACGTGTAAAGATTTCGAGTTTTCGACCAATGTGAAGCCAGTCCACCATTACGTTTGACCTACTTTCGTAAAATATGTATCCAAAGACTTATAAGGACGGTTTACGCAGCACGGGAGGAGAAAGACTAACGTCTGGTCAGGCCAAAATATACTGATCATACATGTTAGTCAGGCAAAACATATTGGTCAAGACCCTCACCTCGACTTCCTAGTAGCCCTCCCTGAAAACGAGCTATTTTCATGGCATCCTGGCTTACGAGGTGAGGGATAGACGCGATCCCCGTAGTAGTGAGTGATACGCAGATGCCGGCAAGCATAGCACAACCACCTGGGGGACCCCGGTCCCTTTTTATCAGCACGCTCGGGATGTGAGGAAAGCAACTGCAACCCGCCACTTAACGGATTTTTCAGGGCGCACAAAAGAGTAATCTACTCATTGTGGGCATTCGCAAACAACAAAGCAGCATAATTTTTAATGATGAAAAAGCTGCCAGATCCATTATAACCTTCTTTAGCAAACTGTTACAACATACTCGGAATGTTGAATGGTGCTCTTATATTTACCACCCCTAGTACCATTCGAACCTTTTTCTTGTGCTATGTTGCTGCATATTCCTAAATAGTATGTATTTTTTTCCAATAAACATTCAGCTATCGACTAATATATATATATAGATCATCTAGCATGTCCTTTGCAGAACGTCGCTCCCATCACATCTCGTCTGAAATAAACTTGATCTCTTGCCAAATCTCCAGCCTGCTCCAGAGTCATGTCCAAGCATTCCTGGACATCTTGGTGCCATCGCCATCTTGGTGTGACTCTGCCTCTCGTACCCGGCACTATATCTTCCTCTACCGTTCTCTCAAGGCCGCTGTGTCCTTTGATGTGTCCAAAGTATTTCAAAACACAAACACACACACTAACTCAAATACACACACAAATGCACACATATTCACACACACACACATGCGCGCGCGCATATACAGAGTTCAGACCTAATACAACGTGTCCTGTTAAAAGAAAATCCGCTTTTAATGCAATGTAAGCGTGGTTTCCCAAATTCTAATAAGCTTAAATGTGTTTTGAAAGAAAGTCAGTTTTGAATGTCTGATTTATTCTAAACACGCTTTCAAACTTTCACGTTTTGACCAGACACGGAAACTTTGTTCGTTTTATTTGTGCATGAAAAGATAAATCTGTTATAAAATACATTTTTTTTGGTAACAAAAGTATCTTGAAATGTCCACATCATAACTGATACAAGATACTCATTCTCCTTTTAATCATGTCCTACAGCTCGTGACGTGTCCCTCAATGTAGTCCTCGCTGCGCGCAGGGTCGACCAAAACGTGATATATTTCTCGCAGATTCCCTCCCAGTTATACGATTTAAGGGCTCGAATTAAATCGTTAATCTGATACACGAAGACGCTCGATGAAACAGTAAACAAACGTTAATTATTAAAATTTAAAAAAATAAAACACTTTACAGTTCGTTTGTCACAGTAGCTGAAGCCAGAACGTTTAATTGTGTTCATTGATAAAGAAACCGCAAAGCATCTCGCCATTTGTTAACATTAATTTAAAGCGCATGAGCTGCAGTGGTTAGTGACCCATAGCTGACTGCTAGCGTCAGGGCCAGCGAACCATAGCTGCCAAGACCCTTATATACCTCCACGTGGTGATCCTGGATAACAGGCTGCAGCAGGGCAGACTGGCTAAGGAGAAGGGATCGAAAAGGGGACTAAAAAAAATACTTGCTGAAGTCGGATGTGTTGGACCGAAAGGTGCAAATATCGCAGTCAAGCTGTAAAATACGACACAACGCATTCCGTTCTCTGGACTACATTCTGCTATTTAAGCCCTTTCAGGGTTTGGTAGCGGGAGATTGATAACGACCGAAGCCAAGCTAACATTAATTTATTCTCATTGGTCGAATGAATGCAGAGTGCATTGTTTTCCTTCCTTTCGAATTTTAGACACGAAGTTAATTTTAAAACACGAATGTAACTGCCAAATGTCTATATATGAATATATATATATATGTATATGTATGCATATATGTGTTTGTATGTGTATGAATATAACATAAGCAGATCTTGGTATCTATATGCAGTCATGCAATATTGTGTGTGTGTGTGTGCGCGTGTATGTGTGTGTGTATGTGTGTGTGTGTGTGTGTATGTGTGTGTGTGTGTGTATGTGTGTGTGTGTGTGTGTGTGAATGGAACAAACTTACACGTTTGTTGTATTTGTGAACTCTTTACAACACAGGTATTGGTGCCTTAAATACTGAGATGTACAATACATCGATACAAAATAGAAACGTGATTTATTTATCCTTATTTTACATTGTTTGCTGTTGAATTCCCGCGACGAGTAATTCCACTCTTTTTTGAGTGAAGCTGAAAAGAACGTTAGGTGGCGGGATAATAACTTTTCTCACACCCCGAGCCTGCTGAGGAAGGTGGACCGGGTCCTCCATGCTGTTGTGCTATGTTATACTTCATCTGCGTGTAGCTCACTACTACGTGGATCACATCAATCGACATTTCGTTAGCCTCACTGCTTTGAAAACAGCCTGTTTGCAGGCACTGCTACATAGACGATAAATGTGGTCTTGGTCAGTATATTTCGCCTGACCCTGACGCGACGTTCTGGTCAGAAGTTCGTGACTGACCGGAACAGCGTCTCAGTTGCCCTGTTATTCTATGTAGTATCACAATTATCGGGCCCATAAAGACATGCAAACATGACAGTAGATTTAAGCTGAATTCAGAAAGATCGACACACACACGCTCACACACACACACGCCCACACGCTCACACGCTCACACTTGGTTGCTTTGCTTTTTTTTGCACCAAGTCTAGACGGTTAATTAATATCAAGAAATTTCAAAAACTTCAATTTAAAAAACAATAGTTTTGCTAGAACTTAGAACTATGCAATATCCTCTTTAGTAGCCATTAAGGACATTCTTGGCACGTGGCATGTGATGGTCCAAATCGTTTCTGTCTGTTTACCACTCGGTTGATACATACAAGGTGTGTTCACAAAGTACCCGACTTTTGAGCCGGAAAATACAATTACTCACTTGGAGGTTTCACAACCTAATCCCACACACTTCTCCCTGCGGCCCCGATATGGGTGAAAGTATTTCAGGAAGGCCAGCTGGGTTGTCGCATTGGGCATAATGTCATTTCGTGGCTCAAATCGGGTCCATTTCAGCTGAATCTCCAGCTTGGTTAAAAAAGTAAGTCCTTTTACAGAACGTAGCTTCTTACAACCGCCACCTATTAGGCTGTTATAAGTTTCTTGTGTGCAGTATGTTATGTTGCCATTACTTTCCTTTCGTGGAGGAGCATTCGCCCGAGAAAAAAACCCAGCGTCTGCCAAACTGGACACTAGTGGGAATCGAACCTTGAACGTTGCGATTGTGAAAACCGAGCGAGTTTCACCCCTAGGCCACGCAACCTGCTTGATTAGCAGCAACAAATAGCAAGAAGTTAGCAAACCAGAGGAATGTTGTGTTTGGCCAAGAAAGTACGAATCAGATGCGAGAAATGGGTGGGTGCGATGTCATGATGGAGCTGCCAAGTTTATGTTGTCCACGGTCCGGTCATTTGCTTTGAACAGCATCACTAACGAAACAGATGACCTCCGGGTAGTACTCCTTGGTAATGTTTTGACCTTGTGTTTGTGACCTGGTGCGTTCTCGTGATGCACAACCCCACGAGAGTAAAAGAAACCTGTCAACATGACTTTGACATTGCGTCATTTTGTGGTGAATGAAGACCTACTGAAATGCTGACTGCCATCGACTAACGCAATATGTGGCCGGGGAAAACGGTCTCCAATGCTTCCCTTAAGAGGACAACACCCATATTTCATTTGTTTCTGCTGAAAAAAAATGAAGGTCGGATACTGTTTGAACACACCTTGAATACATATATCTGTTGCACAATCCCAACGAACCGGTTTCGAATCTTGTTGTGGTCCAGTTTGACAAACATTTGGGTTATTTTCTCTGTGCGATGCTCTACCGTGCACCCCACCGTACTGCACACCTGCCAAGAAACTTATAACAGCCAAATAGGTTGTAAGAAGCGACGGTCTGTAAAGTTACACATATAATATGTCTATATACACATACACACACACACACACACACAGCCGCACGCACATACACACATTCACATGCATTTAGAGGCAAGCATGAGGCCATCGAAAATCATGGCCCCTAATGACAAAGACTTTCTTCTCTCCAAATAGTTTACAATAACTGTCCAGGAAAGAATAATGTCTCTGCAGCGAATGTACATTTATCTGCCCAGTTTTCTGCTGCGCGGATTCTGGTACATGTCGGCTTTCCATTACCCGCTGTCTGTTACAGACAGCCTAGTAAACTAATTCTTATACGTCTTTGCTTAACTACGATGTGAGTTCTTTCTGTTATATTTATTGCATTTGTTAAATAAACTTATATTTGTTGAAACTGTAAAATGCTTTCATTGATTATTTGTAGTTTCTCTTATTTATTTACAACTGAAATCTAAAGTTCAGATTCTGCATCGGCTGATTGTCCCCATTGATCACAGGCCAATTAGGCAAAACATAAATCTAAATACGCTTCCTCCTAAAAGGTGAATCGAGGTTGACAATATAATTCTTTTATACTGCTTAACTAGCAGATCGTGTTCTACGATAGCGATGGCAGGGTACAGGTTCTTCAGCTCGTCACCTGGAACAGTTGTTGGATCAGCTGAATAACTGTATTAATTTTGAGAAAAAAATTAGGACAACAAAATGCAGTCGAGTCAAAGATAACACCGTAAGATTCCTAGCAACCAGAAGACGGCTCAAGGTCAATGTGCTTATCAATTAAATCGAAGTGTTCGAGATCGATAAGCTGATTAGACACACATTAAGGAAGGTAATGAACAACATATATTACAGAACTTGATCAAAGTGACTTGGAAAAACAGTACGGTCAAGTGTCAAAAAGATCTTGACCAGTCAAAAATGTGTCTCAATGCTCTAAAAATAAACTCACCCGGATGCCACCACTTTGACGGAGAGAGCAAAAGTAAAAGTTTAATAAAGATTCTACACTGTTCTTTTCGTATCTAAGTATGGGTCAAAATAAATGAAGAAAAAACAACATGTACGATATTTTCCCTTTCAAATAAACCCCAGAACACCAAAATAAGTCTTAACGGCAACTATCTGCGGCCGAACGACAATCCAAACTACTTGGGCGTCACATTTGATCGGCGCATGACATGGAAAAGTCAGATCGAGAGAAGCCGAATGAGAGCCAGACAAAGAATGGCAATCATGAGGAAACTTGCTGGCACAAGCTGGAGAGCAGACGAAATAATACTAAAGAAACTGTACACTGGAAGAGTGAGACAAGTTCTCGAGTATGGCATTGCGGCATGGGCAACAGCAACAAAGGCGAACTTTGATAAAATTAGCAAACTTCAAAACCAAGCCATGAGAGTTATAACAGGAGGCATGAAGTCAACGCCAATTGTAGAAATTGAAAAGATTACGAATCTGCAATCCATGGCCGACAGAAGAGACTGCAAAGCCCAGCAGCAAGCAGAGAAACTAAGAAGACTGACAGACTATCCAATGCAACAGAGACTAAATAGATTTGGAAAAGGGAAACTAAAGCGGAGAAAATTTGCAGAAATAGCCAAAGCAAAGATGAGCGAAGACCCTATGAACACCATAACAACACCAACGCCCATCCCTACTGTACGCAAACCCACATGGAAGCAACATATCATTCCGGAGGTGGTAGAAAATATACCAGGTATTAGAAATAAGAACAGCCAGACTGAACAAGAAAGGAGAGACATAACCCTGAGGTACATAGCGGAAAACTACCCAAGCATGGACTGGACCCATGCATACACCGACGGTTCTGTAACAAACACAACACAGAATGGAGGAGCAGGGGTATTCCTGAGCCTACCAAATGGTAGAAAAATAACACTGTCAGTGCCAACTGGAAAATACTCAAGCAATTTCAGAGCGGAGGCAGAGGCCCTGAAGGCTGCAGTAGAAGCAATGCTGACAGGCGAAAGCAATGAAAGCAAGATAGTCCTGTTTACAGATGCCCTGGCCGTGGTTACAGCACTAAAAAGCCAGAAAAATACTGAATTAATGATTTAAGAGCATTACTCTGTCAACTATGCCAGCAGTCCACACCAAAAAGAGTAGTGGTACAGTGGGTCCCATCCCATTGTAACATCCAAGGCAACGAGGAGGCAGACAGACTGGCAAAAGAAGGTGCAAGACTACCACAACCAGATTCTAGTGTGACCTACGAAGAGTCCAAAAGGTTTATTAGGGCCAGATACATGGCCAAATGGGAAACAGGACATACTGGCTACACAAATATGTATGGCTTCTACCAGTTGAACAGAAGAGAGCAGGTCGTGGTCTTCAGACTCCGCACAGGCCACAACAGACTGAGGTACCATCTATTCAATAAATTGAAGACATGTGACACTGACGAATGCACCTGTGGAACAGGGAAAATGACCGCTGAACATCTGCTGCAAAATTGCCCGACATACGAGGACCAGAGAAAGCACACGTTGCCATCACCAGTGGCAACACTAGACAAGCTCTATGGCAGTGTCGACAGCCTCAGGATGACAGCTGCTTTCTTCGAACAAATTCAAGTTGACGTCTGCCGGCGTACGAAGAAGAAGAATCCCACGCGTGCCCAGTTTGACAGACATTGTTTTTTCCCGCTCCTCCGCCTACGGAAAGTAACAGCAAGAAACTTATAACAGGCAAATAGGTTGGCGGCTGTGAGAAATGACGTTCTGTAATGGACATGCTACTTACTTTTTATTATGCCTAAAATATAATAAACTGTGTACGTGTTCCAGTATGAGATCGCGTATTCTTATCTGCAAATGTGGTGTCCTGTCTATTTAGTGAAGAATCACTGTTGTTATTGTCTTGATATTGATGTACAATCCACACTTTTGATTTAAATCTTGTATTCTAGAAACTTAAAAAAAAAAACTTTAAAAAACTGTCATACATTTTCCCCATTGCTGCGGTAGTCGAGGTGTTTTAAAGGTTGAGAACTACACATACAACTTAACAGCCACTTGAATAGAATCCAACTAGAACATGCTTCAGAGTGCCGGCTGTGCACACATCCCTATGAAACTGTTGAACATCATCTTTTTGAATGCCCGGCGCTTGCCGGTGTTAGGAAAGAACTTCTTCCTCCGAGGTCAGACAAATGGAACACTGTGTACGAAACTAAACATCAGCTTACAAACACTTGCAGATACCACTACATGGCATTGGTCCAAAGGGCAGGAGCGCATAGGCCGCTGTATTAATAACCAACCAACCAAGGTTGAGGACTATAGACCGCTTCGCCACTGCTGTCGCCACGTCGTGTGCTGGCTATGTTTATTTATTCCACCCCCCCCCCCCCCCCCCAACAGAAAAACAACAAATGCCATACCAGGGATTCGAACCGCTGTCCTCCTTGTCGGCAGGCAGGCCTCGAAACCATTCGGCCAAGCGCTCTAGACACTAGCTCCTGTAAATCATATTCATCTCCAGGAAAGAGACAGAAAGGGCAGCTCGAAACCGAACTGGCTCGAGGAAGGCTAGTTAGTTTTAGTTAGTTAGTTTTAGTTAGTTAGTTTTCTTTAGCCTTGTGCCGTTAAGCATCGTGTAGAACCTAAGTCGTCTATCCTGCGCCAAATGCGTCCCTGTCACTGCACAATCACTCAAATGTCATATATCCACCTACCTCGCGGCCGCCCTCTTGCCCTGTAGCCAAATCTACCAGCATTGTACGACATCAGTGGAAGTTAATGAGGGCGCATTCTCATGAGATGACTAAACCAAATTAATTTTCTATCTGGAAATGTATTCGACACAAGACGTAGTGCCGACCACACATGCCCATACTGTTGCCCAATAGCCTATGCCACGAAAGGAATGACGGGCATTGAGGAAGTTGTATGTACTGTATGTGCTGTGCAGCCTTTTGATGGACACACATAAGTTTACTTTTCTTTTCGGGCCATTTATATACACCTCTCAACGTCGCACGTTGTATCATCGAATTTGGGGACTGAGAGGTTTCGAGGTAAGACATCGACCTCAGGTGCCAGAGGTCGCGGGTTCAAATCATGGTGGAGACCGGTTTTTTTTCACGTGGATCTTCTGGTGAAAATTCCGCTGATCTCTGGGTAGTGAGATCGGACTCCCGTGTTCAGTGTCGAGCACGTTAAAATCCGAAAATAGTAGGAATAACGGCCGGTGCCCGGACTAAATTCAAAACGTTCTAGTTGAAAATCTATTCCAAATTATTTGTACCTTTCCCCAGGCCTAGTACGCCGCAGACAATTAAAAATACCTACGTATAGCCGAATAGTTCGACTACCTGGTATCAACATGCCTTTTTCAATACCAGGATTCCAAGTATTCCAAGCAAGCTTAACCGGCCATCCATGACTTAACCATGGCCGGCTTTATTTATTTATGATGTTAATAAAGAAGGATATGACTTAAGTTAAAGGCCGCTCACCTGGCAAAATTCAAAATTATTTGTAAAATCTTCCCAATCTATTACGGGATTCTCGCCGTAGCTAAGGAGTTTGTGCATTGTGCTGAGATTCTGCAAAAAATTTGGAGAAGAGCACTTCAATTTGAATGATCAAATTTGGAAAAAAAGATAACTAAAATGCTAGAACAGTAGAGCCTCAAACTGAACACAAAGAGGTTTGGAATTCCCCTTATTCTAAAAATAAAATCAGGTTAAATACGGAAGTACCCAATAATAAGGCTACAAATCTACAATAACAATAATAGTTGTACTTCTTTCAACATAACAACCGTACACATATGTACATATCACAAACAAACACATACACTCACTATCTCATCTGTTAGCGAATGGCAGTGTGAACAGTGAGATGAGTGTGAGTGTCACATAATCTGGAAAGATATTATTGTAGGAACAGATGTTGAACAGGAGTGGGAAAGTTTTAAAACAGTTCTAGAAACGCTAAAAGAGGAATGTGTTCCATGTAGAGAGGTAAACCCCAAGCGTAAAAAGTGGATAACTAGATTTGTAGTGAAATGTAGAAGAGCAAAAAATAAAGCATGGAAAAAATATATAGAGGCAGGTAAATCAAAAGAAACATATGTAAAATATTTGGACAAGCAGAACATATCTCAGAAAGCGAATAAAACAGCAAAAATAGACTTTGAAAAAAAACTTGCTCAGAGGATCAAGACTGACAGTAAAAGCTTCTTTTCTTATGTTAGAAATAAACAAAGAACGAAAGACAAAGTAGGCCCTCTCATAGACAGTACAGGGAAAATAATAAGTGAGAATAGAGAGGCTGCTAATCTGCTTAATCAGTACTTTGGCACAGTCTTCACAAAGGAGGACTGCTCCGAGATCCCAGAGCCTATAGATATTTTTCAAAGAGACATGGATACAGCGGGATTAAGATCAATCTGTATTACAGAGGAAATGGTTTTTAAAAAATTGGAGGGGTTGAAAGTGAATAAATGTCCAGGTCAAGATGGTATTCACCCAAAATTGCTGTATGAAATTAGAAACCAACTAGCAAAACCATTGGCTATATTATGTTCTCAATCACTTACAAAAGGGATTGTTCCACGGGATTGGAAAGATGCAGGAGTGATCCCCTTATTCAAAAAAGGCAAAAAATCAGATCCGGCAAATTATAGACCGGTGAGTTTAACGAGCATAGTCTGTAAATTGTTAGAGTCAATAATCAAAGAAAACATTGTAATGCATTTAGAAAAATTTAATCTAATTAGAAATAGTCAGCATGGGTTTACTAGAGGGAGATCATGCTTAACAAATCTATTAGAATTCATGGAGGAGGTTACTAAAATCATAGATAAAGGGGAGCCAGTGGATGTTATTTATCTAGACTTTGCAAAGGCCTTTGATAGAGTACCTCATCAAAGATTATTTCGAAAGTTAAAATCACATGGAATAGGTGGCGAAGTTGCCAAATGGATTGAAAATTGGTTAACAGGAAGAAGGCAGAGGGTGGGCATAAATAAGGAGTACTCTGAGTGGAGTGAAGTGAAAAGTGGTGTGCCACAGGGCTCGGTTTTGGGACCAATTTTGTTCTTGATATATATAAATGATTTGGACATTGATATGAGATCCATGATTGCAAAATTTGCTGATGACACAAAACTATGCAGTAGTGTCTCATCTAAAGCGGAAGTGGATATATTGATGTCGGATTTAGATAAAATTCGAGAATGGTCTGTAAGCTGGCAAATGGAGTTTAATGTAGATAAATGTACAGTCATCCACATGGGTAGATCCAATATGGAACATAAATACAGAATGGGAGAAAACAATATTAGAAAGATAGATAAGGAAAGGGACCTAGGGGTTATAATAGATCATACAGGAAAGGTGAGTGAGCAAGTTAAGGTAGCAGTGAAAAAGGCAAATGCAATGTTAGGTATGATAAAAAGAAATATTAAACATAGGAGCAAGGAAGTGATCGTCAAACTGTATAAAGCTTTAGTTAGACCTAGATTGGAGTACTGTGTACAGGTGTGGAGTCCTTATCATAGAGGGGACATAAACATGCTAGAAAGAATACAAAAAAAGAGCGACAAAGATGATAGTTGGATTCCAGAATTACAGTTATGAGGAACGACTCAGAAAAACAGGCCTACAGTGTCTCGAAGAGAGAAGAATTCGTGGTGACTTAATACAGGTTTATAAGATGATCAGAGGAATTGATAAATTAGACTATAACAAGTTTTTTAAAATACAGCCACCTACAATAACACGAGGGCATAGCTACAAGCTGATTAAAGAGAGGTCCAGGTTAGATATTAGGAAATATTTTTTTAGTCAGAGAGTGGTGTCTGCTTGGAATGCATTGCCAGGGGAGGTGGTGGAGGCAGGGACAGTTAATGCGTTTAAGAATAAACTGGATGCGCATAGATTTTAGAGCAAGGTGATGTAAATGTAACTGGTTGTATACAGACTCTGCAGGGTCTTCTAAACCAGTATAAAGACGTTAAGTTAAGTTAAGTTAAGTTAAGTTAAGTTAAGTCACCTGTGGAGTTCAGTGTTTTTTGTATCACTATCAAAATCACTCTACTCAGGACCAGGTTATCAGTATCAGTATCACTATATATATATCAATCAGTGTTGCTGAAAGTGAAAAATGAACGCACTTTCGCATCCGGCATATGATACCGGATACGCGTACGGGAGACATACGAATGATACGCCATAATACACAAACGATAAACTATAAACCTACAAAACATAAACTCCAAACAACTTGAAAGTTGTACTTCGTTGTTAAGTTAGGGGCTTAGACTATCAATATCATAATCATGATCATCAAAAATAGAAATAGACCTTACCTATGCCATAGGCTATGATGGTTGTTGATTTCTGATTTCCTCTGCCAGAGTTGATGTATATTTCCTATACCGCGTGTGTACGCTAAATCTTACTATTCTTAGGAACAGAGACGGTCAATATTCAATAAGCCATTCACTGTTCCAGTTGATTCAGTGGTGAGTGACATTATTTGTAATACTAATACTAACGACTAACGATTGTAGAACCTCACAATGTTTTTGTCCAGTTGTAGTATTTACAGTATTTAGTAATTTCACTATCACTTTACATACTTACAATTACATTACAATTTTGTACATCCGTTAACATCCATATTTACTGGAGATAGCAAGTTGTCTCAATTTCTTCTTGATTTAAAATCAATCGTAACGGTAAAGCTACTTTTACTTCTAGCACTCTGCACTGAGATTAACGAAGTATTTGACTAGTACTAGTGACAGTGTATTTACATTTTCTACAAAGCTCACGTAGGAAAAGAGAGAATAATAGTATTAATACTGGTCTCGTGGAGACAAATATCAGGTAAAAGTGAAAGCTGTATAGAGATAAAATTGCTTATAAACAACGGTGTCCTTTGTAAGAGAAACCGGAAACTTGATCTGAAGATGAACGAAGAAAAAGAAGAAGATATCGCACTAGAGCTCTAGTTGTTAACATTACTATTTTCTTGTTTCCTTTATTAGCTGACTTTAAAAAGCCCAGACATGTGCCACTATGTTCTGCTTCAAAGATGTTAGGAAATACTTTTTTAGTCAGAGAGTGGTGAAAGTTTAAAATGCATTGCTACAGAAAGTAGTGGAGGCAGGGACAGTTAATGCATTTAAGAATAGATTGGATGTTCATAGCTTTTAGAGCAAGGAAATTTTAAATGAAACTGGTTGTATACATACTCTGCAGAGTCTTCTAAACCAGTATGAAGACGTTAAGTTACATGCATTCCTTTATATTTTATTATTGCTTCAAATGTTGTTATCAAAACACAGATGTTTATAATATCATTCCTCCTAGACATTGCAGGCTTGTTTATTATGTGATTTATGTAGACTTCAAATGCAGCAGAGGTCTTATTCTGCCATCGCCAGTAAGGGGTATTCAATTCCATATAGGGAAATGTTAAGACAGAACAGGATCTGAAAAATGAAAAGGTCCTGTGGAACATAAATTTCTTTTGAGATATTTTCAAATAAGAATGAGATTTAAAAAAAAACATTTCTGGAGGAGGGTTGGTACAATACTGTTAATACACAAAA
This sequence comes from Ariolimax columbianus, assembly GCA_036924085.1. Classification (NCBI taxonomy): domain Eukaryota; kingdom Metazoa; phylum Mollusca; class Gastropoda; order Stylommatophora; family Arionidae; genus Ariolimax; species Ariolimax columbianus. The sequence goes on along the minus strand of JAVGWX010000015.1, from coordinate 43,942,130 downwards.
AGACATTTGGGGGAGGGTTGGTACAATACTGTTAATACACAAAAAGACATTTGGGGGAGGGTTGGTACAATACTGTTAATACACAAAAAGACATTTGGGGGAGGGTTGGTACAATACTGTTAATACACAAAAAGACATTTGGGGGAGGGTTGGTACAATACTGTTAATACACAAAAACATATTTGGGGGAGTCTTGGTACAATACTGTTAATACACAAAAAGACGTTTTAAACTAAATAATACACAACATGCTTTTGTTATACTGTTCATTTATTTCCTCAGCCAGATGAGCCACACAAGCCTGAGACAAGTGAGTAGAGCAAACGATAGATTGAAACAACTTAATCATTTACTCGTCCCTTTTTATTAATAGATTCTGCAACAACCCATCGTCACTGATACCTATTTCGAGTAATCTTCTTCAGCTATATCAATGAAACTCCAGAAGCCAGTGGCTTTCTATTTAACTAATTTTTGGCCTCTCCAATGACCAATATTCTTTCCTTAAAGGATTTAAAATCCTGCAAAGGTTTTGCTTATACTGTTAGAATTTGTTTATGTTCAGAAAACATGTCCCATCTAGTATCAATTTATCTCCTTAATTTTCTTGTGTATCATGATCTTTGCTACAAGTTATTGTTTCTTCTTCTTCTTCGTCGTTTGTCCGGAAACTCCCGTAGCCAAACCCTGAAAAGGGCTTTGCATGTAGCATGATGTTGTCTGGAGAACGGAATGCACTGTGTTGTAGTTTACAGCTTGACTGCAATATTTGCACCTTTCGTTCCGACACATCCTACTTCAGCAGGAATTTTTGGGCACCTGGTTAGCCTTTCCTCTTTGGTCCCTTCTCTTAAGCCAGTCTGTCCTATTGCAGCCTGTTATCCAGGATCACCACATGAATGTGTAGAAGGGTCTTGGCAGTTCTGGCCCTAAAATGCAAGTAGTCAGCTTTGTGTCGCTGACCGCTGCAGTTCATGCACTGCTCAGCATCTTGATCCCAAGTTACTGTTTGCTATTACATCTGGTTTTTAAAAAAGTTATTTAAATCCGGTGTATTATTAGGGCAGAATCTGTATGTTAGTAGGTACCAAGTGTCCATATAATATGTCTCCACCATGGGCGTCATCTATTTATCAGTTTATTTCATGCCAAAAACTCTAGCATTCTTAGAAATAGTTAGTGTGCAGTCTCATTTATCATGGTTCCAATATGATATTTTTGTACGTGCATAACAAAGTTGAATAATTATTGAACGAAATATTGAGCTTGTTTATCCTAACTAAAGCTTGTGTTCAGCTTTTGTCTAATAGTGTGTCTTTACAATTTGTTAATCTTGATCAGAGGTACAAGAGAGTGCTAAAACCATTAGTGATAATGTCTACTGTGATAATGATATGGAAGCTTTTGAAAGTTATCACCTGTTGTCAGATCCCTATTCTACTTATCAAGAGGTATAGCTTGAATCTTTTGTTTGCTCACTTGAATATTTTTATGCTGTTTAGATATTTAGTTAATTATTATTTTAGTTTTGTAGCTATTCTGTTCTAAGTATACCTTTACCTATTTGTAGACATCTGTTACTGTTTTCATTAAAAAAGCTGCAGTTTAACCTTGCTAGGCACACATTTTTGAACCATTCACTCAAATATTTAAATAGTAGCTTCTTCTTCTTCTTTGTCTTTGATCAATTGATACTATGCTTCTAGCCCATGAGGTTCACTGCGTTTCAAAAATTCGCTGGTCCCCCACAACTTTTCAAGCATTGGCGCTCTTCATTGATTGTTTTATGAGTGGTTTTGGTTCTGTATAGCTCTGAATAGTTTGAATCTATAGTTGTCTTTTGGCTGATAAGAATAAATAGAAGCCTATATGAAACATTTGTATTACTTTACCTTCAGATAATTCTACCAGGATTGTTGCATGAATGAGATCATGTTGTAATTTCCTATTGCACTGTATGGTATTACCTATCATAAATGAAGTTATTAACAAGTATTATATAACCACAAGACTTAAATCCAGACATAGTTTCCTAAATTCAACAAAGCCCATACAGATTAGCATACAGCAATTTCCAGTAGTTGCCGTATCGAGAGATGGCACAAATTAATGCATGCCCCAGAGATCAAACGTTGGGAGGAACCTGCCACTATACATCATCAACCATACACAACATGGAAGTCACTAAACAAACTTTGAACTGGTGTATTGTGGTACAAGAAGAACATGAAGAAATGGGGATACACAGATGTTGACACATGTGATTGGGGTGCAATACAGGACCTAGACCACCTGATGACCTGAACCAACCTCCAGGAAACATGCAATAGGTGTGACATGCTGGAGGTAAATGACAGGGCAATCCATGTCGCTGGATACTGGATGCATGCTTTATGACAGAATGCTTGAACACAGAAAGTAAGTAAGTAAGTATAAAAATAATATTAATGATAGTTACTTATTGCAAGCAAATATGGCTACATCATCATATTATTGCTGCGGAATATGTGTTCTCTGATGGCTGTAAAGACCCATCCTGGAATGGTACATGATGTCACATTCAGGGCAAACATGCAGGGAGCCGGCAGTGGAATCATTATGAGTATTGTTATTTCGGGCAGCATGCTTTCGCTGAGCACCTTCCGTGATACTAGCTAGCTCGCCAAGTGGTACAGTAGTGTGCAAGCATCTCCCAGGAAGTGATGTCAATATTTAAACATTGCAGAGACATTTTCAAGGAAAGAAACTTTACATGTTGTTCGAATGCCAATTAAACGCTGGTGTTTTAGTTCATTATGGATGCCGCCTGGTCATGGATTTGCCTGGAGTTCACACTAGTCTATGACTTACACTTGTATATATGGAAACGTGTCATTGTTTTCCATTTGGACTGGTTAATTCATTCGTTTTTGTGTGTTTTCCTCCTTCCGATTATCCTAGCCTGGACATCGGCATATGAAATAGCACTACACTTAAACCTGTGTCGTATTTTCACAGTCTAGTTCATGCAGCGAATTTCATGAGATTGGTGCCCTTACCCTAGCTGCAGACAACGTTGGTTTTTGTGTGACTGAAATTTAGACTTGACTATAATGAACTAGAACCCGGAGAGAAGCCCCTATAACCTCTTGAGGTAATGGGAAAGTCACAACACACTATGATAGATGCCATCCCCCTCCGCTGTCTTGCGTTATACCTGTTTACAGATGCGGCATTGGGAGTAAACTCTGAAGAAAAATCTGCATCCAGTGCTTTCTCCAGTCGTCTTGATAAAATCTTACCACTGGCCAAAGGTGACCAGACAGTGAGGTTGCCAATAATCGCAGTTTCTTCCTCACTTGAATCCAAATCATCACGTAAGTCACCCATTTCAGCAGACACAGCAAGAGAAAAGACTACCCACATGGCTGAACAAAGAAAGTAGTCTTCATCACATGTGATGGATGAACATCATGTATGAAATATTGAGATGTTCATGTCATGAGTTAAACAAATTGTTCTGTACACTACATTTGTCCACAAAGATTTATTCCCTTTTTTTTCCAAGAGTATGTTAACCTGTTAGCAATTAGATTTGTTGAAGCAGTAAATCTCTGTTCTGCTGTTAACTCTGGTTGCAGTGGAATTATGGCACCAGTGTTTTATCAACGGGGGGATCTTCTATTATTAACTAACTACAGTACAGAGCCTGTGCGAGCAGGGGACATCATTGTAATCCGGCCCGAAAACAGACCCCTGTATGTTACCAGGGTGATGAAAGTGCACGAGAAGTGAGTGATTATCATTCCTTTGTATATATCTTCTATAGTTCATATGTATTCTGAATAGCTTATTGTTATTCTAAATAGTTCATATGTATTCTGAATAGCTGATTGTTATTCTAAATAGTTCATATGTATTCTGAATAGCTCATTGCTATTCTAAATAGTTCATATGTATTCTGAATAGCTTATTTTCATTCTAAATAGTTCATATGTATTCTGAATAGCTTATTGTTATTCTAAATAGTTCATATGGATTCAGAATAGCTTATTGCTATTCTAAATAGTTCAAATGTATTCTGGATAGCCTATTTTCATTCTAAATGGTTCATATGTATTTTGGATAGCTTATTTTTATTATAAAATGATTCAGAGCGGAACAAAAAAGCTAAAACAATCTGGAATAAAGAGCAAAACTGCAGTATACAAGAACTGAACAAGGGAAATTAGAAGAGAGATTATAAAGGACGAATAGCAAAATTTATTGAACACATGCAACAGGACAGAAGAGTTGCAAAGATAGGGGAAGGATTGTGTTGTGTTCAAAGAAATTAGAGCACTCACTGGTGAGCTCAAACCGTCACTGTATAAAAAACACAATGGTGATGATAATTAACTGATATAGTGTCTAAGACCCAGAACACAGAGCTAGAATCTACAATAGATTAGGTTTGACCAGCAATCCAAGGCTTGAGGAAAGAACAATCATCAGGATGTGATGATAAAGCGATTGAATTCTCACAAGCTGGTGGAGAGGTCAATATCAAGATCTACAATGCACTAGGTAAGGAGATCTAGCATAGCACAACATGGCCAACCACATGGAAAAGGTCTGTGTATATCCAACTTCCGAATAGTGTGTCAGAGTCTATGTGTATGACAAGGACAAGAATAGCACTACTGCCATACAGAGAGCATGTTGTAGGAGGTGACTAACTTTGTGACATGGCATAACACCGGCCATGGTTAGGTGATTTGTTAAGAGCAGCATAGATGGTGCCTAACAGGCTGCGGGTCTACTTTGCTTTAGTGTGAGTCTATTAAGATTGACTCTCACATCAGTTAACCACCCATAGGGGAGTAATAAGCTGCTCGAGTCTAGCCTGCTAAGCAGGAAATCTTCCTTTTAGCTACATCCATTTCACATCAGAGATGGCACCTGCACAGGGGCTTATGCGCCTAAATAAGTACATGTCGACTAAGACTAAGATATCCCACTCTCAAAGGCAGCAATCTGAAGTGATGCACTAACTACCCAAACATCGCTCCTATTAGTCATCCTAGTAAAATCCTCCTGTGAATCATAATGAAATGGTTAGAAAAAAAATCTACCAGAAAGTACCAATAGCTCAACCCAATTTTCGTCAGGGAAAATGCATGAACATTCTTAATATGGGAAATATTTTTGAAAAGGGCAGATAGTACAATGTCAACTTACACATCTGCTCTATAGACTATATACCAAGGCAACATGAAAAACGATAGCAAATCATGACAGATTTTGGAGTTTGTAAGAGACAACAATTAATGATCAGAATAGTCAGAGAGACATTGGACTGGTTCACAGTGCACAAGGGAGTAAGACAAGGATGCATACTCTTCCCTTATCTGTTCAATATCTATGCAGAAAACATAATGAGAAATGTCAAGAATGTCAAACAGTATAAAAAGTTCAACTGTTCATAGCCAGTGGGAATGAAATACCAGAGCTCACGCTAAAACTACCTGAGCCACTTCAGGTGGCTCATTATCAGTACCTATTTTTACACAAGCCACTTAGAGTGGCTTGTTATGTTAAATTTCTATTAGCAACGTTTAAAGAACAATTTTCTAAGATATGCAGATGATACAGTTGTCCTCTGGAAATGCAATGTAGAGCTGGAAAAAATTATCCTTTCAGTTAAACGACACAGCGTGGAACAAAATCTATTCATAAACATCGGCAAGACAATGAGTACTGACAAGGTGAAAACCAGACACAAAGTTACTCTAGAGAAGCAAACAGTTCAGAATGTCACAAGTTTTAAAATATCTTTATAATTATAATCAGCAACAGAGATTTTTAAAAAGTAATAAGGAGAAGAATGGACATGCACCACAGAGGTTAACTGAAATGATAAATGTATGGCAGAACATTATAAAAATTACAAACATTATGATCCTGTGGATTTGCATCATCCTGGTGGAAGCATATGGACGAGAGACATAGTCAACTATGCAAACCCTATTGAAGAAAATGAGAATCCTTTGAGCTAAAATGCTGCAGGTTGGGTGCTCAATGTAAAGTACCATGGATAGCGAAAAGAGAATTGCAGAAATTCAACAGGAGCTCGATATAGAACACAACTATCTACAGAATTACATCTAGGAAATACACATACCTTTGTCATATCAAATGTTTCAATGGCCTTGAACGAACAATACTCCAAGTATTGCACCTGGAGAAAGAGAGACAGACTGAAAAGATGGACAAGGGACATTGCAGAGGTTCTGGGGTTGACAGTGGCAGAGATGGAAGAGCTGGCCAGGGGTCAAGTGTCTTACAGATTGGCTGTCATGAGAGCAATGTTCTGCAAAGAATATGCTGCATGATGGTTATGATGATGAGTTCATATAGAAAGTTCTAGATAGTCTATTCTAAATAGATAGTTCTAGATAGTTTTTTCTAAATAATTCACTTGTGATCTGGATAATGAAAAAAAATTGTAGATAGTTCAAATGGGATCTGGATAGATTATTTTTATTATAGATTATTATATATATTTTATTATAGAATTTTAGTACCCTTTTCCACATGTGCCGAGGTCTTCCTCTAGTTTTGGGGTACCCAGAACACAAACTGTCCTTTGATGTTATTAGTAGCTTCTTTCAGTCATGACTGACTATAGGATGATGTGACCTTGGAGTGGTAACTCTCAGCTGACTTTTTGGTTTTCTTTCTCATTGTGCCATTGTCATTTCACTTCTTCATGGTACAAGAACTTCTTTTCACCCAGCATGTGGTGGCTCTTCAGGTCATATCTCCAATTAATGTTATTAGGAGGTCTCCTTAATGTGTGTTCTATCAAGTGGCATTGTCTCCTTCATATATCAAAATGCCTGTTTTTGCGAATGCCCACAATGAGTAGGTTACTCTTTTGTGCAGTCTGAAAAGGACATTAAGTGGTGGGTTGCAGTAGCTTTCCTGAGCATGCTGATGAAGGTAGACCAGGGTCCTCCAGGTGGTTGTGCTATGATTGGCTTCATCTGCATGTCGCTCAGTACTACGGGGATCATATCAATCACTCACCTTGTTGGCCAAGCTGCCATGAAAACAGCCCGTTTCCACGGAGAGCTACTAGGAAGCCGAGGTGAGAGTCTTGGCCAGTATGTTTTGCCTTATCCTGACTAACATGTCTGATCAGTATATTTTACCTGACCAGATGTTAGTCTTCCTCCCCATCTGCACCTACAGAAACACATAATTTACACATCACGTTTTTGCAAGAATGATGTTAATATAACAGCTGTTTGAGTATGTGCACAATATTTATGATATTGTCCACAAAAGAAAATAAAATAAGTAAGTGAGTGAGTCCACAATGGAAATAATTTCTTGCTGTTTGATGCTGCTCAAAAGTCCATAACTAAATGCAATTGGAAATACTTGAAAATATAATTAAAAGGAAAAACAGATACCAAATAGACATATCTTTGACATATAAAGGCTCACAAACAAACAAAATGAAGGTCAAAAGCAATGAACAATAACCACTGAACAAGAAAAAGTCATAATTATCAAAATTTCACTACCGCATGTACATTTTATCCTTTAACGGTACACATATCAAACTAAAGGTCTAGATTAGATATTATAAAATAATTTTTAAATCATAGAGTGGTGAATGCTTGGAATGCATTGCCACAGGATGTAGTACAGGCAAGGTCAATTAATACATTAAAGAATAGATTGAATGTGCATAGGTTTTGTTTAGATCAAGTAAATGTAATAGAAACTGGTTGCAAATAGACTCTGCAGAGTCTTCTAAACCAGTATAGAGACATTTAAGTGAAGTTAAATAAATAAATCAAAGATGACATAGTACTGAAGGTCAGTAGTTGATAAATATATACATATATGTATATATATATATATATATATATATATATATATATATATATATATATATATATATATATATATATATATATATATATATATATATATATATATATATATATAAGTATGGGGACATAGAGACCAGTGCTATTACGTGTATATGTTTTCAACTTGGTAATCTAACAGAGTCAATGGATTTACTGCATGAAAGTCTGCAGGAAAAAAATGCACATTTATTATTTGAGAAAAACAAAATAAATATGACAATTAAGGAGAAGTAAACACAGTGAAAATCAATGCTCTTGCTTGGAATACTTTGAATCCAGGTATTGTAACAGACATGCTATGCCAGCTGCTAGGCTATTAGTAGTATGTTATTTTTGTTCAATTTTTACTCCCTGTGGCTTACTAAGCTGGGTAGATTGTGTATTGGAAAGTAAATTCATTACTTTTAAGAATTCTGCCGGAACAATGGCAAACAACATACTTGTATCGATTTTCAACTGCCCAGAGTTGTTTTTTACATGTACAGAGAGTACATGGGACTTCTGAGTTTTTTGGCAATCTTCAATATAGCTACTCACTGATCTCACCTCCCTTGAGACCAGAGGACGTTTGAAACTTGTGCTTTTGAAACCCCCACCATTTCACACTTTTGTTTTATGAGAGGCAAGTTGCTTTACCTCTCAGTTATAGTGGTCCCCTGTTCTAGCATAATACATATTGATAAATTAATCATTAGTTCACCTTAGCATTTAATTGATACCTTTGTGTATTCATTCTTTCATTTCTGGCTTTTGTAGATGTGTGACAATTTTTTGTGTACTCTTGTCATTGATTTGTCTAGTTTTGTTGCTAATCTCTATCTATCTTCAGTCCACTTATGTCGTTAGATGTCGTAGGGAGGTGTGACCTCATTTGTTTCATATTTTTTGGCAGACGAATATCCGCTGGTGTGCCAGGTTAATCCCAGCATATGTTTACCCCTGGAATATACAATCGTCTATTTTTGGTACTGGTGGTGGTGGAAGTGTAAATTAGATCCACAGCCTGTCAGGCGCCGCCATCTATGCCGCTCCGCTAACCACATAACCAAGACCTGATGTTATAGCCACACACTCTGTAGGGTGAGAATTTCTAGAATAATTTGTTGCTAATTGCATTACTAATACATGTTGATATATTTCTTAGAAAGGATGGCGCTGTGAAATTGTTGACAAAGTCAGATGAAAATATTGTTGATGACCGAGGATTGTATTCAAAGGGACGGCTATGGCTGGAAAGAAAGGATATAATTGGCAAAGCAAAAGTGTGAGTTTTAGTGTTGTTTTGAAAGTGACTGCTGTTGTTGTTTTGTAATTTAGATGCAATATGGCTTTTGTTTTTCTGTCCAATGCCATGTTATGGTATCTACCTGTGTTTTTTAATTTGTTGTTTAGGTCCATGTAAAGAATTCAATTTATCTGACTTTATACAAAGTAATATGTCTCTTCTTCTTCATTCTTCTACATTCGTTCTCACTCTCCCGCTACCAAGCCCTAAACAGGGTTTTTCAAGTAGCAGGATATAGTCCGGAGAACGGAATGCATTGTGTTGCTAGTTTACAGATAGACTGCGATATTTGCATCTATAGGTCCGACACTTCCGTCTTCGGCAGCAAATATGTCTCTAACATTGGTGAGCACTAGCACTCTCTTTTACTCTAGAGTGTGATGTGTTTCAGAAACAAGTTAGGAAAATGTTATTGATATGAAATTGAAGCTATAGGTGAACAATTTTAAAGGAAGTTGAGATGAGAACTTAAAGTTAAAGGTGGAAACTTTAAGCTGAAGATGAGAACCTGAAATTAAAGGTGGAAACTTTAAGCTGAAGGTGAGAACTTGAAGTTAAAGGGGAAAACTTTAAGCTGAAGGCGAGAACTTGAAGTTGAAGGTGGAAACTTTAAGCTGATGGTGAGAACCTAAAGTTGAAAGTGGAAACTTTGAGCTAAAGGTGAGAACCTAAAGTTAAAAGTGGAAACTTTAAGCTAAAGGTGAGAACCTGAAGTTAAAGATGGAAATTTTGAGCTGAAGATGAGAACTTGAAGATACTAAAGGTGGATACTTGAAGCTGGACGTGAGAACTTGGCTTGGCTTCGTTCGTTCTCAATCTCCCGCTACCAAACCCTGAAAGGGCTTAAGTAGCAGAATGTAGTCAAGAGAACAGAATGCATTGTGTCATAGTTTACAGCTTGACTGCGATATTTGCACCTTTCGGTCCAACACATCCGACTTCAGCAAGCATTTTTTGAGTACCGGGTTAGCATTCCCTCTTCAATCCCTTTTCCTTAGCCAGTCTGCCCTGCTGCAGCCTGTTATCCAGGATCACCGCGTGGAGGTGTAGAAGGGTCTTGGCAACTCTAGTTCGCTGGCCCTGACGCTAGCAGTCAGCTATGGGTCGCTGACCACTGCAATTCATGCGCTGCTCAGCATCTTGATTCCATGTGACAACTTTAAGTTAGAGGTGGAAACTTTAAGCTGAAGGTGAGAACTTGAAGTTAGAGGTGGAAACTTGAAGTTTAAGGTGGTAACTTTAAGCTTAAGGTAGTTGTGATTAGTCTGTCCTACTACAAAGCTGCTTCCGATGAAAACCTGCAATTATTTTTCCTCAAACTTTATTTTGAATAATGGGGTGCAGCTGTATTTTTTTTCACATTAGTCTCCATTGGGTTTGATACAGAAACAAGTGCAGCTCAAGTTTGGGAGAGAATGTGAAGCTGGATAAGATGTATGCTGAAAAAAAACAACCTAGCAGTATAACCATGCTTGATTCTTGATTATTGATTCTAGGAACCAATATTTTCACACAGGGGACATATCCATCAGTGCCCCGTTCTCCGTCCAAGCAGCAATCCAAGCGTATATATACTCAGAGTCCCAGTCAGGTGTTGATTCCGTGTTCTTCTGATCTTTAAAGATACACCTTCTCCCTTAGTCACTCCCAAATCTATCATCCTCTGCACATATGCATTTTTGTGACCCTCTGTCTCTCGTCATCCCCATGTTGTTCACTACAGCGCGTCCCGCTACTGCATCAGCTCTTTCATTGCCCCAGACGCCTGCATGTCCCAGGCAGTAAATCCATGTGACATCTTGTATACCAGAGCTGTTCAGAAGCGTGGTCCACTCCCTTCCTTGCATGCACCGTTCTATCTTAAGGAGCATGCCCTACGAGTCTAACAATATCACTGCGCGTTTTCACCGATGGCATCACCAACCAAATCAGGGTCGCTCTTACTGCCTCAATCTCCATCCTCATACTCGATGTGACAGTGGAGTAGGTAGCTGATTTCTCCACCACCTCCTTGCCATTTTGGTAGCTGACAAACCCCAACCACACTTGTTTGCATCTCTGCCAGCGGAGCCATCTGTGTACAGAATTGGGTTTTGTGGTCCTGAGTGTTGCTGGATCAGCTCCTGAATTGAAGCTTCTATCCTAGTGCCGCCCCATTCGCAACACTCTCTGCTCAGTTGTATCACCACCCTTGTCAGGGGGCTCTCATTGCCCACTTCTACCTATTCACTACCTCTTCCCACTTCTTCCAATGCACAGACCCTCATCAGGGAGTCTCTGCCATCCACGACCTTCCTCTCTTCTTCTTCTTCTTCTTCTTCTTTCGTTCGCTTTAAAATATTGTCTATATCTGCAATGTTGTCTCTTGTATAAACTTCACTGTCTTTTGTAGTTCACATACAGGTCCATAAAGTTTCTCTTCCAGTGTTGTTTCTATGGGCCAGTGAGATTTTCTCTGTATATCATATTCGGGGCAGTTTTGCAGTATGTGCTCTGCTGTCTGGGGCGCCTGTCCGCATGTACACATGGCTGAGTTGCCAATCTTAATTTTTGTGTACATGTGGCTGCGGAGTCGGTTGTGTCCTGTTCTAAGGTCCTTCCTCTCTTAATGCTTGTGGTAGGAGATGAAGGGAAATCAGATGTAGCTTTTATGCAGAAATTAATAAGAAAACCAAATATAAAATTGAGAAGATGTACTGATTCATCTATAGGTCTTCATAAAGTGTGAAGAGGAAATTTGGGAACTGAAAGCCAGTATAAATGTGATGAGGATGAACATAGAGAGATACACAAATTTTCTAGAGACATTACATGCATGAAGGGTATGCTTTAAGGGAAATGCTACTTGTGCATGTCTTGAGATAATCAATCGAATGAATGCTTCAATCTTTTAGAGCCATTTACTTTTTCAAACTACGAGGAGTGTTGAAATGAAACCGGATCTAACTTCACCAAATGAGCACATGTATGATGCGCATGATGACGTGACTTCTGATGTAAACAGCAGATACCAACCGTCAAGTTTGCAAAATTTAATTATCCTCTGACTCATAGTTTCCTCAGCAGACCGTTGAAAACACACGCATGCGATACGAAATCCGTTAGGTCTAGTTTTATTTGAACACACTTTGTACTTGCAGATAAGAAATAATTTTTGTTTGAGCCACACAAACTGTTTATGTTTTAAATTTTCAGTTATTTTCAATATTTGGGAATAATTAATGAACTTGAAATAAAGGTGAGTGTGTTATTTGATTGTGAGTTCAGAGAAGTTCTTGTTCTGATGTAACTTAATTAAGATGAAATTGTTTAGTGACATGTTTTAGTTTAGTTTAAATTTAAGTGAGATTGTTTTTGTTTAGTTGAGTTTTTAATAATATTGTTTGGTTGTAACTTAAGTGTTGGCTAAATTTATCCTCAAAATGAGTTTGTGTTTCGATGTAAAGATTCTCTTAGGTCCCAGTGGGTAATGTCCAATATTTGGTCAGTATCATAGTAAGCACTCGGATAACTACGTGTTAGTTGTGTGTGATTCAGATGTTGCCTCCTGGTGATAATAAAGTCCAGCTGGTACTAATAGCCTGATCTTGGGTGCTTCCATGATACCTTAAGGTCAGTGGTATGTCCTAGAGACATAGTCCTGACATTCCATCAATGTCTCCGAGGTCAGTGGCATGTACCGGATACATATTCCTGATATTCCATCAATGTCTCTGAGGTCAGTGGCATGTACCGGATACATATTCCTGACATTCCAAGTTGCAAGCCTATACCTGAAGTTTTTTGTTTGTAATTTTATTGCCTGGTACACTTGATATAGAGCCTGCGATATGGATTTTGTCTTAGCCTCAAGTACCATTTAAGCAGATATGCTGTGGTGGATCAACACCTTATTGCCTGAGGGCGCCCAGCTTTTAAGATCAGTGTTAGTTGATCAGTGACACCCGAATGTGTCTTCCACCATCGAAGACAGCCCATAACGACCTTACCTACGCCAATTGACAAAGGCTTATAACCCGTTAACTGCCATCTCCATTTTGATTCAGAAACCTGTTAAGGTCGGGGATGGAGTTGTACCTCTCCATAGTACAAAGCCTGGGTTGAAATATAGAGACCATGTGTTGCCCATGCAGTATGGTCCCTCTCTTGGTCTTTTTTGTTTGCTCCAAGGGAAAGGTGACAACAATACATTTGGTACAAGGCAAGCTGCAGAAGCTGCCGGATCAACAGAGCAATGCTATATCTATTTACCTGTTGGGGTTTCTCTCCTAGGCCAGCTGTCAACCAAGGCTAAGGACCTTGTCTGCCCTACCATGACATTAAGGTTAGGTTGCATTTCTTTACTCTGGAAGAAGACATTTGATCTTCTCACATACTCTCCTCCATACACTTATGAGTCCCATCTACCTAAAATTACTGGTTTTAGAACGCCAGTACCTCTCCTTATGCCCTTTCTTATGTTAATTAAAACAGTTCTGCTACATGAAAGCCAGGACGTGGACTATGCCAGAGGCTTTATTCACCATTAGAACATTTAGTTGGTGTGTGTTGAGAGTTCATCTTCTAACCTTCCCCACCCCCTAAGTTATGACACCATTTTGAAAAGTGTTTCAAGTTCCAACAGCAGCTTGCAGATGCTCTCACTGATACATCACAAAACTATAGCAAGGAAAAAGTGGGACATAATCAAAGAAGCTACCCTCAAGGCAGCTGTAGCAGCTCACGGCACTAGAGAACATAGGAATCAAGACTGGTTTGGCTTGGCTTGGCTTCGTTCGTTCTCAATTTCCCGCTATCAAACCCTGATACGGGCCTAAGTAGTAGAATGTAGTCCAGATAACGCAATGCGTTGTGTCGTAGTTTACAGCTTGACTGCGATATTTGCACCTTTAGGTCCAACACATCTGACTTCAGCAAGCATTTTTTTAGTACCGGGTTAGCATTCCCGCTTCGATCCCTTCTCCTTAGCCAGTCTGTTATCCAGGATCACGGCGTGGAGATGTAGAAGAGTCTTGGCAGCTCTAGTTCGCTGGCCATGACGCTAACAGTCATCTATGGGTAGCTGACCGCTGCTGCTCAGCATCTTGATCCCAAGACTGGTTTGAGGAAAATAGTTGGATAAATCATGCTTCCTAGAAACAGGCTGAGTCAAAGCAGTCTGGTCAATGAGTTGGGGATCAACATTGTAATCTCCATAGTGGTCTGCATACAGAGTAATCATGTACTGCACTACAGCGTGGAGGACCTCAGTTCACCTTTTCAAGTGCCCTTTGGAATGTAAGACAGAGCCACTGTGACCCACCAATCAAGAAACATCATTAATAAACATCATCAAGAAACATCATCAAGAGTTAAATTAATTCAAGTCCAAGGGACTTTCTACAACAGCAAGAACAGGCAGGTCTGCAGCCAAGTATAGTATCAGGTCCAGATGAACGAAACTGACCAAGACCTTACGTCACGTCACGTCCTTGCTGTGCTCCTTGAAACAGTCTGTATTACAGCATCCTGATAAAAGCAGTGGGGATTGAAACTGATCTTCATTTTGGTGAGTCTACTGCTAATCCTTACATTGCACTACAGCCAAAAAAGGCCCAGGTCCACCTTCTTTGGCAGATCTTGAGATATGAGAGCTTTAACCCACTACAGAAGACTAATCATAAATGGTTAAGAACTCGGCAGGAGTAATTTGAACAACAACATACAGCAACAAAATATGTCAACAACAACATACACCTACATACAACATACATCAAAACAACATCAACAGCATAGAACAACATACAACTACAACATACAACAAACAGAAATTCAGGTAAGTATCTTATATTTACAACTATGATCACCTATCAAATTTTAACATTTTGTGTGACATCTGGTGGTTATCCCTCTCTTATCCTATAACATCCATAATGTCCCTCTCTGTGATATAACATTCATGATATACCTATCTTGTCCTATAACATCCATGATTTCCCTTTCTCCTATAACATCCTTGATATCCTTCTCTTGTCCTATGACATCCTTGATATCCCTATCTTGTCCTATAACATCCATGATTTCCCTTTCTCCTATAACATCCATGTTATCCCTCTCTTGTCCTATAACATCCATGATTTCCCTTTCTCCTATAATATCCATGTTATCCCTCTCTTGTCCTATAACATCCATGATTTCCCTTTCTCCTATAACATCCATGTTATCCCTCTCTTGTCCTATAACATCCATGATTTCCCTTTCTCCTATAACATCCATGTTATCCCTCTCTTGTCCTATAACATCCATGATTTCCCTTTCTCCTAAAACATCCTTGATATCCTTCTCTTGTCCTGTGACATCCATGTTATCCCTCTCTTGTCTGTCATTAAAAGTAAATACAATAATAAAATGTAAAAATAATCTTTTTTATTTTGTTTCTTCAGTTTTTAATTATAGTAGTTTTTGCAATGTGTCGACTTCTGGATAGGATGCGCTGAG
Source organism: Ariolimax columbianus (assembly GCA_036924085.1). Lineage (NCBI taxonomy): Eukaryota > Metazoa > Mollusca > Gastropoda > Stylommatophora > Arionidae > Ariolimax > Ariolimax columbianus. The sequence goes on along the minus strand of JAVGWX010000015.1, from coordinate 43,926,461 downwards.
CACTGCCTAATCCTTGCTCAATCTTGTGTTATATGCAGTTAGCTATAGGCCCTAACACTTCCTGCAACTGTTGGAAGTGATCGGGTGGAACCATTTGGGTGTTATGCCTAAACTGAAATAAAACTGCATTATAAAACCTGTGTCAGAAAGACAGGAGTAATTATTGACTTACTGCAAACTGGATGTGGACATTGTAGCACTAAAATAAACTCAGCATGCTCTGGATCAATGAGTGAGAAATACTACGTATTCTATTGATAGGGGAAAGACCACAATGGAAAGATAAAGCGTGGTGTAGCCTTTGCAGTGAAACAGTCTCTAATACACATGGTTGAACCAGGTGAAATAGTTCAGAGACAGTAGTCACCCATGTCAGTGCATATGCACCTACCTTGTGCTTCACACCTGAAGCCAAAGATGAGTTCTATCAGGATTTATCAGCAGTCATTAGAAGTATAGCTTGTTCTACTTGGTGACTTCAATGTTAGAGTGGGCACTGATCATGACCTTCATGTCTTGGCAAGTTTGGAGTTGGCAAAATCAATAAAAATGGGCAGCGTTTCTAAGAGTTCTGTATCTACCATGAACTCTGTGTGACCAACTCCTATTTTCAAACCAAACCCCAACATAAGGTATCATGGATACTCACACAAACAAAGCAATGACATCAGATGGATCTAAATCTTGTCAGAAGACCTCTCCTCTTACCATATTGAAGACTACGACATCAATCATTCATTGGTTCGCTGTAAAATAAAATTGTAGTCAAGAAAGTTCCACCACACCAGAAGCAAAGACATGCAACACATTTATCCAAGTAGAATCATCATGATAGTTTGTCCATCACAAGTGATGAAGACCACTCTCTTTGTTCAGCCGTGTGGACAGTCGTATCTCTTGCTGTGTCCGCTGAAATGGGTGACTTGCGCGGAGATTTGGATTAAAGTGAGGAAGAAACTGCGCCTTTTGTCAACCTCACTCACAGAGCCTAAGCTACCTTTTGCCAGTGGCAAGACATTCATCGAGACGACTGGAGATAGCATAGGATGCAGATTTTGCCTCAGGGTTACCACCGAAGCCTTTCTGTAAACATGTAACCCGCAGGGTAGAAAGGTGGGATGGCATCTAACGCAGTTTGTCGTGCCTTTTCGATAACCACAAGAGGTCGTATGGACAACACTCAGCGTGTGAGTGAGTCTGGCATCTCTCCCCAGCTGTATTCAGTTCATCATAGTAGCATCTAAAATTCCCACACGCCAAATTCGTGAAGGTGAACCGGCAGAACTAACCCGTGAGATACGACACAGGTATAACTAGTTTAAGCGTAGCGCCATTCAGCCGGCGTCCAGACCAGGATAAACGGATGGAAGAAATCACAAAAAAAGAACGAAATAACAAGTCCAGACGGAAAACAATTCCACGTATCCGTGAACACAAGTGTAAGTCATCGACTAGTGTGAATTCCAGGCAAATGGGATTGGATTGAACACACGATATGGAAATCACCATCAAATGTAGCCTGACATTGAATTCACAGGGGAAGAGGAAGAGAGATAGACCAAGAAACACCTGATGACGAGACTGTGAAAATGAATTTCGGTCCCTGGAGCTAAACTTGAGAGACTCAGAAGGAACAGCTCAACATCAAACTTGCTGGAGGAGGGTGATCAATGGCTTATGCCTCAAGAAGAGTGATGCGTATTGACTGAGTTAAGCCTCTAGGCTAGTACAGACAGCCGAACATATCCCACAAGACTGCAACACGATTAGACAACTGCAAAATGAGGAAATACAATAGGAACACAAGTGTAAGTCGTCGACTAGAGTGAATTCCAGGCAAATCCGTGGTCTGGCGGCATCCATAATGATCCAAAACAGTTGAGAAATGTAGACTCGCAGCCAGTTACGGCGCCATCTTTGCAAAGTTAATTCAATAAGATGTTTTATTGTAATGTATTTGGTGTTGTAGGGTACAAATGATGTGTTTGATGATGTAGGCCAGGCATGTGCAACTTGATCGAGATCTTGGGCATTTTAGCTAATTTTACCATACCATATTGTCATACCATATAATGTTATTTTAAAATGTAATCTTTAATTTTTTTTAAATTTGTCAAGTTGTTATTACGTTGCGTCATGAGTATAACAAATGTACAAGTAGATTTACAGTAAAACGTAAATTTCACAAGAAATTTATTCAGCTGTTTATTATGAAATGTTTATTTGAATAGATATATTTTGTTAAGTTTGCTTTATGAATGAAATTATATTAAGCTTAAGACAGATTAGATGTACTCAAGGGAACTTTTAGAATTTCTCGTCTTACACAGCGGCCAATATTAGAGGAAAAAGCTGAAGTTGTAAAACGTGAATTACTTTCCATAGGTGAATCATTTAATCTCATCCTAGTTTTAGATTTAATGAACTTGGTTCTAGAAGAAAGTTCTCACAGTTGTAAGTGCTTCTAAATAGAGTCATCCACATATGAATCCCAGTGAAAATCATTGTTGAGGTTTGTAAATATGAGAAACAATAAGTATTGCCTATCCTTAGTTATCTTTCCTTAAGTTGGAATCTGTTATGAAATGACCTAATGTGTCCAAACAGTTTATGAACCAAAACGTCCTTTAGAAATGACCTAATGTGTCCAAACAGTTCATGAACCAAAACATCCTTCAGAAACGACCTAATGTGTCCAAACAGTTCATGAACCAAAACGTCCTTCAGAAACGACCTAATGTGTTTAAACAGTTCATGAACCAAAACGTCCTTCAGAAATGACCTAATGTGTCCAAACAGTTCATGAACCAAAACGTCTTTCAGAAATGACCTAGTGTGTCCAAACAGTTCATGAACCAAAACAGCCTTCAGAAATGACCTAATGTGTCCAAACAGTTCATGAACCAAAACATCCTTGAGAAATGACCTAATGTGTTTAAACAGTTCATGAACCAAAACATCCTTCAGAAATGACCTAATGTGTCCAAACAGTTCATGAACCAAAATGTCCCTCAGAAATGACCTAATGTGTCCAAACAGTTCATGAACCAAAACATCCTCCAGAAATGAGCTAATGTATATTCATGAACCAACATGTCCTTTAGTTTGTAATTTAGCATGAGTTTATTAAGATGAGTTGTACCGTCTACAGGAAATTCCAGATTGTACTTCCAGTTTTTGTTTTTGAACTCTCACAGAAGTTTTCCTGTCGTGTCCATGAAAAGAAATACTCGATCTCTCAAATCATACAAGTGCTTTGGTTTCTTCTGTTTACTTAGCCAATGTACTTTACAGTAAAATATGAGGTCTAGATGCTTGGATTTAACATCTTCCAGAAACTCTTCAAATTGACTGGTTTCATGCTCACAAAATTATGCAGATGGCCGCCATAGTCAAGATAGGCAAAAGATGGCAGCAAAAAGGCAAAATTTAATCATCGAGTACCATACAGAAAAACCAAGAACATCATCAGAAATCAGTATATACACCAATGGAGAGAAGACAGAAACATAACCAGTACACCAGACCCAATCCACCAACTTAAAAGAAATCAACAAACCACCTTATTTTGTTGGAGAACTGGATACTGCAGACTACTAGAACATCTATACCGACTAAAGATCTCACACACTGATGAGTGCCCATGTGGAACAGGAGGCCAGAACCCTGAGCATATTCTACATGAATGCCCAATCTATAGAGAAATGAGATGCCAGACCTGGCCAGAGGGTGCAGAGTTGAGGCAAAAGCTGTGGGGCAGCCGCTCCGACCTGGTGAAGACTACAGACTTCATCATGGCGGCTGGCCTGCAGATATAGCATGACCAAAAGACCCTGAACGCAAAGAAAGAAGTCAATCTATATAAAGTATTAGTTAGACCTATATTTGAGTACTGTGTACAGGTGTGGAGTCCTAATCATAGAGGGGATATAAACATGCTGGAAAGAATACAAAAAATAGCGACAAAGCTGTTAGTGGGATTTCAGAATTACAGTTATGAGGAAAGACTCAGAAAAACAAGCCTATAGTGTCTAGGAGAGAGAAGAATTCGAGGTGACAATACAGGTTTATAAGATGATCAGAGGAACGGATAAATTAGATTAGAACAAGTTTTTTTAAAAAATACAGCCACCTACAAGAACAAGAAGGCATTGCTACAAATTAACTAAAGAGAGGTCCAAATTAGATATTAGGAAATATTTATTTAGTCAAACAGTAGTGAATGCTTGGAATGCAATGTCACAGGAGGTACTGGAGGTTGGGTCAGTTAATGCATTTAAGAATAAATTTGTTGTGCATAGCTTTTAGAGCAAGGTAATGTAAATTAAACTGGTTGTATACAGACTCTGCAGAGTCTTCTAAACCAGTATAAAAAAGTTAAGTTTAGTTAAGTTAATATATGAGTGAATTTGATATGAGTGAAGTTAAGTTATGAGTGAATTTGACTGATTCTGTACAAAAAGCTTTGTTGGTGTGAAGCACATACACATTGTCAATATTGACACCCATATCAGTTTAACCCTGATCTAATTTTTAACAACGTCAAAGTTTAACTCAAACATTGCTGAAGCCCTATCAATTGATATCCCATTTAGCTTCTCCTAGGTCGAATTTCTTCAAAACATTTATTACTTCCTGGAAAATGTTTTCTTCTCTAGTAGTATCTTATGTTGGTTGAGAAGCAAACACTTCTTTCACATAAATGAATTTAGCATTGACTCCACGGACAAATATAACCAACTGACCAGTATCAGTAGTATCCGTACTCTCATCAAGAATTAAAAGAACTTCAAAATGTGAAGAGAGTTTTTTGAGGTTTAATTTAATTCCGATTTAATCTATTTAATCTACTATGCATCAAATACGTCTCATCACAATCAAATCAGAAAGGCTTTTTTGTTTAATGTTTTGCTGCTTTTATCCGGCCACAGTACTTGAATAATGACAGCACTCAGACATTGTCAACAAAGTCTGTATAGGAATATGGCTTCGAGTACTTTGCAATTTTTCACTGACAACAAACCTTCCACAAGCAATGCCATGAGATTCATTGTTCTATTTGTGGAAGAGCATCTGTTTGACCAGATTTCCTTTTTGAAATTTGGTATCTTATCTTTTATCAGCTGATCTTTGAAATCGCTGTAATTGACGTGCTTGGTATTATAATGCCTTTGTCGGGTGTATTCTTTCACAACAGAAATAGTTTAAAAACAGATCAGACAAACTGGATTTTATTTATGCAGACAAAAAATTAATAATCAGTTTACTATCTTGAAATACTTGACACTCATTGTCCACTCGCCGTCCTTTTCATCAATGATGTAATCTTAATCATTTATAATTATAAAGCTGATATAATAAATAGCAATGTTCGACAAGATATCAGGAAAGTTAAATATAATAAAATTGCGTATTACCACTTTATAGAACGTGCAATTCATTTCTGATACTTGTGAGCAATGGTGCTGCTTGTGTGAGCTTAACAAAAAATTGTTTAAGAGTTTCAATTGGTCATTTCTGGCTGCACCTTCTTCATCTGAACCAACTTAAACCCGATTTACCTTGTGAAGTTAACAGGTTTACACTCAATACATGTCAGAAGTGAGGACAACATCAAATACATATGCGTGACTTATATAACAATTTGAATGACCTCATGTGATGTAAATTTTATTTCCAAATGTTTGTCCTCTAGAGAATTCATGGTCGATTTTGTAGTTTGCATTTATCTCTTTGACTAGGTAAATATAGGAGTTGACATTCTCGATAGTTTCCTCTGCTAACGTGATGTCCTGCTTTGGGTATAAAGGGTTTCTGAGGCATTATGTTTTACTTTTATTTATCTTCAGACCAGCAGCTCTGCTGACCCCATTTTGGACTCCCTCAATTGTATGACTGATGAGCACGATATCATCTGCAAATCGTAAATGGGTGAGCCACTCACCATTTAAATTCACACCTCTGTTGATCCAATGTAATAAAATCTTTTCGAGGGTCGCTGTAAATAGCTTTAGGGAGATAGTGTTGCCCTATCGGAATCCACTTGCTATGAGAATATACTATGGACAGATAGCATGATGGTTGTTGCAGTCTTTGTTAGCCTTCTCAATCAGTTTGATATAGATTTCAGAGATGCCCTGGTTTCTGAGAGCATTTACCACAACATTGGTCTCGATACTGTCAAAGGCTTTCTTGTAATCGATAAATACAAGACATTAGCGTATGCGCAGCTCGCGTGCACTCTCCGTCAGTTGATTAATCGCGTGGATGTGGTCTATGGTGGAGAGCCCTTGCCTGAAACCGACTTTTTCTCTAGGTTGGTGTTCATCAAGTTGCCTGGTGATTCTGTTGGTAATGACTCTAGTGAATATCTTGTACATTATTGGTAACACGTATCATGTTCAGTATCTTCCTTTTTGTGGATTAGAACCGTATTTGGGGACTTCCACTGGTCAGGAATTTGTTCTGAAAAGAGGCATTTAGTGAACAGCTTTGACAGATGAACTGCTAGAGTTTCTTCCCTTGGGACATCTGTAGTTTCTCCATCTGATCCCGGAGCAATGCCTAGTTTTGACTGCTTCATGCAGGATTTCTATAGCTATTCCACCTGATCCCGCAGTAATGCCTAGTTCTGACTACTTCGTGCAGGATTTCTATAGTTATTCCATCTGATCCAGGAGCAATGCCTGGTTTTGACTGCTTCGTGAAGGATTTCTATAGTTATTCCATTTGATCCCGGAGCAATGCCTGGTTTTGACTGCTTCGTGCAGAATTTCTATAGATAATCCGTCTGATCCTGGACCAATGCCTGGTTTAGACTGCTTCGTGCAGGATTTCTATAGTTATTCCATCTGATCCTGGACCAATGCCTGGTTTTGACTGGATTTCCGCTTGTTTGATCGGTTCAATGGGGTCTCCCTCTGTTGCTGCCAACCTTTTTGGGATGTCAGCCTTTGATGAAAAAAATTCAGTATAATACTGTCTGCATTCTGCTTCGATGATTCGCCTTTCTGTAATGATGGTCTTGTGCCTTTTTAGATCTTTACGAAGACCTCTCTCTCTCAACATTCAAATTATGGCGATGAAATCCGTATCGGCGCAGGAGAGATTCAGTACCATATTGGAGGAGTCGGGATCATCATTGCTTGCCAGCATAAAAAAATTCGTCAGTCCAGTAAAAATAGTTTCCTCAAGACTTACAACATTGGAAATTCATGTTGAGGGGTAGAAGAAACCACTTCGTATCATCCAATGTTACCCCCTCCCTCACCCGAAGGAAGACTAACATCTGGTCAGGCACAACATACTGATCAGACATGTTAGTCAGGATAAGGCAAAACATACTGATCAGACATGTTAGTCAGGATAAGGCAAAACATACTGATCAGACATGTTAGTCAGGATAAGGCAAAACATACTGATCAGACATGTTAGTCAGGATAAGGCAAAACATACTGATCAGACATGTTAGTCAGGATAAGGCAAAACATACTGATCAGACATGTTAGTCAGGATAAGGCAAAACATACTGGGCAAGACTCTTACCTCTGCTCAATAGTAGCCCTCCCTGGAAACGGGTTGTTTTCATGACAGCCTGGCTAACAAGGTGAGGGATTGACATGATCCCTGTAGTACTGAGGGACATGCAGATGAAGCCATGTATAGCACAACCACCTGGAGGACCCAGGTCTACCTTCATCAGCACGCTCAGGATGTGAGGAAAGCTATTGCAACCCGCCCCTTAACGTTCTTTTCAGGGCGTACAAAAGAGTAAACCTACTAATTGTGAGCATGCGAAACAAGAACAACCCTTCCACCCCCCCCCCCCCCCCCATCACCATTTTCCCAATGATGACGATGATGCTGAGTCGTTCAATGAAGACATTGAACAGCTCCTACAACTACGGGATTATAAAAAGATTATTCTCGATGGCTTCAATGCCAGAACTGGCCCCAAAACAAAGTGAGTGAGCATTATGTGCAAAATTTCTCCGGTGACCAGAGAAATGATCGAGTACAACGTCTAGACATCTTCGCGGAAACCAATAACATGTTCGAGAAAAAAACCTTAAGGAAAAAGATGTACTTGAATATAGAGGCGGAAATCGACCATGCATCTTACAACCATGGTCAGTTTGTTACAAATGAGGAAGTGCTGATTTGGACATCTGGCAGCGGCCCCGACCAATCAGAGCCACATTAGACCTGACTGTCCCCTTCAACAGTAGAAACACAGAGCCATGACACTGCTTAAAATGGTACTCAGCTTATAGATCAAATCAAGAAGCAGGATTGACAAATCTCTGCCTTCTCAACACATCCCTTCGACAAACGTGTTGCGTTTCTCAATAAATTCGGTCTCGGTGCTAAGGTTCATAAATCCAAAAGGCTGCACACGTATTACAGGACAGACAAGAAAACTACTAGATATGCGAAGATGCTTTAATGGAATAACTTAACTTGACGTTTTTATACTGGTTTACAAGACTCATCAGAGTCTGTAGACAACCAGTCACATTAGCATTACCCTGCTCTAAAAACTATTCACATCCAATCTATTCTTAAATGTATTAACTGTCTCTGCCTCCACTACCTCCTGGGTTAATGCATCCCAAGCATTCACCACTCTCTGACTAAAATATTTCCTTATATCCAATCTGGACCTTTCATTAGTTAATTTGTATATGTGCCATTTTGTTCTCATTTGTAGTTATATTTTGAAAAAAAAACTTGTTATAGTATAATTTAACCTTTCCTGTGATTATCTTATAAGCCTGTGTTAAGTCACCTGGAATTCTTCTCTTTTCTAGACACTGTAGACCGATTTTTCTGAATCTTTTCTGAGTAATGTCTAAACCGTTTTTGTTTTATAGCTCCTGGTTTCAGCCGCTTTGAAAAGTTTCTGCGTTCGATGCTGCTCATAGCCGTTCTTTAGCTGGAGACGGATGTTTTTATTTAGTTTACGTAGTGCGATCCTGTCCAGCATCCCGTTGCTCTTAATAAAACAACAGTTATTTTATTTACCAAAACAAATATGTAGCATCATCATCATGTAGCATGTCCTCTGCAGTTTTGCACACAACTAATATCCTAGTGAACGAGGACGTGATATTAGAAGAGGTAGACAGATACTTGTATCTGGGACAGATAATTACAAGTGATGGCAGATGTGAAAGGGAATTAACGAAGAGAATAGGATTGGATTGGTCAAAAGTGTATTTGATATGATAAGGAATATATTGGCATCCAGAGGCAAATAACCAATACATTAAACATGAGACTCATCAGACATGATATATATTCAACATTATTGTATTGTGCAGAAATATTGACTATGAACAAAACAGTTGGGAAAGAAAATAGAGGCTCTTGAAATGTGGCTTTACATAAAAATGTGTCGCGTTTCATTGAAAGATAAATATATAGCGATGTCCTGACGAGAGTTGAGATGAGTAAAACAATTTTGACAGATATTAAAATTAGGCAAGTCAGATATTTAGTTCATATAAAAATACACGATACTTTATTGGAATCGAAACTGGGGGTGAAGTTTGAAGGTCGGCGGACAAGACGCAGGCAGCACTGTAAGTGGGAGACCAATGTTAAAAGATGAATTAATTTAAGTTTGCCAGAAAGTACCGCCAAGACAAGAGACAGGATTCCGGAGGTCCATTACAGCAAACCTTCGTTGCGGAGATTGCACTTGAATTGAATTTAACGCTGCCCTTCGATGTCAAAAGGACACTGAACTGCACCAAATGGAGTTGACATTGAACTCGTGCATTGGAAAAAACGCAAGAATGACGTCCTGAACCAAACTGAGATGATATCTGTAAACAAGGAACTCGCAGAGGTAATGTATAGACAAGTTTTTTGTGAAGTTCTGTAGCAGGAAATTAGTAACAGCAAGATCGCACTATCCTGTTGTCAATTATTTCGTGTCACAAGGGTCTCTCCATTGAAAAGGAGTACTCTGAGTGGCGTGAAGTGAAAAGTGGAGTGCCACAGGGCTCGGTTTTGGGACCACTTTTGTTCTTGATAAATATAAATGATTTGGACATTGATATAGGATTTATGATTGCAAAATTTGCTGATGACATAAAACTATGCAGTAGTGTCTCATCTAAAGCAGAAATGGATATATTGAAGTCGGATTTAGATAAAATTCGAGAATGGTCTGTAAGCTGGTAAATGGAGTTTAACGTAGATAAATGTACAGTCATCCACATGGGTAGATCCAATATGGAACATAATTACAGAATGGGAAAGAACAATATTAGAAAGATAGATAAGGAAATGGATCTAGGGGTTATAATAGATCATACAGGTAAGGTGAGTGAACAAGTTCAGGTAGCAGTGAAAAAGGAAAATGCAATGTTAGGTAGGATAAAAAGAAATATTAAACATAGGAGCAAGGAAGTGATAGTCAAACTGTATAAAGCTTTAGTTAGACCTAGATTAGAGTTCTGTGTACAGGTGTGGGGTCCTTATCATAGAGGGGACATAAACATGCTGAAAAGAATACAAAAAAGAGCGACAAAGCTGATAGTGGGATTCCAGAATTACAGGTATGAGGAAAGACTCAGAAAAACCAGGCTACAGTGTCTTGAAGAGAGAAGAATTGGTGGTGACTTAATACAGGTTTATAAGATGATCAGAGGAATGGGTAAATTAGACTATAACAAGTTGTTTTTTAAATACAGCCACCCACAAGAACAAGAGTGCATAGCTACAAATTAACTAAAGAGAGGTCCAGATTAGATATTAGGAAATATATTTTTTTAGTCAGAGAGGTGTGAATGCTTAGAATGCATTGCCATGGGAGGTAGTTGAGGCAGGGACAGTTAATACATTTAAGAATAAATTGGATGCGCATAGTTTGTAGAGCAAAGTGATGTAAATGAAACTAGTTGTATACAGACTCTGCAGAGTCTTCTAAACCAGTATAAAGACGTTAATTTAAGTTATATCATATGTCAGATATCTGCACGATTTAATCACGATAAGAGTCGTGTGGAGATAAATCACCCAAATAATTCCCATTTTAAAAGCGAGCCGATTAAATGTTATGCAAACTCGTCATTACGTATACATATCTGACCAATGAACAGACGGGTCATCGTCAACTGGTTGATCAGTCCTAAGACTGGTTGTAAGGTTGTCTGGGCATGTTTCACTATTTGACCCTCAGTTCAGCATAGGTTAGTATGTTAATGTCCCAGCATTCCATCTATCTATGTTCTTTGCGCGTCAAATACGGCACATAAGGGAGACACAAATCATCTCCAGCTGGAGTGATGTGGCGCCACTGACTGTGTTCAGATCTTGTATGGTGCTGAGGCGCATCATTGAGCCATGGTTGAGCCCTCTCGGATGATTGTTCTCCTGAGTGTTTCCTTGGGTCTCCCTTCTTTCTGAACGCCCCTTGGTGTCCATTTGAGTGCTTTCAATGGAAGACGATTGTTGTTCATTCTAAGGACATATCCGATGTATGTACATCGTTTTTTTCCAGATGATGGTCGACACGTAAAGTTGGCTTGTCTCTGTTCTTATTGAGTCAGTAGTGATGAACTGGTCCCAGCGTATATTCAATAATTTTCTTAGACATTTATTTTCAAAGCCATTTAGTTTGTTTCCAGTGTTTTTGTTGTCTTCCAGCTTTCACATCCATATGTCAGGACTGATATTACGATTGAGTTGAATAGTCTGAGCTTGGTATATTTGCTCAGTGTCGTTGATTTCCAGATGTTGGTGAGCTGATTAAAAGCGCCTGAGGCCAAAGCAATTCTAGCGGAAATTTCTTTCGTGACATCTCTATCTTGTGTCATTTTGTTTCCCCATGTGTAGTGTTGAACATTTTGTAGAGATTTTACCTGTAGCTTGAAATCAACCGTTGTGGTTGGGGAAGCCATGATTTTCGTCTTTGAGGCGTTTACTTGAATTTCTATCTGTTCTATTTTCATACTCTGTCTAAGTCAAGATCCTCTAAGGTCTTGTTATCTGTTCATTCTATGCCTAAATGCTTATCATGGGCATAGGGTTTAATAATCCAATCTATAGCTATGCCAAATAGTAGATGTGATAAAATACATCCCTGTTATACTCATGTCTTTATGTTAAACTATTCAGTGTTGCCTTCGGTTGTTCGAACACAGCATCGTGAATTATCATATAAAACGTTGACGATATTTATATATTTTGGGGGTAAGTCATAGTTCTTTAGAATTTTCCATAATGTTGGACGGTGTAGACTGTCAAAGGACTTCTGAAAGCCAATAAAGTTGATGATTGGGGATTGCATTTCAATTGATTCTTCAATGATAGTTCTGAGTGTAAAAATGTGATCAATGCAAAAACGTTTTGGTCTAAAGCCAGCCTGTTCTTCTCTTATGATGACATCTACCTGTTCTCTGAGTCTTTTTAATATCATGCTGGAGAGTACTTTCCCAGGCACTGACAGGAGTGTTATGCCACGCCAGTTGTTACAATCGGATAAGTTTCCTTTCTTTGGTATTCTTACAATAATACCATCTTTCCACTGAGACGTAAGGAGGGGTCTTGGTCTCCCCCTTCCTCTTCCCCCGTGAATCATACCCTCTATTATCTTCTGTAGAAGACTTTCAAGTCTGATATTGTGACCTAGCCAACTCAATCATACCCTCTATTATCTTATGTAGAAGACTTTCAAGTCTGATATTGTGACCCAGCCAACTCAATCTTCGTTTCCGTAACATTTTCAATATTTGTCTTTGTGCGCCTATCGCAGTGAGGACATCGTCATTGGATCTTATTTCTGTCCAACTCACTCATTGCATTCTACGATAGATCCACATTTCAAACGCTTCCAAGTCTTTTTCATCCTTCTTTGCTAGAGTCCAAACTTCAGCCCCGTACAGTTCAATTGACCATACATGAGTAATGATTATTCATTTCCTCAGTTCCACCGCGATATTTTGGGGGTTTTGTTTTTCTCTGAAGACCTTTTTTGCCAATGTAATCTTTGCTCCCAATTTTCTTCTCATTGGAGGCATCTTCTGTTACGAGTTGTCCCAAATATGTAAAGGTATGGAGATGTTCCATTGATGATTATATTCATTAGGCAATGCTGCTTATCAATTGCGACTGCCTGTGTCGTTGATGTGTTTTCTCAATGCTAAACTCTTTGGCTGTGCTGTAAATATTTTCAAGCAGCATTTGCAACTTTGTTACTGATCCTCTCACTATGACTTAACCATTTGTAAATATGATAGCTTTAACTTTTGTACCATTGACTTTGACACTCGTATTACAAATCCGAACAACTCTCTTTCTATCATCATCTCACTGTCCATACGTAAGCCTACCTTACCGAGGTTGGATATCTTGCACGCCCCAATGATTCAAGGAGCTATGCCGAAGGGAGTTTTACTCCTGACAGGGTCACCAAAGCCGGAGAGGTCCTTGGAGAGGAGCCAGAAAAAAGGGCCGAGGAGCAGGTCTTATAGGTGTAACTGCAGAATCCACCGGTGAGTGATATATGCTCTGGGCTGCACCAATCCATCCCCACTTCATGGGTGAAATGCATTCTTGTATCGTTTTTTACTTTTCTTTTTTATCATTTATTCCCATGGATGACGAAGACCAGCGGACATTGCACCTCTCTCCTCTTGTGACGATCTTCCAGTTGGCGGGGAATGCAATATATATCATCACTACAGATGGGCTGGCAGAACGTGTCCATCTTCCAGGTGGCGGGGAATGACACACATACCATCACTACAGATGGGTTGGCAGGACGTGCTGATCTCCCAGGTGGCGGGGAATGCCACACATACCATCACTACAGATGGGCTGGCAGGACGTGACGATCTTCCAGGTGGAGGGGATGCCACACATACCATCACTACAGATGGGCTGGCAGGACGTGACGATCTTCCAGGTGGCGGGGAATGCCACACATACCATCACTACAGATGGGTTGGCAGGACGTGACGATCTTCCAGGTGGAGGGGATGCCACACATATCATCACTACAGATGGGCTGGCAGGACGTGACGATCTTCCAGGTGGCGGGGAATGCCACACATACCATCACTACAGATGGGCTGGCAGGACGTGACGATCTCCCAGGTGGCGGGGATTGACACACATACCATCACTACAGATGGGCTGGCAGGACGTGACGATCTCCCAGGTGGCGGGGAATGACACACATACCATCACTACAGATGGGCTGGCAGGACGTGACGATCTCCCAGGTGGCGGGGAATGACACACATACCATCACTACATATGGGCTGGCAGGACGTGACGATCTCCCAGGTGGCGGGGAATGACACACATACCATCACTACAGATGGGCTGGCAGGACGTGACGATCTTCCAGGTGGAGGGGATGCCACACATACCATCGCTACAGATGGGCTGGCAAAACTGACGGAAGAATGGTGAGATTGCCGACCCAGATGAATATGATATGTCCTTGGCAGGAAGTGACGGTCCTGGGACACCGACACGTTGGACTACTTCTCAAGTGGATACTCGAAATATGCGTCCATAACCCCCCTTCGCAATCATGATGCCTCTAAGACAACAGACGTTATAAGAGATTTGGATGTCGCCTCAACAATTAATGAGGACGTGTTTTTTTTTCGTCCTGGAGACATTGGGCTGTTAAGAGCTGCCAGCTCACAGCTAATGGAGTTATAACATCTTCATCATAATTATCTTCTCAGAATATGCGTTATGGAGACAGCGAAAACATGCAACATTGTCGTACTCCGTGTCTTATCTGTTAGTTCGTATCTGTTAGGTCATATCTGTTAGTTCTTATCTGTTAGTTCGTATCTTTTAGTTTGTTTCTGTTTGTTCGTATCTGTTAGTTTGTATCTGTTAGTTGGTAATTGTTAGTCCGTATCTGTTAGTTCGTATCTGTTAGTTCTTATTTGATGGAAATAATCGCCTCTTGATTTTCATAAAAGTTTTGAATTAACATAACAATTTTGTACATAACAACTATACGTACGAGGGGCGTTCAAATCAAACCGTCACTTTTTGTTCTAGTTGTACTTCGATGAGTTATAGCATGTTGGAACTACTGTCATTAGTTAGAGGCACTTGTGTCCTATTACCGCCAGGTAGCAAACTTGACATGGGCCAGTCATGTGGCAGATAAATAAAAATGTCGAACAACACAACACTGTTAGTGCTTGCACGGAACAGCTTTATGATAACTTTCTTGTGAAAGAAGGCGTGAAACCTGCATACATTTACAAAAGACTGCAATCACAAAACGGTGATGAGACACTCAGTTGCGGTAAAACATTTCAATGGTGTAAATGTTTGAGAGAAGGCCGTACATTCAAGCAATGGAAGCATACGCATTCACCATCACCAAACACATTTCGGACAGTTGCGTCTGCAGGTAAAGTGATGCGAGTGTTTTCTGAGACAAACTTGACATCATTTATCTTTATTTTCTACCTAATGCTGCCACTATCAACAGTGAACAGTACATACACATTTTGAGTGATGTGCATAACCGTCTGCGGAAATAAACGTCATGTTTTGATCACAAAGGGCGTCCTGCTCCTGCAAGATAACGCCTGACCTCTCACGGCTCACCGCACTATGTGTCATCTGCAGCAACTTGGCTGGAAGGTATTAGCACATCGACCCTACAGACCAGACCTCGCTCCAAGCGATTTCCACCTGTTTTGACTCCTAAAAGAATTCCTGGGAGGTCAGCATTTCAACACTGATGACGAAGTGACACAGGCTATCCTGGATTGGTTCAGACATACTGACACATCTTTCTACGCTGAAACTTTTGAAACATTACTTAAACACTGGGATAAGTGCATAAACTTTGCAGTAAATTATATTGAAATATAAATGGCATTTTGACTATTTCAAAAAAACATCCCGGTTTGACTTTAACATGCCTCGTATTTGTTGCAACATCTGACAGTTGAATACCAGGAAGTAACCAATTACAATATTAAAGTGGGTTTTCTCTTGTGTTCTGTGGATTTGTGTTTGCAGGCATAATTAGCAATGTTATCTAATTCAGAAACAATGGGAGCGAAAAGTGATTAGTGTTTCCGATGAAGCCTATTGAGATCAGGACTCTACCGCGTTCTCGCTCATGCTCCTGGAAACAGGATATGTTTCAACAGCCTAGCCCAAATTGGTATGGTAGGGATCGACTTTTTGATCACCATAGTGAAGAGCTAACTGATGATCCTCACATAGCACTTCAATTGTCCATCTATGGATGTATAAATAACACTGTAGCGGCTTTATAAGAATCGTCGTCAAGAATTAACTAAAATCAGCAGAAGTAGCGCAGTGGCTAATACACTCGCTGCCCAGCCGAGCAGTCTATGTTCAATCCCCAAGTGACGTTGGATGTTTATTCTCTTAATTGCTAATGGCACCAGGTCAACCCAGCCTCAAAATTGGGGTACCAGATCAAATCCAGAAAGTAAGGGCCCCTGACGTGATGCCGACCACATTACACCTAGCGACAAATATATATGGGCCTAACATCATGTTCTCAATATAGAACACGGAATGTAAAAGGGATCTTACCGTTTATTTTAATAAACGGGACGATTAGCCTTAAACAACAGCATTCAGAAACAAAACAACTGCACCTTGGTTTGATTCCATTCTTTTGTAATATTATGACCGTCTATTCCTAAGTTGTGGTGCCACAGTCTAACAGCCGCTCATTTAGTGATTTCTATATTGTATTCTTAATTACTAGTTTATATATCCTAGTCCATGTCAGATATACTGAAGCAAGCAACGGAAGAAGATGCAGTACATGACAGATATATAGAAGCGAGCAACGGAAACAGCATTTTATTTAGGACGCGTACCTGTATTTGGTTGACTTCGTTCGTTCTCAATCCCCTGCTACCAAACCCTGAAAAGTGCTTTACAAGTAGTGGAATGTAGTCTACGGAATGGAATGCGTTGTGTCGTAGTTTACATCTTGACTGCGATATTTGCATCTTTCGGTCCGATACATCCAACATCAGACGGCATTTTCTTTAGTACCAGGTTAGCCTTCCCTATTCGATCCCTTCTCATTAGTCAGTCTTCTCTGTTGCAACCTGTTATTCAGGACCCCCGCGTGGAGGTGTAGAAGGGTCTTGGCAGCTCAGATTTGCTGACCCTGACGCTAGCAGTCAGCTAGGGGTCGCTGACCGCTGCAGCTCATGCGACACTCAGCGCCGTACCAGTATTTAACTTAACTTAACGTCTTTATACTGGTTTAGAAGACCCTGCAGTCTGTATACAACCAGTTACATTTACATCACCTTGCTCTAAAAGCTATGCGCTTCCAGTTTATTCTTAAATGCCTTAACTGTCCCCGCCTCCACTACCTCCCCTGACAATGCATTCCAATTTTTATTTGTTTAAAAAAAAATATTTTTTATTGCACAATTTTAAAACAAAATGTTGTGTGATGTGAGGTGAAGTGAGGTGAAAAAATCCCATGAGATGAAACGTGAGATGGTGGGAGTTACACTTTGTGAGGTGAAAGTGACATACATTTATTTGTGAAAGCATAAATGAATGGCAATGCATTCCAAGTAAATAAATATTTCCTAATATCTAATCTGGATCTCTCTTTAGTCAGCTTGTAGCTATGTCATGGTGTTATTATGGGTGGCTGTATTTTAAAAAACTTGTTATAGTCTAATTTATCGATTACTCTGATCATCTTATAAACCTGTATTAAGTCACCACGAATTCTTCTCTCTTTGAGACACTGTAGGCGGTTTTTCTGAGTCGTTCCTCATAACTGTAATTCTGGAATCCCACTATCATTTTTGTCGCACTTTTTGTATTCTTTTAAGCATGTTAATGTCCCCTCTATGATAAGGACTCCACACCTGCACACAATACTCCAATCTAGGTCTTCTTCTTCTTCTTCTTTGTACGCAGTCAGACAGTAACCATTATTTTTTCGAAAAAAGCGGCGGTCATCCTGAGGCTGTCGACACTGCCATAGAGCTTGTCTTGCAGTTCCACTGGTGGTGGCCACATCTGCTCTCTCTGTTCCTCGTATGTCGGGCAGTTCTGCAGCAGATGTTCAGCGATCATTTTACCGGTACCGCACGGGCATTCGTCTGTACCACCTATCTTTAATTTGTTGAATAGGTGGTACCTCAGTCTATTGTGGCCAGTGCGAAGCCTGAAGACAACGACCTGCTCTCTTCTGTTCAACTGGTAATAGGCATCGTTTTTGGTGTAACCAGTATGTTCGGTTTCCAATTTGCTCACGGCTTTGATAAGCCGTTTTGACTCTTCGTACGTCATACTGGTATCTGTTTGTGGTAGTCTTGCACCTTCTTTTGCCAGTCTGTCTGCCTCCTCGTTGCCTTGGATATTGCAGTGCGATGAGACCCACTGTACCACTACCCTTTTTGGTGCGGACTGCTGGCACAGTTGGCAGAGTGCTGCTCTTAAGTCATTAAGCTCAGTGTTTTTCTGGCTTTTTAGCGCTGTGACTACGGCGAGAGCATCTGTAAGCAGGACTATATGGCTTTCATTTTCCCTGTGTGTCACCATTTCTTCCACTGCCGTCCTCAATGCCTCTGCCTCCACTCTGAAATTGCTCAATCTAGGTCTAACTAATGCTTTATACAGTTTGACTATCACTACCTTGCTCCTATGTTTAATTTTTCTTTTTATCATACCTAACATTGCATTTGCCTTTTTCACTGCTACCTTAACTTGCTCCCTCACCTTTCCTGTATGATCTATTATAACTCCTAGGTCCCTTTCCTTATCTATCTTTCTAATTTTGTTTTCTCCCATTCTGTAATTATGTTCCATATTGGATTTACCCATCTGGATGACTGTACATTTATCTACATTAAACTCCATTTGCCAGCTTACAGACCATTCTCGAATTTTATCTAAATCCGACATCAATAAATCCACTTCCGCTTTAGATGAGACACTACTGCATAGTTTTGTGTCATCAGCAAATTTTGCAATCATGGATCCCATATCAATGTCCAAATCATTTATATATATATATATATATATATATATATATATATATATATATATATATATATATATATATATATATATATATATCAAGAGCAAAATTGGTCCCAAAACCGAGCCCTGTGGCACACCACTTTTCACTTCACACCACTCAGAGTACTCCTTATTTATGCCCACCCTCTGCCTTCTTCCAGTTAACCAATTTTCAATCCATTTGGCAAATTCACCACCTATTCCATGTGATTTTAACTATCGAAATAATCTTTGATGAGGTACTCTATCAAAGGCCTTTGCAAAGTTTAGATAAATAACGTCTACTGGCTCCCCTTTATCTATGATTTTAGTAACCTCCTCCACGAATTCTAATAGATTTGTTAAGTATGATCTCCCTCTAGTAAACCCATGCTGACTATGTCTAATTAGATTAAATTTGTCTAAATGCATTACAATGTTTTCTTTGATTATTGACTCTAACAATTTACAGACTATGCTCGTTAAACTCACCGGTCTATAATTCGCTGGGTCTAATTTTTTGCCTTTTGTGAATAAGGGGATCACTCCTGCATCTTTTCAATCCCGTGGAACAATCCCTTTTGTAAGTGATTAAGAACATAATAAAGCCAAATGTTTTGCTAGTTGGTCTCTAATTTCATACAGCAATTTTGGATGAATACCATCTTGACCTGGACATTTATTCACTTTCAACCCCTCCAATTTAAAAAAAAAAACATTACCTCTGTAATACAGATTGATCTTAATCCCACTGTATCCATGTCTCTTTGAAAAATATCTACAGGCTCTGGGATCTTGGAGGAGTCCTCTTTTGTGTAGACTGTGCCAAAGTACTGATTGAGTAGATTAGCTGCCTCCCTATTCTAACTTATTTTCCCAGTACTGTCTATTTAATACAGACCAATGACCAATGTCACAGCAAATGGTCGGACAAATGATCAGACGCAAAAACGTTGATACCTTTCTTTATCTAAATGTTGTTTGAATGTTTAGTATTTGCTTCAACTTGCAGATATGAATTCACAATTTGTCAAAAATAATCTTGATGTTGTTCTTGGATGATCACAAGGAGCAAGACTACTCTTTTGTGCGTCTTGAAAAGGACGTTACTTGGCGGGTTACAGTATCTTTCTTCACATCTCAAGCGTGCTGATGAAGGAAGGCATGGGTCCTCCAATTTTTTGTGCTATGCTTGGCTTCATCTGGGTGTCGCTCACTAATACGGGGATCACGTCGATCACTGACCGTGTTAGCCAGGCTGCCATAAAAAGAATCAGTTTTAAAGATTCAGGGTGGACTGCAGAGAAGTCAAGGTGAGGGTCTTGGCCAGTATATTTTGATTGACCCTAACTAACATTGTCCGATGAGTAAGTTTTGCCTGACCCTAACTAACATTTTCGATCAGTAAGTTTTGCCTGACCCTAACTAACATTTCCGATCAGTAAGTTTTGCCTGGCCCTGACTAACATTGTCCGATCAGTAAGTTTTGCCTGACCCTGACTAACATTGTCCGATCAGTAAGTTTTGCCTGACCCTGACTAACATTGTCCGATCAGTAAGTTTTGCCTGACCCTGACTAACATTGTCCGATCAGTAAGTTTTGCCTGACCCTGACTAACATTGTCCGATCAGTAAGTTTTGCCTGACCCTGACTAACATTGTCCGATCAGTAAGTTTTGTCTGACCCTGGCTAATATTGTCCGATCAGTAAGTTTTACCTGACCCTGACTAACATTGTCCGATCAGTAAGTTTTGCCTGACCCTAACTAACATTGTCCGATCAGTAAGTTTTGCCTGACCCTGACTAACATTGTCCGATCAGTAAGTTTTGCCTGACCCTGACTAACATTGTCCGATCAGTAAGTTTTGAATGACCCTGACTAACATTTCCGATCAGTAAGTTTTGCCTGACCCTGACTAACATTGTCCGATCAGTAAGTTTTGCCTGACCAGAAGTCAGTCTTCCTTCCCGCTTACAATAATAGGAGGCAAAAAAATTATCTTAATAGGAATATTCTGTTAATACAAAATAGTAACGTTACTTTGTGTCTGCCCATTGCAAAGCTTTGTTTGTTTGTTGATGTCTTTACTTTGTTTATTTACAAGTCAAGGAGCTTACATTTGATTCCTTGCTATTTTTTTAAGAATACGCTACAAATACCCCAGTTTGACACACACCACATTCCTTGGAGACGCATTTGACTCGATACTTACCTGGAAGTCAAATATTGAGAAAAATCAGACAATCACCATTAAAAGACTATCAGCGATGAATAAACTGACTGGTGCATTGTGGGAGTAAAAAAAA
This sequence comes from Ariolimax columbianus, assembly GCA_036924085.1. Classification (NCBI taxonomy): domain Eukaryota; kingdom Metazoa; phylum Mollusca; class Gastropoda; order Stylommatophora; family Arionidae; genus Ariolimax; species Ariolimax columbianus. The sequence continues at coordinate 43,905,127 of JAVGWX010000015.1, read as the reverse complement.
AAATCCTCAAGCAAGTCGACACTGGTATAATCAGATTAATTATGAAATGTGCCTCTAGCACTTGGTCAACAGTGGCCAAAACAAACACAGGACCGGTCCAAAATAACCTTGGAGGTTCCAATGTTAACGAAGAAAAGTGAGCAGTCGGCAAAAGAGAAACAAAATCCACGTTACATGAGAGCTCAAGAGACAGTACCCTAGCAACTATTTGGACACACGTTCTACAGGAGCTCAAGAGACAGTACCCTAGCAACTATTTGGACACACGTTCTACAGGAGCTCAAGAGACAGTACCCTAGCAACTATTTGGACACACGTTCTACAGGAGCTCAAGAGACAGTACCCTAGCAACTATTTGGACACACGTTCTACAGGAGCTCAAGAGACAGTACCCTAGCAACTATTTGGACACACGTTCTACAGGAGCTCAAGAGACAGTACCCTAGCAACTATTTGGACACACGTTCTACAGGAGCTCAAGAGACAGTACCCTAGCAACTATTTGGACACACGTTCTACAGGAGCTCAAGAGACAGTACCCTAGCAACTATTTGGACACACGTTCTACAGGAGCTCAAGAGACAGTACCCTAGCAACTATTTGAACACACGTTCTACAGGAGCTCAAGAGACAGTACCCTAGCAACTATTTGGACACACGTTCTACAGGAGCTCAAGAGACAGTACCCTAGCAACTATTTGGACACACGTTCTACAGGAGCTCAAGAGACAGTACCCTAGCAACTCTTGGACACACGTTCTACAGGAGCTCAAGAGACAGTACCCTAGCAACTATTTGAACACACGTTCTACAGGAGCTCAAGAGACAGTACCCTAGCAACTATTTGGACACACGTTCTACAGGAGCTCAAGAGACAGTATCCTAGCAACTATTTGGACACACGTTCTACAGGAGCTCAAGAGACAGTACCCTAGCAACTATTTGAACACACGTTCTACAGGAGCTCAAGAGACAGTACTCTAGCAACTCTTGGACACACGTTCTACAGGAGCTCAAGAGACAGTACCCTAGCAACTATTTGGACACACGTTCTACAGGAGCTCAAGAGACAGTACCCTAGCAACTATTTGGACACACGTTCTACAGGAGCTCAAGAGACAGTACCCTAGCAACTATTTGAACACACGTTCTACAGGAGCTCAAGAGACAGTACCCTAGCAACTATTTGGACACACGTTCTACAGGAGCTCAAGAGACAGTACCCTAGCAACTCTTGGACACACGTTCTACAGGAGCTCAAGAGACAGTACCCTAGCAACTATTTGGACACACGTTCTACAGGAGCTCAAGAGACAGTACCATATCAACTATTTGGACACACGTTCTACAGGAGCTCAAGAGACAGTATCCTAGCAACTATTTGGACACACGTGGACCTGCTTCGGTGAACGATAAAAGGAGAGGCAGTGGAATCTACATGGAATACTCCAATGGCGACATAGACAATCACTTCATACCAGCAGGCGAGACTTGCACGAGTTACTGTTTCTGCATCGCTATGGACAATCGTCTCCTTATTTCCATTGCACAATGGCACTGTTTCAATCAAGTACAGGATGCAAATTATGTTTCAATTTACATGTTAAAATATGTCAGCGACACCCTAAAGGCCTCTTACGGCGTGCACACTACTTTGTTGTTGTCGTTGGTATTCGTGCACTTTGTTGTTGTCGTTGTTGTTCGTGCAATTTGTTGTTGTCGTTGTTGTTCGTGCAATTTGTTGTTGTCGTTGTTGTTCGTGCACTTTGTTGATGTCGTTGTTGTTCGTGCACTTTGTTGTTGTCGTTGTTGTTCCTGCATTTTGTTGTTGTTCGAAGCTACACGTGCCGAGTTGTTAACTCTTCACGATGTTTGTTTGGTAGCAGGTTACAGTGACTCTTCTTACATATCGTGGTGTGCTTGGATAGGTGAACCGTGGTTCTTAACCCTTTACAGTCCAAACTAATTTGCAAGATATTAATCTTCATATTTAAGACAAGACCAGTTGTTATCGAATGCCTACAACGAGTAGGATTGCTCTTCTGTACGCCCTGAAAAAGACGTTTAATGGCGGCTTGTTGTAGCTTTCCTCACATCCTGAGCATGCTGCTGAAAGTGAACCGAGGTCTTTCAGGCGGTTGTGCTATGCTTGGTTGCATCTAAGTGTCGCTCACTACTACGGGGATCATATCGATCCCTCTCCTCGTTAGCCAGGATGCCATGAAAACAGCCTGTTTCCAGGGAGTGCTACTAGGAAGCCAAGGTGAGGGTCTTGGCCAGTATATTTTGCCCGACCCTGACTAACATGCTGATCAGTACGTTGTGCCTGACCCTGACTAACATGCCTGATCAGTACGTTGTGCCTGACCCTGACTAACATGCCTGATCAGTACGTTGTGCCCGACCCTGACTAACATACCTGATCAGTACGTTGTGCCTGACCCTGACTAACATGCCTGATCAGTACGTTGTGCCTGACCCTGACTAACATGCCTGATCAGTACGTTGTGCCTGACCCTGACTAACATGCCTGATCAGTAAGTTGTGCCTGACCCTGACTAACATGCCTGATCAGTACGTTGTGCCTGACCCTGACTAACATGCCTGATCAGTAAGTTGTGCCTGACCCTGACTAACATGCCTGATCAGTATATTTTGCCTGACCCTGACTAACATGCCTGACCAGTACGTTGTGCCTGATCCTGACTAACATGCCTGACCAGTACGTTGTGCCTGACCCTGACTAACATGCCTGACCCTGACTAACATGCCTGACCCTGACTAACATGCCTGACCCTGACTAACATGCCTGACCCTGACTAACATGCCTGACCCTGACTAACATGCCTGACCCTGACTAACATGCCTGACCCTGACTAACATGCCTGATCCTGACTAACATGCCTGACCCTGACTAACATGCCTGCCCCTGACTAACATGCCTGACCAGACGTCAGCGTTCCTCCCCTAAAAGAACAGTAATTGTAAGTGTCTCATGGTAAACAAAAAACAAGTATTTAAAACTAAAACGAATCAATCTCAAAATCATGATATTTAATCAGGCACGTATGTCTGATGCCAGGTAGCTAAATGTTGAGTAAACTCATTTCGCTCTTTTGTCTTGGTTTACCATGTTAGACCCAGGGCCTCCATTAGGCCATCTCTCCACCTCAGCCTCGGTCGCCAGCGATGGCGGCTAATGTTACATGGCCAACACGACGTCACTCTACGTGTCCATCTATTATCCGACATGCGCACCATATGACTGGTCCATCTATTATCCGACATGCGCACCATATGACTGGTCCATCTATTATCCGACATGCGCACCATATGACTGGTCCATCTATTATCCGACATGCGCACCATATGACTGGTCCATCTGTTATCCGACATGCGCACCATATGACTGGTCCATCTATTATCCGACATGCGCACCATATGACTGGTCCATCTGTTATCCGACATGCGCACCATAGACTGGTCCATCTGTTATCCGACATGCGCACCATATGACTGGTCCATCTGTTATCCGACATGCGCACCATATGACTGGTCCATCTGTTATCCGACATGCGCACCATATGACTGGTCCATCTGTTATCCGACATGCGCACCATATGACTGGTCCATCTGTTATCTGACACGCGCACCACATGACCGGTCCATCTGTTATCCGACACGCGCACCATATGACTGGTCCATCTGTTATCCGACATGCGCACCATATGACTGGTCCATCTGTTATCTGACACGCGCACCACATGACCGGTCCATCTGTTATCCGACACGCGCACCATATGACTGGTCCATCTGTTATCCGACATGCGCACCATATGACTGGTCCATCTGTTATCTGACACGCGCACCACATGACCGGTCCATCTGTATTTTCATAACAGCGCAACCTCTATGATGTCAGAGAAGGAAGTTCGATGTCTAATCTCTGCGTTGCGGATTTGGTCTCGAATTGAAATCGTCAATGTACGTCGCTCCATCGCTCGTTGAGCAACGTAGAGTATATCTGCATCAGCTTTCCATTGGTTCCCCCACATCGCAGCCATATACCATAGCTGGAATAACCACACCGTTGAAGGTATGAGCCTTAGCGTTAACGTTTCCCATCTGTTGCTGTATTGGTGTAATACAGTTGAAGCTGAGCCAGACCGATGTTATCCCTCGTGAGATCCCCCGATTTATTAAATGGGAGTTCGTGATCTCTTGGCCCAAGTAGATGTACCGATTTACGTTTTCGAAGTGACAATCTCCAAGGCGCATATTTATCTTTTGGCAGAAGGTGTTGGTCATGAACTGGTTTTTTTCTCCATTTATTTGTAGGCCAACTGCAACGCTTGCTCTGATGAGTTCATTTAGGCTTTTCTCCGCTTCTTTGACGTCGTGGCTGATGATGACTATGTCATCAGCCAACCTCAGTAAGAATATCCACCATATTTATGCTCATATCCACGCAGTCCATGCTTTTAAAGACCTCCACAAGTGCTGCTGTAAATAGATTTCGTGAGGTTGTATCACAAATGTCGGACGCAGCGTTGTATCAGTATGGTGATCGGTCTAAAGGATGTGGTGAAATCCGTTGTGCATCCTCTGCTTATCTCCTTTATCAGTAGAGCGTATTTTTTTGCAAATCCCTGATTTCTCAGGGCATTCAGGACCGTAATTATTTTGATGCTATCGAAAGCCTTCTCATAATCCACGAACACAAGACATAAAGGCGTCTGTACTGTATGCGCCCTTTTAATTAATAGTTTGATTGTGGGGAGATGATAACTGGTTGAGAAGCCTTTCCTGAAACCTGCCTGCTCTCGTGGTTGGTTCTCATCTAGTAGCTTCTCTATACGGCTGACGATCACTCTGGTGAAAAGTTTATAAAAGAAGGGAGAGCAGACAGATTGGACGGTAATTTGCCAGGTTTTCTTTGTCTCCCTTTTTATGGATTAGGATGGTTTTTTTTTAACGGTTTTCCATTGATCGGGGATTTGACATTCGTTCAGATAGATGTTGAACAAAGTAGTTAAATAGGGAGAAAGTATGTCCTCGCCTGCCTGGATAACCGTATTTATGAATCCGTCTTGTCCTGGGGCTCTACCTGGTTTAAGTTGTTTGATTGCATGTGCCATCTCATCTGATTGGATCTTTGGTACCGGCACATATCGTTGTTGGGTGTCAATTTGGTGACTATCGCCTTTGATGCAATACGCTCTATCTGTCGCGCTGACAGCGTTTGTATTTTTTAAGGCGATCATAATATTCTTTGATTGGAGAATGTGTTTTGGGCATTTGATTATGATGCCACTTGTCTCAGCTGCTCTGATCATCTTGTTCGGACTATGCTGTTCATAGTCCTCTTTTAGTCTGCTTCTGATCATCGTGTTCAGACTATGCTGTTCATAGTCCTCTTTTAGTCTGCTTCTGATAAGTTTGTTCAGACTATGCTGTTCATAGTCCTCTTTTAGTCTGCTTCTGATAAGTTTGTTCAGACTATGCTGTTCATAGTCCTCTTTTAGTCTGCTTCTGATAAGTTTGTTCAGACTATGCTGTTCATAGTCCTCTTTTAGTCTGCTTCTGATAAGTTTGTTCAGCTCGCATAACTCGAGGATGTTGTTCATGCCATTCTGTTCCAGCCTTCTCCTCTTATGTAGAAGCTGTAGGGTATCTTCGCTAATCCGACTGCCTTTTGCCACTTTGGGTTCTTTTTCGTCAATGATGCACTGTTTTAATTACGATTTTTAAATTTAAATTTAGAGGTACAGCTTTTGTTTATAAATTAAATTTAGCCAAATAACAAGATATGGTTGATATGCGACATGTGACTTCAGATAAATCGAACTGTAAGTGGGGCTACTCTAGTTGACTGCAATGGACAATTTGGATTGTAAAGGGTTAAGGTTGTAGCGAAGTGCGAGAATCTCACAGTAAGCTAGTCGCTATAGGCATTGTAAAATCGATCCCCAACACCTCGTTGGCTAGGCTGCAGTGACCTAGCCTGTTTTCGGTACGAACAAGGACATGAGGACGAAATCTTGATCAATATATTTCACATGACCCTGTTTACTCATCGCTCTCTTGCCTCTAGTTTAAGTAATTAATGCCTATATCATTATACTAACGCGACTTCTCGTCTTTCCACAGTCTCGTCTCGTTTATGATGCCATAAAGGCTACACTGGCTGATCTGATGACGTGGTCTTATCCAATGACAGGCAATGATCAATACTGACAAGGCACAAATGTCTCTCATTATGCAACAGGGACTGCCATAATAAAGCCTTTTTGTGTTTTAGTTGTCAGGAAGCAACTTTCGTCTAAAGAGTTGTCTATTTTCAGACAATACCGGAAAGAATAAAGCTATTTATTAGCATTTCTGTGCGTGATAGCTTCAAGAAGGAAATTGCGTGGCTAAAAGTGAAATCCAACATTTTGAAATCTATTGACTTTGTATCATATATAAAAGGAAATCCAACGTTTTGAAATCTTGTACCATACATAAATGTTAAATCCAACATTCTGAGACCTACCGCGTTTTTGTTCGACATGTATAGGTAAAATCCAACATTCTTAAATTCACTGCTTTGGCATCATACTTCAAAGTAAAACACAACATTCTGACACGTACTTCCTTTGTACAATCGAAAAAGGTGAAATCCAACAGTCTGCTGACCCCCCCTAGGGAAGTGACAACAGCCCTCTTCTCACCGTTTTGAGGATTGATGGTAACTGGCAAAACTGATCATGCGTGTCTAACCGCGATAACGCTCATACACAGGAAGACAATCGCAAGATTGAAATTATTTGACAATTGTCGCATCCTCTCAAAAAGCTAAATTAACAAGTTTATTTTGATCAGCGGCTCAAACTAAAGTTTTAAGAAAGATTCTTTTAAAAATCGAAGCTTATCACAGCAACAACAACAAAAACACAATTGTTCTTCAAGAATTAAAACAAGAATCCACCCGTTCAGCTGTAAGAAAAATAATAAACTATCTGCTGTCGAAAAATCGAAGGAAATCCCCACCCCCCCCCCTCCTCCTCCTTCTCCCCCCCCCCCCCCCCCAAAAAAAAAATGTTCATAGAGAATTAAAACAATAATACCCTCGCTGAGCTGTAATAGAAATAATCAACTCTGTCGGCGTCTAAGGACAAGAAATTTTTAGAAATGTTATAAATATACGTCATTAATTAGCTTTACCTTTTAAAGACGAAGCTATTTCTCCTTTGGAAACCGCCAAATTTGGCTGGAACCATTGATATGAGCTGTTAAGTTGTACTTGTTGCATGTTGTCTAAAGAGATACATGTCCAACCTCAAGTCAACTCCAAAGAAGTAGATAACAAACCACATCTATAATATATGGACCGCAGAAATGTACAAATTCCAAACGAAAACTGAACAGAATAATAATAAAAGCAACTATTTAGGTCCAGTCTCCATGTCTGACAAAACAAAAAAAAGAACTACTATTTTGAAAAGATCACAACAATGTGTGGAAACAGGAAATATAACCAAAGAAGAAAATACAAGTTTCCTTGATCAGCAAAACCAAAGTCATAACACTTATAGCACTCAGTCTTCATCTGTTTGGGGTGCCAATAAGACTTCCTTCTCGACAGTAAGTATTGCCTCATCCGATACAGGCCCGCATCTTACGACAGCCACGCATTCACAAGTAAGTGAACAGCGAACTAAGTTTAAATCAGAGAGCATGTTAGGAATGTTATTATCCGACCCAGCATTATCATCTCCGTCTATCGAACGTCTGGATTACTTAGAAGAGTTAGTGGAGATATTCTTGCAAGTTATCTTCACTGTGTATATGAAGTCATTAAGAGGCAAATATGATGAGAGTTGTATTAGAGACACGAAAAATGGCCCCGAATATCCGGCTATAAAAAGAGTGAAAAGAAAGAGCACAATCAAAGAGAAAACAAATTTGTCAACTCTGTTCAGAACAAAGTGGAATCCGAAGGAATGCAAAGAAAAGGCAAAACCGATGTTGCAAGTGAAATACAATGCCCCAGTCACACGCTGCGCTCGCCCGGTATGTCATGGGTCAGCTATTTTAGGATCAGCAATGCGAATCACTTCCGATGTTCCCACTGAAAGCGCCGAAAACTCATGTCTACAAACACCCCTAGAAGATTCGAAAAATGACTTGCACCTCCATTTTGAAAGTCAGGCAGTTTCTCCAGAAACATTGGAAATAGGAGAGACACAAATGGCTCCTGAGGCAGCAGATACTATTGCAATCTCAAATTCTAGGATAGCTGAGAATAAAATACATATTCCGCTGGTAAATGGGCTCAAGACTACAGGAGCAACTTTCCCTTTGGCAAAAAATGCCGCAGTGATGTCCCAAAAGAATCGAACATTACAAACATTAAAACAGACTCATAAACATTTCGCAAGTTGCCAGGCAGTAGAGAAGACAAACGGCATGTTTATGTCAAATAATTTAATTGAAAATATAATGGCTAATATCGATTTTGGAGGAGAAGAAACTTGTAGTAAAAGATCCGATTTAGGCAATGAGCCGTATAAAAATACAGAACAGAACGCATGCGCCAGTTTGATGGATCAAACCACGCCTCCAGCTGTCATGTCCACTACCAAAACAGATTGCACCCAGAAACTAAAAGGCGGAAAACGAAAACCAATCAGGGAAAGAGACAAAAATTTTAACATGAAAAATAACGTGAAACGAAAGATAGATACAACTGATCGTCATGTTTTTCCAAAGAGAAGCTATGCGAAAGATAATCTTTTACTCGACGATGGAACTATAGATGTGAACGAAAAGAACAGATTAAAAACAAAAAGACACTCTGGTCGCTTAGATGGTCTTCTGACCCTAAATGAGGAATTACGCTACAACATGAAAAGCATAGCCGATAGATTGTTAACCAGGATTGATAGAAGGAAAGTCTTAGACACACCAAAACAAAGAAAACTAATTCATCAACGCAGGACAAAATATACAGATGAAGTTAGGAGTGGCAATGAACCAACAGCACATGTAATTAATGGTCCAGATGACATAGAAATATGTCAAGTACGTGAAGGCATTTGTGACTTACCAAAAACAGGCAGTAGACAACTTGTACCGAACTTAACGTACTAATGAAAGATCTTATGAGAATGCCAACAAACGTTAAAGAAGACATGCTCTTCAAACAGTCTCGACGACTTTGTCCAGGCAAGTCCAGAGGAAGAAGAATTCCAGATAAACATGGCAGGATATCGTGGTGGTTCTCTTGGGGTTATTGGTTTCTGTAACCTTACACTTCGTGACAGTGTTTGGAAAGATCCGGGAACCCAGGTAATCATGATTTAGACAGATGTTGGGGAAACGTTGAGGCGCAACGTAGGACAAACTTCCTAAAGTTTAGAGACGTTGGTCCGACACATCCTGATGACGCAATTTTGGTGAAATGCAATGCTGGAAAAAGACAAGTGCGGAAAGTCGGACATGTATTATCAACAATTCACTGATGCAATGTTGGTAGACGAGTCTTTTACAAAGACGTCCTTATTTAAAGAGACGATGTAACGCAGTTGCTGTTTGCCACTGGGTTTAACATGCATAAAGAGAAATCATATCTGTGGAGATGGACAACACAAGAGGAGGTAGTGGCCGATCAACAGCTGTATTTGGTGCAAGAGGAGGAAGTGCTCGATCAACAACTGTTTGTGATTCAAGAGGTTGAAGTATCCGATCAACAATTGTATGTGCTACAAGAGTATGAAGTTCCCGACCCACAATTATCTATGCCACAGGAGCATGAAGTACCCGACGCACAACTGTTTGTGATTCAAGAGTATGAAGTACCCGACCTACAATCGTTTGTGCTACAAGAGAATGAAACACAAGATCATCAACTCTCTTTACTACAAGAGAACGTAATAACTTGTCATCAACTCACCATAGTACAAGAACACTTATTACCACATGATCGGCTCTCTATAGAACAAAAAACTTAGTGCGCGACTATCAATTGTCTTTAGGACAAGATAACGTAGTTCTCAAACATCCACTCTCCGTGGTACAAGAAAGTATTGTATTTATTTATCAACACTCTTCGCCATGAGAGAGCTTAGACTCCGACATGAAATGTCAAAGCGAACCAAAGCCAGTATCGATACCATTTATATTTACAAATAGAGAACGTTATGAAAGAGCCGGGTTGTGGTCAGATGTTTCTTGGAATTTACCTTCAAGTTCAAGGTCGAAGTTATCAGTAATAGATGAGAGAGCGGTCGCGGCTCATCAACTTATCAAGTCAATTAGAAAGAAAAATATCTTAACGGCTAATATAGAGTGTAGCGAAAGCAAAGAATTGAAACATCAAACTTTGGTACCGAACAAGTGCGGGCAAAATAGTCAATTAAATAACACAAACAATAACCGGAATTTGTCACGATGGCACGTGAAAAGTCACGGTCAGAAAGTTGCAAAAACCAAACGCTGGTCAATAACTCGATGACATGTCGCACATAGACACATTAGTTCAACACGAAGCATCCGGCACGGACTATGCAGAGAGGACAACAAGGAATATGGGGGCAGTGTGTATTCAGGTAACTCCTTGACAGCACACAGGGAAGATGCCGGATATAACCTGCTTAGAGGAAGCACTAACATGACAGCGGAAGTATAGTTTGTGGTTATCGCACTAGAGATATTGAAATAACATCGCAAAATAAATATAACAACGGTGTTCAGAAATTGACTGAAGAAATAGGAAGTCGTAAAAATGCTTAATCAGAAAGCACATTAGGTAAAAATGTACAAGATTACCAAAGTCCGGAGGTGGAAATTGATACCAAAACTCTTCAAATACTGTCAACAAAATGAGAAAGTAGATATTTCGTACGAGTGGGGAGAATCAACATTCTCTAATTTGAAAGATGCACCTGTAGGTAAGGATTCTATCTTCGAGGGAATGTCGCAGCATGGAGCTCGCTATCAACATGCGAACCAACAAAACAGAGAGGGATATATTCATTCTAAAAGCTATTAGCACAAGACAACGGTCTATCCGCCGTCTTGCTAACTAATTAACCCCCTTAATAGACATTTGAACACGGAATCTGAAGTAATGGTTAATGACAACTATCGCCGCTAAGAAACGTATGCTATCTTACCCTGGCCTCGTTCTGAAGCAGACATCCATCACCAACTTTTTACATTTACAATTGGATGGTTCAAAATTTGAAGAGCAAAACATTAAAGAAAGAGATGTTGTCGATCGCAAAACATACCAATGTTGATAAACCAAGAACTGAATTGTTTAACCTAAAGAGGAAATAGTTGAAAATAACGAAGAAGTGTGTATTACTGGTATGGAAACATTAAATCCATACGCATGATTGTAACAGTGTAGCAGATCGTGGAAAGTACAATTTAGACTTCCTTAACTCCTGCTACACAATAAAACAGGCTCATGAGGAAAGGAAACTACAGTACGATCGTCAGTATCATACTGATATAACAGATCTATGGCTTAACCATAGATGTCTGTTCACAGCAGAAAGATCACGCCTTCTTCGCAGGCCGTATACAAGCCTCAGACACGTTAGATGCTCGCTCATGAGATACCAGAGCAACTGACGAAATTATTACTGTCCCTGCACGAATCCCCGCTGAACTTATCCACAAAATCCTGAGGTGTATTCGCGTCACGTGCAATGAACATAAATGTTACTCCCAAACACAAGATGTCTGAGTCATTAATATAAAGTTATGGCACCCTATTACTTCTTCCATTACAAGAATGATCGATGAACGTATTCACATTATTATGATTCTTTCTTCGTGGTACGTACAAACACCAAAATCTATGACGCCCATAAATCAAACGGCATTTGTCAAAGAACGAGATCCCCGCTGCACTTGCCCCCGGAATCTTGATGTTCGTTGTCAGGAACAGTTAAACAATCGTTGACTCAAGAACAGTTAGACCCCGTCACGTATATTTAGAAACAGATCTTAAAACCAAGAACACAGGATCAGACGAATTGAAGCTACCGCAAAACTCCATTCGTTTCAAACATACTACTGTTAAAAAATCCAAGGACCACTCATTTATTTAGTATTATTATTTTTAGTGTTGTTTATTAACTTTTATTCTGGAGGACGTTATTACTGAACATATTCAAACTATATATACATTTATATACTTTTTGTAAATCCATACCATCGATTGCATTTGAATATTTATAACACATTAATAATTTCAGAAAGTTACTGAAATAACTAATGAAGCTGATGGCTGGATTTCCAGAAGGACACCGGCTTCAACCCCGGTATAGACCTTGGTTTCTTTCTCTAATGTCGGTGAAAGTAAAATTTATAATTTTATTGAACACTGTCAGGCGACTACAGGGACAAATGGCATGTATTCCTGAGGTCAATAAATCCCCATGGGGGAACATTAGTGACAAGGAATCAACACTGAAACAATAGATAATTGTATTCAAGTAACAAATTTAGCAAATCGTTAAACAAATGGAAAAACAGAAAATAGAAATGAATTATTAAATATTAGAGGTCATTGTGCGAATATATATTTTTGTGTTCTCACTTGTACTTTTTGTTGCACTAAAGCTGTGACATACAATTTTAGTATAAACACTACAAAATGAATCAAACATTGTTATTTTCATTTTGTTTTTTAATTTCTTTCAAACTGGGCGTACACTTATATTTTTGTTCTCTGAATGGATCACCGCTTCGTCAGAAGGGGTGCAGCGTGATGGGTACACACTGTTGACTTGGACTTCTTGCCTCCAACATTCGAGCAGGTATAATATACAATCCCAATATGGTTTCAGAACTTTCAAAGTTTCAAATTTACAACGCAATTCAACTAATGGAATTAGGATTGTATTCTTATAATCCAACTTTGACCGGTTATATGGTATTCATCACGTTCTGTTGCTCCATGTAAACAATTCTTGGTTGGTGAAGGTATTCATAGCTTATTAGTTGCTGCAGGTAAACAACTTTTGGTTGGTGAAGGTATTCATAACTTCGTAGTTGCTCCAGGTAAATAGCTCTTGGTTGGTGAAGGTATTCATAACTTATTAGTTGATGCAGGTAAACAGCTCTTGGTTGATGAAGGTATTCATAACTTATTAGTTGATGCAGGTAAACAATTCTTGGTTGGTGAAGGTATTCATAACTTCGTAGTTGATGCAGGTAAACAGCTCTTGGTTGATGAAGGTATTCATAACTTATTAGTTGATGCAGGTAAACAATTCTTGGTTGGTTAAGGTGTGTATAATTTGTTAGTTGCTAAGGTAACAATTATTATTTGTGCAAAACGTCTTCGTTCCTCCAAGTAAACCATTGTTTGTTGGAGATAGTGCACAGGTTGCAGATTCTGTGACGAATCCTAGGCATGTTGTGTGGACATCAGTTGTTGTTATTTTCCAGCACTCAGCAGAGTACACAAATAATTGTGTTTGATTAAAGGTTTTCCTTTATAGATTCTACATGCAAAGCCACGCCCTTTCCACCCCAGACAGTAGTCCTTTGAGCGAAATCAGGAAGTATTGACCAGTTTATGCAATCGTATGTGTATCTGTTTGTAATGTAGACGTATTGGCCAGTGTATGGATGCGTGTATGTATCTGTTTTTAATGTGTTTTACTATGGCAGTTTCGCAGTACTGCAGTTTAGTCAATCCTTTCTGTACGCCGAGATAAATCCCCAACATGCGCAGTCAAACCGGACTCGAAGATATGTTGGGATTACAAACCAATTTTACGCCTGACTTACACCCCTACACTACGTACACCAAAAAGTGTGTACGCAATTCTTATATATTCTTAAAATCATGTTTAAAGTTTCTAAGAAGATAATCAAAGTAGCTTACAGTTCAGACTATCATTAGCTCTTTTGATGGAAATATACACAGGCTTAATACACATCTTAATGACCTGCAGAGTCAGATGACAATGACCTCCAACAGTCGCACAAGCACAATCAAGTAAGGTAGAGTTAATTCTAATACACCCCTTGAACTTCCTGCTTCCCTAAACCTGCTTTTGTAACAAAGAATTGTTTAGTTTAGCATTATTTCTACAGAGCCATTTATGCTATCACTTGCAAACGTTGCGATACGACCTACATATGTGAGTAGGAAGCGGTTTCAGATGTTTCTAAGAGATCGTTTACTATCGCAACATATTTTAAAAGTACTGGCCACCATGGCGTTCGAGATTTTGTGGTGCCGACAGCAGTTGTCAATATGTTATTGAATTCATACTTAGTATGTGGTTTTTGTTGTTGTTATAGATCCAGCTGCAGCCGGGGTTCCTCCCTTCGTACTAAAACCCCGTAATAGTATCGTCACGTGTTTGGCAGTTGTTGTTTTGTGCCATACAAAGTGTTCAATTTATCTGGCCTCGGCGGAAGATGCATTTTCCTGACATTGTTCGAGCGCTGTGGACTCAGATACAGGAGGATGATCGGTTACATATGGACGTGCACACAGCTTGCAGTGTGTTGTCGTTGTATTCTGTTCACGTGCTTGTTATGTGGGATGTGTTGGGTTCTCAGTCGGAAAATGGTGATCTGATCTCTTATTGTGTTTATCGATGATGAGATTTGGATTGGGGCTCATCAAATGTCAGTTGATCGCTCTACTTACGTTTCCCATCGCTCAGCTGTTCAGCAACGTTTCCTAGTTTGCTTTTCTTATGGGCTATTTGACTGCTTGTAGAGTGGTTGCTGTGTTTGGATGTTCTTGCGAGGTATTCTGCTGTTTGTAGATTTGTTTGGCTTGTCTTATGAGCTATTTGGCTGTTTATAGACGTTGTGTTTGGCTTATCTAATGAGCTATTGATTTAGCTGTTTTTAGAGTAGTTGCTGTTCTTACATTTAAATGTTCTTTGCAAGTCTATCTGTCTTGTCATTGTCACGTGCGTTTGAGTAACCATGGATCCCCTTCATAACTACTTTGACGGCATATGATGTGATAATGTAGTCAGCATGGTAGGGTTGTTAAGATACGACCAGGTGTACAATGCCAAGCTTCTTATAAAGAAGATCTTTCGATATGTCCCAGGTCAGGGGCATATTCTTGCGTTAACTCACTTCCTTCTTTAAACATCGTTGTCCAGATCTTCACTGTCTTCTTCGACAGACTTTGACACCATACACTGCCTGCATTCTCCGATGACTGTCAACTGGTAGACATAACTCAGCTGTTAGAAACCGATTCACCCCTCGCTGATCAACTCTGGACGGATTCCGTATCATACCCGCTATGTTTTCAAAGGTCTGCTTAGGAAACTATGAGTCGGACGATAATGACATTTTGCCAGCTCGCTCTGCTGCATCATGTTATCCAGGATCACAACGTGGAGTTCATAGAAGAGTTTTAGAAGTTGCTTGCAATAAGGTTTGGGTCGTTGACATCTGCTGCTCATGCACTGCTCAGCATCTTGATCCCAGTATCTTTAGCGTTTCTGTCCTCCTGGAGAATGTATGCCCTTTGTGAGCTCACCGCAGAACAGCTGCTTGGGGATGCCCTCCTCTGGCATGCGAACAACATGTTCAGTCCATCATAGCTGAGCTATTCGCAGAAATGTATGGATGCTCAACATGTTAGTTTTGCTAAGAATTTCAGAGTTGTCCTGCCACCTGATTCTGAGCAGCCTACACAGACAGCTCAAGTGAAAACACATGATCTGTCTGGCATTTCTACTGTAATTCTACAGGGACAGATGCCTCTGTGGAAGTTCCACTTCTGGCGAGATGGATGTAGCCACGAGGATGATTACATGCTTAGCT
Source organism: Ariolimax columbianus (assembly GCA_036924085.1). NCBI lineage: Eukaryota > Metazoa > Mollusca > Gastropoda > Stylommatophora > Arionidae > Ariolimax > Ariolimax columbianus. The sequence continues at coordinate 43,889,311 of JAVGWX010000015.1, read as the reverse complement.
GAATAGGCTCGATCAGCTTATTACTCTACTACGTTGGGACAAGTGCCACGAAGGGTGGTTAACCGATATACAAGTCCATAGTATTAGACTCAAACACTAGAACAAAGTACGCTCACAACCTGTTAGTATATATGCTGCTATAAACAAACCACATAACCGTGGCCGGTATTTTGCTATGTCACACAGTCACCACTTACGACATGCTCTCCATGGGGCAGTGGTGCTATTCTCGTTCTTGTTATACACAACGACTCTGGAGAACCACTGGATTATATAATTTTCAGACAAATAGGCGAGACGGCGTGGCCTAGTGGTTAAATGGCACGGCTCACAACCCAAATGTGCGGGGCTCGATCCCCATCACAGCACCGGCCGTTATCCCGGGAAGCAAACCCTTAGAATATTCAGGAGGAAGCAGACCCTTACATAAAATGCATGCTGAAGTCGGATGTACTGGGCCCACAGGCGCAAAATAAAAACTACAGTGCAACGCACACCGCCGTAAGGAATAGAGAAATAAGGCGAAAGCAACAAAATAAAATAATGAAAAAAAAAAAAAAGAAGACAAATAGGCTAATAAATAGGCTAAAGAAAAATATGACCAAGAAGTACCAGGAACTTCAACACGATGTCCTCTGGCGATATCAACGATTTGGTCCTCGTTAAAACTTCCTCATCGTATGAAATCTGTCCATACCGCTTTCCAAGCTAGTTTTCATTGTCCTTCTCTTTAACTTTGCTTTTTTCCCGATCTATGTTTTTATTTCTTCGTAACTCTTGCCCACTTTCTACAGGGGATATTTCACTATCAGAAAGGCTCTGTTGAAACAATTACTGCCATCAATGCCTTGCTTTGCTGTATAACTATTCGAGTTATCTTATACAGTTACACATTTAGTTTAGTTAATGTGATTGCGTTTTCATTTGTCGATTTCTTCAAGGAGGCCTTAATTGATTGAAAAGTTGGCCGTTGTTGTTCTCGTATGTCAAACTGTAATTTGATATTTTTGAGGAACAGTTTACTAATGTAAAGGAGATAACGCATCTTAAACTTTGGATAATTTCAAGCTCTAAGTAACTTACGATAAATTATTTATTGTGCAATTGACACAATTAAATTCCAGCTAAATATGTACTGGTAGCCTCTTGGGTTGGGGAACTGAGAGACTAGCCTGGTTAGATCCAATATACTGACCAGAATGTCATGTCATGGTCAGGCACAATATACTGACCAAGACCGCAGTATCTATTCCACGAAGCGTTCCATGGAAGCAGGTTATTTTCAAGGCAGTCTGGTTGACGAAATGTGGACCAACGTAATCCCTGTAGTACTGAGCGTCACGCAGATGACGTCAGGAATAGCCCAACCTTTCCAGGGCGCACGTAATTGTGGACATTACACAACAACCGCTTTGGTTTGAAAGAATTCTCTAGAAACGACACACGTTTATGATACCGATTTGTCCAATATCTAGTTGCGGCTTCTCAGTTAGAGTTGAAAATGGGGATTGTCGCTGAGCGGAGCGGTTCACACAGTAGGCCGACCTCCAGTGCACAAATAGAGATGGAAGCAGTGACCGCATATCTGCGATAGCCATCTTGTAACTCTTTAACAGGGGCAATCAATGTTTCAGACTACCACATCTTTGCTTAAAAAGATACATAGGGGTTTGTTAAGGCATGAATGGATGGCAGCTGTTGGGGTATCAAACCTGGAGGGGATAAGGTGGATCTAGTGTCTTTCTCATTCTGGGGTTCCGGGCAAGGAAAGAGTGGGCATCCTGGTTCTAGTGTCGTTCTAATTCTGAGTTTCAGAGCAAGGAAAGAGCGGGCATCCTAGATCAAGTTTCGTTCTAATTCTGGGTTTCAGAGCAAAGAAAGAGCGGGCATCCTGGATATGGTGTCGATCTAATTCTGGATTTCAGAGCAAGGAAAGAGTGGGCATCCTGGATCAGTGTCGTTCTAATTCTGGGTTTCAGAGCAAGGAAAGAGTGGGCATCCTGGATCTAGTGTCGTTATAATTCTGGGTTTCAATGTAAGGAAAGAGTGGGCATCCTGTCTTCACAAGCACCATTTCCAGGTACACTAGACATGTGTAGGAGAGACATTTTGAAGTCCATCAATGATCGTCTGTTAGATACGACACTACAACAGATGAATGAGCAATGCATCAACTGCAGATCGTTGATATCGGACCAGGTTCAAGCAGAATCGGTCGCAAGAGAGGACGAAATAGAAATTTGTTCAATCAACGCGCTGCAGGAACTATCGGTATCTACACCCTTCACCATTTACCGAAAGGAAAGAAACTGAGTACCTATGAGTATGCAGTGGCGTCGGTTCTTAGAAACAGAACAGAATAGAATTTCCTGTGCACTTGTGCAGTTAAGCGCTTTGCGAAAAAGAAGTTGACTTATTGTGCTGTATATGTCGCTGTATGTCCATATTGAAGGATTGGTTTCTGTTTTGCGCTCTATTCATCTTCTACATAATTGCACTCGTAACTGGTAACAATATCTTGTGGCGTTAGATGAGGTCAGCTATAGATAATGATGTTGTATTCTCACGAGATGACCAACCCATCATATGTCCTGTGTTGGAATAGAATATACTCATCACAAGAGGTAATTCTCTTAATATTTCAAATGGCATCATGTCTCCTTCTATAATTATTGGTGACATTAATGGCTTTTCTCTGTCATTTCATTTCATATGTTCTCATCTTCCTAGACTGTGCCTACCAAGTCTGGGACTGGTAATAAAGAGTTGATGTAAATATGATGTGTGTTAACTGTCGTTTTCTTTTACCCTGCGGATTCTCATAAGCTTTCTGGCTTCCATGTCTTAATAAACTCTTCAGTATACAATAACAATTCTTCCATTGTACTTAAACTATCAGACGGGGAACTGAGAAGTTGATTCAGCCAGGCACAACATATTGACCAGGACGTCTCGTCGGGGTCAGGCACAACATACTGACCAGGGCATCGCGTCGGGGTCAGGCACAACATACTGACCAGGGCGTCGCGTCGAGGTCAGGCCCAACATACTGACCAGGACGTCGCGTCAGGGTCAGGCAAAATATACTGACCAGGGCGTCGCGTCGAGGTCAGGCACAACATACTGATCAGGACGTCGCGTCGGGGTCAGGTACAACATACTGATCAGGACGTCGCGTCGGGGTCAGGTACAACACACTGATCAGGACGTCGCGTCGGGATCAGGCACAACATACTGATCAGGACGTCGCGTCGGGGTCAGGCACAACATACTGACCAGGACGTCGCGTCGGGGTCAGGCACAACATACTGACTAAGACCACAATCTCTTCCACGTTGTGTTCCCTGGAAACTGTTTGTTTTCAAGGCATTCTGGATGACGAGATGTTGATCGGCGTGATCCCCGTAGTAGTGAGCGTCACGCAGTAAATTTACTGATTATGGGTATTACAAAAGAACAAGAAACTATCGAATGATTGATATATTTTACATATATCACAGTCAAGTTGCAAACTATCGAATGATTGATATAGTTCACATATATCACAGTCAAGTTGCAAACTATCGAATGATTGATATAGTTTACATATATCGCAGTCAAGCTGCAAACTATCGAATGATTGATATAGTTTACATATATCGCAGTCAAGTTGCAAACTATCGAATGATTGATATAGTTTACATATATCACAGTCAAGTTGCAAACTATCGAATGATTGATATAGTTTACATATATCGCAGTCAAGTTGCAAACTATCGAATGATTGATATAGTTTATATATATCGCAGTCAAGTTGCAAACTATCGAATGATTGATATAGTTTACATATATCGCAGTCAAGTTGCAAACTATCGACACAACACATTCCGTTCCCCGGACTACATTCTGCTTCTTGCAAACCCCTATTAAGGGCTTGGTAGCAGTAAACAAACAGTAAAACAAAGTTTTAACAATAATACATAGGCAATCTGGATGAACAGGTGGGCGACGGGAGCAACAGGTCGCAATGTATTTAGAGAAATGTCACAGCCTAAAAGTAATGATGACATCATAAATAAACTACAAAGAAGAGATTAAAGTCTCATCTTTCAGTTCCGAACAGGGCATACCAGAGTCAATAGCTACTTCAACCGCATCAATTCCCAGCACCTGCCCTTGTGCAGACATTACTCTCATACTGATTAAACAGTTCGACATCTACTCATTGAGTGCAAGGCGCTTGCGGACATGAAGAAAAGATTCTTACAAGCACTGCCGACAATTAACAACACACTGTACGGAGCAGTGACACAACTGAAGAAAACCTGTATATATATATTTATATTAGAATGGCATTGGGCTAGCAAAAGCAGGCTTGATCAGCAGATATGACATAATAACAAGAACATGTCCTTGTATACCGTTGTACTGTAATTTTGTTCAACGTTTACACCTGTCTACTCAATGAAAAGCTCCTTTCTAATATTTAACTAATATATGTAGATGTTTGTCACTATAGGATGTTCATCTCATCTCTTGACTTGTGACGCCAAACGACGCTTGGGGATGCAATCTTCTTTCGTGTGCCATCTGCACGGTCGTTGTTATTTTCAATCAATTGCGTTTCTTTGACTCCTTCAATCTACCGTTTTAATGGTCTTACTTTTACTTTGAAACCCAGCTGCTGCTGATGTATGGTATATTGTTGATCAAAGCTACTTGTTCTGAGCTAAGTTAACAACCTTACTTTGGTAGGTTTATATTGATTTTCGAAGCAACTTGTACTGAGCTAACTTGACGATTTTAGTAGATCTATATTGATTTTCGAAGCAACTTGTACTAGGTTAAGTTAACACTTGACGACCTTATTTTGGTAGCGGGTTACAGTGACTTCTTCTTCTTCTTCATCTTCTTCTTTTTTTTCTTTTTCTTTTTCTTTTTCTTCCTCTTCTTTTTTCTTCTTTTTCTTCTTTTTCTTCTTTTCCATTTTCTTCTTCTGTCTTGTTCTTCTGCTTGTTTTTCTTCTTCTTTCTTCTTCTTCTTCTTCTTCTTCTTCTTCTTCTTCTTCTTCTTCTTCTTTTTTCTTCTTCTGCTTCCTCTTCTTGTTCTTCTTCTTCTTCTTCAACTTCTTCAATTTTTATTTTTTTTATTGTTCTTGTTCTAGTTCTTTTTGTTCTTCTTCTGTTTTTGTTCTTCTTCTTCGTCTTCATTTACTTTCTTCTTCGTCTTCTTTCTCTTCTTCTTCGTCGTCTTCTCCTTCTTTTTTCTTCTTCTTCCTCTTCTTCTGTCTTCTTCTTCAATTTTTTTTTCTTCTTCTTCTTTTTCTTCTTTTTTTCTTCTTCTTCTACTTCGGCGTTGGTTTAGAAAAAAGACGTAATAACCTTTCATAGATTACATGGGGCAAGTGTATTCGAGAGGTAGGGCACTCGTCTCTCAAAGCGATGAACGGAAACTGTGGACGATCGAACACCACAAGTTTCTAGCGACCCCTGATCTCAAGGGAGGTAAAACCAGAGCACCTGCATTCTGAGTTACCTTCCGTCGTCACAACTGGTCGTCTTGCCACTGGTCCAAGATAGTTCCGAACCAGAGAGTGAGGTTGATGACCAGGGCAGCCTTCACCCCACTATAATCCACATACAGGGCAAGTTACACCATCAAGACAACAACCGCATGATGAGGTGGCCATCATCGCTTGGGCTGGACAACTAACAGTTTACAGCGAGGCTACATTATCTGCGCTTACGGCCCGATACGTTATGCTCCAGCATGACATTTCGGGGACAGGGTTGGCATTTGAACTTTGATCCCTATTCTCCCAACCAGGCTACAAGTGTGCAGTCTGTTCCCAGGGCTGCTACTTCTAGCAGAATTGTGTCTTGGTTTGGGTTGCTGACACCGATGCAATCAGCCAGCTAGGCGTCGTTGGCTGCTGTCAGCTCACTTACTATAGTCCATGTTATCTACACGTTCTAGTCGACCCAGCCGTAAATGATCGCCTGGCTTACTATTATGGAAGGGAGGTCAGCGATGAGAACTGGTGACCCCACCTCATGAAATGCTGAAATCCAGAACAATCAAGTCTCTAACACTCCATCCCTGACATCGGTTGCTACTACAGGACTGATTTTACTTTACAGACACACATATAACACATCCACAGCACAGACTCCAAGCCATTTCATTGTTTTGTTACAATTGTTTATTATTTAAAATATTCTGCAAGAGACAACAACACAATAACGAACACAGTCCGCCAGCGGGTAAAGGGACTAACCGACACATGCAAAACATAAGCAAAACATCAATCAATGATCGTTTATAGATGGGAAGATGAAAATGATAATGATATAACACGTGTGAATACTGTATTACACCACTTGTAGTGGTAGTGATAGTAGTCATAGCTGTAGTAAAAGTAGTAATCAATCAATCAATGCCTTTCGATCCTTTTTGGACAAGGGTCATTGATAACCCTCCACCAGCAAGTTCGATCTTGAAGCGCTATTTCTGTGTTTCTCCAGTTAAAGTCCAAGGACCGAAATAATTTCTCAGTCTCTTCTGCAGGTGTTTCTCGGTTTACATATCTTTCTCTTTTCTGTAGATTTCATGTCACGGCCCGTCTAGCCACGCTTGATTGTGCTTTTTGTAACGTGTGTTCCAGCTCTATCCAACTGCATTTTCCAAGTTTGAAATAGTTAAAATAGCTGCATAAGTTATAATAGTAGAAGTTGTAGAAGTAGTTATAATAGCATCAGTAACAGTAGTAGTAGTAGTAGTAGTAGTAGTAGTGGTAGTAGTAGTATAAGTGGCAGTAGCAGACGTAGTAGTGGTAGTAGTAGTAGTATTAGTAATGGTAGTAATAGTATAAATAGTAGTGATAGTAGTAGTAGTATTTGTAACAGTAGTAATTGTTGCAGCAGTAGTAGTAAAATTTGCATTATTATTATTATTATTATTAGTAGTAGTAGTAGTAGTAGTAGTAGTAGTAGTACTAGTAGTAGTAGTAGTAGTAGTAGTAGCGGTGGTTGCAGTAGTAGTGGTAGTAGTAGTAGTGGTTGCAGTAGTAGTGGTAGGTTTGGTAATAATAGTTGTGTTTGAATTATGACGTTAACTGGTGAAATGTTAATGGTAGCGAAGGTAATATTAGTTGGATTACCAGCAATGAGGATAACAGTGATAATGAAAATATTTGTCGTCGTTGTAGTAGTAATAATAGTAAAGCAATAACATTAGTTGCTATAACACTAGTGTTGATAGCTATAGTGATAACAATGTTATAGGTAATACTATGGATGATATAAGTAGCAGTAGTTATCATTTTACAAGTAGTAAAAATAATAACAGTTATCATAAATGTATTGTGGTAATAATATTGGGGATAATAATAGTATTGTTGTTCGTCCACCGAAATCGATGAGGACTATCTTGTCAATATTCACTGATCGCAAGAGTTCGAAGATGGCTAAATAAATCAATCGGAGGCCTGAATTGTCCGTCGCATTTAGTACAAGGAAACAGGACAGCCCCTACCACCGGTATTGAAGAAGGGTTGATGTGAGCAGACTTGCGGAGCGACTGTCCGTGTATACCCTCATCTATTCTTGATGTCACATGTCTCTGAACACCCTCCTCAATGGTGCTGCGCTTGTCTCTACAATTGGTGCCGATTCTTTTCCAGTCATTATGGCTAATACCGCAATGGATCAGTGATTTCTTAAGCGTGTCTTTCTACCGTTTCCGCTGACGACCGCTTGCTCTTTTGCCATTTTGCAGTTCACGTTGGGGCAACTCTTTTGGTGGAGATTGATCAGACGTAATAATAGTAGTAGTAACTGTAGAAGTAGTATTATTAGTGGTAGTAGTAGATGTTGTTGTGGGGTGATAGTAGAAGTATCACAAATGGTAATAAAGTGTATATAAATAGTGAGTTCAAATAAAACTAAATGCTAAATTTGAAGTCCCACAGATTAAAACGTGTCAATTGTGATTATGTGGAATTTTTAAACAGCAGTCTACACTGGGATCTGCTCTAAATTGCTGCCTGTCTTACTAATGAGGAAGGATAGACATTGCAGAAACACATCGAGGGCAAGAGCTGGTCATCAAAGCTACAAATGTTGTTTTCTTTTTCGTCCATCAACTGATGCTACGCTTCTAGTCCGGTGAGGTTCACGGAGGAGACTGTGCGTTTCAGGTCTTCGCCGCTCCCCCGTAGCTTTTTGAGCAGGGTCGCTCCCCTGGACAAGACTGCTTCTCTTTGGTCTGCCAAGCTCGGGCATTCCAGCAGAATATGTTCTGGTGTTTGTGTGGGTGCTCCACAATTACAAGTGGCTGTGTTTCTGAGACCCATTCTATAGAGGAAGGCCTTGGGTCTACAATGTCCCGTTCTGAGTCTGAAGATTTTTACCTGCCTGTCTCTGCCAAGTTTGCCTATGCTGTCATTTTCTAGCTTGTACTTTTTGTGCTGGTCTCTCCATTCTGTCCTCATGGAGTGAATTTGCTTCTTTATAGCTCAGTGGATAGGAAGTCTACATGCTGCCACTTTGAGCTTTTCGAGCTCACATTTTTTCTCGTTTCCAGGGACCCCACAGTGTAGCCGGAAGCCACTGTAGGACCATATCTGTTTTTTGAGACAGCAATCCAATGTATTTTGTTTCATGTGAGAATCTATCTTGTTTGGGGCTTGGAGTACACTCCTGAAGTCTGTTAGAATAACAGTTTTCCTTGTAGTTATGTTTTGGCTGATAAAAATCATCACAGCTCGGAATAATAGCTGAGACTTAATGTAATGACCAATTCATCACTGACGGCAGTGTCTGTTATGGAACTACCAGTGCGGCAACCCCTTGACATCAAATGAATCTAGCGGCATCAAAGATGCAGCAGTGAGTGGGCTGACAGGAGCAAGCGACTGATAGCTGGACAAGACCATATTTTTCAGTCCAAGGGGCGGCCTTGTATACTAACAGAATTGGCATCGAAGCGAGAAAGCAAACTTGGTCACAGAAATGACACTCTAAAACTAAATATGATGGACCGAAAGGCGCAGATATCGCTGCCTCGCTGTAAACTATGACACAACATCACAACGTTTTTGTCAGAACGACAGAAGTAGACAGAGAGAAACAACAAAGTGTTCGTGAGGAACGACAAAATTCAGAGCGAGATGGTGCCATGCCCGAAGTTATGGAGACACCAATCACATACAAAGAACTGGAGTTTGCAATATCCAAACTGAAAATGAGAAAGTCGCCAGTAACAGACGGAGATGATCAAGAACTTGGTAACAGCAGCAAAAACAAAGCTGCTTCAGATCTTCAACATTTGTTGGACATCAGGTACAGTCCCACAGACCTGGAGAGAAGCAATCATGATACCACTCTCAAAACCAGGGAAAGACAGTTCCATGGCATCCAGCTATAGACCAGTCAGCCTCACAAGCTGCATATGTAAAACAATGGGACGTATCATCAACCTAAGGCTCCAGTGGTATCTTGGGAGCCAAAACCTTCTTGTGCGACAACAGGCAGGATTTAGGAAATGCAACTCCACTGAAGACCAGGCAACATACCTCTCACAAGAGATCGAGGACGCATTCCAGGACAAGAAATTAGTATTAGCAGCATGGATAGACTTAAGGAAAGCTTTTGATAAGGTTTGGAAAGAAGGACTTTTAAAGAAACTGAGAAATAATGGAGTGATGGGTAGGATGTACACTACGCTTTTCACCCTCTCCCCAAAACAAAAAGCTGGATTTATCAAGATAAATGGAGAACACCTCAAAGAAGATAAACAACCCACCTATCTTGGAGTTACATTTGATGATAGGTTGACATGGAGGGAACATGTCAACAAGGCAGCCAAAAAAGCCAGGAGGAAGTTAGCCATCCTGAGAAAATTAAGTGGAACCACATGGGGTGCTAGTGGAAAAATACTTAACAAAGTTTACCAACAAGGTATACGGCCACATCTGGAATATGGGTCAGCAGCGTGGTGCCCCGCAGCAAACACTACCCTAAAAGAGGTGGATAAGGTGCAAAATCAGGCACTTAGGGTCATTACAGGAGCAATGAAATCAACACCTATTGTAGAGATGGAGAAATGGGAAGGATACAAGCACTAAGAGAGCGCAGAGACACAAAGGTATTAACACAGACAGAAAAGTTCCACTGCATGCCGAGCAATCTAATGAAAGACAGATTTCAAAATTTAGCAATGGGAAGACTGAAAAGAAGTAGTTTTATGCATCAGGCGAAACGACTTCACAGGCAAATTATGGATCTACCTGAAGTTGACATCCCCCTAAAGTCTGTGCCAGAACAAACCCCTTGGAGAGAGGAGCATGGACTATCAGTATCCATTCAAACAAAAGTGAAAGGAATATTAGACAAGGATGAACAGAACAGTGTGCAACGTAAGATAGTGATCCTCAATTTCCTGGATGAAGAATACCCACAAGACCTCTGGATCAGAGTATACACAGATGGGTCAGCACAGAAGGCAGTAAAGAATGGTGGAGCGGGAGTGTATATAGAATACCCAAACAACATTAGGGATACAGTCAAAGTACCAACTGGGAAATTCTGTCATATATATGATGCAGAAATACAGGCAATCAAGGTGGCAACTGAGAAACTATTGAACACCAATGTCGGTCCACAACCTGTAGTATTTCTTACAGATGCACAATCAGCACTCCAAGCACTTAAATTTGATAAACTGCTAGATCTACAGGCTCTACTGTCTGAACTGAGCAACCAGCGCAAGATTGTCATGCAGTGGATACCTTCTCATTGTGGAATACCAGGAAACGAGAGAGCAGATCGACTGGCAAAGGAGGGTGCTGCAGACGAGCAACCAGATGTGCCAGTTACATACCAACAGAAGGTAAGGATGATCAAATCAATCAGAAAGCCACCAACAGTAACACCAGACGATTACCATAACATGAACAGACAAGAGCAAACTGTTGTGTTGCGCCTTAGAACAGGACACAACCGACTCCACAGCCACATGTACACAAAAAATGAAGATTGGCAACTCAGCCATGTGTACATGCGGACAGGCGCCCCAGACAGCAGAGCGCATACTGTAAAACTGCCCCGAATATGATATACAGAGAAAATCTCACTGGCCCATAGAAACAACACTGGAAGAGAAACTTTATGGACATGTGTGTGAACTACAAAAGACAGTTAAGTTTATACAACAGACAACATTGCAGATGTAGACAATATTTTAAAGCGAAAGAAAGAAGAAGAAGAAGTCCAAGTGGCGGCCTTGTATACTAACATAATTGGCATCGAAGCGAGAAAGCAAACTTGGTCACAGAAATGACATTCTAAAACTAAATATGATGGACCGAAAGGCACAGATATCGCTGCCTCGCTGTAAACTATAACACAACATCACAACGTTTTTGTCAGAACGACAGAATAAAAATAAATCTTACTGCACGAGTAGAATTGAAGAAAATAAATGGTTAACTAAAGGTATTGGTAGTTTCGTAGCAGACACTGCCGTCGGGGAGGAAGTGTTAAAACCGTCATTGTACTAAGCCACAGCTTTGTCAGTTGGGGTAGTCAGTTTCCTTCCTCGCTGCCTTTTCCCTTCTCTAACCGTCAGCCAGATACCCATTTACAATTGGTTAGACTGGAGCTGCCGGTAGTGAGAGTTAAACCTCCTTACCTTTGCTGTGAGAAACCGAGTGTTCCACCATTACCCTAATACGCCGCTCATAGTTAATTACTGGGAGTAAAAAGATACATTCGGGGACAAAGCGATGAGCTGTCACCTTCACATCAAGATATACTATAGAACAAATGGTCGGAGCTGGTCTGAATGAACAGTAAAGGTAGGGAGATAAATTACTAGGGGTCTGTGCCAGCAACCACGGATTATTGCAATAGAATCAGAGCAATAATAATGTAGAAGAAGTGGTGGTTGATGTAGTAGCCCTTCCGTGTTTGTGGTAGAAGTAACAATTATCAGAAGAAGAAGGAAGTGAAACGCAAGACGTGATGGAGAAAAAGTAAATGCGCTATTTAAACAATGCTTGCATTTTTTAATCGCAGATTACTATTTTTTAGGGACTTTTTCGATTACGGTTGCACCGATAAGCATATTAGCCGATAACCAATTACCGATTAATCGGCCGTCGATCATTTATAATGTGATTATGAATTATGATATGAAATGCGTTTTGTAATTAATTGTTGGTAATTTATTATAATATTTAATAAGTCATCACAATTATGCAGCTGCTATCGATAATAAGTAAAAATTGTATAAACTATACAACACCAAATGTTATTCTGTGAATTACACTTACCGTAATTACTTAATTGTTTTTCCCTACCACGTTTCGAAAATTGTCTTACAGCTGTACAAATACTGCTTAATTTAATTATATAAACACAACAAAATAAAGAAATACGAATATTTTCTGAGTCTACGTGAGGATAATGGGTGGTAGCGATGGAAACAGCACGCCTGCATCACTTTAAAAAAAGAACAGTCAATCAGTAGCGTCCTTATCAATCGCACCACTCTTTCCACGACAAATAGTATTACATAACCATGGAGATGTCGTGTGATTGACACGCATCACCCGTCTGCCAAAATCTAAAGAACTGTGGTTGGAACCTGATAACAACGCGACAAAAAGTGTCGCAAAAATGCACGCTCCTATTATTCACCAGGATAATGCGTTGAAAGAGAGAACGAGTTATGCGACATTTCTATCGTAGCATGTTAGCAAAAGATGACTGTTATTCAAATGAAGTGTAAATTTGAAATATTCACGTGCTTCTCGCGAGTTTCTTGCAACAGCATACGTTTCTAGTAATAATTTTACAAAATAAAAATGATAAATTATCAAAATACCGATTAATCGGCAAAATGGCCAAAATGATCGATTACAGATTTATCTGCTAATTAATCGATGCGACACTATTTTTTTTATTGTTAGCCTTTGATTTAGCCGTATTTAGGGGACTGAGTGGTCTCGAGGTAAGACGTCGGCCTCGAGTGCTGGAGGTCGTAGGTTCAAACCACGGCGGAGATCAGGATTTTTTCACGTGGAATTTCTGGTATTTCTCCGGATCTCTGGGTAGTATAGAGAGAACGTCCGTGTGCAGTGTCACGCACTTTAAAAATCCTCGGCAATTGGAAATCGAAACGAGAAGGAATAACGGCCGCTGTTCGGGCAACATTCAAAATAATGTTAAAAAGCTACCAAATTGCAGGTTTGTGCATTGTGCTGAGATTCTCCAAAAATATGGAGATGAACAGTGGAATTATGGGTTAAACTGTGTGCAATCACGTTGATTCTTGGACCAAACTAAACTAAACTAAAATAAACTAAACTAAACTAAACTAAACTAAACACTTATGGTAACGTCGGTACACATGTGTTAATGGTTTCTTTAATATCTACATGGTGACCTTTCTTACACTTAATAAAGTGTTATGACCAGGAAAGAGTGTGTCGGTGATAGGCAAATGAGGATTTACTGTTTCAGCTTGTATAACACATTAAAACGGGCCAATTGAAATACAACTTATTAAATACAAAACAATCGAAGAAATAGACCACAAAATATTTATCAGCGAGACATGGAAACCATATTTTAGGAAGCTTGACAACAACACAACAAGGGAAGAATATTGTCCAAACCTTAGTTGAGATAATGCAAATTAGTGGCATTTAGGTATTTCAGACTGTCATCATGGAGATAATGCAAATTAGTGGCATTTAGGTATATCAGACTGTCATCATGGAGATAATACAAATTAGTGGTATCTAGATATTTCAGACTGTCATCATGGAGATAATACAAATTAGTGGTATCTAGATATTTCAGACTGTCATCGTGGAGACAATACAAATTAGTGGTATCTAGATATTTCAGACTGTCATCATGGAGATAATACAAATTAGTGGCATCTAGATATTTCAGACTGTCATCATGGAGATAATACAAATTAGTTGGTATCTAGATATTTCAGACTGCCATCATGGAGATAATACAAATTAGTGGTATCTAGATATTTCAGACTGCCATCATGGAGATAATACAAATTAGGTGGTATCTAGATATTTCAGACTGTCATCATGGAGATAATACAAATTAGTGGTATCTAGATATTTCAGACTGTCATCATGGAGATAATACAAATTAGTGGTATCTAGATATTTCAGACTGTCATCATGGAGATAATACAAATTAGTGGTATCTAGATATTTCAGACTGTCATCATGGAGATAATACAAATTAGTGGTATCTAGATATTTCAGACTGTCATCATGGAGATAATACAAATTAGTTGGTATCTAGATATTTCAGACTGCCATCATGGAGATAATACAAATTAGTGGGTATCTAGATATTTCAGACTGTCATTATTATTATTGTGTGACACGTCGACACTTAATTTATTATAGGAATCATCATCATCGCCATCAAGTGATGTCTGCGCATCAGAGGATGACGCTACCGAATCTCCAGTTTGGTTGTTGCATGTTTATTTGTACCTCTGCCAGACTCTGGCTCTCTTGCTTTCCACTCTTTCCTCCAATTTAACTTTCAGCAAACTGTCATGTTGTTTGACATGACCAACATATTTTGTTTTTCTGATTTGTGTGTCCTCCAGAAGTATCTTCTTTGCCTTGAGTTGTTCTACATCCTCACTATTTGCTTTCGTAGGTTTCCAAGAATAACTTTTACTGTTGATATGCATTTTATGCAATGATAATAAATCACCCAGAATGTTTTATCCATTTTTCTTTATTTCTCTTTAATTTCATTGTAATATTGCCTGCTGTCACAACGTGTTACTCCCAAAAATAATTGATGAAATCTGATTTGTTCGTTTTAATGTGTGCAATAAGTTGTCACTGCGCATATGCAGTACGTCATCGTGAGTTTTATTTGCTTTTCGCGAGATTCTTAACATTCTTCTGTACACTTACATCTCATTGAAGGCTAATGGAGTTCAAAATAATCTTTGTGATAAATTTGGGGAAATGAAATTCTCCACTGCAAGAAGAGTAATACGTGAAACTGTATTATACATGGAATTTGTTGGTACAATCAGAACTTTCTTAAAGGTAAAAGATGTATTTATGTTGGTTGTATGGCAAACATGTAATATGAGTCAAATGAATAAATTATATAAAAAGATAAAGCTACACACCAGTACAACCTACATACAAGGTATTTTCGTATAAAATGTGGAAAAATATTGCACACAGAATGACCCCACCCATACCAACACAAATGCTTATATATATATATATATATATATATATATATATATATATATATATATATATATATAAGCATTTATAAAGTAACCACATGTACGCGCTTTATGTACATATTTACATATATATACAAATGTGTGTACACAAAATTAGTTTTCTTTCAGTTTTAGTTTACAATATCTTTTTGCGGTGGGGGAAAACGTGAAAGGGGTTGGAGGCGATATTCAAATTTGTCCTGTGGATCTTGAGGCTCCTTTTGAAAGAGAAAATAATATAACCACCTGAGGGAGAAAAGAATATAACCACTAAACACTACTATTAATGGCATTCATCTTTCTGCTCTATTGTGAAAGGATTTGCCACCAAATGATACTTCTTAAAGTAAGAATGTTTGCAAGAATTTGATCAAATTTTCTTTTCATAAAGTCTTAACATCTTTTCCTGCAGACTTGTTCACGTGTTTCCCAAACTTGGTTTCTAATAGTCTGAGTTATCTGATAGTTACAATTCATGATTCTTCTAGGAAAGAACACAAGTTGAAACATATCCGTGATACGCTTCAGACTACCCAGCTGTAAATGGATAATTAACTTACAGTTAGTGAAAGAAAAGCAACTCCGAAAAGTATATCCTTGCTGAGACTCGGAACAACTACGTCTTTAGCGCTTCATTCTTCTTCTTCTTCTTGATCTTCTTTTTCTGCTTCTTCTTCTGTTTTTTCCTCTTCTTCTTCTTCTTCTTCTTCTTCTTCTTCTTCTTCTTCTTCTTCTTCTTCTTCTTCGTCTTCTTCTTCTTCTCCTTCTTCGTCTGTTTCTTATCTGCCTCCCTATTGACTTTTTAAACAATAATTAAGAAGCCAAGGACTACCGACGCATTCATGCTTTCCCTTAATAATGACATCAACGTGTGTTCTGGGACTACCCTAAGGCAAATTTGTCCCTTAAACGGATTAATACGGATCCACCCACACATAATGTGTGACCCTGTTTCTTTTTAAATCCTACATTTTAAAAAAAAAATGCAGCGAGGAATGACACTGGTTTTTCCACTTCATAAACACACTGTGTCTTAATGCTGTGTTATCTCTAATATTGATAGGTATGGCCAGATACCGTGTTTAGACGATAACATACACAAAACCAACGTTTCTACCTAATGGCATTTCTCTCAGACAATAGGCAACACAAATATGAGCTAGAAAAACATGGGGCATTCAGTGGTATCGAGGTATTGGGGTCCGCCTCGGGTGCCAGAGGTCGCGGGTTCGAATCACCGTGGAGGCCCGCATTTTTTCCCGTGGATCTTCTGGTAAACATTCCCCCGATCTCTGTGTAGCGAGATCGGACTCCCGTGTTCAGTATCAAGCACGTTAAAAATCCCTTGGCAGTTACAAATCGAAAAGAGTAGGCTTACCAGCCGCTGCCCGGACAAAATTCAACAAGTTCTAGCTAACAATCTACCCAAGTAGTTTGTTAAGAGCAGCTATAGATGGCGACTAACTGGTTGCAGATCTACTTAGTTCCTAGTGTTTGAGTCTATAATGATGACTTGCATTTCGGTTAAACCACCCTCCAAGAAACTAGTTGTAAACCAGTCTTTTAAACCAGCATAAAGACGTTAAGTTTAGATGCAAAATGGAGCTAGAATACCCATCTTGTAAATTATCGCAACTGCCAAAGGTCTTGGACACGCTTCATGTATTGAGGAAAGTTGGAGTGCAAATCCTATGTTCGCTTAGATAAAAAAAGATGAAACATTGCAATAAATACACAAGTATGAATAGTGAAAAAAAAATTTTAAGAAACAATTCAGACATTTAAAATGTCCATGTGCACACAAATTTGGCCCATTTCATGGAAATAGAAGCAATGCAATATAAATATAAGTTCATTGATAGACAATGAACTGCAAAGAAGAGAATATTAAAACTGAACAAATGTATGAATATACGATATGTTGAACATACGAAGAGTCATGACACATTGTTGGGAAAGTACAACGAGGGAAGGCAACAGGTAACAAGTAACAGTCTGATGAGCTAAAGGAAGACATGGGTATACGCGAAAAGTAAACATCCAGGCATGCTCAATTTGTTACAGTTTAGACAAGGAACCTGTGACTAGAATGAATTTGAAACCGATCTTCGGTATTCGAGCGTTTGCAGTGGTTCTTTAAATACCAATGGTCTTACATGAATAGGTTGCTGGCCGTGTGCACAACTCTCTCTAATCGCTATTTAAGACATGCTTTGAGGGTTATTGTTGTCCTATTCTTCTATACCCGGAAACTACACCTGGTTGAATGGGAAGATATATGTCATAGAAAACAGTATACGAGGTCCGTTCAACAAGTATCCGACCTTTGAGCTGGAAAAAAAACCAATGATTCACTTTTGATTTGTAACGCTAATTCCATCCAAACTTCTCTCTTTGGACTAAATGCACTTCTCCCAGCCGTCGTGCCATTGCTGGAAGCATTTCACGAGGGCCTCTTTGGGAATGGAGTTGAGCTCGGTCGTCACATTCCGCACACTGTCTTCTCGTGACTCAAATCAGGTCACATTCAGCAGAATTTTCAGCCAGAAATCGCAAGCAGCCATGTCGGGAGAGTAGTGAGATTGGTAAACCAGAGGAATGTTGTGTTTGTCCCAGAAAGTCTGAATCAGATGCGAAGAATGGGGGGGGGGGGGGGGGGGGGGGTGCGTTATTATGATGGATCTGCTAAGCTCCGGTTGGACACTCGCCCGTTCTTCGCATCTGATTCAGATACTTTTTGAACACAGCCCGTACATCAATGACTGAACTCTTGATCGTCGATCGTCATCAAATAGCAGCTAGGGGACGGCGTGGCCTAGTGGTTAAGTGGCACGGCTCACAACCGATAGGTGATGGATTCGATCCCCATCACAGCACCGGCCGTTACCCCGGGGAAGGAAAGCCTTAGAAAATGCAGGAGGAAGCAGACCCTTACATAAAATGCATGCTGAAGTCGGATGCACTGGGCCGACAGGCGCAAAATAAAAACCACAGTGCACCGCACACCGCCCTGGGGATTAGATAAATAAGGCGAACGCAAAAAAAAATTGCAGCTAGCACCCCCCCCCCCCCCTCCCCGCCCCCCTCTTCCTTTCTACATTCCCCCCAGCTCAAACCAAGGAGGACTAAAAGTAACTATTTTTCCGCAAGCAAACTTTCCTGTTTATGTTACTGCATGCACAATGTCCAACCATCGCCATCCTCACCTTTAAGTACCCCTTCCCCCCCCCTCCCCGGCCCCCTCCTACATTATGTCATCCCCAGGTACAATGAACCAGGTGCAATCAAAGGGTTGTAACATGGGATAATAACTATCAGTTGTAATGTCATTTGAGTAATCTTTGATTAATTTCCCTTTCCAAGTCACCGATATCGGAGTCTCGTGCGGGGGAACGTGGGAATACGGGTTGAGGTTCTCAACTTTCGATACGGATTATTTGGATTATGTTTACATAGGAAAACTTCTATTTTTAATTTACAGAGATGTGCACAATTTTTTTTTAATGCCAGTGTTAAAAATTAAAGTCTCGGTAACTTGAACTAATCGGTTGATAAACTAATTTCTAAAATTCGAACTTCTTTGAACTAAAAAGAATCATTCAAAAATTGAATAGTTCACCTACAAGAAATGACATTGAAAATGCTGGACTGGACTAAGCTTAGAAAATTGTTCTTTAAATTTTACTGATAGAGATTCACCATTGCAATCTGATCTGTACATGCGTCCCGATAATGTCAATAAGATAGCAAAGGTTTCCAGAATTCTAAGAATTAAAACTTATCTCGCGGCTAGCGATGCACATAAGACAGTCCGTAACGATTCCATTTGAAAGGATTCACAAGGGATGTCAACAAATAACTCTGTTTTGACACATTCTGTGAATTAGTAAATTATTAAGGTTATTCCTGCACTATTTTTGCTTCCGGGTGAAAACCTAGTTCAAAATTTTTATCTAACCTAGAATACTCATCACTTTTTTAATGTGTGGTTGTTCAGACGCTGAAATATATCTTTATTTGTTGAAACGTTAGTCTTCAATTGTTGCCAAGATATAATCAAACGTATTATGGTATGACTAAATGAGTGCGTGACTCCGAAAGGCTAGCAAATAAATACTATTTGTTAAACTTTATTTCTTTGCTGCCGAAAATGTATCAAATGCTTGTCTCGACTCGTCTTTCCCGTAGTCCAAAGGGTAGTATAGGCATCACCTCAAACTACATTCTGAATCGTATGACGACAGCTCTGTTCCATTGCCGGTAGTGTTTCGGTTTATTGTATTTGTCCATTTACAAACATCATCTGCCCAGCGCTTTTTATTTAAGGCGACCTGCCTTTCTTTTACTTCTGAACATTACATTAGGAAGACCATTTGATCGTCTGTACAGTTGGTGTTTTTGCTACTGACAAGTCATCTAGAAATGGCCCAAAAGACTGACTGATTACACTGCGTAAGTTGACATTTGTAAGTCTTCGTACGTTATTCCAATTGTCTGTATAAAAAAAACAAAAAAACACAACGTCCATCGCCTAGATCACACTCTAACTCAGCATTCAATGTCCATGTTTCACACATATATAAATAGACGGATAGAAACAACGTTAGTTTTTTTTTTCTCACTTATGCCGTTAAGCGCCGTGGTGAGCTTAAGTCGTCTGTTCTGCGCAAAGTGCGTTGCGCCGGTCAACGTGAGCCCGTGCCGTTGCACATTACTCTAATGTCATATATCCACCTGCCTCGCGGTCACCCCCCCCCCCTTCCTTGCCCTGTAACCAGATCTACCAGCGTTGTCAGCCGTCAGTGGAAGTTGATAAGGGTGCGTTCTCATAAGATAACCAACGCGACGTATGTTGTTCCTGGAAATGTATTCTGGCACTCAACGTAGTACTGACCATTCTGCGAATGTTGTCGACCCGCATTCCATCTTTCCTGGTAACATCGATCATCTTCCTCAAACACTTCATTTCACCCGTCGAAATGCTGCGCCCTGGACAGAGGTCATGTTTGTTACTGGTAGCAAAGAGTCGGCATAAATATACTGTTTCTCAGCTGTTGCCTTGTTGCCAAACTAATGATCGGGTGCCTAATCAGTGGTGACATCTTATAAGTATCGCGGATGCTTTCTGACACCTAATCTCGATTTCCCTGCCGAAAAAATACTGCCCAAATACTTGAACATGGGCCTGTTGAAGAGCAGTGTCATTTTCACCTATGGCGAACGTGAGCTCCGGCGATGGTCCACCCAAATTGCTGCTTCAATTTTGGCGATGGCAGCTTCTGACTTAACAATATGCACCTGACCTGGTCTCGGAAGATTTTTCGTTAATTCACATCCTTCTTTAGACATCGTTGTCCAGTTCTTCATTGTTGTCTTCGACACACTTTTGTCACCGTACACTGCCTGCATTTTGCGATGAATGTCAACTGGTCGACTTCCTTCAGCTGTTAGAAACCGAATCCTCGCTCACTGATGAACTATGGATGAATTCCGTATCACACCCTCCATGTTTTCAATGGGCTGCTGAGAAAACTATGAGTCGGAGGATAAGATAATTTTGCAAACTTGACGGTTGATATGTGCTCTTTACACTTGAAGTCACGTCATTATGCTCATCGTACGTATGTTCACTTGGTGCAGTTAGGTCCAGTTTCATTTGAACACGCCTCGTAGTTAGACTACTATCGGGGAATGAAGCTGTTTTAGATGTCAGTATACTAAATTACAGCGTTTATGGGGCAGGGTGATCAGTTTCCTCGCTGTCTTTTACATTCCTAGTCATATGCCACGTACCCATTTACATTGGTTCTAATGGAGCGTGACAGACGACAGTTGAACCCCGTACCTTTGCTATGAAAACGGCTGCTCTATGTGTTTTGTATGAGATCAATACCAGAGCTGAACCGATTCGATCTAAATAGATCATCAAAGACGGGAAACAAGAATAATAACAGATGAAAATAGCGATGTAAGATAAAATAGATGCATTTAAGACTAATACAATCGTAAATAGAATAAAAAGATTGTTTCAGTACTGACATTGTACTGTGGCATTCAGCTTTACTGTAAGTAATTTCAAAATCCACCAGCAAAGTCCTGCAGTGCTTTTAAATGAAGAATACTCAAACTATCAATAAAAAACAATATCTCATAGATGTATAGTAGAATACATAGTTATACATTATCTGCATCTTTGGAATCATACAGAGACAGATAAAAAAAAATGTTGCATGGAAAATGAAAAACATCTCTAAATTAGAGAAGATGTTGACGTAGGAAGCAAATCACAAGTTGTTAAATACAAATTTGCAAACCAAACAAACAAAAGTACAAAATTATTCTACTTCATACATACATACGAAGAAAGACAGTTTAAAAATAGCTTACGCTGTAACATACACACAAACGTCATATATATATATATATATATATATATATATATACATATATATACACACACACACACACACACGCACGCACGCACGCACGCACGCACGCACACACACACACACATATATATATATATATAATACATACACACTCGTGGCCATAGGCCAAACAAAAAAGACAAAAAATACCATTATGTACAATATACAAAAACGTCAAATGTAATACCATGTAATACCATGTAAAAATAGAGAATACTCCATGTACATATATATATATATATATAATAGACAATAGACTAAGAATAGTGTTACATAACTTAAACCTTAACCAGTTATTTTCGATTTATCTAATGGCAAATAATAAATAATAAAAAACAAGTTAGTAATGTCTGCTTTCTGAGCTAATATATCTGTAAATGAGAGGGGTTTTCATGATAAACACACACCGCATGTCGCGTACGTTATTGAACAACGCATCTTGGACAGCTAGTGTAACTACATTCATAGAAAACGAAGTGCTGTTACATTCCACTTTGAACACGACTTTAATGAAATCTTGAAAACACAATCTGTAAAAACATAAGAAACGTCGCGAGAACGATTGTAAAGACAAGTACATTATTGGCACTCTAAAAAAAAGAATTTATATCAAACAACAGAAAGAAAGTGAAGTAATATGCAATCACGATTCTAAGTCTATTAATGACGTATTGATATCATTCTGCAGAAACATTTGAAGATGAAGAGAATTTAAGATGCACATCAACATTTGAATATTGAAGGCAAGTGTCAGCTGGTGCTGTTATCAGAGTCGGCACATGGAGAAGGACTTAGGCAATGAAACAACGTTTTCGGGATCAAGATGCTGAGCAACGCATGAGCTTCAGTGGTCAGCGACCCATAGCTGACTGCTAGCGTCAGAGCCAGCGAAACATAGCTGACTGCTAGCATCAGAGCCAGCGAAACAAAGCTGCCAAGACCCTTCTACACCTCCACGCGGTGATCCTGGATAACAGTCTGCAGCAGGGCAGACTGGCTAAGGAGAAGGGATCGAAGAGGGAATGTTAACCTGGTACTAAAAAAATGGTTGCTGAAGTCGGATGTGTTGGACCGAAAGGTGCAAATATCGCAGTCAAGCTGTAAACTACGACACAACACATTCCGTTCTCTGGACTACATTCTGCTACTTAAGCCCTTTCAGGGTTTGGTAGCGGTAGATTGAGAACGAACGAAGCCAAGCAAAGCCAAATAATGTTTTCAATCCTTCGTTAACGGATAGCTCTGGAAGTTAAGTGGCAGGAAATGCTGAGGAATGAAGACGCTGGAACGGAGTAAACAACATTTACAGGTACTACAAGTTAAGAGAAAGAAAAATAGGTCTGGATATGATATTCGCTAGAGAAAGGATCATCCAACATAGCTAGGTATCCTTTTTTGCATGAAATTCACAAGAAAAAAGAAAGCGAAGTAGACAAAGGTATGGACAAGCGAATGTGAGCGGGAACTACGATTAATTGGTTTAATCTGGAGAGGCTGAAAGTGTAGTCCAAGACTGTGTTTGCTGACGAGATGTAGTCAGTTGTCCCGAGAGAAGTGACGGACTTTCATTGATTAATTGATAATTATGTCGCACTCCACTTTACAGAGCAAAGACCCCAACATTAAGTTACATTAAAGTAGTCACTGGAGGAGTCAAAGAAATGATCTGGCGCAAGGTACAGTTATAGTACCTAAGCTATACGATGTTTACATCAATGATCAACCAATCAGACCAAGCACTACACGATTCATATATGCAGACAACACAGCGGTTGCCGTTCAGGGAAAGTGTTTCAATGAAGTAGAGTTCAAACTCACTAAAGCTTTTGATATGCTGAGTAGTTTGAGAACAACCATCTCAAAATTAACATCAAAACTCAGGTGCGTGATTTCACCTGAAGAACAGAGAAGCGAGACGGAAACTCTATATTGGCTAGCACTGGCATGAACTGGAACGTAAAGATACACATGAGAAAACGGAAAGTATGTAGGAGTCCTGGATCCATTTGTTTGTAGTGTGGCTTTTATAGATATGGTTTTTTACACAAGCCAGCCATATCACAACTTCCCTTGATCGCAAGTATCCACCTTCCAGGAAGGCGACGCCGGAACTTCTAAGCGAGACAGTTTAGCGACAATCAGCAGTGCCGCGAACGGACGGAGATATTGATCGTCTGTTGTGTGTTCAAATCTTCAAATCCCTGCTGAATCTCATTTTCCCGCTTCCACGTTCCGATTGTGTAGCAGTAGTTACTGTTACTCTTTCTGCTCCCTGTCACTGGCTTCTGACTGTTCTCTTTGAGTTGGACAGTCATATTTCCCTGGTCCGTACCAATTCTGGTTTGGCTAATCATTAATGCGTTTACACGTGTCACTGATTATAATACTTGCTGCAAGAGAAGCTTGACTTAAGGAGATTCCCTCAACGACGCTCCAGAACAGGACCTCCATTGCTCTAGTCTTTCTGAGATCTTCTGTTATTTATTATAGACCTAGTTCGATCTATATAATTGTACATAATCTAACGTCCTAACATGACTATCATAAAGCATAGATTATTGTAGCGGTAAGCGTGATGAGAAGCCGTGCATTGCACTACCGCCAGAATTGTCTAGATAGCCTCTCTTCTGTAGACCCCAATCAGCGCTTCTGACATACTATCCGTATTTTGTGCATAAGAATAAACAAGATAATTGAACCGAATCGACTCCGATTGTTATCAACGAGAATAACAGAGACGGCATTAGCGATATAAGTTAAATTAATACCAGTATTATAGAGACAGAAATCTGAATAGAATAGACCCACTACGTGAACCAAACTGCCGATTCTGCTATGACCACGAGGAGTCTGTTGAGCACCTCCTGACCTTTTGTCCATGGTTGGTCGAGCTGCGGAACCTGCTGCTCCCACCACACTCCATAATACACTCTACACATCACTACAAAAATTGTAGAGGACGTGTGTTTATAACCTGGGGGCATTGGGCTGTCAAGGGCTGCCAGCTCACAGCTAAAGTGATTATATCATCAGCATCATTATAGAGAAAGACAATTTTTAACACCCCAGCAATACTTGGGCCACAAGGGGAAAAAAATAATGCCATTTTATCCTGGCAGACATGTCGTA
The DNA here is from genome assembly GCA_036924085.1 of Ariolimax columbianus. Classification (NCBI taxonomy): domain Eukaryota; kingdom Metazoa; phylum Mollusca; class Gastropoda; order Stylommatophora; family Arionidae; genus Ariolimax; species Ariolimax columbianus. The sequence goes on along the minus strand of JAVGWX010000015.1, from coordinate 43,864,469 downwards.
AGAGGCCACTGAGAAGAGTTGTTTATGGAATTGGCTGCCCCCTTCTGTAGAAACTTTAAGCCGCGAAAACAGATATAGACGTGTCAATGCTTGTCACAGCATGCATTTGTTGAACACCTTTGCTCGTCATGGAGCTGAGAAGGTTTTTATTAATTGATAACATTCTGAATAACACCCGATAACGTACCGGTACTCTATTGCCACCAATAACGATCAGTTTTGATGTAGTAACTGTATACTCCGCTGGGGACGGTCAATACCTTGCAATACTTTATTAAAGTTAAAGTTATTTGCCCATCGCAAGAGATGATGGTGACATCAGACGGTTTTGTCTGGATGATGTAACCTGTGCTGTATTTGGATTGTAGTGAGAGAGAAACTCCGCTGGCCATCAACCCCACTCCCTGGTCCTGAGCTACATTGGACCAGTGGCAAGACATACCTCGAGACGACTAGAGGTAACTCAGAATGCAGACACCTTATTCCCACCTTAATTTGGGATAAGGGATCGTTTTAAACCTGCAGGACTCGATCACCCACCGTTTTCATTCATACTCACATACTACATCGGGGGCGGTCAATGCCCTGCAATGTTTTCAATTTAAAAAAATGCTACTACGAATAATTAATTAACGTTCAATAACTCATCATTTACAGATTTGAAATCAAACATGACCTCAAGCCTAGTTCGTTACAACGGTCGCAAATATTGTTGTCAACAAACAAATCACGACTAAAAGCGGTAGTTTCGAATTGCGAAACTGAAAAGGTTACGACACAAAAGGAAACTTTAGGACCCGAATCTCGAAAACAAGTATTTAAATCACTTAGAAAACAAACATTCCCACTTCAATATAGATAAGCGTATACCGTAAAGTTTCATATCAAAGGTAGAACACTCAACAACGTCATAGAAAGAGCAGAAAAGAAAAATACATTAAACTGATATCAATAATTCACATGAGCAAACCTTATTTGGTGATTTAACATACAATCATGGCAAGATTAAGTGTAAAATGGCGTATCATACTTTTGGGAGATGGATAAGATTTCTTTGCAGAAATGTCGAGAGCCTTCCTGCACTAGGACGTTATCTGGTTGATTACTAGACAAATTCTCTAACAAGTTGGAGCAACAATGTCGTATATAAATGGTCCATACTGTCTTTTACAGCATTTATGTTGATTAATATATCATTCATGTGTAAATGTTGCTTGGGTCCGCCACTGTTGTGTATTGGAGGAATAAAAGATGTTTATATTAAAAACCGTTTAATTCCCCAGTTACTATATAGTGTGCGTGTGTGCGTGTATGTGTGCGCGCGCGTCGGCTAGGATTTGGTTTCATTCCAGAGAGAAAAACACCATGCTTTACTAGGTTTTGATGCCGTGTTCCTAGGCTAAGTGATCGGTGCCTTAACCTCTCGGAAATATGCTTATTTTCCTCTTAATTTAAATGTAAAAATATTAATTGGTTTTGAGATGTAACACATATCGTCAAATCCTTCGATTGCACGAGTATGTAACACCAGACAGCAAGTGTTAAGAGCCATAATGTGAGGACAAAATAAATGAAATGATTGTGTTAAAAAAAACACTGATGTAGCATGGTTCGAAAATAATTACCAAAACACGAAAGGAGAGGAAAGGTGGATAGATGACATTAGAGTGATTGTGTAGCCACAAGGGCTCACATTGACCGACGCAACGCACTTGGAGCAGGATAGACGACTTAAGAACTCACGGCGCTAAACGGCAAAAGTGGAAAGAAAACTAACTAAACACGAGAGGAGATTGCATATTCCCACTTCTACTAACGAAAAATATATATGTAAGCAAATATTGTCAAACAGTGGGCATAAGCAAGGGGCACAAAGTGGGTGAAACCTCACTGTACGTGGTCTAACGTTTAGGATCGTAGAGTGTACAGTTTCTTTCCTAGCTGTCTTGTCTTTTATTGTTGTAAAAAAAGTGCCCATTTCAATCTTGACATACTGGAGCGTGGCAAGGACAGGAATACTCGCACCTTTGCCACAAGAAGCAGACTATTTAGCCAATCTGCTACTCAGATATATCTCACCCGTAGCACTTGGGATGAATGGAAAATAACCACTGTCACCTACCTATCAGGTCGAAAAAAGTAAAAGGGGACTGAGTGGTCTCAAGGTAAGACGTCGTCCTCGGGTGCTGGAGGTCGCATGTTCAAATCGAGGTGGAAACCGTGATTTTTTTCACGTAGAATTTCAGGTATTTCCCCGGATCTCCTGATAGTAGAGATCGGACACGTGTGCAGTGTAGCGCACATTAAAAATCCATTGGCAGATGGAAATCGAAAAAATAGGCTTAATTAACGACCGCTTGCCTGAGCAAAATTCAAAATCAGTTAAAAAATCTTTCTAATCAATTACGGGATCCTCGCCGGTGCCACAGAGTTCGTCCATTGTACTGAGATTCTCCACAAATATGGAGAAGAACAGAGCACGTATTGGTTAAACCGTGTGCAATGGCGTTGATTCTTCGACTAAACTAAACTAAAACTAAAAGTCAATTTTAAAAAAAGAGTTGTGCATGGCTATGGCAACCTCATCGCATAAAGAAAAAAATCCTACGAAACCACCTCTGCGATTGCTAGGGAACAGACTACACTAAAAGGTTTAGGTTAAGGGACCATAAACAATGCCAGACTTTTGCATCAATAATTAGATAAAAAGGGCGAGATGGTATCATATGTATGTATGTATGGGAAAAATATATATATATATATATATATATATATATATATATATATATATATATATATATATATATATATATATATATATATATATATGTATATATATTACATGAAACAAATTTACTAAGAAAATATTGCAAAACATTTGATGCATGCTAATGCGCTATGCATAGATGAGTCAAACTTTCGGCACATCACTTAATAGCGCCAATGTGTTGCATGGGCTGGGAAGAAGAACAAAGAATAATGACACCATAACCTGCCAGGCAGTTTGTAGTAGAAGGCCTCTAGTTGGGATTTAAGCGTGGGACATGCTACGTTATACTGTTGAAAATATGGGTCACAAGACAAAGAAGAAAATAACTCTGCATGCCTTGAATAGTAGATGAGACCGAATCAAGTCCTATAATAATTTACTGTTACAGTTTGGTCTAGTTGCGCCCTTTTACAAACTCACTAGAGTGGTTAAAAGGTTAGAAATGGCAATCATGAAGAAACTTGCTGGCACAAGCTGGGGAGCAGACGAAAGAATACTGAAGAAACTGTACACTGGAAGAGTGAGACATGTTTTCGAGTATGGGCAACAGCAGCATAGGCGAACTTTGATAAAATTAGCAAACTTCAAAACCAAGCCATGAGTTATAACAGGAGGCATGAAGTCAACGCCATTTGTAGAACTTGAAAAGATTACAAATCTGCAATCCATGACCGATAGAAGAGACAGCAGAGCCCAGCAGCAAGCAGAGAAAATCAGAAGACTGACAGACCATTCAATGCATCAGAGACTAAATAGATTTGGAAAAGGGAAACTAAAGCGGAGAAACTTTGCAGAAATAGCCAAAGCAAAGATGAGCGAAGACCCTATGAACACCATAACAACACCAAAGCCCATCTCTACTGTACGCAAATTCACCTGGAAGCAGCATATCATTCCAGAGGTAGTAGAAAATATATCAGGTATTGGAAACAAGAATAGCCAGATTGAAAGAGAAAAAAGATTCATAACCCTGAGGCACATAGCGAAAAACTAGCCAAGCATGGACTGGACCCATGCATACACTGACGGTTCTGTAACAAACACAACACAGAATGGAGGGGGAGGGGTATTCCTAAGCCTAAAAAATGGTAGAAAAATAACACTGTCAGTGGCAAACTGAAAAATACTCAAGCAATTTCAGAGCGGAGGCAGAGGCACTGAAGGCTGCAATAAAAGCAATGCTGACAGGCGAAAGCAATGAAAGCCAGATAGTCCTATTTACAGATGCCCTGGCCGTGGTCACAGCACTAAAAAGCCAATGATTTAAGAGCAGTACTGTGTCAACTATGCCAGCAGTCCGCACCTAAAAGAGTGGTGATATAGTGGGTTCCATCCCACTGTAACATCCAAGGCAACGAGGAGGCAGACAGACTGGCAAAAGAAGGTGCAAGACTCCCACAACCAGATTCTAGTGTGACCTACGAAGAGTCCAAAAGGTTTATTAGGGCCAGATACATGGCCAAATGGGAAACAGAACATACTGGCTACACAAAAAGTGATGCCTACTACCAGCTGAACAGAAGAGAGCAGGTCGTGGTCTTCAGACTCCGCACAGGACACAACAGAATGAGGTACCACCTATTCAATAAACTGAATATTGGTGGCACTGACGAATGCACCTGTGGTACAGGGAAAATTACCGCTGGACATCTGCTGCAAAATTGCCCGACATACGAGGATCAGAGAAAGCACATGTAGCGATCACCAGTGGCAACACTAGACAAGATCTATGGCAGTGTTGGCAGCCTCAGGATGACAGCTGCTTTCTTCGAACAAATTCAAGTTGACGTCTGACAGCGTACGAAGAAGAAGAAGAAGAAGAACGGTTAGAAAGTTTGGGCCTAAAAACAAAGGGACTATTCGTGCATCCTATTCGTAGCACGCTCCAACTTACGCAAATGGAAATAAGCACCTGGCCTCAAGTTAGGGAAGCAAGAGAGATAGAAAAGAGAAAATCTGCTTCACAAAAACTGGAACAGGATCATATGAATTTCTCTTGAACTTATGGAAGGTATACATGTTTGTTCTGTCTCTCTCTCTCTCTCTCTCTCTCTCTCTCTCTCTCTCTATCACACACACACACATATTCTCTGTCTTTAATACTCTTTTTCATTGGCTCTATTACTCTCCGTCTTTCATTCTTTCACTCTATTTATCTTTTCCGTTCTCTATCATAGTCTCTCTTTCATAACCTCATTTCTTTCGTTCAATCTCTCATTCTTGCTCTTTTTCTCTCTTTTCTCTATTCTTTTGATTTCTATATTTCTCACTATCTGTGTTTCTTTCTCTATGTATCTGTTGCGCGCGATACACATACGCACGCACGCACGCACGCACACACACACACACACACACACACACAGTATCTCTCTATCTTCCCTTCTCTCTTTCTTTTTTTTCTCTCTCTCTCTCTTGTTATAGCATTTCCATGTCTATCCTGCACTCAATTCTCTATTCTTTCCCCTCTTTCGTTTTGTTCTTTTATTTATCCCTTACACTATCTTTATCTCTATCTGTTTCTCTACCTCCATCGCACTTTGACCCAATAAGATGCAGAGTATAGTGAAGGAGCTGACATCAGTCAGCGACTCATAACTGGCTGCTTACATGAAGGCAAACAAACTAGAATTGAGAAAGACCCTATCCTGCCTCGAAGCGGGGACGCTGGAAACAGGCTTCACTGTCTCAGCGAATAGGGACCGTAGTGGGAAGGCAAACTCGATATCCGCTGAAGTCCGCTGAAATAGGATGTGTCGTGCTAAAAGCGCAAAGATCGCAGCCTCGCTGTGAACTACCACACAGTTCCACGTCGTTCTTTTCAGGACGAACGCTGAAGAAGAAGAAGAAAAAGAAGAAGAGGAAGAAAAAGAGGAAAACAAGTAGAACATCTCCATTTTTCTTTGAATTTAAACTTTCCACTGTCTTCCTCCCTCTCTTCTCTTTCTCCTGTCTCCTTTTTCTCACTCTCATTCTATCTCGTCCTCTCATTATGTTTTTCTATTTTTCTTTATCGCCCTCAGTCTCTCTCGCTGTCTCTTCTGCTTTTCCACTTTTCTTCTCTATCTTTCCTTTGTCCATTCTGTCGTTTTATTTATCTGTGCCTCTCACTCTGTCATACTCTCTCTCTCTCCTATTTTCTTCATCTCTACCTTCCCCCTCTCTCTCCCTCCTTATTTTTCTAAATTTAGCAAACTGCTTTTCCCTTCAATCGCTCTGCCTCTTTCATTATCCATCCTTCTTTTTTACTCTACGTACCCCGTCTCTCTCACTCTTCCTACAGATACACATATCAACTTTGACTCCAAGCAGATCATGTAAAGTGGATGTGAAAGTGACTAATCGATTCCCCTCTCCAAGTTATTTCCTCCTACTATTTCTGTGACAATCCCCAAGCCCCCCCCCCCCTCCCCCCCACCCGCCCATTGTATCTCTCCGTCATGCCTTGTCTTCCATCGAAGAGGTTCGTCATGTCCCTGTGTGGGTACGTGTACTAACTACTGAGCAACATTTCTGATTCTGTGTTCATTCTCATTCGTTCTTATCACCTGGGGATGAATAGGTCATCAACTAACTCTCTCCAAGCAAACGTGTGCTCCGCTTCTATCATTTTCTTGGTCTATTCTCAGTGTGCTCATTAGCATTTCTTTGTCGCTTTTTTCCCTTTGGTTAATTGTTTGTTATGTCACATCAGAATGACTGCTTTCCGTTCCTTAATACCATGTATCTGCCTTTTTCTTTAAGAAAGTGTTAAAGAACACATTTAAATAATAGCTATCCATCGTTGTCGATGACGACCGCCGACATCATTCTTGTCACAAATTTCCCTGTTGGGTGTGGGTGCGCATGTGGCTGAACAGGCCAATGTGGGCACGAAAACATCTGCTACATATCGGGCACATGAGGTTTGTAGAAGGTGATGGTGTTCCCGCTGTTCGGGATTTCCGGGTCTCGCGTCTGCTCTGGGCTTTCACAACACGGTCGTCTTCGCCGGTAGCTGCACCCGATTTGACTGCGCTTCTCCAGTCAGATTTGTTTTGCTCAAGACATTCCCAGGTGTCTATGTCTATCTGGCAACTTTTCAGTGAGTCCTTCAGACCGTCTTTAAATCGTTTCTTTGGGCGCCCTCTCTCTCGCCATCCCTCTCTCAGCTCGCCGTAGAGAAGCTTCTTTGGGAGCCGCTCGTCTGACATACGGACGAGGTGTCCGGCCCATCCTAGTCGTGCTTTTTCTAGCAGTGCATGGATGCTGGGCATGTTAGCCCTCGAGAGAACTTCGACGTCAGTGACACGATCTTGCCATCGGATGTGGAATATTCGCCTCAGGCAACCTGTGTGGAAGTGGTTTAACCTCCTTGCATGTCCAGAGTATACAGTCCAGCTTTCGCAAGCGTATAGTAAGGTTGGAATGATGGTTGCACGGTAGACTTTGAGTTTCGTCTTGACGCTGATGCCACGACGTCCCCAGACCATCGGGCGCATTGTACCAAAGGCTGTGCTGGCCTTTGCTATTCTGCTTGCCACCTCATCGTCTAGGCTGACAGATCTCTACAGCGTGCTGCCCAGATATGTGAATTTGTCTACGACATTTAGCGTCTGCCCGCTGACTGTAGTCTCTGGTTTTGTGTAACGCATGCCTGGTGTTGGTTGGTACATGACCTCTGTTTTTTTGGCTTTATGGTCAGGCCAACATTGTCGCATGCGGCAGAGGACCGGTCCATTCAAACCTGCATGTTCAGTTCAGAGTTGCTAATTAGAGCGCAGTCGTCAACAAATACAAGTTCCCTGATTATGTAGCCAGCCACTTTGGTGTTGGCCTTCATTCTTCTAGGATTGTGTAACTTGCCATCTGTGCGGTACTTTATGGGTATTCCAAGCTCCAGTGATCTGAAGGCGTCTGTCATTGTGGCCGCGAACATCATGCTGAACAAAGTCGGGGCGAGTACACATCCTTGTTTTACTCCGTTTGATACTAGAAACGTTTTAGAGATTGCACCGCTGTCCAGTACACGAGCACACATGCCTTCGTGTAGCTGTTTCATCATATTTATGAACTTGTTGGGGCAGCCAAACTTGGACATTATCATCCACAGCCCTCCTCTGTTTACTGTATCAAATGCCCTTGTCAAATCAATGAATGTGCTGTACAAGGCCTGATTTTGTTCCCGACACATTTAAATACGCGGGCACATACATAATATCAGTTGGAAGGTGCAATTACGAAAATAAAGAATAGCCCAAGAAAAATCGGTCTTCCAAACCATGAAAGGAATATTGTCCACCAAAAAATTGTCGCTGGAACTGAGAAATTGAGTCCTTGGATGCTACGTGGAACCAATACTGACATATTGCAGTGAATCGTGGACAATCAGCAAACAAGCACATGGCCCTTTGAAAGTAACGGAGATGTGCTTTTACAGAAGAATGCTGCGGATCACATGGACTGAAAGGAAGACTAATGATACAGTACTCGAAGAGGAACAAACACAAAGACAACTCATTGAAAGGATCAGCAATCTCACGAAGTAAAGAAAATTGCTACATAGTTATCGCATCTAGTAAACCATATCTCCCCATCTAGTAAACCATATCTCAACATCTAGAAACCATATCTCTACATCTAGTAAACCATATCTCCACATCTAGTAAACCATATCTCCACATCTAGTAAACCATATCTCCCCATCTAGTAAACCATATCTCCACATCTAGTAAACCATATCTCCACATCTAGTAAACCATATCTCCCCATCTAGTAAACCATATCTCCCCATCTAGTAAACCATATCTCCCCATCTAGTAAACCATATCCCCACATCTAGTAAACCATATCTAGTAAACCATATCTCCACATCTAGTAAACCATATCTCCCCATCTAGTAAACCATATCTCCACATCTAATAAACCATATCTCCCCATCTAGTAAACCATATCTCCCCATATAGTAAACCATATCTCCCCATCTAGTAAACCATATCTCCCCATCTAGTAAACCATTTATCCACATCTAGTAAACCGTATCTCCACATCTAGTAAATCATATCTCTACATCTAGTAAACCATATCGCCCCATCTAGTAAACCATATCTCCCCATCTAATAAACCATATCTCCCCATCTAGTAAACCATATCTCCACATCTAGTAAACCATATCTCCCCATCTAGTAAATCATATCTCCCCATCTAGTAAACCATATCTCCATATCTAGTAAACCATATCTCCCCATCTAGTAAACCATATCTAGTAAACCATATCTCCACATCTAGTAAACCATATCTCCCCATCTAGTAAACCATATTTCCCCATCTAGTAAACCATATCTCCACATCTAGTAAACCATATCTTCACATCTAGTAAAACATATCTCCACATCTAGTAAAACATATCTCCCCATCTAGTAAACCATATCCCCACATCTAGTAAACCATATCTCAACATCTAGTAAACCATATCTCCACATCTAGTAAACCATTTCCCCACATATAGTAAACCATATCTCCACATCTAGTAAACCATATCTCCCCATCTAATAAACCATATCTCCCCATCTAGTAAACCATATCTCCACATCTAGTAAACCATATCTCCACATCTAGTAAACCATATCTCCCCATCTAGTAAACCATATCTCCCCATCAAGTAAATCATATTTCCCCATCTAGTAAACCATATCTCCATATCTAGTAAACCATATCTCCCCATCTAGTAAACCATATCTCTCCATCTAGTAAACCATATCTCCACATCTAGTAAACCATATCTCCACATAAACTATCACTAAACTTGTAACCAGGAAACACTGTTACGGTAGTTTTCTCTTCTTTCGGACTCCTTGTTGCACGAGATTATAGTAAATATCCCGTTAACACGCCAATGTGGCATAATGGTAGTTCGGTGTTAGGCCCCCATTTTTCTTATCAATGGCACACTAGCGGGTGACGTGGTTAGCCTCACGCCGGTGGCGTTTACTGACCAGATTATTCTGGTACACAATTTGTGAGGCTCTGCCGACATCAGGTGTCGTTTTGCTATCGAAAAAAATTCCACCCCAACTGAGGACCGAACCCCGATGACTCGACTGGGAAGCAAGTGCACTACCCACTGTGCTACATCATCTCCCTGTACGTGATTATGTTTGGAACATAAATAGTTTGTCAAGTATTTAAATAAATGTTTTATCGACTTTTCGCAACTGGCACATGTAGACGTGGGTGGATCGATTATGAAACTAATGAACCGTAAGCGTCAGGGCATTAATAGTTGAAAGGCCCCAGAAACAACTGTAGTCTATAATTGCTTTAAAATGTGTCTACTGTATGGTTTCTGTCTACAATAACGGAAGAGGGCTTAAATTCGTGATGTATATTATCTCTAGAACATGTCATTACAAGGAAGCTTGCATATGACAAAACTGTGCGCAAATATATTAACAGAAAAAAAACTCCCAGAAACAAGAGGATTTAGTCAAATGAACGTACTTCAAAAGATGATACTGATTGCGGTCTTTCCCATGTTGTTTCCTCATGCATGAATGTAACTTTCTAATGTTATTTTCTAATGATCCTTTGATGCTTCATGCATGAATGTAACTTTCTAATGTTATTTTCTAATGATCCTTTGATGCTTCATGCATGAATGTAACTTTCTAATGTTATTTTCTAATGATCCTTTGATGCTTCATGCATGTATGTAACTTTCTAATGTTATTTTCTAATGATCCTTTGATGCTTCATGCATGAATGTAACATTGCGTTTCCCTTCCTCTCATTCATAAAAAAATAATTCACATAGCAGAAACTGTAGTCGGTGATGAAGTGTTAGAGACTTCATTGCACTAAGCCACAGCTTGTGTGGGGACGGGTGTCAGTTTCCTTCTTCGCTGCCTTTCTTTTTCTAGCTTTAGGTTGGGTACCAACTGAAAAATTTCCCGTGATACATTTGGATCGTATGCCCGGCAGAAAGCACGTCGTAAGATGCAACTAACTATTTTGCATGGAATAACACCGGCAATGGTTAAGTAACTTGTTAAGAGCAGCATAGATGGCGCCTAACAGACCGAGGGTCTACTTTGCTTTAGTGTTTATGTATATTAAGATAAGACTCGCACATCGGTCAACCACCCTCCCCGGGACTTGTTCCAGCGCAGCGGAGTAATACGCTGCTCGAGCCTAGCACGATAAGCAGGACATCCTTCTCCTGGCTATACTCAGCGCACACATGAGCTGGGACTTGCACAAAAGGCCTCTACCCTGTACAGGTCGACTAAGACTAAATCTAAGACATGTGGATCGACTAAAGCGTGCTGCTATAACTCGAAAAATATAAGGCATGGGAAATCTGTATTCACATCAGCATCTATGAGCTGTGAGACAATCCGATACATCAATATTAACGTAAATCTGATATGTAATGGTCACACTGAAAAAAAAACCTTTGGTCGTGATCTATGGTACTATAACCCTGTTGAAAAAAAATAACAGTGGTTACCAATACCTGGTTGCTGGTTTTATCGGGATCCACCTTAACAGTTCAAGCTTTAGAGTCCAAAAAATATAGGTTCGCCATTACCTGGAGGTCTGTAGCTCAAGTCCAGATTGCTTATTACTCTATTTTTCTTTTCCGTTGTCTGCTGTGTATTTTGTATGGGTGTTTATAATATCTATATATATCTTTGCGTGATTTTTTTTCGCTTCTTCATTTATCTCAGTCACCATTTGCACAAACTTTTATTTAACTTGACATGTTCGTTTAGGATGACTTCTATTTCATCTATTTTATCCAACTTTCCTATAACCTATAGAGCTGAAATTACTGGCCCCTTATCTGCTTATTCGACTTTGAATGAACTTACAAAAGCGTCAACACATTATGTAATTTCATAAAAAGCACTTCTTGACCCAATTCGTATCAAACTAAAGGGATGCAATTGCTTATCCTACTGAAAAATATATTTGTTTGGTTTGTGTCCCTTAGAATTTGGACGGATCATAAAATAATTACACTCCTGTAGTCCCAAAAACAAACAAAAACATTTCTTAGTATAAAGAAAAGTTTTTAGGCAAAAATCCTAGTTTTTTTAATGTTTACTTGTTACAAGCTTTAATTTAGTTTGACATTACCGTTGTCCGTTTACGATGCCTTCTGCTTTTCCTACTTTAACCAGCTTGCTCACATACTAGAGAGCTGCAATTGTGTACACATCATCTGCTAGTGCGACCTTTAAATCTACAAAATTTGTATCCACGATATCCACAAATTAACAACATGTCTTGTATAAATTAAAGCTTGTACGAAAAACATAGTTTTAAAATTACTTGTTCTGGTGACAAAATCTAAGACCATGGTAACAAGATATATTTGCCATTTTCGTACATTGTAGAAAAAGTAATTTAAAATAGAGATCTGAAGATGTAAAGTATTATGTATAGTATCTTCAAAAATAGATTTGAGATCAATTCGAATACAATACCATCATTTACATTTATAGTCAGGTCATATAATTCCTCTACTCTGAAGGCAAGCTGCAATATGAAAATCGTAGCTGACCTGTGATGTTTCATTATCGTGTCTTCTTAGTATGTTCACATGTCAGTAGATATATTCACATATGCATGTTATTACAATTCTACTTCTGTGTCGTTCGCATGAAATTAATCACATCTATATTCCTCATAAAAATGGATGTCCGCCGCAGGCTTCTCTTACCTATATGTAGTTTATTCCTCAATATTGGGCTGGAAAAGGATATGCTGTCACTACGCTCCTCTCATGAAATCGGCGACTTGAAAAATATTTACACTGGCTGTTTGCTCTTCTCAAACGGGCACTTGCATTGGTATCTGATTTTAAATTTAAAGCTGACTAGTCAAATGCGGTTCAGTTTATTTTATTTCTGATGATTCCCCGGATATCGAGTTATCCACTCTTGTTTTCCTGTATCACAAACTGGGTATTGCTCTATAGATTTATTTTATTCCTGTATCACATACCGGGTATAATTCTATATATTTCCTGTATTTCTGTATCACATACCGAGTGTTCCTTCCATAGCTCTCCTGTATTTCTATAAGCTGGATAATGTTTCTAGAGCTTACTTATATCCATATATCACACACTGAGTATTATTTCCAGCGCCTTCTTCCAAATCAAGTAGATTTCTCCACACATAGCAGGCGTTTGATCTTCGTGAATGACCGGATGAGAGTACAACAGTAGTACTATCTTCTGCCCTAGAAAGGTTAGACCACACTGTTTGTCATATGTTATGACATGCTCTCAGTGTGTCACTGCTTCTGCTTTCATCTGTCATACCGAGAGACTTTACGGAAACCAACAGGACAAGGTGTGTAGGTCTACCATGGTACAGTTGTTATAATTCTATGTCTCTTCATACGAGAACAATTACGTTTATTTACACTTTCAGAGAGGTGCAGCTTCCGCAAGTTATCAAGGTGGACGCTGTATTGGATTCAGGCATAGGCGTATCGTTATATTTCACAACTCTGTTACTAATATTGGACTTCTTAAACCCTTTGAGGGGGCGCCGTTCTTTATCCAATAAACCTACTTGATTCTCCTGCTTTTCCTCAACGCCTGTTAAACTTGGCAAGCTCCGCCCACTTTCATTTCTGACAACGGAAGTCCTTCGCAGAACTTCATGTGGTATGCAAATTTCATGTTCTATATTGCCACGTCCCCTGACAATACTTTTCAGTTCTTTGCGCACAACCTTACTCCTGAAGACGTAGACTAACGGATTGCATGCACTGCTGAACATGGCCAAAACTGTAGATATGAGAGACACAGTTGGGCAGAGAGGAGAAGATGAACTTCTTACAGCCTCCACTGCCATCACAACGAAGTATGGAGTCCAGCAAACAGCAAAGCTGAAAAGGACAAGAAAACTGGTGACTGCTGTTTTCCATTCCTCTTTTCTCCATAGAAAAGATGACGACCGACTTGAGGTTTGGCTTAGACGTCTGATGATTGGTACTGAGCTGCTCCGCCTCCTAGAGTTTATGGGCGTAGTTTGTTGAGCGTTTTCCTCACACTGGCTCATGGTAGATGAATTAATGCGAATAACGCTGCTACGTCGAGTCCGAACGATGATCCCGTGCGCTGCTCGAAACATCCTAGCATAGGTCCACAACATGGCAATCAACGGCAACAGAAAACTGAAGCTAATAAGAAAAAGCGTATAAAATCTGTCGTATCTTAAACTGCTTGACCATTTTACTGTGCAAACCATTTTGTCCATCTGGTACTCGATGGAATTCCATCCCATCAGGGGCGGCGCCGAGATAATTATCGCCGTAATCCAGATGCAAACTATTAAACCAGAACATCTCCTAGATGTTAGTCTCATTGTGTAATGCAAGGGTGTCATAACAGCGCAGTATCTGTCAACGGAGATGACTGCCAGAGTGAAAATGCTGGCCCCAACAAGTACATTCATAATAAATCCAGTACACAAGCACCAGAACGTACCGAAGACCCAGCGTTTAGCAAGTAATGATGTAAAAGCGTACGGAATTACTAGAAAAGTGTTAAGGCAATTACAGATTGTTAGATTGGCGACGAATCTGTTGGACATCGACAACGACTTTCGTTTGCAGAATACAACAAATACAAAAGAGTTTGCGATTACACTGGCCAAAAATACTGCCCCTAAAAGGGTGCCCATGATGGTAGTCTCTGTTGACGAAATGCTCTCGCTGTTAGCTTCCGTGTTACCAGCAACGTCCGTATCCATGACAGAGACAATGTTGATACAAGGCTTAATGTCGGATACGTTTACCAATAAGGTAAACTGAATTACTTCCCCTAATGTTGACACCGAACACATGCCGTTGGACAGATTCGCTTATCTCTTAACATCAGACTGAGTGACATCCAATATTCGAAAATTATGTATACACAGCTACCACACTGTCTCATTGGTTATATTGCCAACTTCTTTATCTTAAATTTACAACATTCTAATCCCGTCTTAATTCGAACTGTTAGCGCACATACCATCTGCAGGAAGAAAGTATATATTTATTTACAATTAAACTCCGCTAGTTCGCTTGAAAATGATTTTTACTTCTGTTCTCGTGAGAGCTTACACAATATTGCGAGGCGACTCATACATTGCTGCATTTTCTTTCAGAGAATTGTAGACAACTGCCTGCACAGAACGATATGGAATCACTGGCGCACACAGCACGCCGATTCACGACCACTGCGTTCCTTAAATCGAGTGAGTTACATCGACCGCCGTGATGCTCTAATGCAGATCTGCTCCTGAGTGCACATCGACGGTCGCGAATACTCAAATCCTACAAGTTATTATTCTATATTTCCGGTCTTATTTGATAAGAAATCTAGGATTAATTTCGATCAATCTATTGGCCCGTGGAAGACCCTTCATTAATAAAAAGAAACAGTAATCTAGAAAAGAAAATGGGGAAGGGAGAGACGGAGAGGAAGAGTGGAAGAGAGTTTAGGAAAAAAATACGCGAACTAGGTTTCGTCGCAAACTTCGATTTTCTGCCAAGCACAGGACCGTAACACGTTGTCGTCAGCGAGTAGTGTTCCGATATCCCCCAGTAAAGATCTGTCTCAGAATTTAATTTTTTTGGGTAAAATTCTGTAATGTTGTAGTTGATCTTAAGACAGGAATTGTCGATACTTCACCCTACGAAGATGCAGCGAATATTTGCATGGAACATTAGCCAGCCATGTTGCATAGCTCAAGTTGAGAACTTCAGATTGCAAAATAAACGGAAAGATACTTAGCGTAAGGCTTATATTGTGCTCTCCTGTCGTTTATTAACTGCAAAAACGTAGCTCATCTTTTAATCTAATTCTCTGGCTGGTTAGTTTTTGTGTATTCTTGTCTTTCGATCAATTTATTGATTATCTTTTCCTTCCAATCCACGGAATAATGAGTTAGTAATCTTCTCTTGTCTGTGTCATGTCGGTAGGATTTTCTTTATACAATAACTTTCTTCACATCAAAATGGCTACTCTACACTCAGCGGGTTTGAGATTGTCTGGATAGCGAAGTGTTTAATGCAATGAATTGGATAGTATTATACACCAGAGGGGCTTAACTAGGCATTGGAGTGTTTTAGGGGTTTTTGTAACAGGACAATATCTTGCTGTCATTACTGCCTTCTGTTTTGTTGTTGTAGTGTCCTATTGCCGCCACCATAAACCACTTTCACCGTCTGCTGACGTAATCTGGCACAATTATTTCAAGCTGTTTGAAAACGAGACTCGAGAATTGTTAAGTCAAGGTCACAGTTTTCATGTCTGACTTTCCAATGGCGATGGAACCAAGAAGCATTACAAGTATTTTTCCATTTTCGCAGCCTTTCTCGGAATTGAAGTCATTGGTCTGATTTCTAGATGACAGTTATGTTTTGGAAACCATTTCAATGAGAACTTGTGGTATCAGAGCAAACGGAAATACGTAAATGTCACTGTGGAGAGGTCATCGAACGACAAAATATTGAACTGGCTGTTTGAGGTACCAGGAAATACAGGACAACTACTTTTATTTGTGACGTTTGTGATGAAATACGTTCATCAGGGTTTAAAGGTCGTTGCAAACACCCGTATCACTAAAATTATTAGACCTCAATTCAAACGGATCACATATGAAATGTTTGCTTTTTATTGTTACAATATTTTTATAACATGTGGATGATTTTTGTTCCCCTTCCTCAGTGACGCATGTAGAAAACTAATTAATTCTCTCTTGTACTCCGTTTCTTACTATATTTGGGTAGATTTTATAGGGTTTTCTTTCAAACCAGGTAGGAATTCAGGGCTCGACTGTGTATGCAAGAACAAGTGTTGGGCATACTTCTGCCACTGTTCACTGACGGTTATTCCTTTGTAAAGAAATATGCGGTCACGGTTCGATTTTTAATCAACTGGTGTTAGTTTGGCACTTGGTACACTAAAAGTGTGACATCCTCATCTATAACGGTTGATTGTGGATGAAGTAGTGGCTCGTGTGGTGAGTGTCCAGACCTTGGTCATTATATAAATAGGCTAGAGCCCGCGGTATGGATGGAAATCATCAGTGATTTCCTTATTTGTTTGTGTGGTGAGTCATTCAGCCTCAGCGTCTTTCTGTTGATGAAAAAGAAGGAAAGAAAACATTAAAGACATGATAATTAAGAGTATAAATGTTGGTGTGTGTGTGTGTGTGTGTGTGTATGTGTGTGTGTAGGGGTTGTTGTGGTTGAGAGGGAAGGAACTCGCCTTTTAAATCGATGAACGCAAACGATGGGCGATCGAATGCCGCAACTTTCAAGAAAGCCTTGGTTTGGGACCAGAGTGCCTGAATCATTAGTTACTTCCAGTCGTCTCGACTTATGTCTTGCCACTGATCCAAAATAGTTCGGGACTAGATAGTAAAGATGATGACCAACGCAGTTTCTTTCTCACTATAATCCAAACACGGAGCAAGTTAGATCAGCAAGACAAAACCGTCTAATCATGTCTCTATCATCGCTTCTGATGAGAAATTAACTAAAAAAAATTAAACTTGGCTTCATAGCACAAAATGCCGTCGCGGACGGAGTGTTGTTGTAGAATGCTCACAATGACTAAAATTTCCCTTCTGTGCACCCTGAAAGAAGCGTCACGTGTCGAGCTGTAGCTGCTTTTCTTATATCCCGAGTGTGGTGATAAAGATTGACAAGGGTACTCCAGGATGGTATGCTACGCTTGGCTTCATCTGCGTACCACTCATTACTACAAAGGTTACGTCAATCCCACACCTCGCTAGTCAGGCTTTCATTCAAAACAAATCATTTCCAGGGAAAACTGCGTCGATGTAAGATAGAGGTCTTGGTCTGCATACTTTCCCTGATCCTAACATCGTCCGATCATTATGTTTTACATTACACTGACTATCATCGTCCGATCAGTATGTTTTACATTACACTGACTAACATTGTTGTTCTTCTTCTTCTTCCTCTTCTTCTTCGAACGCTGTCACACGTCAACCTTTATTTTTTCGAAAAAAAGCAGCGGTATCCTGAGGCTGTCGACAGTGCCATAGAGCTTGTCTAGTGTTGCCACTGGTGATGGCCACATCTGCTTTCTCTGATCCTCTTATGTCGGGCAGTTTTGCAGCAGATGTTCAGCGGTCATTTTCCCAGTACCACACGAGCATTCGTCAGTGCCCCCTATCTTTAATTTATTGAATAGATGGTACCTCAGTCTGTTATGGCCTGTGCGGAGTCTGAAGACAACGACCTGCTCTCTTCTGTTCAACTGGTAATAGGTATCATTTATGGGTAGCCAGTATGCTCTGTTTCTCTTTTGGACTCTTCGTAGGGCACACTAGAATCTGGTTGTGGTAGTCTTGCACCTTCTTTTGCCAGTCTGTCTGCTGCCTTGGAAGTTACAATGGGATGGAACCCACAGTACCACTACTCTTTTTGGTGCGGACTGTTGGCATAGTTGACAGAGTACTCCTCTTAAATCATTAAGTTATGTATTTTTCTGGCTTTTTAGTGCTGTAACCACGGCCAGGGCATCTGTAAACAGGACTATCTGGCTTTCATTTTATTCACCAGTCAGCATTGCTTCTACTGCAGCCTTCAGTGCCTCTACCTCCGCTCTGAAATTGCTTGAGAATTTTCCAGTTGCCACTGATAGTGTTATTTTTCTACGATTTGTTAGGCTCAGGAATACCCCTCCCCATCCGTTCTGTGTTGTGTTTGTTACATAACCGTCGGTGTACGCATGGATACAGTCCATACTTGGGTAGTTTTTCGCTTGGTGTCTCAGGGTTATGACTCTTCTTTCTTTTTCAGTCTGGCTGTTCTTGTTTCCAATACCTGGTATATTTTCTACTACCTCTGAAATGAAATGCTGCTTCCAGGTGGGTTTGCGTACAGTAGAGATTGGCTTTGGTGTTGTTATGGTGTTCATAGGGTCTTCGCTCATCTTTGCTTTGGCTATTTCTGCAAAGTTTCTCCGCTTTAGTTTCCCTTTTTCAAATCTATTTAGTCTCTGATGCATTGAATGGTCTGTCAGTCTTCTGATTTTCTCTGCTTGCAGCTGGGCTCTGCTGTCTCTTCTATCGGTCATGGATTGCAGATGTGTAATCTTTTCAAGTTCTACAAATGGCGTTAACTTCATGCCTCCTGTTATAACTCATGGCTTGGTTTTGAAGTTTGCTAATTTTATCAAAGTTCGCCTCTGCTGCTGTTGCCAATGCCGCAATGCCATACTCGAGAACTTGTCTCACTCTTCCAGTGTACAGTTTCTTAAGTATTCTTTCGTCAGCTCTCCAGCTTGTGCCAGCAAGTTTCCTCATAATTGCTATTCTTTGTCTTGATCTCATTCAGTTTCTCTCGATCTGACTTTTTCATGTCATGCGCCGATCAAATGTGACGCCCAAGTAGTATGGGTTGTCGTTTAGCCGCAGATATTTGCCATTAAGACTTATTTTGGTATTCTGCGGTTTCTTTTAAAGGGAAAATATCGTACATATTTGTTCTTCATTTATTTTGACCAGCCATGATTTCGCCCACTCCTCCAGCGATGTTAGGGCCTGCTGCATCCGATTGTTTTCTACGGTGAGATTTTCTTCAGAGGTCGACATAGCCAGATCGTCTGCAAACATGGAGACTCTTCTTGGTGTATTCTCTGTGATATTCTTTACATACACCAGAGAAAGTGTGGGTGACAGTTGACAGTACCCCCCCCCCCCTCCTTGGGGTACTCCTTGCTCCAGTGCCACCTTTTTGCTCATCTGTCCTTGTACTTGAACTCTGGCTGTTCTGTTTTCGAGGTAGTGGCTGATCCACCTGGACATTTTTCCAGATACTTCACTTCTTCGTAGCTTGACTTTAAGTCCCTCTTTCCACACCTTGTCAAATGCCTTCTCTAAATCCACCCAAACCGCTACTGTATGCTTTTTCTCTTGGTATGCATCCTCTATTTCCTGAGCTATGAGAGTGATCTAGTCCTCAGTGGATCTGTGTTGTCTAAATCCTGCTTGCTGTGACCAACATTGTCCGATCAGTATGTTTAGCCAGACCATGACTAACATTGTCCGATCAGTCTGTTTTGCCTGACCCTGACTAACATTGTCCGATCAGTATGTTTTGCCTGACCCTGACTAACATTGCCCGATCAGAATGTTTTGCCTGACCAAACGTTAGTCTCATCTTCCCGGAATGGAGCGTTAGATATCAAATTGAATGAGGTTTCAACTTTCTGATTAGGGTGACGATGTATCTTCTCTCGATGCCCTTATCAACTATATGTCGGGTAACAATTAACAGCTGGATATTTTAGAGTGTGTCGAAACCGGAGATAAAACCCAGCTGCTATGTTATGAACGCCAATCGTTCTAAGAAGCTCGCTACACAGATTGTTTGATGAAAGCCTTTATCTGTTAGAAAGTGACAGAGTACGTGTGCTCGTGTGTGTAGCTGTACGATGTAGCATTCCTCCATTTAAGTCTCGTTCCGACAGGCGCTGGCTAACATTTCAGTTCACAACTTTATGCCCCTAGTCAATAAATCAATCCAAACCTGTTAAGCTTTCTCTGGTGCGCAGATCTTTGAAAAAAAACTCACGCCAAGTCCTCCTGCCCTCAAGAACCGCACAAGCTCAAACTCTCTCTCTCTCTCTCTCTCTCTCTCTCTCTCTCTCTCTCTTCGAGTCTTCATTGTTTCCTTTATAAATGTTTCAAGTAGTGTCTCTAGTGTTCTTTACAAATTACAATTTTGCTTTTTCTTTTCACTGGTGTTATGTGAAAGGGTTCAATATCTTTCCCTGCGTCGATCTTTGTTTATTTGCTCTAGCTACTATTAAATGTTCTTGATTTCACAAAGGTGTCAAGGCTACAACTGTCTAGCTCTGTTGATATTTCCCTTTGTACAATGTAGTGTTCTGCTGTAACGCAATCCTCTACCGATCGTAATGGGAAAGAGGAGGTGGGGAAGGGAGAGGAGATGGTAAAGTGTGTTGCAACGTTTAATATAGACTTTGTTTTTTGTTTGGTCAAAGGTTTGCCGTACTGTTTTCTACTGGAGGAGACACGTACATTTCCACCCCAGACCGCAGTCAATTTGGCAATATCAGGACGTATTAAGCAGTGCTCGGATACGTGTGTGGGTCTGTATGTATCTTTGCTAGTTAGGGCGATCTCAGACGTTAACTCCAACCAAAGTGCAATGGAAGGGCATTTCTAGTTAGGGCGATCTCAGACGTCAACCCCAACCAAAGTGCAATGGAAGGGCATTGCTAGTTAGGGCGATCTCAGGCGTCAACCCCAACCAAAGTGCAATTGAAAGAGCATCACTTTGTGAGCGCGTGTGGAAGTTATGTAAGACTGGCAATTGTTGGACAGGGTTAAATGAAACAGAGTGTGAGGTAAGAAGAGAGGGAGGACTTGTTAATGTAGACTTTGAAGTTCAAAACTTGATCAAAAGGATTGTTGTGCAAGATGATCTTCTTCCACCTTTTTGCATTCTAATAGTAAAACAAAATGAAGCATTTCTGACCATTCCACGAGATGGTTTATTCTATCATAATGACTAAATAAACTTGACAGCTGTGGTTGGTTAAATGTTGAATTATGGTTAACCTTAGGGTTAGTGTTAATTTGAGGTTTATGATTAACTTTTGGGTTATGGTTGATGTTGAATACCCGGGTTATGGTTGATGTTGAAAACCCGGGATGTGGTTGATGTTGAATACCCGGGTTAGGGTTGTTGTTGAAAACCCGGGATGTGGTTGATGTTGAATACCCGGGTAATAGACTGAGGTACCACCTATTCAACAAATTGAAGATAGGGTGTACCGACGAATGCCCGTGCGGTACTGGTAAAATGACCGCTGAACATCTGCTGCAGAACTGCCCGACATACGAGGATCAGAGAGAGCAGATGTGGCCATCACCAGTGGAACTGCAAGACAAGCTCTATGGCAGTGGCGGCAGCCTCAAAATGACCGCCGCTTTTTTCGAAAAAATAATGGTTACTGTCTGATTGCGTACGCAGAAGAAGAAGAAGAAGAAGAAGAATACCCGGGTTATGGTTGATGTTGAAAACCCGGGATGTGGTTGATGTTGAATACCGGGTTATGGTTGGTGTTGAAAACCCGGGATGTGGTTGATGTTGAATACCGGGTTATGGTTGGTGTTGAAAACCCGGGATGTGGTTAATGTTGAATACCCGGGTTAGGGTTGTTGTTGAAAACCCGGGATGTGGGTGATGTTGAATACCCGGGTTATGGTTGATGTTGAATACCCGGTTTAGGGTTGTTGTTGAAAACCCGCAATGAGCACGTTTACTTCTCTGTGTTCCCTGCGTTAAAATTATCGGTTGCGATAACTAACCTCACATCTGAACATGCTGATGAAGGTGGACTGGGGTCTTCCAGACGGCTCTGCTATGTCTGTTTCATCGCTCACTACTAAGGGGATCATTGCGATTCCCCACTTCGTTAGCTAGACTGTCACGAAGCAGCCTGTTTAAAGGGAGAATTGCGTGGAAGTGAAGAGGGGGTATTGGTCAGTATATTTCGACTGACCCTGACTAACATTTTCCGATCAGTATATTTTGCCATAGCTGACAAACACTGTCCAATTAGTATGTTTTGAAAACAAACAACAAGCAACGCCTTAGACGAGGATAACAAACACCATATTAGGATTGGCCAGATAGATCTCTGGCACTTGTGGCATCTGTCATATGACAGCCGAATACGTGCTATGGACCGTCCTAAGTATTCACTAAGAAAGGAAAGGCACTTGTCTGCAGCTGGAATTCCTGCATGTAAAACTGTATGACTATGTTAAGAACCTTGAGCTGACTGTCGGCTTTGTTAGAGCCATTGGAGCGGAGGTCTGACGATGAACTAGGCGGGAGACAATATTAACGGATATGGACGGAGGAATATGGAACTATGGCAATTTAAGAGCAGTAATTCGATTTGGAAAGTACGAATATTGCTTATATTAAAAATAGTCCCATAGCAGACACTGCTGTAGGGAATGAAGTGTTAGAGACTTCATTGTACTAGACCTCAGCTTTTTATGAGGTGAGGTGGCCATATCCTAACGTTTTTATACTGGTTTAGAAGACTATGCAGAGTCTGTATACAACCAGTTTCTGTTATATTCACCTGATCTAAAAAACCTATACGTATCTAATCTGTTCTTGAATGCATTTATTGACCCTGTCTCCACTAGTTCCCGTGACAATACATTCCAAGCTTTCACCATTCTCGACTAAAATAATATTTCCTGATATCTTCTTCTTCTTCTTCGTACGCTATCAGACGTCAACATGTATTTTTTCGAAAAAAGCAGCGGTCATCCTGAGGCTGTCGACACTGCCGCCTGATATCTAATCTGGACCTTTTTTAAATTAATTTGTAGCTGTGTCTTCTTGTCCTTGTAGCCGACAGTATTTTGAAAGAAAAAAACAACTTGTTATAGTCTAATGTATCCTTTCCGTTGATTATCTTAAAAACCTGTATTTAGTCATCTCTCATTCTCTCTGCCTCTTCCTTCTTTAATAGTAAAATAGGCATCCATTTACAGCTGAGTTGACTTGATCGTGTTGATAATGTGGATCAAATTCGGTACTGTATCTGTGACAAACGAACGACCTACTGAACTGTTACGCATTAGGGATACTGCATCCGGGTCATGGGGAAATACTGAAATCCCTCAACGACCACCAGTTTGACAATTACACCCATAATCCAGGAATTAGCGAGCAAATAAAGGAACACTTTCTAATTTTAATTTTGAAAAAGATGGCAGGATTTCAAGAAAAGACAAGAAAGAGCTAGCAGGATTTCAGGAGAAGAAAAGAAAGAGCTGGCAGGATTTCAGGAGAAGACAAGAAAGAGCTAGCAGGATTTCAGGAGAAGTCAAGAAAAAGCTGGCAGGATTTCAGGAGAAGACAATAAAGAGCTAGCAGGATTTCAGGAGAAGACAAGAAAAAGCTGGCAGGATTTCAGGAGAAGACAAGAAAGAGCTAGCAGGATTTCAGGAGAAGACAATAAAGAGCTAGCAGGATTTCAGGAGAAGACAAGAAAGAGCTAGCAGGATTTCAGGAGAAGACAAGAAAGAGCTGGCAGGATTAAGGGGAGAAGACAAACCACTAGTGCGCTCAACAAGTTAAGCTAAAATACATGTCAGCGTAACCAACACTCACGAACAGCTACAAGAAACATCGCATCTATGAGTCTGCCTGGCAGACAGTGATATCGTGTGTTCATCAAATAAAAGTTATTCTTGAAGAATTCACCGCCCTTGACATTCATTGTTCACCGCCTCACTATTATTTTCGCGTTCACCTTTCCTCATTATTCGTGCATCGCTTGTCCTCATTATTTGTCCATTGTACGCGCATTATTAAAGATCTCACATGTAGAGTGCAGCGATATCATTGAGCCAATCTGGAAGGTGTCCATCAATAAATGTGTACGTGCTAAACAATTGCAGCGTGCGCAGTCAAGAAGTACAACAGTCGAATCATTTGCACGTCTCAGAACAGAGCTTGATTGAGAGATGGACGACCCACAACCAAACCTGGCTGAGACTAAGAGATGGACGTCCCACGACAAACCTTGGTTGAGACAGAGAGATGGACGTCCCACAACAAACCTTGGTTGAGACAGAGATGGACATCCCACAACAAACCTTGGTTGAGACAGAGAGATGGACGTCCCACAACAAACCTTGGCTAAGACTGAGAGATGGACGTCCCACAACAAACCTTGGCTAAGACTGAGAGATGGACGTTCCACAACAAACCTTGGCTAAGACTGAGAGATGGACGTCCACAAAAAAACCTTGGTTGAGACAGAGAGATGGACGTCCACAAAAAAACCTTGGTTGAGACAGAGATGGACGTTCCACAACAAACCTTGGTTGAGACTGAGAGATGGACGTCCCACAAGAAACCTTAGCTAAGACACAGAGATGGACGTCCACAAAAAAACCTTGGTTGAGACAGAGATGGACGTTCCACAACAAACCTTGGTTGAGACAGAGATGAACGTTCCACAACAAACCTTGGCTGAGACAGAGAGATGGACGTCCACAACCAAATTTGGTTGAGATTAAGAGACGGGCGTCCCTCAACAAACCTTGGTTTTCCAACAGGATGCGACTAAGAGATGCCAGTTTTATCATTGCCTCAAATTGGCAGAATGGATAAGACACCAGACTGGCGATCAAACGGTTGTGGGTTCAATATATATTACTCCAAAAAAAAAAAAAAAGCGACACGAGAACGATGCTTCAGCATCATGACTCAAGCACACTTTCCCCCACCCTTCCCGAGAGGCATCAAGATGCAGGAGGAAGATACTTTTGATTCATGACTCACAGCCAATCCCCTTCCTACTCTTTATTTTTTATAGTGTCAAAACGTTAAAGGGGCAGAATCAATTGCTCGATAAGGGTCAATTCTGACAAAAATATATCCTACTGCGTATCGTTCTGCTACATTATCCTATAATTTATATAATGTATTATGTTATCACATATGACGAGCAGGTGACCTAATAGCTTCGATGCCTGCCTGCTGATAAGGAGAGCGGCGGATCGGATCCTCGGTTCGGGATCAAGATGATGAGCAGCGCATGAGCTGAAACTGTCAACGACCAATAGCTGATTGCTAGCGTTAGGGCCTGCGAACCAGAGCTGATTGCTAGCGTTAGGTCCAGCGAACTAGAGCTGATTGCTAGCGTCAGGGCCAGCGAACAAGAGCTGACTGCTAGCGTTAGGGTCAGCGAACCAGAGCTGACTGCTAGCGTCAGGACCAGCGAACTATCTTAACTGCTAGTACCAGGGCCAGCGAATCAGATCTGACTGCTAGTACCAGGGCCAGTGGAACCATAGCTGACTGCAAGCGTCAGGGCCAGCGAACCATAGCTGCCAAGATCCGTCTACACCTCCACGCGGTGATCCTAGATAATAGGCTGCATTAGAGCAGACTGTCTAAGGAGAAGGGATCGAAGAGGGAAGTCTAACCAGGTACTAACAAATGTCTGGTGTCGAAGACGGATGTGTTGGACCGAACGGTGCAAATATCGCAGTCAAGCTGTAAACTATCGAAACAACGCATTCGCCCGTGTGGTACCGGGAAAATAACCGCTGAACATCTGCTGCAGAACTGCCCGACATACGAGGATCAGAGAGAGCAGATGTGGCCATCACCAGTGGAACCACAAGACAAGCTCTATGGCAGTGTCGACAGCCTCAGGATGACCGCCGCTTTTTTTCGAAAAAATAATGGTTTCTGTCTGACTGCGTACGAAGAAGAAGAAGAAGAAGAAGAAGAAGAAGAAGAAGAAGAAGAAGAAGAAGAAGAAGAAACAACGCATTCCGTTTTCCTGACAACATCCTGCTACTTTCAAAACCCTGTTCAGGGCTTGGTAGCTGGAGATTGAGAACGACCGCAGAAGAAGAAGAATTCTCGGTTCGGCATATGTTGTTTTTCTGTTGCGAAGAAATAAACAAATATAGGCAGTACAGGACGTGGCGACATCAGTAAGGAAACAGCCTGTAGTCCTCAACCTAATGTCGCCTCCACTACTCCAATTAATGGGAATAAATTCGTATGATAGTTTGTTTTTACAGTGAATAATATGCATGCACATAAAAAAATGCACACGTACATAATGCATACACATGCACTTACACATAACTGCTATGCGATACAGCATAAATAACAAATAAGGAGACGCACGCAAGCAAATAAGTGTGACGCATGGCAACAATATACCACGTGCGTCAGCAAGTGTTCTTTTGTAGGGAAAAGGCGAGGACAGTATCGACCTTGTTTAGAGAGCATCGATTCTGTGAGTTTCATATTTGAAGACAATTTAGCTTGTGCTGGCAAAGTAATCTGATCTGCCAAGTGTCAAATACGAAACTAAATGTCGCTAGAGTGATTGAGAAAACATGTACTTTTTCTGACCGCTTTCAGAAATATATCGATTGTGTTTTAATAACGTTCTTCTCATATTTCACTTGCTCTAATTTGCAGGAAATTTCATGTGCTTGTATTTCTTGTCCTGCACTGTTTTTCGTTTTTGCTTTTCGTACTTGACTAGTCCCCGTTAAGGGTTTAGATGAAGACGTCGATGTAGGTCTGTTAATATTCTCACGTAAAAACTGCTTTTCACAACTATTCTGTAGTTTAGCCAACACTCTTACTAACATATTGTCTTCTTCCTTCTCTTGTCAGTCAATAAGCACCGTTTTGATTCCATCTCTCATTTTCGTGGAGAAAAAAGTCAGGGGCTACTGTAATCTATTATAAGTAAATTCAGTCTCGTAGGCAATACTTTCGGTGATGATATATTATAAGCTTCATTGCACCAGATCTCAGTGTCTGTTTCTTTCTGTGTGTTCTGAAGAAGGGGTTGATAAGTTGTCCCCATTTATGAGTTATCTATCCTGCATTAAGTATAATACAATTTACAGCTGATCGGATTGGACTCAGTCGACATCGATAAGTTAATCTGGGACCTTTGGTGTTGTGATGCAAGTGCTCTAACCAATCTGCAATTCAGACATTCATAGTGTTGTAATCGTAATAACGAATCATTAATGGAGAAGAATCTCGAAGGTCTTCTTCTTCTTCTTCTTCTTCGTACGCTGTCAGACGTCAACCTTTATTTTTTCGAAAAAAAGCAGCGGTCATCCTGAGGCTGTCGACACTGCCATAGAGCTTGTCTAGTGTTGCCACTGGTGATGGCCACATCTGCTTTCTCTGATCCTCTTATGTCGGGCAGTTTTGCAGCAGATGTTCAGCGGTCATTTTCCCAGTACCACATGTGCATTCGTCAGTGCCACCTATCTTCAATTTATTGAATAGGTGGTACCTCAGTCTATTGTGGCCAGTGCGGAGTCTGAAAACCACGACCTGCTCTCTTCAGTTCAACTGGTAATAGGCATCGTTTTTTTGTGTAGCCAGTATGTTCTGTTTCCCATTTGGTCATGTATCTGGCCCTAATAAGCCTTTTTGACTCTTCGTAGGTCACACTAGTATCTGGTTGTGGTAGTCTTACACCTTCTTTTGCCAGTCTGTCTGCCTCCTCGTTGCCTTGAATGTTACAGTGTGATGGAACCCACAGTACCACTACTCTTTTTGGTGCGGACTGCTGGCATAGTTGACAGAGTTCTGCTCTTAAATCATTAAGTTCAGTATTTTCTGGCTTTTTAGTGCTGTGACTACGGCCAGGGCATCTGTAAACATAACTATCTGGCTTTTTAGTGCTGTGACTACGGCCAGGGCATTTGAAAACAGTACTATCTGGCTTTTTAGTGCTGTGACTACGGACAGGGCATCTGTAAACAGGACTATCTGGCTTTTTAGTGCTTCTCGAAGGTCTCAACGAACGTTGACAAGGCAAAGTTAAAATGTTGTGAAAATGGTGGTCGGTTAAAATAACGGTTATGAAAGTTACTGGACAGGGGTTTAATGCTACCGTAAATCAATGTTAAGTTCCCACTAACACGCTAGTGTGGTATATTGGGAATTTGGTGTTAGGCCTATATTTGGTGTTAGGCCTATATTTGGTGTTAGGCCTATATTTGGTGTTAGGCCTATATTTGGTGTTAGGCCTATATTTGGTGTTAGGCCTATATTTTTATGGAGCGAGGCAAACTTTCTAGTATATTCTAGTAGCCAATTTTTTAAGCTGGGTCGATCGCAAGAGACGTTTTGCGATCGGAAAAATTCCGCGCCAACTGGGGACAGAACCTCTATCGCTCGGCTTGGAAGTCAGTGCTCTAACCACTGCACTACATCGGCTCTCCTCAATGGGGCCATGGGTGGTTGAATAAATGGTTTCGTATACGATAGGACTTCTAGGATTGGCAGATAAACACGAAATAAAAGGCAGAATATCAGTAAAATATATATTGGTTGTGTTGTGCTCAGGAAGGGTGTCAAAGCCAAAGAGAGGGGTTGACACAATGTGGATTTTCTGATTCATCCTGAGAAGGTGAAGTTCATTATGAACACTGACTATATCAGGGAAAGACATACACCATCACATGACTAAGTATGTGGAATTCACAGCGTCGATCCAGGTCAGTAAAGTAAAGTAAAGTAACCCATAGCATAACTGCCGTAGGGGTGTGAGGTGTTAGCGATCTCACATTTCAAAGGCTCGGCTGTTTGAGGGCGGTAGCCATCTCCTCTCCCTCGCCGCTTTTACTTCCCGGACTGAACCGTTACCCATTTAAGGCTGGGTCGACCCGGGAGCCATTGCGGTCTGAAAAAACATTACCACCTCAACTGGGGGAATGAACCCAGGACCACTCAGATGCGAAGCCAGCACGCTAACCACTGCGTTACGCGATCCAGGTGAACGCCTCGCGAAATTACAGCAGTGCGGTGGGTGGGATATACTTCGATTAGTATATCTGCGCTATCAATGGAGTTAACTAGATGGCTCATTTGATTGTGGTTAGTGAATTTAATGGAAGATCCGGAGAGAAAGATCATTTATTACACGAGTACTGTCTGGGATTTCATGTTGGCGCTTCTTTAGAACGGAACAGCAGTGGGGAGGAGCTGATAAACTTGTGTATTGAATGTGGTCTCATAGTTGTTAATCCCATCGTCCATCATTGATGGATTCATATCAAAACATGATACAGATTGAAAAAACATAGACCTGTGGTCTATTTTATTCTCAGTAGACACGGACAAAGAAGACGAATAACAAGCGCTAAAGTTATTCCAAACTAATAGATACTGAGTTTGAAAGCTAGCAAGGCAATTTTGGTAACAAATGTTCACAGACTAAAGGAAGAAACTATCAACATTGATGTATGTCGTGCAGAAACAAAAGTCTTAATGTCACTTAACAAACTAACTGGGGAAAAAGACAATGAATGGTGCGTCAATGAAACAACTTTGTCGATTGCACTTCGTAACAACTGTGTAAAAAAGTACTGAAAGCACGGAAAGGCTAGGAAATGTACAGCTTGGTGTTGGTACAGCTTGGTGTTGGTACAGCTTGGTGTATGGTACAGCTTGGTGTTGGTACAACTTGGTGTATGGTACAGCTTGGTGTAGGTACAGCTTGGTGGGGGTACAGCTTGGTGTTGATACAGCTTGGTGTAGGTACAGCTTGGTGTAGGTACCGCTTGGTGTAGTTATATGGTTAAGTAATGTTCGAAATGTCTTCAAAAAGTATCCGAGCTTTGGGCCGGAAAAATGCAATTCTCACCTGGAGGTTTGAAACCACAAACTATTTTCACTCTTTTTGGGACTTCACACACTTCTTAAAGCGGTCCTGCCACTGTTGGAAGCATTTCAGAAAGGCCTTTTTAGGGATGGAGTACAGCTTGGTCGTTAAATTCCGCATAATGTCTTCTCATCACTCAAATTGGGTCCCTTTCAGCGGAAATTTCACCTTTTAAAACAGCCAAAAATTGTAAGATGCCATGTCAAGAGAATAGGGAGCCTGGAAAACCAGTGGAATGTTGTGTTTGGCTAAGGAAGTCTGGATTAGATGTGAATGATCGGCGGGTGTGTTGTAATGATGGAGCTAACAGATTCCCGTTGTCCAGAGGTCTGATTGTTTGCGTCAAACAGCATCACGAGATGACGGATGGTCGTCAAGTAGTACTCTTTGGTTATTATTTGACCTTGTGGGGCGTACTCGTGATACACAACCCTACGGGTGTCAAAGACAACGGTCTACATGTCTTTGATATTCCGTCATTTAGTAGTGAAGGAAAGCCCAACGTGTTAACTACACTCAACAATAAAAGGCTGACTGCCAGCGACTCACGCAATCTGCGGGCGGGAAAACTTATGCATGACGGTCTCCTATACTTCCCTGCCGAAGGACAACACCCATGCTTTATTTGTTTACTAGGACACAAAATAAAGGTCGGATACTTTTTGAACACACTTCATAGACAGTCCAAATGGAAAGCTTGCAAGGCTTGATTGACATTCAAGAAACAAGATGATTACATCTTACTAGACAGCATGACCAAACACTAAAAGGGTAATCAAGAATGCTAGACAGGATGGTCTGAGTGGCACACATGAGTGGCACAATGACTGGCACACATGAGTGGCACAATTAGTGGCACAATGATTGGCACAATGAGTGGCACAATGATTGGCACACATGACTGGCACAATGAGAGGCACACATGTGAGCTTCCTCTGTGATTCAATGAGAATGCCCAGGAAGATGAATCAGGTTGCGAGCGGTGCCAGTGGTTTGAGTCGGTAGGACGGTTATGGTCGCGTAGAGTCACCTTCATACTCGTTCCGGGACATGCAGGTCTCGAAGAGAACGTGAGAGCTGATAGGTTGACGAATACAGCTATAGAGGAGGGCGGGAGATCAATGGACCGAGCCGATATCCTAAACGCCGTTTGGGAAATTAATTGGAATGAAGATTCGGTAGTTGATCCAGAATCTACGTCTTTGGCGCGACTGGTTGAATTGAATTGAGTGTATCACGAGAGGCGCCGAGGAAGGAACACCACATGGGGATCAAAAGACGTCTGGTTAACCAGCACATGACCGGAACGGTCAGTCTTCTCGTGCTGGCAGACATATTGGGGATGAGATCTGAGCGCGTATAGACATGTCCCGAGTGCGATGAAGATAATCCGACGACTAACTAACTAACTAACTAGACAGGAATTTTGGAACGAATACGTCGATTAACTGTCAACAATAACCAACAGCATACTAGATACTTTATTAACGCGATGAGATTGAAAGAAGAGGACAGTAATCATATTTCGTTTGTTAACGATAATCACGGGTTTCCAATATTTAATTAGCACACTAGCAGAGTATTTCCAAGCACTTCTACTGTATCCGAGGAACTTAGAATCCTGGTATCGAACAGGCATGTTAATGTCTGTTGCCAGTTAGCATATCCGTGGTAGATATTTAAAACTTCCTGCGCTAAGTACGCCTGGGGGTAGGTACATATAATTAGGGTCGATTTTTAACTAGAATTTTTGAATTTTGTCTTGGCAGCGGACGTTAAGCCTACTCTTTGCCTACTCTTTTCAATTTCTAACTTCCAAGGGATTTTTAACGTGTTCGACACTGTATACGGAAGTTCGATCTCACTATCTATATATCAGGGACATTTTTAATAGAATATTCACGAGAAAATATCCTGATCTCCAGCGTGATTCGAACCGGCGACCTTAATTCTGTCTTTATACAACGAAACTAGAATCTTCTGAAATCTGAATAATTGGTTCAAGAAATGAAGTCATAAGTGTATGGACGGCACAACAACGAAGGCAGTTCGTGATTGTTGAAAAACGGAGATTGATGTAGTTAAATATACTCTCTTCAATGGGTTGGAAGGTAAGGCGTATGCCAGACGACTGGCACCAAGCTACAATAGTACACGTTTGTAACAGAAAGGGCAATAAAATAAACTATGACACACACAGAGGCATCTCGATACTAATTCACGCTGAAGAGATGTATACAAAATTATCGGAACAGATCTGAGAGAAAAGCTGTGGATCAGCCGCTCCGACCTGGTGAAGACTACAGACTTCATGGCGACTGGCCTGTAGATGTAGCATAATCAAATGATCCTGTACGCAAAAAAGGAGAATAATCGGAGTAGATGAGACCTGTGGTTGACTATTAACTTCGTTCAGTTCAATTTTGGTTTCGCAGGGACATAGGCGCCAGAGTAATGGCGTCAGGAGACTAGACGTCAAGGGCACCACCACTTCTATTTCGTTGTATACATAGTTAAAATCAAATCAGAAGCAAACAACGAAAGCAAAGAAACTGCAGGAAGTGAATACCACGAGCCGGTGAGGGAGACGACCAGACCAGTACCTAACGTACCAAGATGAAAATGATTTACAAGACCATGTATGCTTAAGTATGCTTAATACAACTTGTGAGATATACAACATGAAGATTAGTACATCAAAAACAGAAACTATGAAAATCAGCAGATTATCAGGCCCTCAAATCATACATGTTAGTGACAACATTCTCATACAAGTGCAAGAGTTGAAGTACATGTGAAGCATCTTCACTGAGGACGGACGATTGGACAGAGATTGAAACCAGATGTCAAAAAGCAAGTGTAGTGACCTGCCACCTGTCACCACTATTCAACCATTGGGACATCAGTATAGAAACAATTGATACACACCATTTCATATCACCAGTGCCAACTCTTGTCTCTGTTGAATACACAGGAAAATAAGATACCGATCTCAGAAATATTGTTTTAAAAATAACTCACATAGACAGTAGGTGAAGTCGCTTGGTGATCTCGTCAGACGAAACCAGATCTGCTGCCAATAAAAACATACAACAGTAGGAGATGGATGCATGCCTTTCATTCAAGCAAGTGTATGAGTGGAGTAGGAAGTTTCACAAAGGGGTGAGTTTTGTGACAGACTATTCCCGACTGCGTCAGGCACACCGAGAAGTGACGGCATAGTAGATTGAAGCAGTTGTCCCCCTCGTGAAGAGGAATCGTCGATTGGCTGAGTGAAAGGCTTGTATCATCGTACCGGACCTTTATTCGCCGATGAATTTATATAGGTTTCACCCCTTCGCTGCTAAAAAAAAAAAGGATAACAAAACGCTGCTCGTCTTTGGTGCATGTCAATAGTGTCGCAGCCATATTCTAGCTGCAATTATGACGTCATAAAGTTTGTCTGCACCGTGATGGGACGTGTAGGACACTCTTGACATCCTTAGCAACCATATTAACAAGTTATTAACAATACAGAGGCATGGTTTTTCTAATTTCTACCCCACTTTAAAGCTTTTAATTTGAAGCCCCCTCGTTCTTCTTCTTCTTCTTCTTCTTCTTCTTCTTCTTCTTCTTCTTCTTCTTCTTCTTCTTCTTCTTCTTCTTCTTCGTTCGTTCGTTCTCAATCTCTCGCTACCAAACCCTGAAAAGGCTTCAGTAGCAGAATGTAGTCCAGAGAACGGAATGCGTTGTGTCGTAGTTTACAGCTTGGCTGAGATATTTGCACCTTTCGGTCCAACACATCCGACTTAAGCAAGCATTTTTTGAGTACCAGGTTAGCATTCCCTCTTCGATCCCTTCTCCTTAGCCAGTCTGCCCTGCTGCAGCCTGTTATCCAGGATCACCACGTGGAGGTGTAGAACGGTCTTGGCAGCTATGGTTCATTGGCCCTGACGCTAGCAGTCAGCTATGGGTCGCTGACCACTGCAGCATCTTGATCCCGCCCCCTCGTTCAATGGTCAAGTCAAGTAAAATGGAAGTTTGGAGAAATGGTACTAGCGGTCTTTCAGCAGACTTAACCAATGGTCATGAATGAATTATTAGAGACTTCATTATACTACGCTACAACATATGTGAGATGGGAAGCTCCCTTCCTAGCTGCCATTTCCTTCCTTAACCAGACGTCAGATAGAAATTTACAGCAGTGCCCGACTGCTGGTGTTGAAACCCCGTAACTTTGATGTTAGAAGCTCTACCACTAAACCTATCAGAAATATCAAGATTGATGTCGTTTAATTATATATAGAATATATTAGAGTGTTACCGGGGTCCACGTGGGGAGTAACGAATATTGACACTGTAACCTACCAGGCGTCTCATAAAAGGCGACTGGAATATTGAATATTCAGATTGGTTGTCCCAGTCCTGTAGAAATGTGAAGCCATAAAAACAGACATGGCATTTGTTAAGGAAGGATGCTCCACTGTAAGATAAAACGGCCTGATTGATTTCTTACAATGATATATACAACGTAAATGCATGTTAACAGTATTGAATACGGTAGTATAAAGAATATCAATCACATGTCAAGGCCAACATACATTATATAACGTAAAGTACATATTGTTTTTCACTGACGCACACGGTGGTTCGCATCTCGGCTTACAATTGCCAGTTAAGCTGAAGGTGGATAAATCGACTTTTGTTTTCATTAAAGCACTGTCTATCGATTGTCGTTGTGACATACATATTACTGTGACGTGTTTGTTATTGTGACATTCTTGTTCATGTGACCTGTTTGTTAGTTTGACATACTTAATTGTTACTGTGACCGGTGTATTAATGTGACATACTCGTTGCTGTGGCGTGTTAGTTATTCAAGTGGGGAATTAGTTAAATTTGTAAAAATCTGTAAACATGGCAGTTGATCAAATGCTATATTTTTATGCTAAATGACTTCACCGGCAATATAATATATATATATATACATATATATATATATATATATATATATATATATATATATATATATATATATATGTGTGTACTTATTAAATAGCTACTGAAATTAGGACTGAAAGCACACAGAGGAAAAACACAAATTGAAAGCGTGAAAGCACCTAATGACAATCAGATTGTGCTGGGAGGCAAGGTAATTCAGGTAAGAGGTGGATTCAATCATATGTGTTGATAGCAATATGGACAAGGTAGGAGGTACTGACGTAGATATCAAATTACGATAACAAAGGCGAGAGCGGCTTTTATTACTTTCATAAATTAGTGGAAATCGAATGAAATTGCCCACAGGAAACAAAACCGCTCCCACGTTGGAATTACAAACGAGCCGACTGGGACAGATTTGCAATCCTGACAGATGGGCTGTGTGAAACCATCAACACATGAAACACCAAAATGAAGCCCATGGTAGAGAGCCTAAGCAAGGCAATAATGCAAGCCGCCACTGAAACCATCCCAAGAGGAGCTAGGAAAAACTATAAGCCCTACTGGAATGATGAGTTGCAGAAAGTGGAAGATGCAGTAACAAATGCTAGGAACATGGCAGAGCGAGAAAAATCCATGGAGGCAAACATCGCCCTCAAAGCCGCCGCGGCGAAGTACAAACACACTCTCAAGCAAACAACAAGAGAAAGCTGGAAAAATAAAACGGAAAGTCTAAACCTGGACAAAGACGGGAACAAGCTATGGAAGCTAGTCAGAGCCATGAACGACGAAACCCCGTCAAATAAACAAATTACTATCAAGCAGGGCGAGAACTTGATCACAGGTAAGAAAGCCGCAAACGCCTTTGTCGATCACTATGCCAGAGCAAACCACATCGAGGTCCCTGCAGATAAGCATACAGACATTAGCGAAGAGCTAAAGGGACACGAAAACATAAATACGGCTCCCGAAGAGCACATGATGGCTAAACTAACAATGCGCGAAATGGAAGAGGCTATGAGAACACTAAAGAAAAGGAAATCTCCCGGAAAAGACGGGATAACAAACGAAATGCTGATGGGGCTGGGCCAAACAGCGAAGAGGAAACTACTGTCAGTCCTGAACCAAAGCTGGAAAAGGGGTATTGTACCCCAGGCATGGAAAGATGCAATACTGGTACCAGTACCAAAAACAGGAAAGGATAAAACAGATCCAAATGGATACAGGCCCATCAGCCTACTGAGCTGTGTCGGCAAGCTGATGGAACGGATGATAAACACCAGACTGATGTGGCATCTGGAAGAAAAACGAATACTAATTCCACAGCAAGCTGGCTTTAGACAGCACAGATCCACTGAGGACCAGGTCATCCTCATAGCCCAGGAGATAGAAGATGCCTACCAGGCACAGAAACACACAGTAGCTGTTTGGGTGGATCTGGAAAAGGCATTTGACAAAGTCTGGAAGGACGGACTTAGAGTCAAGCTAAGAAGAAGTGATGTCTGTGGGAAGATGTACAAGTGGATCAACCATTACCTCAAACAAAGAACGGCCAGAGTCCAAGTACAAGGGCAGATGAGCAAAAAGGTGACACTCGAGCAGGGAGTACCCCAAGGGGGAGTATTGTCACCCACACTCTTCCTGGTATATATAAACGATATTACAGAGAATATACCAAGAAGAGTCCATAGCTCAATGTTTGCAGACGATCTGGCTATGTGGACCTCTGAAAAGAATCTCACCATAGCAAGAAATCGGATGCAGACGGCCCTAACATCGCTGGAAGAGTGGGCGAACTCATGGCTGGTCAAAATAAACGAGGAGAAAACCACGTGCACAATATTCTCGCTTTCATTAAAACCCCAAAGTACCAAATTAAGTCTAAATGGCAAAATCCTGCAGCCAAACGACAACCCAACCTATCTGGGAGTCACATTTGATCGGCGCATGACATGGAAAAGTCAGATTGAGAGAAACCGAATGAAAGCCAGAGAAAGAATGGCAATCATGAGGAAACTTGCTGGCACAAGCTGGGGAGCAGACGACGGCATACTAAAGAAACTGTACACTGGAAGAGTGAGACCAGTTCTCGAGTATTGCATTGCGGCATGGACAACAGCAGCGAAGGCGAACTTCGATAAAGTTAACAAACTTCAAAACCAAGCCATGAGAATTATAACAGGTGGCATGAAGTCAACGCCAATTGTAGAACTTGAAAAGATTACAAAACTGCAATCCATGACCGATAGAAGAGACTGCAGAGCCCAGCTGCAGTCAGAGAAACTCCGAAGACTGACCGACCATCCAATGCACCAGAGACTAAACAATTTGGGAAATGGGAAAATAAAGCGGAGAAACTTTGCAGAAATAGCCAAAGCAAAGATGCACGAAGATCCCATAAACGCACTAACAACACCAAAACCCATCACTACTGTACGAAAACCTACCTGTAGGCAGGATATATTTCCAGAGGTGGTAGAAAATATACCAGGTATTGCAAACAAAAACTGCCAGAGTGAAAAAGA
This sequence comes from Ariolimax columbianus, assembly GCA_036924085.1. Lineage (NCBI taxonomy): Eukaryota > Metazoa > Mollusca > Gastropoda > Stylommatophora > Arionidae > Ariolimax > Ariolimax columbianus. Next base: position 43,826,995 of record JAVGWX010000015.1, on the reverse strand, counting down.
AAGGAGAGACACTACCCTAAGCTTCATAACGAAAAGCTACCCAAGCATGGACTGGACCCATGCATACACCGATGGTTCTGTAACAAACACTACACAGAACGGAGGGGCAGGAGCATTCCTGAACCTACCAAATGGCAGAAAAATAACACTGTCATTCGCTACTGGTAAGTACACAAGCAATTTCAGAGCAGAGGCAGAGGCACTGAGGGCGGCAGTGGAAGAAATGGTAACACACAGTGAAAATGAGAGCCATATAGTCCTGCTGACAGATGCTCTCGAAGTAGTCACAGCGCTAAAAAGCCAGAAAAACACTGAGCTTAATGACTTAAGAGCAGCACTCTGCAAACTGTGCCAGCAGTCCGCACCAAAAAGGGTAGTGGTACAGTGGGTTCCGTCACACTGCAACATCCAAGGCAACGAGGAGGCAGACAGACTGGCAAAAGAAGGTGCAAGGCTACCACAAACAGATACCAGTATGACGTACGAAGAGTCAAAACGGCTTATCAAAGCCAGATACATGTCCAAATGGGAAACCGAACATACTGGTTACACCAAAAACGATGCCTATTACCAGTTGAACCGAAGAGAGCAGGTCGTCGTCTTCAGACTTCGCACTGGCCACAACAGACTGAGGTACCACCTATTCAACAAATTGAAGATAGGGTGTACCGACGAATGCCCGTGCGGTACTGGTAAAATGACCACTGAACATCTGCTGCAGAACTGCCCGACATACGAGGATCAGAGAGAGCAAATGTGGCCATTGCCAGTGGAACTGCAAGACAAGCTCTATGGTAGTGGCGAGAGTCTCAGGATGACCGCCGCTTTTTTCGAGAAAATAATGGTTACTGTCTGACTGTGTACGCAGAAGAAGAAGAAGAAGAAGTATCGGTCTGTGAGGTGGACAACAACTCCAATGTCAAGTCTGACCTATTCTATGGTACAGGGACGTGGGGTACAAAGAAATGTACAACTAGAAAGGTCTAATCTTTCATCAATGGTTGCATGCACCGAATCGAGGGAATACTTACTTTCCGTGTCCAAGTACCACGATTTGCAGTATGCACCCAGTATTCAGCGACCTGAATTGCCTTGTCATTTGCCTCCAGCGTGTCGCACCTATAGCATGTTTCCTGAGGGTTGGGGCAGGTCATAATGCGGTCTGGGTCCTGTATTGCGCCACAGTCACATGTGTCATCCTCTGTGAATCCCTTTTATTTGATATTCTTCTTGCACCGTGATACACCAGTTCGTAGTCTGTTGATCGACTTCTATATTGTGTATGGTAGATGATGTCCGGGGGCAGGTTCCTCTCAAAGTTCTACGAGCTGTGTTGATTTTAGGAAGCTATATCTGGATTTGATTCTTGTGCTCTGTACCTGATGTCCGAACATTAGGTGCATTGGGCCGTGCTCCTGTTTTTCTCGTTCGAATTCTGCTGCGACGCTTCTTCGATCCTCGAGTGGTGATATGCAAATTATGGGGTATATTTTAACCAATGAGGGTGGGTTTAAGGCACCCGTATACTATCCGACCCGCCTCATTTATTGCTGTATCAACTAGTTTCGCAAGGGTAGGGTTTTTCCATACTGGCGCAGCGTATTCAGCTAGGAAAAAAACACAAGGCAAGTGCAGATGTCCGAAGGAATGATGGTTGTGCCCCCCCCCCCTTTCATCAGTGGGTTCCTCCATGTTGTGCCTATCAGTTTTCGGAAATTACTTCTTGCGTGTAGCTTACGCTTTGTTCTTGGCAGTGTGGCATGTAGGACAATGTGCGGTCTAACTTCCCGCCTCGATACTTGAGAACCGTGCAGTGTTCAAGCTCCTGTCTTTGTCACCTAATCTGCAGTTTTCTTTTTGCATGTGTTTCTGAGGGGGTACACATACATGGGTGTTACTGGGATTTTGGTTTAAGATGGTTATTGTGGTAGTATTCTGCAATGCCGAGGAAATGAAATGATACGATAAATTCATTAATACAGAACTGAAGAAAAGAACAGGGAAGAGGCCAGTGGGGTTAGACGTAAAGAGAAGGACTTGGCGACGGATAGAACACACATTACATAAACCAGATGATTGCATTAAAAGGCAGTCACTGTTCTGGAATTCCCATGACATGAGAAATTAAGGCAGACCGAAACACTCACGGGGAAGGGAAGTTAAAACACAACTACAAACGGCAGGGAAGACATGAGAAGAGATAGAAATCAGGTCGCCTGAGGGGAAGACTTTGCGAGTATTTGTTGAGGACCTATGATTCGCAGGTAGTTTAAGTTCTTCTATTGATTGATTTAATTATCAGAACCCGAAAGGAGCAGCGCATGAGCTGCAGTGGTCAGCGACCTATAATTGACTGCTAGCGTCAGGGCCAGCGAACCAGAGTTGCCAAGACCCTTCTACACCTTCAAGCAGTGATCCTGGATAACAGGCTGCAGCAGGGCAGACTGGCTAAGGAGAAGGGGTCGAAGAGGGAATGCTAACCAGGCACTCAAAAAATGCTTACTGAAGTCGGATGTGTTGGACCGAAAAGTGCAAATATCGCAGTCAAGCTGTAAACTACGACACAACGCATTCCGTTCTCTGGACTACATTCTGTTACTTAAGCCCTTTCAGGGTTTTGTAGCGAGAGATTGAGAACGAACGAAGCCAAGCCAAGAAACTGAAAGAGACGTTTTCATTATCCTAATTCAGTGAAGCACAAGTTGAAACATCCAGCTATAGACTTTATCATTTTCTTAAGTTTCTTCTTACAATCTTTTGGAAGAGCAAGTTAGTCCCTATGTTAATCCCTGTACCAAATATATTGCCTACTGGCGACAGGCGTATCGTTAGCAAAGAACAATGGGCCGAGTACCTAGTATTGTAATCTGTGTTATCTTTAGTCCCCGGTGAAAGGTGTTTGGTCTATTATAACATATTTACACCAACGGTCTGCTTGCATAATGAGGAAAAATACAACAAGTCGGTATTATAGTCATGGATCCGTCGTATGCCCGCCCCCCACCAGTGTGTGTATGCATCGTAATATAAATCTATCTATCCTATCCTCAACTAATCCACCATCCAATCATCCAAATCTATCTATCTATCCTATCCTCAACTAATCCCCCTATCCAATCCCCCCATCCAATCCCCCCATCCAAATGAATCAATCATCCAAATGAATCAATCATCCAAATGAATCAATCATCCAAATGAATCAATCATCCAAATGAATCAATCATCCAAATGAATCAATCATCCAAATCTATCTATCTATCTATCTATCTATCTATCTATCTATCTATCTATCTATCTATCTATCTATCTATCTATCTATCTATCAAGCAATCAATCAATCAATCTATCTATCGATATATCTATCTATATATCCGCACACAAGTGTGTGTGTATATATATATATATATATATATATATATATATATATTTATATATATAGATATATATGTGTGTGTGTGTAGTCTGTAAGTTTGTGTAGATGTACACGTATGTATTTAAACATAGCTTTACCCCTTGAACTGTCTTGGCCCTAAAACTAATGCTCATCCCCGTTAAGAAAACATTTCACGAAAATAAGAAAACATAACACGAAAAAAAAACACCAAAAACAACAGGTGGCCCCAGATAGAACATTTTGGTTCCGTGTACATGCCATTCAGGTCACAACTGTTACTAAATTTACACTCGTACTGTACACATGAAGTTAGTGAAGAACATCTGGATGAGAGGGTGGGGATGCTTTTCTTTTCTGTCCCAGTTTGACATACATCGAATGATCACAGATTTTGCAATCGTCAGCAGAATAAACATGTTTGAAGGAACCTACGTGGAACGATTTTAGATTGTACAATTTGCTAAATTAATCAAATTGTTTATCTTGTGGTAGCATTGATGCGAGCTGATATTGCGACATATATGTTGCTGCTGTGAGTTGTATTTTATTTGGGGGAGGAGAGAAAGGGGGGACTAAAATACGTGTTGTTTGTTGCTGTAAATATATTTGTTAATGGGAGCTGTTTCTTTTGTGTAAGGTTGTTTGTTTTTGGTTGGTTATTGTGACATTTTTGTTGATGTGAGCTGTTTGAAAATGTGATTTGCTTCTTACTTGTATCTGTTGTTATTGTTGTTGTTGTTTAATGCGCATAATGAGTAAGTTTACTCTTCTGTGGCGGGTTGTAGTAGCTTTCCTTAAATCTCGAGCGTGCTGATGAAGGTGCACCGCCGTTCTTCAGGCGGTTGTGCTATGCTTGGCTTCATCTGCGTGACATTCACTACTACAGGGATCACTGGGATCCACACCTTGTCAATCAGACTGCCTTGAAAACAGCATGTTTCCAAGGAACGCTGCATAGAAGAGAGAAAGTCTGACCGGACTAGCGCACCAGTTCCCTGTACCCAGTTTGGCATTGTGAGTTATGTGTGTCTGTGAAACTAATGTTACCTATATATGTTTGTTATTGTGAATTATTTGGTATTGTGAGTTATTTGCTATTGTATATAATTTGTTGGTGTGATTTATTTGTTATTGTGAGTTATTTGTTATTGTGAGTTATTTTTATTGTGAATTATTTGTTATTGTGAGTTATTTGTTTTCAGTTATGAGTTATTTGTTATTGTATATATGTTATTGGATATTATTTATTGTTGTGAGTTATTTGTTGTTATGAGTTATTTGTTATTGTGAGTGAATTTGCTATTGTAATTTTTTTTGTTACTGTGAGTTATTTGTGAGTGATATCATTGTTACTTATAGATGTCAGAAATTGTGAATTATTTGTTTTTGTGAGTTATTTGCTATTATGGGTTATTTTCTAATATGAATTTTTTCTAACTGTGAGGTATCTGTTACTGTCAGGTACCTGTTACTGTGAGATAACTTGTTATTGTGAGGTGTTCGCTATTCAAGCGTGCCGTTTGTTTCAGTTATAAAGATGGGGACGGCGTGGACTAGTGGTTAAGTGACCCGGCTCACAACTCTAAGGTGCTGGGTTCGATCCTCATCACAGTACCGGCCGTTACCACGGGGAAGCAAACCCTTAGAAAATGCAGGAGGAAGCAGATCCTTACATAAAATGCATGCTGAAGTCGGATGCACTGGGCCGACAGTCACAACATAAAAACCACAGTGCAACGCACACCGTCATGGGGAATAGAGAAATAAGGCGAACGCAAAAACAAAAATGTATAAATATCTAAATAAATTATCTGATCAAATGTTATATTAGGGATCAAGACGCTGAGCAGCGCATGAGCTGCAGTGGCCAGCGACCCATAGCTGACTGCTAGTGTCAGGGCCAGCGAACCATTGCTGCCAAGACCCTTCTACACCTCCACGCGGTGATCCTGGATAACAGGCTGCAGCAGGGCAGACTGGCTAAGGAGAAGGGATCGGAGAGGGAATGCTAACCCGGTACTCAGAAAATGCTTGCTGAAGTCGGATGTGTTAGACCGAAAGGTGCAAATATCGCAGTCAAGCTGTAAACTACGACACAACGCATTCCGTTCTCTGGACTACATTCTGCTACTTACTCTTCCAGGGTTTGGTAGTGGGAGATTGAGAACGAACGAAGAAGAAGAAGAAGAAGAAGAAGAAGAAGAAGAAGAAGAAGAAGAAGAAGAAATGTTATATTAATAAACTAAAAGGTTCCATCCTGCTGAAAAGGCTGTGATCAGGATGGACCGGGGTCGTCCAATAGGATAAGACAAAGTTATGCAAAACAGAAAATAATAGAAGGACGGTGGAGTTGAAACTAGCATCACCCTTAATCTCCTTACGGGAGTCTCCGTGGAAAAATAAGGGAAGGAAGGGGGAAGGACAACATGGAGAAGAGACCTAATGACTGATACGTGCAAAAAACGCAGGAAAGTTGGAAATTGATGGAGAAATTTGCACAGGACAAGTCATATTGGTAAGCGTTGTTGATGCCTACGTGCCCTCATGGGGATAAGGACGAAGAAGAAAATAATGCGCACGCTCATGTGATCTGTCTAACAGCACAACACATGTCTTCTTATAATATTTTTCAAAATGGTGTCCTATCTCCAATTCATGATAATCATTTGGGCTTCTATCGTTTTCTTGCCAATTCGGTTTGCGTTACCGTATCTCTCACTGCCTTTCTGATGTTTATCGCGGTGTTGTTTATGATGCGGTGTAAGAATAACTTCAGAAGTTACGGGGCGATGTAAGAATAACTTCTGAGGTTATGGGGCGATGTAAGAATAACTTCTGAGGTTATGGGGCGATGTAAGAATAACTTATGAGGTTATGGGGCGATGTAAGAATAACTTATGAGGTTATGGGGCGATGTAAGAATAACTTCTGAGGTTATGGCCCATCCAATGTTTTATTTGTTGCTCCAAGTAAGTTGTTGTTGCTTGGCAACAGTGTTTGATCAATAAATGTTCGTAATTTCCGTTTGTGTGTGTGTGTTGTGTGAGTCGAGGGCTGTGAAGGAGGAAGAGTGGGGAAGGAGAAAAAGAATATTTAACGTCCCACTAAATGTTTACCAAATTGTATAGAACGATATTATTTCTGCTTTTATTTTGCTGTTTTCTTTCCTTCTTTAATCTACATTCCATCAACCGACTTTCACACCAGTGTCTATTTTCTTCTACTCTTTTCTTCTTCTTCATCATATAATTTTTTTTTCTTCTTTTCCTCAGTTTTCTTCTAACTCTTCAACGTTTTTGAATTTTATCTTTCCTCCTACTTCTTCTTTTTATTCTTCATCTTCCCCCTCCCACTTTTCTTTTACTTTGTCTTTTTCTTCTTTTCCTTTTTCATCTTACCTTTCTTTTTGTTCTTCTTTTTCCGCTTCTTCTTCTTGGTCTTCCTACTGCTGCTCTTCTCTATTTCTTCCCCTCTTCTTCTTCTTCTTCTCCTCCTCCTTCTCCTCCTACATCTATATCATTACAACACACATGAGCACGGTTGTAGATGGGACAATGTAGAACCATTTTGCCAATCGTGTTGCAAAATCATGCACAGGTGTTTCTGCAATCACTTGTCATACCTGATGAATTTTCTGACCTCGAGTCATACGGAGACCCGAATACGGCACAAAGAGAAGTAACACTGTGTAAACAGTAAGTAAACTACCAGGTCCAGTCTTCCGTTAAGAGATACCTACACACGATAATGAACATAAAGTGACAAGGCACTATGAGACATGAAGAGCCATGGGAAAGGAGGCAAACAACAACTACTGAAACAAACAAATTAAGAGAAAAAAAATGGGGCTTGGTAGGAAGGCACTGTTGAACATAGCTAGGCAGGCTTTCACATGGAATCCGCACTGGAAGAGAAAGAGTGGTAGTCCTAAAACACGCGAAGAAGAGAATGTTTGAGGGATCTAAAATTTTAAGATTTCACATTAAGAGATCAAAACCAGAAGCACAGGGCCGTTGATTACTAGCAATATGTAATCAATGGCCTATCTACTGAGAAGAGCGACGGTTTTGATTGATTGAACTTGTCAGGCGTTTCGTATGAAGCAACTAATGAGAGGACACAGGTTGCCGGCTGTCCCATCATGTACACACTATAAGGAGAAGCAGAAGGCTAAGGCCTTTAGACAACATGATAGAGAAGAAGATGTCCCACCAAACCAAATGAGGCTGCTAACCTCCATGCACAACCTTCTGTAATTGAATTTTATCCGCCGTTGGGAGACGCTGCAGCAACTTCAGTTCCGAGACCAGAGCCCTGAGACAAGCAGCTGAAACCCTTATAGACCACAAGGAAGAGTATTAATGGCGCTCAAGAACCAGCACAACAATGAACTCGATGCTCTGACAGACTCGATCGGACGTCTGACTCAGTGTTTCATAAAAAGCATAGTCCAGTGGATACCAGCCCACTGCAACATTCCAGGCAGCCAGGAGACAGATAGACTTGCCAGAGACGGATGAATGTTGCAACAGAGGGATACAGCAACCAAGTACGATGAGACAGTAACTACGTAGGATGAGACAGCAACCACGTAGGATGAGACAGCAACCACGTAGGATGAGATAGCAACCACGTAGGATGAGATAGCAACCACGTAGGATGAGACAGCAACCACGTAGGATGAGACAGCAACCACGTAGGATGAGACAGCAACCACGTAGGATGAGATAGCAGCCACGTAGGATGAGACAGCAACCACGTAGGATGAGACAGCAACCACGTAGGATGAGACAGCAACCACGTACGATGAGACAGCAACCAGTACGATGAGACAACAACCACGTACGATGAGGTTCTAGCAGCCATCAGGGCTACGTACAGAGCAAAATGAAAAAAAGTACACCCTGGCTATATAGAGAACGATGTCTACCACTATCTCTCCTGGCAAGATCAGGTGATCATTCTCCGGCTACGTACAGGACACAACAGACTGAGATGACATCTGTACAATAAGTTCAAGGTTGGCGCTACGGACCTTTATACCTGCGGCACAGCCTCCATGACAGCAGAACACACTGTCCTGCCCATCGTATACCGACAAAAGAAGTAGCATTTGGCAACTTCCAGTGTCCTTCCACGAGAAGCTGTACGAAAGTGCACTGAGCCTCAAGTCAACTGCTGCCTTCGTTAGAGTAATTTAGGTCAAGGTCTGAAGACGAACGAAGAAGGAGATGTATTTTATCCCAGACAGGGTTGATATTGTTGCTGCAACTCTACAGCTGCTGAGAAAACCTGCTCTTTGCGGTCCAACGCCATTTTTTTAACATAAATACAGGTGTTCTTCAGTTGTTCGACTGCTCCAAACAGTGTATTGACTTGAGAGTACAGTGGAATATTCTTTCATTAACAGTAAAGGGGTATTGATCACCATACAATAAACACCTTTCTTTTTTTCACTTGATATCGATGCCATTATTCTTCTATTTTAACATATTGCTAGTCTAGCAAGTTATTTATTCTCTCATATCCTTATTGCTATCTTTCTCATAAATTGTCATTATTTATTTATTTTATATGGCACAAAAATGCGAGATGTGAAATATGAACATCAGTTACACTTGTCGTTTTCTTTCATTAACGAACATAACCGAAAGACGAAGTATGTTTTCTTTAACTAATGACCATAACCGAAACAGAAAGCATGTTTTATCTAACTAATGACCATAACCGAAATAGAAAGTATGTTTTCTCTAACTAATGACCATAACCGAAACAGAAAGCATGTTTTCTCTAACTAATGACCATAACCGAAATAGAAAGTATGTTTTCTCTAACTAATGACCATAACCGAAACAGAAAGCATGTTTTCTCTAACTAATGACCATAACCGAAACAGGACGTATGTTTTCTCTAACTAATGACCATAACCGAAACAGAAAGCATGTTTTCTCTAACTAATGACCATAACCGAAATAGAAAGTATGTTTTCTCTAACTAATGACCATAACCGAAACAGGACGTATGTTTTCTCTAACTAATGGCCATAACCGAAACAGAAAGTATGTTTTCTCTAACTAACGACGATAACCGAAACAGAAAGTATGTTTTCTCTAACTAACGACGATAACCGAAACAGAAAGTATGTTTTCTCTAACTAACGACAATAACCGAAACAGAAAGTGTGTTTGATAATGACAACTTTCATATTAACAAGCAATATTCTGTACTCGGAAAACATATACAGAAAAAAGTAAAGTAAAAGGTAGCTCAGATTCAAACGAATGACATTCTTTCTTATTTTTCGTTCTTCTTTTCGCTTATCATGTTTTGCGTCATGTTATGATTGCTTGAACGAGCGATTCTGCGTGCGTCTTGCACAGTGACATTCACCGGCTTAGATATTTCCGTAAACCACCTTTTTTGTCGTCAGTCTTTGGCATTGAATCCGTTTTGTTTGTTTGTAGAGCTAGATGAGTGTAGTTTTGATAGATTAACAGGCCACACTAAAGGAGGCTATGGAGCTGAGGTAGTGCAGTACACTGACTTCCAGTCGAGCGACGAAGGTTCGGTTCCTAATTATACGGGATTTTTACGATGGCAAAATGGCACATGAGATGGATTCAGTCTCAGAAATGTGGTACCAGAATAGGGATCAAGATGCTGAGCAGCGCATTGGCTGCAGTGGTCAGCAGCTCATAGCCGACTGCTAGCGTCAGGGCCGGAGAACCAAAACTGCCAAGACCCTTCTACACCTCCACGCGGTGATCCTGGATAACAAACCGAGACTAAGGAGAGGGGGTCGAAGAAGAAAAGAGTACTAAAAATGTTTGCTAAAGTCGGATGTATCGGACCGAAAGATGCAAATATCGCAATCAAGCTGTAAACTACGACACAGCGCATTACGTTCTTCGGACAACACCCTATTCCTTGAAAAACCATTATCAGAGCTTGGTAGAGGGAGCTTGAGATCGAATAATAATAATAAGAAGAAAAAGATGAAGAAGAAGACGGTACCAGAATAATGAGTGATGCTGACCACATCACTCGAAAAAGGAAAAAAATATGAGCCTAACGCAATATTCCCAATATGCCACATTGGCGTGGTAACAGGATCTTTACTTTTTACTAATAGAGGCTTTTAATACAGAATTTCAGCTCTCTAGTGGGTGGCTAAATTGGGAGAAATAGAAGTTTTTTCGGGCTAATTAGAAGATTGTTAAAAGACTCGTCTTGTTGTCACGAACAAATATTCCTTTCTTTGTTGACAACTCACTGCCTCGAAGTTTGCCAATTTTCTTACGTGGAACGAAAGGCGAGCACATAAATATTGCCCAACAACGCATGCCATAGCTGTTGTCTCCATGTTTATCAGAAATAGAAAAAAGCAATGGTTTAATACCGGCTTCGATCGACCCGTCCTGCTTATGTCGTTACACTTAATAGAACTAGTGGCTACACGATGCCTAGAGCGTCTCCGGAACAATCTGGATCTATCAATCGATGTGGCTTAGAACTGGCCTGGTGGTCTTCGTCCTTCATGTATACAAATGTTTATATCTCTAAGACGACTGACAGAACAGTAAGCGTGTATCGCAGAAAAAAGTAACCAGGAGTTACCATTTGTTGTGGCTCGATCCATCGTATCTAGTGTCGATGTATACCTAGCTAATAGTGACGCAGTAAAGAGAGAGAAGTGGTCATACAACTCATAAAATAAAGTTTCTAACACTTCCCCATCAACAGCAGTTTCTGATACGTGATTATAATTACCTTTGGCCATCATTCTTTGACGCACACATGTTATTGTAGCCCGAAATAGCAGCAAAGAATATAAGACTGTAACTTACCTTGCATGTCGTAATAATTGGTTATTGGGCTGGATATCAAATATTGCAGAAATATTAAGCCCCAGAAATGTAAACAAAACAGAGGAAGACTAACGTTTGTTGATTTGGCATTCATTTGTTGAAGATCTGTCCTCCACAAGTGGCTTTAAGAGCTTTATTTGATTGATAATTGATTCAATTTTAGCGTCTAGGTTAAAGCTTCCATCACTGTAACGGCATACGCAAAGTGTACCCAGCTGTAAATGAGTACTTGCCCTACCGTGATAAAACAAGAAAAATTATAAGATAGGAAACTGGCCATTTCACTTAACAAAAAGATGACATCTAGAAAATGAAGCTTCTAACGTGTAAATCTTTATGACAGTAGTTTCAATAGGACGCAAGTTGTGTTTTTATTTTTTTTAAATTGCAGAAATTGTTTTTTTTCATAACCTTCGAATCTTGTTATGTTCATGTTGCCTGCATTTATCATCATCTCCATCATTATTACCATCATCATCGTATTAGTCTGGAAACTAGAACTGAAGTCGTGTGTGCCAAGATGTTGAAACATATTCTTTGGAGTTTGGCTATTACCATCGCTTTTGTTTTACTAGCATTAATCTTCATATAGAACGTCTTGGCTGTATCGTTGATCTCGGCGAGAAGATTTTATAATAATTTCTCTGTAATTTTTGTTTGTCATGGCTTGGTCATCGGCAAATTTGATGGCACATATCCGTTTTTCCTTTAGCCTTAACATTCAAGTTGAATTTTCTGGTAGATTCTTTGATCATAACTTCAGAACAAACGTTAGATAGGCCAGGTGATAATAAGCGTCTGTTTTTTTTCTCTTGGACTAGGTCTGTTATTCCCCTTTTGAGTGCTATATTCGGCAATTAATTTTCGTATATGTCTTGAATTAGTTTAATTATGAAACAAAGTCACCTCAATCATATTCTCTTTGAACCATTGCCTGGATCATAAAACTAAGTCAAGCCAAAGCAAATTCCTTCAAATTATCACCTGCGTCACAGAATTTATGATTGACGAGTACAGAACAGACGAGTGCAGAACAGGTCCACTGCAGTTTGTTTTTCCGAGCATTCTTAGTTCTTAGTCGACTTGTACTTCTACAGGGGTAGATGCACCTGTGCAGGCCCCAGCTCTCGTATGAGCTGGATATAGCCGGGGGAAGGATTTCCTGCTTAGCGGTCTAGGCTTGAGCAGATTAACACTGCGCTGGGTTAGGTAGTTAACCGATGTGCGAGTTCATCTTAATAGACTCAAACACTAGAGCAAAGTAGACCCGCAGCCTGTTAGGCGCCATCTATGCTGCTCTAAGCAAACCACCTAACCATGGCCGGTGTTATGCAATGGGACCAGTACCAAAGAAAGAGAAAGATAGAGCAGATCTAAATGGATACAGGACTATCAGTCTACTGAGCTGTGTATGCAAACTGATGGAGCGTATGATAAACACTAGATTGATGTGGTATCTGGAAGATAAACACATTAATTCCACAGCAAGCAGGCTTTTGACAGCACAGATCCACTGAGGATCAGATCACTCTCATAGCCCAAGAAATAGAGGATGCTTACCAGGAGAAAAAGTACACAGTAGCGGTTTGGGTGAATTTATAAAAGGCCATTGACAAGGTCTGGAAAGTGGGACTTAAAATCAAGTTACGAAGAAGTGAAGTTTGTGGGAAAATGTACAGATGGATCAGCCACTACCTCAAAAACAGAACAGCTAGAATTCAAGTACAAGGGCAGATGAGCAAAATGGTGACACTTGAACAGAGAGTACCCCAAGGAGTAGTACTGTCACCCACACTTTTTCTGGTGTATATAAACAACATCATAGAGAATATACTAAGAAGAGTCCACAGCTCCATGTTTGCAGACGATCTGGCTATGTGGACATCTGAAAAGAATCTCACCATAGCAAGTAATCGGATGCAGCTGGCCCTAACATCGCTGAAGGAGTGGGCGAACTCATGGCTGGTCAAAATAAAATGAGGAAAAAACAACATGTACGATATTCTCGCTATCAAACAAACCCCAAAACACCAAAATAAGTCTTAACAACAAATACCTGTGGCCAAACGACAACCCAAACTACCTGGGAGTCACATTTGTTTGGCGCATGACATGGAAAAGTCAGATCGAGAGAAACCGAATGAGAGCCAGAGAAAGAATGGCAATCATGAGGAAACTTGCTGGCACAAGCTGGGGAGCAGACGAAAGTATACTAAAGAAACTGTACACTGGAAGAGTGAGACCAGTTCTCGAGTATGGCATTGCGGCATGGACAACAGCAGCAAAGGCGAACCATGATAAAATTAGCAAACTTCAAAACCAAGCCATGATAGTTATAACAGGAGGCATGAAGTCAACGCCAATTGTAGAACTTGAAAAGATTACAAATCTGCAATCCATGACCGACAGAAGAGACTGCAGGGCCCAGCAGAAAGCAGAGAAACTCAGAAGACTAAATAACTTTGGAAATGGGAAACTAAAGCGGAGAAACTTTGCAGAAATAGCCTAAGCAAAGTTGAGCGAAGACCATATGAACGCACTTACAACACCAAAGCCCTTCCCTACTGAACGCAAACCTACCTGGAGGCAGCATATATTTTCAGAGGTGGTAGAAAATATACCAGGTATTGGAAACAAAAATAGGCAGACTGAAAAAGAAAGAAGAGACATAACCCTGAGGTACACAACGAAAAACTACTCAAGCATGGTTCTGTAACAAATACAACACAGAACGGAGGTGCAGGGGTATTCCTGAGCCAACCAAATGGTAGAAAAATAACACTGTCAGGGGCAACTGGAAAATACTCAAGCAATTTCAGAGTGGAGGCAGAGGCACTGAGGAATGCAGTAGAAGAAATGGTGACATGCAAAAGAAATGAAAGCCATATAGTCCTCCTTACAGATGCCCTGGCCGTAGTCACAGCACTAAAACGCCAGAAAAATACTGAACTTAATGATCTAAGAGCAGTACTCTGTCAACTCTGCCAGCAGTCCGCACCAAAAAGAGTAGTGATACAGTGGGTCCCATCCCACTGTAACATCCAAGGCAACGAGGAGGCAGACAGACTGGCAAAAGAAGGTGCAAGACTACCACAACCAGAACCTAGTGTGACATACGAAGAGTCAAAAAGGCTTATTAGAGCTAGATACATGACCAAATGGGAAACAGAACATACCGGCTACACAAAAAACGGTGCCTATTACCAGTTGAACAGAAGAGAGCAGGTCGTGGTCTTTAGACTTCGCACTGGCCACAATAGACTGAGGTACAAACTGAAGATAGGTGGCACTGGCGAATGCACGTGCGGTACTGGGAAAATGACCGCTGAACATCTGCTGCAAAACTGCCCGATATACGAGGATCAGAGAAAGCATATGTGGCCATTACCAGTGGCAACACTAGACAAGCTCTATGGCAGTGTCGACAGCCTCAGGATGACGGCTGCTTTTTTCGAAAAGTTAAAGGTTGACGTCTGACTGCGTACGAAGAAGAAGAAGAAGAAGATATTGTCTTTCTTTATTTCTTTTTTTCTGTTATTTCTATCTTTTGTATTTTTTTTATTTCTTTCTTTCCAACTCTCTTTTCATTTCCATCTCTCGCTCGTTATATTTGTATTTCTCTCGTCTCCTCTCGTTTTTTCTTTCATTTATTATATTTGCATCTAACTTATTTTTTCTTTTTCTCTCATCTGTTATCTTTCTTTATCTCCCGCTTAGAATAAGTGTATTTCATTCTCTTCATGTCTCTATTTATCTCTCACTTATTATGCGTGTATCTTTATCTCTTTTTCCTTTTTTTCTTTCTCTCTCAATCTTCGTCTTCGATGTCTCTCTGTTTGTCTGTCGCTTTTTTATTTGTGCCTCTTTTCTTCTCCTTCTTCTTCTCCTTCTTTTCTTCTTCTTCTTCTTCTCCTCCTCCTCTCTCTTATCATTCTATCTTTCTCTACCCTTCTGTCGCTTACTATATTTGTATATTTCGGTACCTCTTTCTTTCTTTCTCTCTCTCTCTCTCTGTCTTTCTCTTTATCGCTCGCTTATCAAATTGGATATATCTCTTCTTCTCTAGCTCTTTATATTTCGCTTGTTTGTATCTTTCGCGTTTTCTTTCTTTCTATCTTTCTCTCTCTCTCTCTCTCTCTCCCTTCTTCTTCTTCGTCTTCTTCTTCTTGTTCTCTCCATTTGTATCTGCCACTTATTATATTTCATCTTTCTCAATTTTTGTTCCTATCTTCTTCGTATCTCCCTTTTATATTTGTATCTGGCTTATTCTTTCCTTTTTGTTCCCTCTTTCTCTCTTCCTATCGCTCTCTTATTGTTTATCTATAACTCTCAGCTACTGAATTTTAACGTTTCTCTCCTTTTTCTTCTTCCTAGTCTTAGTTTTAGTCGACCTGCACTTCTATAGGGGTACAGGCCCCTGTGCATGTCCCAGCTCTGATATCAGATGGATGTGGCCAGGAGAAGCATTTCCTGCTTAGTGGGCTAGACTCGATCAGCTTATTACTCCACTATGAAGGTTAGTTAACTGATGTGCGAGTCCATCTTAATAAACTCAAACACTAGACCAAAATAGATCAGCAGCTTGTTAGGCGCCGTCTGTGCTGCTCCAAACAAACCACCTAACCTTGGCCGGTGTTACGCTATGTCACACAGTTAGTCGCCTCCAACGACATGCTCCCTTGTGTGGCAGTGGTGCTATTCTTGTCCTTACACAGATCCCGGCAAACCACATTCGGGACTTTTTCTTCTACTCTCTTTATCTGTCACTTATTTGTATCTTTACGCTTTTCTTCCTCTTTTGCATTTTTTTCTTTCTCTCTATCTCTTTCTCTCTTTCTTGATGTCTGGCTTATCATATTTATATCTTTCCCTCTTTCCTTATTTCTCTATCTTTCTTTTATCCTCTTTCTCTGTCTTTCTTCTCTCCCTCTCTCCCTCTCTCTCTCTCTCTCTCTCTCTCTCTTCTGCTCTTTCTCATTCTCGATAATTACATTTTGATCGATCTCTCCTTCCTTTTTACTCACTATCTCTCTCTTTTACTCTCTCTGTATCTGTAGCTTATTATATTTGTATCTTTTTCTTTTTCTTTATTTATCTCTTTATTTATCTCTAATATTCTCTCTCTCCCCCTCACTTTCTTGAAGTGTCGCTTGTCATACTTGTAACTTTCGCTCTTCTGTTCCTTTCTCTTCTTCTGTCTTATTATATTTTTCTTTCTCTTGTATCTCTCTCTCTCTCATTCTGTCTTTCTCTTTCTCTCTCTCTGTGTATATATATATATATATACACACACACACATATATATATATATATATATATATACATATATATATATATATATATATATATATATATATATATATATATATATATATATATATATATATATATATATAAGTGTATGTGTATCTTTATCTCTTTCTGCCTTCCTTACTCTGACTACCTAACACGTTCTTCATAAAGTAATGCTAAAACCATATAGATAATATTTTGTGAACTAATTTTCAATCATTCGAATTGAGAAATGTTAAACACTCTGCATTTCTACATCTCGTGAGCCTCAATGTGGTTCTTATAACTTCCGTTTTGAAGCGTTTACGCCATAATTCCTCATCTTATGTAACATCTCTTTTCAAGATTCATAATTCACCATAATAATCATGTCCATTGTCTCACATAATGACGAAGTAATAACGCCCACATGAAGCAATAATTAACTTACGTTAGCTCACAATTGTAACTATTAAACGGACCAATCGGCCAGACAGAGGGACAGACAAAGTGTAGTGAAAAAGCTTCACGGAGATGCAACTACGCAATGACCCAGATATCTGTTGGCTTGTTCGTCGGCGACACTTATCGATTTCCTTGACACTGGAATTTATGTTGTCTTTAAATGGGAAAAAAAAAGGCATCGAGGAGTGGAGAAATTAATATTGAGGAAGGGGAGATAGATGGAAAGAAAGCGTAGCGAAGAACCAAATAAATAAGGAAGTAGTTTGACAACCTGGCACAACAAAGGAGATGAACAAAGAAACATTGTTATCGTTAAATGTTAACAGAGCTACGTGTTAAAGATCTATGCCACTAGTCGTCAACCATTTTGGTCAACGTACGCTTTTCATCATGTGTCAGAATATCCTACATACTTTTAATCATGTGTCAGAATGTCCTACAACCTTTTGATCATGTGTCAGAATGTCCTACAATCTTTCCATCATGCACCAGAATGTCCTACAACCTTTCCACCATGTATCAGAATGTCCTACAATCTTTTCATCATGCATCAGAATGTCCGACAATCTTTTGATCATGTATCAGAATGTCCTACAATCTTTTCATCGTGCATCAGAATGTCCTACAACCTTTTGATCACGTGTCAGAATGTCATACAATATTTTCATCATGCATCAAAATTTCCTACAACCTTTTGATCATGCATCATAATGTCCTACAACCTTTTCATCATGTGTCAGAATGTCATACAATCTTTTCATCATGCATCAGAATGTCCTACAACCTTCTGATCATGTGTCAGAATGTCCTACAATCTTTTCATCATGCACCAAAATGTCCTACAACCTTTTGATCATGCCTTAAAATAACCTACAACCTTCCCATCATATATCAAAATGTCCTACAACCTTTTGATCATGTGTCAGAATGTCATACAATCTTTTCATCCTGCATCAGAATGTCCTACAACCTTTTCGTCATATATCAGAATGTCCTACAGACTTTTCATCATATATCAGAATGTCCTACAGACGTTTCATCATATATCAGAATGTCCTACAACCTTTTCACTAAGTATAAGAATGGTCTACCATTTTAAGTACGCTTTTGAATGTAAGAAGAGCCACTGTAACTCGCTACCATAGGAACATCCTCAAGAGGCAACTCAGTGCAAATAGCTTCGAACAACAATAACATTAACAAAGTCCAAGAAGCGTTGTACTACATTTGACAGCTTGGTTGCGATATCAGCGCTTTTTGCATACAGTACACCACAGATTACATTAATTGCAGGCCTTCTGAATCACGTGAAAACTCCTCTGAAACGTCACATTCATTGGTTGACTAAATAACAAAACTCATATTGTACCAAGGTTTATAATCAATCGATTCTTCACACAGAGAAATAACACACATTAACGGTACAAAACACAACATATCACTACTGAGAGTGGTGATCCTTTCATTTAATCCTGCACTGAAACAAACTGCATATACAACTAGTTTTTTTGACGAACACGCTACTATAGTTGAAACATGCAAGCTTCGTTATTTAGTCGGCCAATGAATGTGACGTTTCATAGGGATTTTTCCGGTGAGTCAGACAGCCTATCTAAAGTAGGTCATGGGTACACATAGTTACACATATGGGTGTGAAAGATGGAAGATGACACAGACACTTGCAAATATGTTGAATGCATTTAAAAATAATTGCCTTAGACGTATTTTGGACTTTGGATGGAAATAATTTATGACTAATGATGAAACACGACTGCAGTCCAACTAAAATTATGTTTTTAATGTTAGGAAGAAACTTTAGTCGTAAACCAGTCACATGCTAACCGGGTGATCATTAATGAATTCCCTCTACAGGAGATTATGTGGAAACCTAACAGTAAAAGGAAGCGAGGTAGACCAAGAGAGACCGTATGCAGAACAATCATCAGGGTGGGTGCATCCATGGGGCTAGGGAAAATGCAAGAACTACAAAGAGTGGCAGAAGACAGATGGAAGTTGAGAATTTTGAGTTCAGCCTTACACTGTTTTTGGCGCTGAAAAACATGCAGAGAGATAAATAAACAGATAGATATATAGATAGAGACAGAAGAGAGAGAGAGAGAGAGAGAGAGAGAGAGAGAGAGAGAGAGGAAGAAAGAGAGAGAGAGAGAAAGAAAGAGAGAAAGAGAGAGAAACCTTGTTACACTTACTTAGTCTTAGGCTGTCATGAAACCATTTTTTGTAAAGCGCAGGTGGTTTGAGCCTAGAGTTTTACTTCTCTTGGACGGATTACCTTTGACCATTTACCGACTTTACCTACTCATTCTGATGTTTTAACCGCCATCGATTCGCACATTGCACGGGCTGTCGTTAGAAGATGAGTCTCACGGCTATATAGCAGGAAGGCAGACATTTTCTGTCAGAGATGATGGGTTGCGCATGCTACGGGAGTATTTAACTCGACATGAAAGCTTATCCTCAATTTCACAATAACAAAATGTGGAGGCCATCCATGGAGAAGCAGATATGATTACTGCATCTGTTGTTTCCCAGTTTATGACAGTAATTCTGAATCTTTCCTATTTTCGAGCACACAAGATTGAAAAAGGTTCTTCTTCTGCGCTCTTGGCTTATATTACAACGAGTGATTAATTTATTGATAAACTGATCGATTGCTTGATTCGTTGATTGATTGCTTGCATGATTTATTGGTTGATTGCCTGACTGCTTGATTTATTGTTTGATTGCTTAATTGATTGATGGATTGATAGATTGCCCTTTCAGGTCCAAGTGATGGGTAAGATTACCAATATAGCTGGCCCCTTTACAAAAAGCCTGTGTAAAATCACTTACAATGGCGGTTTCAATAGCAACGGTTTTACAGGACGAAGCTGCTACTCACATACACACACAGTTGTGGTAGCATTTTATGAAATGCTTGGAACTCTGCAAACATCAGAATATAATTACGCCCGAAAATGCTCAAAATTCGCTAATAGTAAGTGATGTATTGTTATTCTGGGGGCAAATATTATAAACGCCAAGATTGAAATTTGTATTAATATTCTGGGGCAAATATTAGAAACGTCAAGATTGAAATTTGTATTAATATTCTGGGGCAAATATTAGAAAAGCCAAGATTAAAATAATTTGTATTATTATTCTGGGGCAAATATTAGAAAAGCTAAGATTAAAATTTGTATTATTATTCTGGAGGCAAATATTAGAAAAGCCAAGATTAAAATTTGTATTATTATTCTGGAGGCAAATATTAGAAAAGCCAAGATTAAAATTTGTATTATTATTCAGGGGGCAAATATTAGAAAAGCCAAGATCACAATTTGAATTATTATTCCAAAGCTGGAAAAGGGGTATTGTACCCCAGGCATGGAAAGATGCAATACTGGTACCAGTACCAAAAACAGGAAAGGACAAAACAGATCCGAATGGATACAGGCCCATAAGCCTACTGAGCTGTGTCGGCAAGCTGATGGAACGGATGATAAACACCAGACTGATGTGGCATCTGGAAGAAAAACGAATACTAATTCCACAGCAAGCCGGCTTTAGACAGCACAGATCCACTGAGGACCAGGTCATCCTCATAGCCCAGGAGATAGAAGATGCCTACCAGGCACAGAAACACACAGTAGCTGTTTGGGTGGATCTGGAAAAGGCATTTGACAAAGTCTGGAAGGATGGACTTAGAGTCAAGCTAAGAAGAAGTGATGTTTGTGGGAAGATGTACAAGTGGATCAACCACTACCTCAAACAAAGAACGGCCAGAGTCCAAGTACAAGGGCAGATGAGCAAAAAGGTGACACTCGAGCAGGGAGTACCCCAAGGGGGAGTACTGTCACCCACACTCTTCCTGGTATATATAAACGATATTACAGAGAATATACCAAGAAGAGTCCATAGCTCAATGTTTGCAGACGATCTGGCTATGTGGACCTCTGAAAAGAATCTCACCATAGCAAGAAATCGGATGCAAACGGCCCTAACATCGCTGGAAGAGTGGGCGAACTCATGGCTGGTCAAAATAAACGAGGAGAAAACCACGTGCACAATATTCTCGCTCTCATTAAAACCCCAAAGTACCAAATTAAGCCTAAATGGCAAAATCCTGCAGCCAAACGACAACCCAACCTATCTGGGAGTCACATTTGATCGGCGCATGACATGGAAAAGTCAGATTGAGAGAAACCGAATGAAAGCCAGAGAAAGAATGGCGATCATGAGGAAACTTGCTGGCACAAGCTGGGGAGCAGACGAAGGCATACTAAAGAAACTGTACACTGGAAGAGTGAGACCAGTTCTCGAGTATGGCATCGCGGCATGGACAACAGCAGCGAAGGCGAACTTCGATAAAGTTAACAAACTTCAAAACCAAGCCATGAGAATCATAACTGGTGGCATGAAGTCAACGCCAATTGTAGAACTTGAAAAGATTACAAAACTGCAATCCATGACCGACAGAAGAGACTGCAGAGCCCAGCTGCAGTCAGAGAAACTCCGAAGACTGACGGACCATCCAATGTACCAGAGGCTAAACAATTTGGGAACTGGGAAACTAAAGCGGAGAAACTTTGCAGAAATAGCCAAAGCAAAGATGCACGAAGATCCCATAAACGCACTAACAACACCAAAACCCATCACTACTGTACGAAAACCTACCTGTAGGCAGGATATATTTCCAGAGGTGGTAGAAAATATACCAGGTATTGCAAACAAAAACTGCCAGAGTGAAAAAGAAAGGAGAGACACTACCCTAAGCTTCATAACGAAAAGCTACCCAAGCATGGACTGGACCCATGCATACACCGATGGTTCTGTAACAAACAATACACAGAACGGAGGGGCAGGAGCATTCCTGAACCTACCAAATGGCAGAAAAATAACACTGTCATTCGCTACTGGTAAGTACACGAGCAATTTCAGAGCAGAGGCAGAGGCACTGAGGGCGGCAGTGGAAGAAATGGTAACACACAGTGAAAATGAGAGCCATATAGTCCTGCTGACAGATGCTCTCGAAGTAGTCACAGCGCTAAAAAGCCAGAAAAACACTGAGCTTAATGACTTAAGAGCAGCACTCTGCAAACTGTGCCAACAGTCCGCACCAAAAAGGGTAGTGGTACAGTGGGTTCCGTCACACTGCAACATCCAAGGCAACGAGGAGGCAGACAGACTGGCAAAAGAAGGTGCAAGGCTACCACAAATAGATACCAGTATGACGTACGAAGAGTCAAAACGGCTTATCAAAGCCAGGTACATGTCCAAATGGGAAACCGAACATACTGGTTACACCAAAAACGATGCCTATTACCAGTTGAACCGAAGAGAGCAGGTCGTTGTCTTCAGACTTCGCACTGGCCACAACAGACTGAGGTACCACCTCTTCAACAAATTGAAGATAGGGTGTACCGACGAATGCCCGTGCGGTACTGGTAAAATGACCACTGAACATCTGCTGCAGAACTGCCCGACATACGAGGATCAGAGAGAGCAGATGTGGCCATTGCCAGTGGAACTGCAAGACAAGCTCTATGGTAGTGGCGAGAGTCTCAGGATGACCGCCGCTTTTTTCGAGAAAATAATGGTTACTGTCTGACTGTGTACGCAGAAGAAGAAGAAGAAGAATTATTATTCTGGGGCAAATGTTAGAAAAGCCAAGATACGTCTAATATTGTGTTCGCTGCAAATCGTGGATGACACGAGAAGTATATTGAAGGTGTGATATGAAAAACCAGACCTAATGTTGTCCTCGAGATTCAAGCATTTCAGAACGTCACGAGTTTTCAATACCTCGGCTCGACTATAAGTAACAATGGAGATTTATCCACTAAGATAATATAGAGAAGATCGGTCATGGCACTACACAGGTTAACTAAAATGAAAAACGTATGGCAGAACACACAGACAAATAAAAACATAAAGATCTTCAGGACTTGTATCTTCTCGGTTGCAACGTACGGATGCCAGAATTGGAAAACTACACAAACCTTACAGAAGAAGATTGGATCTGTCCATTCAAATTTATATAGAAGTGGGCTCAAAATACTATGAATAGCGGGAAAAAAAACCCGCAGAAATCCTACAGAAACAATACTGGCTTTTCAACAGCATAATGTCTTGGAAATTAACATGTGCTTGTACTTCGGCCACATCAAACACCACAGTGGCCTAGCAAGAACGATATCGGAGGGTGGGGTACCTGGCAAAAGAGGCATAGACAGACCGAAGAGAACATGGACAAGAAACATTATAGAGGCTACATGGTTGACTGGGACTTGTGCAGGAGAGCTGTCTAGGGGTCTAGTGTCTTACAGATCGATTGTAGTGGGGGTGGTTTTCTGCAAATGGCATGTTACATGATGACATACTCTAGTGTTCTAACTATGAAACCAAAATAGCAGTACTGACAGTAGCCATGCACCACTTGAAGATGTATTTGATGCCTTTCCATCAAGGGCCCAATACACAGTTATCTTTACAGACTCATTGTTCGTCTTCATGCGCTAGACGACGGGGGTCATCGTAATCATGCGCTTCCCCAAATAGCTCTAGATATCAACCATGATATTTTATCCGATGAAGTCAGAATAGTTACGCAATAGATCCCCTGTCACTCAACACACCTGGCAATGACAAGGCAGACAGACTGGCTAAAAATGAATTTAAGTCAAGAACAGCAGTACCCACACAAACATCCCTACAGACTGTCAAACAACTACTAAAGTCTGTGAGCAAAGAGGATTGGCTGAACAAATGGGCAGTGAGTAGAACGGGAGAGAGATATGCAAGCGTATGACCATCCCCTATCGCTAAGAGAGCGTCAACCTGGTAACGAAGATACATCAAATCACCATTTTCCTTCTTTCCCTTCAACATGATATACAACTTAAAAGTCACGAACAGAATCCAACCATAACAGACTCCTGCGTCTCTACGAAACTGTTGAACAGCATCTTTTTTGAGTGCCTGCGCTTAACGGTGTTAGAAAAGTGCTTGATCCTATGAGGTCGGACAAATAGAAACCCAAGCAAGGAAATAAACAACAGCTCCCAAACACTTGCAGATATCAATATATGATAGTGGACTGTAGGGCTGCTGGATAAATAACCAAACAACTTAAAAAACAACCAACCAACCACACACTCACACGCATACATTTCCCAGCTCCCTACCGTGGTCTACTGATTGGGACTACCTGGTCAATCTATTAAGGCTGTGTAAACACACACACGCGCCCATGAAAACACAAACAGATACCCTCATACGCACACACATACACACACACACACCCAAATATACTGACTACATCCACATATACAGTAAACATCCAAAACAAAACCCAAAATAATTAATTAGTCGCCAATTCCAAAATCTTTCAATTTTTACCATTTTCTTGTTAAAAACCTAGCGATACTCCCAAACGCATGTTTTGAATTATTACCAGAAGCCC
Source organism: Ariolimax columbianus (assembly GCA_036924085.1). Taxonomy (NCBI): domain Eukaryota; kingdom Metazoa; phylum Mollusca; class Gastropoda; order Stylommatophora; family Arionidae; genus Ariolimax; species Ariolimax columbianus. The sequence goes on along the minus strand of JAVGWX010000015.1, from coordinate 43,802,535 downwards.
TGTTCTGGATTCAATCAATTATCGCAATTAAGATAATACCTTCCTTCTAACAACCTCCCTAGACAGTTATCTAATGGGGAGAAGCGTATCAGCGCACGTGTATCAACATGTGATGAGAGAGAGAAAGCGAGAGGGATCTGTTTTATTGGAAGGACCCAGTTCTACGCAGTGGACTCAAGCTTGTGACCAGACAAGCCGTATCCTGCGGCCAGCAACGTGATTGACGTTGGGAAGTGATATTTATTCATTTACGTTGCGTCACCTTATGTGATGGGGCGTCCGACAATGCTTCCAAACCAGCTTTTAATAAATCCTGATTCCAGTAATTTCCAATGTGATTTCATATCAGTGGTGTTTAAATGATGAGGTTGCCAGACCCATGCACAACCCTTTTCAGCGATATAATGTGTTAAATATTAAACGAGGATTTAGTTTAGTTTAGTTGAAGAATCAACGTCATTGCATACGACTTAACCAATAAGTGATCTGTTCTCCATATTTGTGGTGAATGTCAGCAGATTGCACGAACTCCGTAGTATCAGCGTAAAATCATAAACTGTCGATCTGAGGAAAAGTTACATTACCTATCCATCTGAGGAAAAGTTACATTAACTATCGATCTGAGGAAAAGTTACATTAACTATCGATCTGAGGAAAAGTTACATTAACTATCCATCTGAGGAAAAGTTACATCAACTATCCATCTGAGGAAAATTTAAAGGATAATAAAAGTCAGTGCCAGAGAACGTGAGGAGGGGGTGTAGGAGATAGGGCATCACATCACAAAAGCAAATAACTACGGAAATGATACGCTCAAGATTACTGATCGACATTTGCGCATCTTAAATTGTCCATAATAGCTCGTCAGTGTTTAAAGTCCTGGGTGTATATATATATTATATATATATATATATATATATATATATATATATATATATATATATATATATATATATATATATATATATATATATATATATATATATATATATATATATATATATATATATATATATATATATATATATATATATATATATATATATATATATATATATATATGTGTGTGTGTGTGTGTGTGTGTTAAGCGTTCAAGTGGCACAGCTATTAACGCTCTTGTCTATCGCAGTAAATGGAGGTGGTTCACTGCATGCTGTTTAATATTTTTTTTCAACTTTCAGTGTGGCACTTACTTCCGTCGAAATTATGATGAATAAAGGTCGCTTGCCTCTGTATTTATCACGCAGCGTGCAGGATACTGAATAATAAATGGGAATACAGGGAAGTGAAGATAAATGCCTAGGTTAAAATTATTTAATTCCAATGTCAAGTCAGTTCTCCTGTACAGAGCAGAAACTTGGAGAACAATAAAGACAGCACAGAGGAAACTCCAGTCGTTAATAAATGTTTACGTAGGATAATGGGTATAGACTAGCATGACATGGTGAAGAATGAAGACCTATGGGAAAAGAGCCAACAACAAACAGTGGAGCAACAGATCATACGAAGGAGCTGGAGTTAGATAGGACGCACGCACCATCAAATGTTGTCAGACAGGCCCTGACATGAAATCAACGCGGTAAAATGAAGTACAGTCCATGAACCTAACACTGATTAGAGGCAGAAAGAGAAGCACACAACCCAACTTGCTGGAAAATTGTTGTCTGTAATGGTTGCCAGTGATGGTTGTCAGTGATGGTTGTCAATAATGGTTGTCAGTGATGGTTGTCAATGATGGTTGCCAGTGACGGTTGTCAGTGATGGTTGGCAGTGATGGTTGTCAATCATGGTTGTCAATAATGGTTGTCAGTAATAGTTGTCAATAATAGTTGTCAGTGATGGTTGTCAATAATGATTGTCAGTAATGGTTGTCAATACTGGTTGTCAATAATGGTTGTCAGAAATGGTTATCAGTGATGGTTGTCAGTAATGGTTGTCAGTGATGGTTGATCAGTGATGGTTGTCAGTGATGGTTGTCAGTGATCGTTGGTCAGTAATGGTTGTCAGTGATGGTTGACAGTGATGGTTGGTCAGTGATGGTTGTCAGTGATGGTTGTCAGTGATGATTGGTCAGTAATGGTTGGTCAGTGATGGTTGGTCAGTGATGGTTGTCAGTGATGGTTGTCAGTGATGATTGTCAGTGATGATTGGTCAGTAATGGTTGTCATTGATGGTTGCCAGTAATGGTTGCCAGTAATGGTTGTCAATAATGGTTGTCAGTGATGGTTGTCAATAATGGTTGTCAGTGATGGTTGTCAATGATGGTTGCCAGTGACGGTTGTCAATAATGGTTATCAATAATGGTTGTCAGTGATGGTTGTCAATAATGGTTGTCAGTGATGGTTGTCAATGATGGTTGCCAGTGACGGTTGTCAGTGAGGGTTGGCAGTGATGGTTGTCAATCATGGTTGTCAGTGATGGTTGGTCAGTGATGGTTGGTCAGTGATGGTTGTCAGTGATGGTTGTCAGTGATGGTTGGTCAATAATGGTTGTCAATAATGGTTGTCAATAATGGTTGTCAGTAATGGTTGTCAGTGTTGGTTGTCAGTAATGGTTGTCAGTGATGGTTGGTCAGTGATGGTTGTCAGTGATGGTTGGTCAGTAATGGTTGTCAGTGATGGTTGTCAGTAATGGTTGTCAGTGATGGTTGGTCAGTGATGGTTGTCAGGGATGGTTGTCAGTGATGGTTGGTCAGTGATGGTTGGTCAGTGATGGTTGTCAGTGATGGTTGTCAGTGATGGTTGTCAGAGGTGGTTGGACAGTAATGGTTGTCATTGATGGTTGCCAGTAATGGTTGTCAGTAATGGTTGTCAATAATGGTTGTCAGTGATGGTTGTCAATTATGGTTGTCAGGGATGGTTGTCAATGATGGTTGCCAGTGACGGTTGTCAGTGATGGTTGGCAGTGATGGTTGTCAATAATGGTTGTCAATAATGGTTGTCAGTGATGGTTGTCAATAATGGTTGTCAGTGATGGTTGACAATGATGGTTGCCAGTGACGGTTGTCAGTGATGGTTGGCAGTGATGGTTGTTAATCATGGTTGTAAATAATGGTTGTCAGTAATAGTTGTCAATAATAGTTGTCAGTGATGGTTGTCAATAATGATTGTCAGTAATGGTTGTCAGTGATGGTTGTCAGTGATGGTTGGTCAGTGATGGTTGTCAGTGATGGTTGTCAGTGAAGGTTGGCAGTGATGGTTGTCAATAATGGTTGTCAATAATGGTTGTTAATAATGGTTGTCAATGATGGTTGTCAGTGATGGTTGTCAGTGATGGTTGTCAGTGGTATATGCCCTGGAAAGAGACATACATTGATGATGACTGCCGGCTATGTTGTTTTTTTTAACTCCGATAGTTCCATGGACTAGGCGCATGTTATTCAAACTGTTCGAACATGCTGAAGTTGGATGCACTGGGCCGACAGGCGCAAAATAAAAACCACAGTGAAACGCACACCGCCTTGTGGAATAGAGAAATAAGGCGTCGCAAAAAAAAAACCAAAAAAAAAATATTCGTCCAACGCTGCTCGCGGCTCGCTGGTTAATACACCTTGACACCTTGTAACTGGTTGTATACAGACTCTACATGGTCTTCTAAACCATGATAAAGACGTTGAGTTAAGTCAAGTTAAAAGCCAGACGAGAAAGGGGACGGAAACTGGTCATCCCCACACTTTCACACTAAACCAGACCTCTTACGATGCAGTCTCTAACCCTTTATCTCTCATCATCATGTCTGCTATTGGATTAACATTGCTTTTTTTTCCCCATTTATATATACACACACACAAGGTTTGTTCAAAAAGTTCCAGAACTTTAAAGTATATCTCACGGGGAGGATACTGCAAACTAGTAAGCCTTGTTTCTTTCGATAAACTCCACCCCTCCTCCATTTCCCCCCCCCCCCTCCCCCAACCGCGACCCCCGACCAAAACCCTCTAAGCTTCTATTAATACATCTCTCTCAAAGCCGATTTTACTTCTAAAAGCAGTCCTGGCAAGTATTTCTTGGCCATTATGCATAGACACGTCATAATATTGCCCTTGATTTCTTAAATAGTCTGAAATTCTTGCCCTTAAAAGCTGGAATTCATTTTGTGGAATATATAAAAAGTTGGCTGGGTATAGGTCAAGTGAATAGTAGGGCTAGTGAAGGTAGACTTGTCTTTGTGTTTGCAAAAAAATTCCTCAACGAGCAGTGATGTATGAGCTTGTGCATTGCCATTGTTTCTCCCCATGTCCTGATTTTTGTGTGTGACTTACTTATGCCCTGAGACGTTTCAGCACTTCCAGATAGTACCCCTGGTTAACTGCGTGCTACTCAGGTAAAAATTCATGGTGCACAAGACCATCGATGTCAAAAAAGCAAAAATAAAAGGCTAGGTTTGTCGGTGCATGTTTTTATTTATACTAAAACACGTTTTTAGGAGGCGACTACAGGAGTGTGATTATTTTTTTATTTTTGGTGTTTCTTTGGTTAATTAGCGTTTTTGCAAAATATATTATTTATTTGATTTTTTCTTTGCAAACTTAAATAATATAAATTATGGGGTGTTTACGGTAATGTACGTACTTGGAATATTAGGAATCCTTGTATTTAGACAGACATGTTGTTAATATCTGTTGTCAGGTGGCCGAAAGCTATCCTTCTTCTTCTTCGTACGCTGTCAGACGTCAACCTTTATTTTTTCGAAAAAAGCAGCGGTCGTCCTGAGGCTGTCGACACTGCCATAGAGCTTTTCTATTGTTGCCACTGGTGATGGCCACATCTGCTTTCTCTGATCGTCGTATGTTGGGCAGTTTTGCAGCATATGTTCAGCAGTCATTTTCCCAGTACCGCACGTGCATTCGTCAGTGCCACCTATCTTTGGAATCCTTGAATTAAGACAGACATGTTGTTAATGTCTGTTGTCAGGTGGCCGAAAGCTATCCGTAGTAGGTATTCTAAACTTCATGCGGCTTACTACGCCTGGGGCACGTTTCAAATAATTTGGGTAGATTTTTAATTTGAATTTTTGAATTTATCCAGGCACCGGCCGTTAGGTCTACTCTTTGATTTCTAACTGCCAAAGCATTATTCACATACACGACATTGATCAACCAAAGTAATGATGGGGTTCATAAAGTTATTTTGGGCGGACGTAGACGTTTTTAACCTTTACTTTTCCACTAATTTAAACTTTCACAATTTTGAGAACTTCGCTGAAGATGAAATTAGTGTGTCATGAAATGAACTGATCAACAGATTATTGTGTTAACAAAGCATATTTCAAAAGGACGTTATCCTTTCTTTTTACGAGCAAGACGTTGTTGCCTGGGCTTTAACAATCATATCTCACAATGCGACGAAGAATTATGTAGGAAGCTCGGATGGCAAATAGACGGGAATTCGTTCGGGATTCAATCGAAACGTGGTCACTAGCTTGGAATTAGTGATTGGAATTGAACAAAGGAAATATAAAGAAACTGTTTTTCTGTTAAATCTATGAATGACCAGAGCAGGATCCACACAAATTGGACAGATTACTAAATCGCACTAAAAGAGGATGTGTACACAGATTATTTCAGCTCTCTAGTTTATTGGGAAGTTGGTTAGAATAAAAACAATAGAAGTCCACACACGCGGACAACGGTGATGCCAAGTTAAATAAAAGCTAACAGAATCATCATAAACAATTCGATCTGACACAAATTAGAATGAAATTACATTTAAAATGCACAAAACTAACATTACACCGTTTATTCCAAACGCTTGGGTCCTCTGAGAGGATTTAAATTGCTTAGGAATAAATGTCGATTGTATTTATATAACTCAGTGAATTCAAATTTTTTTGTATTTACTCCGATTTAATCAAATACACAACTTTGGCTTTAGCGATGGGCATAACTCGTGTTCTTTTAGTCAGTTGACATAACAGTAGCCCCCTGTGCCACACCTCACTTCTTATCAGAATTTCACATTTAAAGAAACACCAATTAATGGTAAACATAATTTTTTAGTTTTTAGTCAATTAAGCTAAATCCCCCAAGTCTATATCTGTCTTGCAGTGAGGTATATTCGTCCCTTGGCGGTCCGAGGTGTCTACTACAGCTGAGGTGTCTACTATAACCGAGGTGTCTACTACAGCTGAGGTGTCTACTATAACCGAGGTGTCTACTACACCCGAGGTGTCTTCTACAATCGATGTGTCTACTACAACCGAGGTATCTACTACAGCCGATGTGTCTACTACACCCGAGGTGTCTACTACAATCGATGTGTCTACTACACCCGAGGTGTCTACTACAACCGAGGTGTCTACTACAACAGAGGTATCTACTACAGCCGATGTGTCTACTACAGCCGAGGTGTCTACTACAGCCGAGGTGTCTACTACTTCCGAATGTGTCCTGTTTGATATACGTTCTTAGTTCTTAGTCAACCTGCACTTGTACAGTGGCAGATGCCCCTTTGCAGGTCCCAGCTCTGGTATGAGCTGGATATAGTCGGGAGAAGAATTTCCAGCCCAGCGGGCTAGGCTTGAGCAGCTTAACATTCCGTTGCGTGGTTAACCGTTGTGCGAGTCCATCTTTATAGACGCAAGCATTAGAGAAAAGTAGACATGTAGCCTGTTAGGCGCCATCTATGCTGCTCTAAACAAACCACCTAACCGGGGCTGGTGTTGTGCCATATCACACAGTTAGTCGCCTCTTACGACATGCTCTCTTTGAGGCAGTAGTGCTTTTCTTGTTCTTGTCATACACAAAGACCCCGGAAGACTACTCGGGAACATACGTACATGTTTTAATATGCCGATACCCTTCACCTGAAAACACGCTGTATTACAGCATCCTAACCAACGAGGTGGATATCAACAATATGATTCTCGTAGTGGTAAGTCTGCTAAGAAGCCTTGCATCAAACTACAGCGAGAAGGACCCACGCACACCTTCTTGCTTACACCCCAGGATATGATACGAACAACATGAAACCCACTATCAGAGAAATATCGTCAATTTGGAAGAACTTAGTTCGAGTAGCAGCTTACAAAATAACGTCAAACATCATATATTTAACTTGTTTTCTGGATTATTTAGTTGCTAGGGACACCAATGTTAGGACAACTGCTTTGTACCGAGGCTTAGTGCAGAATATATCAATTCGAATACGGTAAAGTTGACATCGATGCCTGTTGCACGGACAATGACGGATTGATGCTGTCAGTTAACTGTTCGCTGGAAAAGACACACAATTGCAGCGCGGGTTTGCTTCAGTGGTTCTTGAGTTCTGATGCAAGGTAACACAACCCGAGCTCTGATGCAGGGTAACACAGCCCGTCAAGTCTAAGTTTGCTTCAGTGGTTCTTGAGCTCTGATGCAGGGTAACACAGCCCGAGCTCTGATGCAGGGTAACACAGCCCGTCAAGTCTAAGTTTGCTTCAGTGGTTCTTGAGCTCTGATTCAGGGTAACACAGCCCGTCAAGTCTAAGTTTGCTTCAGTGGTTCTTGAGCTCTGATTCAGGGTAACACAGCCGGTCAAGTCTAAGTTTGCTTCAGTGGTTCTTGAGCTCTGATGCAAGGTAACACAGCCCGAGCTCTGATGCAGGGTAACACAGCCCGTCAAGTCTAAGTTTGCTTCAGTGGTTCTTGAGCTCTGATGCAAGGTAACACAGCCTGTCAAGTCTGTTTTCTTCAGTGGTTCTTGAGCTCTGATGCAAGGTAACACAGCCTGTCAAATCTAACCTTCCCGCCCAGAACACGAGGCATCACATGTATGTACTCACTTTATAATTCACAAATGTGAAGCAAAGACATACACTGGCAGTGGCCAGTAAAACTGTATCCAAGCATGCGCAGTCATTCAACTTTTGGCATGTTAGTTGGTTAATGATCAACAGCCTATCGGGCCCTGTCCTTCGGCTCAATGCCAAATAGTGGTATCTGCAAGTGTTTGTGAGCTGGTGTTTAGTTCCATACACATCATTCATAACACTGTCAAGCGCCGGACACTCGGAAAGATAGCGTACAACAGTTTCGCAGGGACGTACACAGCCAACACTCTGTGAGTCTGTTGTGGTTGGATTCTGTTCCGTTCTTCTTCTTCTTCAACTTCACCATTCGTCATGAAAAGGACGTTTGTGACGTTGTGTCATAGTTTACAGCGAGGTTGAGATATCTACCTCTTTCGACCCGACACATCATATTTCAGCCTTCTGTTTTTGAGTACAAGGTTTGCCTTCCCAATGCGATCCCTATCCCTTGATCAGTCTACCCTAGTCACTATTGCAGTTTGTTTCCAGGGCAACCACGTGAAAACTGAATAGGGTCTTGGTCAGCTATGGTTCACTGACCCTGATCCAAATAACCAGCTATGGCTCGCTGACCCTCATCCAAATAATCAGCTATGGCTCGCTGACCCTGACCCAAGTAACCAGCTATGGTTCGCTAACATTTATCCAAGTAACCAGCTATGGTTCCCTGACCCTGATTCAAGTAACCAGCTATGGTTCGCTGACCCAGATACAAGTAACCAGCTATGGTTCGCTGACCCTGATTCAAGTAATCAGCTATGGTTCGCTGACCCCGATTCAAGTAACCAGCTATGGTTCGCTGACCCTGATCCAAGTAACCAGCTATGGTTCGCTGACCCTGATACAAGTAACCAGGTATGAGAGACTGTCAATTTGAATGTGTTGAATGTGAAGCCGGAAAATGGCGATTTGATCAACCCTTTTCGGGAGTTTTATCCTGTCTTTGAGATTTGACACGACAAGATGGCTGTTGATTTCCCTCCCAGTATTCCCCATATGTGCAGCCAATATCCGTGTTCGCTGTTTTCAGTAGTTTCTTGTACTTGACAGTTTGTTGCAGCTGTTTGACTGTTTGAGGGATGCAGTTGTGAAGTATGTATTTTGTCCACAGTTGGTTTTTTTACGGGGAGCCTGACACATTTTAGGTGAAGCCTCTATACATTTTACAGGAAGCCTGCACAAATTTTACGAGAAGCGTGAAAACGGGCTTTTGTAGTGACCGATTAAAATGTAATATCTTTTTACATGATGAAGCTGCAAACCTCAACCACAACCTTCTTTTGTCGCCTTTTGCTACATGTTTTGGAAGTGACAGTGGTCCTATACTTGATATCCCGGCTACCACTAGCGTAGCACATACATTTAAAAAGTTTATGTAGAAAGGCATCGTGCTATACCATACACCAAGACTCCAACTAAATTATTTCAATAAACAAGGAGGAACGTATACATAGAAACATATAATAAATCGTATTGAGGCAGAAAAACGCATATTAAAACACGTAAAATATTCAATTTGGAAATGTTTTGAAAATTGGAAAGGCACATGAAAAAGTAGTCAGCACAATGCTGAATGTACAAGTAGTTATCGTCCTGTTACAGAAATTGAAAGAAATAGCAATACACAAGAGTTCGTTATAGCTGATAGGCAAACGCGTTTCTCGAGAAACAGGAGCGCGATACAGTGGAGATACGAATCTCACAAGTTTGTAGCGCCGCATGGTCTTAGTGAGGTGGGACCAGCGTCTGGTCCTATTGTAGATTGACGAAAAGACTTGGAGATTCTGTGTATCCGCTGTGCACGTAAAATAACCCTTAGCGGTTAAAAAATCGATCAGAGTAGGTTGTTGTTCGCTGCCCGAGCAAAATTTGAACAATTGAATATACAAAATTCTACGTTTTTCGATAAAGTAAGTAAGTAGCATCTCCTTTGCAGAACGTCGCTTCTTACAACCAGCAACTCATTTGGCTGTTATAAGTTTCTTGGCAAATTCGGTAGGTTGCCATTACTTTTCGTATCTGGACGAGCGGAAAAAAAATATGTCTGCCAAACTGGACACGAGCGTGAATCGAAACGAGTGCGTTGGGATTGAGAAACGGACGCTTCAGCCCTAGGCCACGCAGACTCTACGTTATTCGGTACAAGCTTTTATTTGTGTGTAACCAGCGCTATGACAATCATGTCTCATGCTGGGAGTTGGTTTCGGTGTGCTCATTCTATAAGCTACAAAGCGTTAACACATGCGCATTACACGACTGTTATTTGATTTACCTGCTTAATTCAGTAAAAATGTTTTGTGTTTTTTGGTATTTCTATGTGTTTTTGTGTACAGTGGCGAAATGTAAGGAAAACAAATGTATCATTCCTCTTTTCGATTTCCACTAATTTCCACTTTTATTTTTTCCCTAATTTAAACTTTCACAATTTAAAAAAAATTCACCACGATGAGATTCATTTGTTGCAAAATAAACTGATTAACTGATTATTTTGTCAGCAAAACATTTTTCAAAATGACATGTTTCTTGCTTTTTACGAGATCGATGTTGCTGTAGTTGATTTGACAATTGCGAAGAACAATTATGTGGCGAACTCGGGCGGCAAATAGCCGGGAATTGCTCGGGATTACATCGAAACGTAGTCACTTGCTAACAGCTGACCTCCAGCAAAGGATACAGGCCTTGGAGATGAGATGTTTCCGAAGACTTTTAAACGTCACGTACAAAGATCCAGTTACAAATGAGGAAATACGAGATAGAATTACAACAGCAATAGGGCCTTTTGAAGACCTCTTGGTAACTGTCAAAAGAAGGAAACTCGCTTGGTACGGTCACATATCGAGATGAAATGGTCTTGCAAATACGATCCTCCACGGAAAGGTGCAAGGCAAACGTTGAAGAGACCAATCTCCGACCAGAAGAGGCACAGGCAGCGGCCGCTGACAGAGAAAGGTGGCGTGGTTTTGTGACGATGTCTTCATGTGTGCCCCAACGACCTCACCGGTTAGGGATGACATGACCTGACTAAGCAAAGGAAATATCAAGAAAGCACGTTTTTTGGTGGGAAACTGAGACGCTAGTCAGGTCAGGCAGAACATACTCATTAAGACCCATATGTCTCATCCATGAAGCAGTCCCTGAAAGCTGGCTGTTTTCAAGGCAGTCTGGTTGACAAGATGTGGATCGACGTGATAATAAGCGCCACACAGATGAAACCAAGCATAGCACAACCGTCTGGATGTCCGCTGCCCACCTTCATCAGCATGTTCGGGATGTAAGAAAAGCGACTACAACTGCAACTCAACGCCTTTTCAGTGCAGAAATAAGTAAACTTACTCATTGTGGGCATTCAACAACAACAACAACAAAAACGTTTTTTTTGTTGGTAAACTCTTTCGAGCGACCAACTTTAGATTATAGGGAAGTTGGTTAAAATAGGAGAAATAGAAGTTCACACGGACAACAGTCAGATACATTTTTTACCATTTTACCAAGTACGCAACCTACCTTCGCCCAGGCCTAGTAAACCACACGAAGTAAAAATTACAAACAGAAAAAAACAATATATAAATAATACGAACGACTACGGATGCCTAACAGCAGACATGTACATATTTGGCTTGGCTTGGCTTCGTTCGATCTCAATCTCCCGGTACCAAACCCTGAAAGGGCTTAAGTAGCAGAATGTAGTCCAGAGAACGTAATGCGTTGTGTCGAAGTTTACAGCTTGACTGCGATATTTGCACCTTTCGGTCCAACACATTCGACTTCAGCAAGCATTTTTTGAGTACTGGGTTAGCATTCCATCTTCGATCCCTTCTCCCTACCCAGTCTGCCTGTTATTCGCGATCACCGCTTGGAGGTGTAGAAGGGTCTTGGCAGCTCTAGTTTGCTGGCCCTGACGCTAGCAGTCAGCTATGGGTCGCTGACCACTGCAGCTCATGCGCTGCTCAGCATTTTTTGTTTGTTGCTTAGATGTTTGCCTCACTAGTTTCTACTGGCGGAGGCGCGCCATTTTCCACCCCAGACCGTAGTCCATTGGGCGATATCAGGACGCATAAACCAGTGCTTGAATGCATGTGTGCGTCTGTATGTACCTATGCTAGGTTTGTGCGCCCTCAGAAGCTAGCCCAACCAAAGTGAAATGGAAGGGCATCACCACGAGGGTACGTGTGAAAGTTGTGCAAGAATGTGACTGTAGGATAGAGTCAAATGAAACAGAGTGAGTTGAGAAGAGAAGAGAAGAGAAAGAAGGGGAAGAGTGGCCCCCAGGGTGAGATCCAGCATCTTGATCCCGTCCATATTTGAACATTTGGAATTCGAGTATTCCAAGTAACAATAGGTATAGGTATTATGCAGATGTACTCCTGAACAGCAGATAAAGCATCAGCGAGTTATGCAGTGAACATTGAGATTTAACAGCTGCTTTGTCTGTTAGTGTATCGATTAGATATTCCTTTATCTGCAATTTTTGGCTAATACACGAATTTGTTTACTTTCATTGTCTGGCTATCGATATTACAGCAAGAGTTAGCTCCCTTTACACGGTATATATATATATACAGGGTCGTCTCCCATTACCGACACACTCAAGTGAACGTAGCTGTAAATAGCTACATAGCTTCTAAAAGTTAGCGAAGTAAAGGTGGCCAGGAAGGAAACTGATACCACTTGATAAACTTAACTTAACGTCTTTATACTGGTTTAGAAGATTCTGCAGAGTCTGTATACAATCTGTTTCATTTGCATTTCCTTGCTCTAAAAGCTATGAGCATCCAATATATTATTAAATGAATTGTCCTTGCCTCCACTATTTCCTGTGGCAATGCATTCCAAGCATTCACCACTCTCTGACTAAAAAAAGATTTCCCAATATCTAATCTAGACCTCTCTTTAGTTAATTTGTAGCTTTGCCCTCTTGTTCTTTTAAGTGGTTGTAGCTATGCCCTCTTGTTCTTGTAGGTGGTTGTAGCTATGCCCTCTTGTTCTTTTAAGTGGTTGTAGCTATGCCCTCTTGTTCTTGTAGGTGGTTGTAGCTATGCCCTCTTGTTCTTTTAAGTGGTTGAATTTTGGAGAAAAAAAACTTGCTATAATCTAACTCATCCTTTCCGTTGATTAACTTATTAACCTGTATTAAGTCATCTCTTAACTTATTAACCTGTATTAAGTCATCTCTTAACTTATTAACCTGTATTAAGTCATCTCTTAACTTATTAACCTATAGTAAGTCATCTCTTAACTTATTAACCTGTATTAAGTCATCTCTGAACTTATTAACCTGTATTAAGTCATCTCTGAACTTATTAACCTGTATTAAGTCATCTCTTAACTTATTAACCTGTATTAAGTCATCTCTTAACGTATTAACCTGTATTAAGTCATCTCTTAACTCATTAACCTGTATTAAGTCATCTCTTAACTTATTAACCTGTATTAAGTCATCTCTTAACTTTTTAACCTGTATTAAGTCATGTCTTAACTTATTAACCTGTATTAAGTCATCTCTTAACTTATTAACCTGTATTAAGTCATCTCTTAACTTATTAACCTGTATTAAGTCATCTCTTAACTTATTAACCTGTATTAAGTCATGTCTTAACTAATTAACCTGTATTAAGTCATCTCTTAACTTATTAACCTGTATTAAGTCATCTCTTAACTTATTAACCTGTATTAAGTCATCTCTTAACTTATTAACCTGTATTAAGTCATCTCTTAACGTATTAACCTGTATTAAGTCATCTCTTAACTTATTAACCTGTATTAAGTCATCTCTTAACTTATTAACCTGTATTAAGTCATCTCTTAACTTATTAACCTGTATTAAGTCATCTCTTAACTTATTAACCTGTATTAAGTCATCTCTTAACTTATTAACCTGTATTAAGTCATCTCTTAACTTATTAACCTGTATTAAGTCATCTCTTAACTTATTAACCTGTATTAAGTCATCTCTTAACTTATTAACCTGTATTAAGTCATCTCTTAACTTATTAACCTGTATTAAGTCATCTCTTAACTTATTAACCTGTATTAAGTCATCTCTTAACTTATTAACCTGTATTAAGTCATCTCTTAACTTATTAACCTGTATTAAGTCATCTCTTAACTTATTAACCTGTATTAAGTCATCTCGAATTCTTCTCTTTTCTAGACACAGTCGGCCGGTTTGTTCTGTTTCCTCATAACTGTAATTCTGGATTCCCACGATCAGTTTTGTCGCTCTTCTTAATATCTTTTCCATCGTGTTTATATCTGCTCTACGATAAAGACTCCACACATGTACACAGTACTCAAATCTAGGTCTGACTAATGATTTATACAGTTTGATGATCAAGCTGAGGCTTAGTACAATGAAGTCTCTAACATTTCTTCTTGGACAGCAATGTATGTTGTGGGATTACATTTGCCTTTAAAATGTTGTTCGAACGTCTGAGTAGGCAAGGTGATAGATCGCTCAATGATGATAGTGTCAAATGCCGTCTCCATATCAACGACTTGCTACAATTGATCTCACACACCACCTGTCTTGGTTGTACAATTCAGTAGACTGTTGTCAGTACATGTCTTTCTTTTGGTTTGATTAAGGATAAGCCTTTCTGGATTCTACTGGCAAAGGCACGCTTTTTCCCACCGCAGACAGTAGTCAATTACGCGATATCAGGACATATGTGCCACTGTGTGTATCCGTTAGTAATGTGGACGTATTGGCTAGTGTATAGGTGCGTGTTTGTATCTGTTTATAATATGCACGTATTGGTCAGTTTATGGATGTGTGGTTATATCTGTTTGTAATGTGGACGTATTGGCTAGTGTATGGGTGCGTGTTTGTATCTGTTTATAATATGCACGTATTGGTCAGTTTATGGATGCGTGGTTATATCTGTTTGTAATGTGGACGTATTGGCTAGTGTATGGGTGCGTGTTTGTATCTGTTTATAATATGCACGTATTGGTCAGTTTATGGATGCGTGGTTATATCTGTTTGTAATGACAGTTTTGTAATACAATAGTTTGGCCGATCCTTTCTTCATGATGTCTTTCTACCTTTAGGGCTGCCTTCCTCATGCCCACCTATCGCCCACCTTTGCCTAGCTGTTCAATACCCCATTATTGATATGCTTCAATCACACTAGAAGTAAATGGGTGCATATATTTCTATTAATGAAGAAAAGGCACCGAGGAAGTGAACTGGCCAGCCCATTAAATTAACAATCGTATTCCCATTACAAAGAAATCTTTGACACTTCATCCCAGTCCGCAGTGTTTGGGCTAGGTTAAGAAATATATATTTACATTCTACTTCTCTTTAAAAAACAAATGGTTTAGCCTTCATCATCATCATGGTGTTAGTCAGGAGACTGATATTAATGTCGTCTGATCATGTCACAAGTCTCTTGAGATGAGCATATGTCCGTATACCACTTTCTTGCAAGAGGATGTGGTGCAATTCTGTCTTGAAAGTCAACTTCTTCGTTCTACCTGAGTTGTTGATTCAGTATTTTCAATATTAGACCTCCATGTCTTAAATTGTGACCAAGCCAGGACAATGTACCTTCTTGTGCACTTTTAATTAGTCTGTAGTCTATAAAATACAGGACTGTTCAGTAGCTTAAACTGCCGTCGGTGATGAGGGAATAGACATTTTATTATGCTAATTCTAAACTTTTTCTGAGGTATCGTCACGCGTTCATTGCTCGCTGTTTCACCTTCTCTAACTGACATTCTGGTACAGATTCACAGCTGGTTGAACTGGAGCGTGTCGAAATAACGAATCGAACCTTGGCTTTTTATCGCTAGAGACACCATTCGTTGCTCTATTCACTTTATCCATAAAAGCATTATCTCTCTCTCTCTCTATCTCTATACATATATATATATATATATAAATATATATATACACATATATAGATATACATATATATATACACACATATATATATATATATATATAAATATGCACATATCTATCTATCTATCTATCTATATCTATATATATCTATCTATCTATATGTATCTATCTATCTATCTATATCTATCTATATCTATCTATATCTATCTATATATCTATATCTATCTATCTATATCTATCTATCTATCTCTATCTCTCTATCTATATATCTATCTACATACCTATTTATCTATATATCTATATATCTATCTATCTATCTATCTATCTATCTATCTATCTATCTATCTATATCTATCTATCTATATCTATTTATCTATCTATCTATATCTATCTATGTCTATATATCTCTGTCTATCTATCTCTATCTATGTCTATCTATATATCTATGTCTATCTATCTATCTATCTATCTATATCTATGTCTATCTATCTATCTATGTCTATCTATCTATCTATGTCTATCTATCTATCTATTTATCTATCTATCTATCTATCTATCTATCTATTTCTATCTATCTATCTATCTATCTATTTCTATCTATCTATCTATGTCTATCTATCGATCTATCTATGTCTATCTATCTATCTATCTATCTATCTATCTATCTATGTCTATCTATCTATCTATCTATCTATCTATCTATCTATCTATCTATCTATCTATCTATCTATCTATCTATCTATCTATCTATGCCTATCTATCTATCTATCTATCTATCTATCTATATATATATCTATCTATGTCTATCATATCTATCTATCTATCTATGTCTATCATATCTATCTATCTATCTATCTATGTCTATCTATCTATCTATTTATATATCTATCTATCTATCTATCTATCTATCTATCTATCTATTTCTATCTATCTATATATCTATCTATCTATCTATCTATCTATCTATCTATCTATCTATCTATCTATCTATCTATCTATCTATCTATCTATCTATCTATCTATCTATCTATCTATCTATCTCTATCTATCTATCTATCTATCTATCTATCTATCTATCTATCTATCTATCTATCTATCTATCTATGTCTATCTATCTATCTATCTATGTCTATCTATCTATCTATCTATGTCTTTCTATCTATCTATCTATCTATCTATCTATCTATCTATCTATCTATCTATCTATCTATCTACCTACCTACATACATATCCATATATCTATCTTCTATCTGTCCATCCATTCATTCATCCATCCATCCATCTATCTACCTACCTATCTACCTACCTATCTATCTATCCATATATCTGTCTTCTATCTGTCCATCCATCCATTCATCCATCCATCCATCTACAAATATGTACAGTTTAAAACAAACTTACGCGGAATGCTGCAAAATTGTTTTCCTGAGATCGTGAAAATTGAGTGAATATGTTCCTCGCTATTCCAGTGTCTGCAAGTTGGGCTTATTTCCAGTCAACTTTGCTTTGTTCTTTCGTGTTTCATCTGCCTTCTTTTTTTTTTTTTTTGCTTAAATGTTTGCCTCACTAGTTTCTACTGGCGGAGGCGCGCCATTTTCCACCCCAGACCGTAGTCAATTGGGCGATATCAGGACGCATAAACCAGTGCTTGGATGCATGTGTGCATCTGCCTTCACAGATCGCGACTCTCTTTTATACCCACTCGCCAGTGCACGCACGCACCGCAACCATCCTATATGAAACCATTTTTGCAGTAACAGTCGCACTGTTATGTCTTCCTTGGCGGCAGAGGTTCTCAAATCATATGGGAAGAGATCTGTTTTGTAGCCCAAACACCGATCTGTCCCAATTTAACTCCTTCAAATCGTACCCCAACTGCAGTTAGTATTGCAATGAAACAGCCAATTATGAAAGTACTTTCTTCATCGTTATCTTCTTCTGTATCGCTTTCACCATCTTCGTTTTCATGTTGTTTTTCTTATTAATCGTCCCCATCATCTTCTTTTTATTCTTATTTTCCTCCATGTTGCTCTCTTATCATGCCCATAATTTCCACTTTAGATAACTCCCTAAATAAAATCCAGCTCAACAGCGATTTTGTGCTCTAGCAGTTATGATTATAGAAGCAATTTCTTTTACACGATGAGGATGCTATCTCCACGGACAACCCTCTTTAGTCCCCATTGCCCAACTCCTACAAAGGTTCCATCGTCCTATTCTTTTTTCCAGGTACTCAAACAATACACTCGTGGGACATCCCCTGGACACAAACGTGAAGGCATTCTATAGCATACACTGCCGTCAGTGATGAAGTCATGTAGGCTTCAGTGTTCATTTGCTTTCTAATTTTTCTTGTTCAGTATTTTTCAGTACGATCTTTGTCTATAGTATGGCAAAAATTGGGTTACTGGCACAATCCGTGTTCTACTTCATACAATAATGTGTTCGGTTATTGTCCGTGTTCTACTTCATACAATAATGTGTTTGGTTATTGTCCGTGTTCAACTTCACACAATAATGTGTTTGGTTATTGTCCGTGTTCTACTTCATACAATAATGTGTTTGGTTATTGTCCATGTTTCTACGTCATACAATAATGTATCTGTTTAATGTCCATGTTTTTATGTCCTACATTACTCTGTTCTGCTCTTATTCTAAGAACCGACATCACTGCACTCCGAGCATTCCCATAAATGGAGAAGGATGTTATTACTGATGATTCTTGCAGCTCGTTGGATGTATACACTTCTGCTCCGTCCTCTCTTGCGCTCAATCAGCTTGCATCGCCTTCGAAATCAAAGATCTGCTGTCTGTGAATTGATTAGTCATCTATTGGAGTACCGTAATCTAAGAAGCAGTCATTGATAGACTTCATAATGTCACCCCTATCCATATCTGTACTCGTAATCGGTGACTGTGACGCCAACGTGTCAGTTCTTTCGATACTTTGAACCACATAGTAACCAACCTGGGCAGTAGATTCACACTTGCACCTAGCCCCTGCAGATCTGATGCCTCTTCAGCTGCCATTACGCATGCAATAGCCAATCCTTGTGTACCTTCTGAAGTAAAGATTGGGAGTTTGACACAATGACTATCCACGTTAAATATATCTCAGAGATCAAGACGCTGAGCGGCGCATGAGCTGCAGTGGCCAGCGACCCATAGCTGACTGCTAGTGTCAGGGATAGCGAACCAGAGCTGCCAAGACCCTTCTACACCTCTACGCGGTGATCCTGGATAACAGGCTGCAGCAGGGCAGACTGGCTAAGGAGAAAGGATCGAAGAGGGAATGCTAACCCGGTACTAAAAAAAAAGTGCTTGCTGGTCGGATGTGTTGGACCGAAAGGTGCAAATATCGCAGTCAAGCTGTAAACTACGACACAACACATTCCGTTCTCTGGACTACATTCTGCTACTTAAGCCCTTTCAGGGTTTGGTAGTGGGAGATTGAGAACGAACGAAGAAGAAGAAGAAGAAGAAATAGGTCTCAGGCAGCCATCCTTAGCTGCAGTTACTGTTTCCATCACATCTCTATTCTTGTTCGGGAGGTTTCTGTTGTGTATGCTCTGTTCTGCTCGACGGCGACATTCCCTTAGCTCTAGTCGAGAAGCCCCAACGAGATTTCTCTGCGTAGCACCAATCCATCGATCTATTTGATATACTGTATGTTATCGTTTCCCAGCTGGATAACCTTGAACTCAGTCCTCACGTTGCCCCACTTTCTGCATTCTATGTCTAGGGTTATGATGACTTTGTGTAAATCTGTCGCCAGCGTGTATCCATTCTTCTTCTTTGGCTGTCGTGTCAACTGCTGTCACCTGTCCAATTGCTCTCTCTGCGTTTCATGACGCTACTGTCTTGGTTTCTGATCGCTTGATGTCAGAGGTGTTACTGCACAGTGAGGTATGCCTGTTTGTGGTCACTCCCATGTAGGTTATCATTTCTGCACATTTTTTTTTTTTTTGCGTTCGTCGTATTTCTTTAATCTCCAAGGCGATGTGCGATGCACTGTGGTTTTTATTTTGCGCCTGTCGGCCCAGTAATTCCGACTTCAGCATGCATTTTATGTAAGGGTCTACTTTCTCCCGCATTTTCTAAGGGTTTGCTTCCCCGGGGTAACGGCCGGTGCTGTGATTGGGATCGAACACATCATCATCGGGTTGTGAGCCGTGTCACTTAACCACTAGGCCACGCCGTCCCCGCTTTTACACATTTAAATCTAGATGCCACAAACAGGTCCCATTTTCAAGATCGGGATATATCAAGTGGATCCGAGAACCAATTGCGTCCCTTCATTTCGGGTAAGCTCTAACCCTTTAATATGTAATCATGATAGTTTGAGGACAATTCGTCCGTAATCAACAACTGACAGTACCTACTAGCGATATAGGATGAAAAGCAGTCACTGCCATGTTCTTGACTGCCTCCAGGTCTTGATTGCATCTATATATGGTCTGATCGACATGTTATCTATATGAGAGGCTACGATAAAAGGTTACCTCGAGGTATGTCAACCTGTTAGTGGTACATCCACCAAAGGTAATATTCGGGAGGTCAGCCCTCACTATCGAGTTATTCAAGTAACACCACACATTGCAGACCTTCTTAAGATTGACCTGTGAGTTGAAATAAGCACATCATTGTAAGATTGCCTGCAAGGTTTCCTGGATGTTTTTAAAGATCTCATGTCTATCTGAGTCAGTCCAGTGCGTCAGAATGTCATCTGCAAATGTTAGTATTTGTCCTAGACCTGTCGGTTGAATGTTAGCTGTTGAACAGTACAATGAGAGTGGAGATCCTTGCATTAGTCCTGGGCATATTCGTCACGGCTCTAATGTCCACGATCCAAAGCGGAATGCAACTGATTTCTCCGTCAGGGCAGCTGATATCCAACCTAGTCATCCAGAGATTTATTCCACAATGCTTCAAACGGTGCAGAAGGTCCCAAAATCGACTCGGTTATATGCATCGTCGAGGTCTAGAACAACTGCGAAAGATTTATGTTTGCACTAGGAGTGTTCATGCACATCACATACAAAAATCCCAGCATTATTCCATGCTTCCATCGATGATCTGCAACTGCCAAGGGCATCTGATAGAATGTATCATCATCATTATGTAGCATACCTATTGCAGAACGTCGTTGCCATGACAGTCCGTCTTAAAAAAAAATCTCCTTACTGCTCCAGCGTCATGCTCAATCGTTACTTGACAGCTTGGTGGCAACGACTTCTTAGTCTGTCTCTCTTGTTCAGCACAATACCTTCTATTACCGTTCTTTCAAGACCATTGGTTTATTTTATGTGGTCATAATATTACAATTTTCTGTTCATTACGGTATGTATGAACCAGTTCTCCTCTACGCCCAACTCATGTCGAACGCCTGCATTCATCTATTTTTCGGTCCATGATATTCTGAGAACCCTTCTATAACATTTTGGCTCAAAAGACTCGATTCTTTTTCTTGAGGTTTATGTATCTGTCCATGTTTCGCTGCCTTATGCAACAATTGGAAAAAAACACAGGTTCTTAAAATGTTCACGTGTTGGTTTCCCGGTATTCTGCCATAGTTTCCTCTGGTTGTCTAGACTCTGCATTGCCATTGCTAATCTCCTTATTTCTTCTGAGCAGACGCCATTGTTGTCAACTGTGAAGCCCAGATACTCGAAGTACATGACTCGAAGTACACGACTCGAAGTACATGACTCGAAGTACATGACTCGAAGTACATGACTCGAAGTACGTGATTATTCTATTTCCACATCCCCGATTTTGAATTTATTTTGACTTCTTGTTTTATCGGTGTTTGTCTTTGTTTTGAATGTGTCATACAATAATGTCATTTTATTTATTATCCATGTCTCTGAGCATACAATAATGTATCTGTTTAATGTCCAATGTTTCTACGTCATACGTGAATGTGATTGTTTATTGTCCATGTTTCTACGTCATACGTGAAATGTAATTGTTTATTGTCCATGTTTATATGTCAGACGTGAAATGTAATTGTTTATTGTCCATGTTTCTACGTCAGACGTGAAATGTAATTGTTTATTGTCCATGTTTCTACGTCAGACGTGAAATGTAATTGTTTATTGTCCATGTTTCTACGTCAGACGTGAAATGTAATTGTTTATTGTCCATGTTTCTACGTCAGACGTGAAATGTAATTGTTTATTGTCCATGTTTCTACGTCAGACGTGAAATGTAATTGTTTATTGTCCATGTTTCTACGTCAGACGTGAAATGTAATTGTTTATTGTCCATGTTTCTACGTCATACGTGAAATGTAATTGTTTATTGTCTATGTTTCTATGTCAGACGTAAATGTTTATTGTCCATGTTTCTACATCAGGCAAAAACGTGTAAGTATAACGAGTATATTTGAGGACTTGAAAGTTTAGGGAGGATGTAAATATACACTAATTGTAATTAATGATAAACCTCCGTCTATCCAGGTAAGAGGACTATCCGACTTACCTATAGATCAGACAAACCAGCAATGGAGGGAATTCGTTACCCTGGATTAAACAAATTTAGATCTAGTACAATGCTCTAAGCAGTGGTAGATACTCTGTATATGAACTTCATATGTTGTGACAAGGCATTTTATAGTATAGATTTAATATCAATTTGGACAACGCTGAAGCGGTAAGAAATATGAAGAGGAAACATGTAGAATAACACACACAGGCAAATTGTCAGACCCATTTACAGACCAAGCTGGGGTCGCACAGGGATGCCTACTTTCTCCAACAAACTTACTCATGGTCATGTACAACGTTAAAAGACGGTAGAAGACAGGAAACATTTGATGAGCAGCTGGAAGACTTTGATTTTGCAGACTATATACGCAGCAGGACAAATCAGGAAAGATGGACATACTAACGTTTGAAGCAAGAAAAAGAAAGACATACAAGGAAAGATGGAAATAATAAAACACGAAGCAACAAAGGTGGGACTACATATTAGTGTAAAGAAACTGCCGAAGACGGATGTGTCGGACCGAAATGTGCAACTATCGCAGTCAAGCTGCAAACTAGCGACACAGCGCATTCCGTTCTCAGGACTACATCGTGCTACTTGCAAATCCCTGTTCAGAGATTGGTAGTGTGAGATTGAGAACGAGCGTAGAAGAAGAAGAAGAAGTGTGAACAAAACAAAGGTAGAACTACAGATTAGAGTGAACAAAACAAAGGTGGGACTAAAGATTAGAGTGAACAACACAAAGGTGGGAATACAGATTAGAGTGAACAAAACAAAAGTGGGACTACATATTAGTGTGAACAAAACAAAGGTGGGACTACATATTAGTGTGAACAGAGCAAAGATTGGACTACAGATTACTGTGAACAAAGCAAAAGTGGGACTATAGATTAGAGTGATACAAAAAAAGGTGGGACTACAGATTAGAGTGAACAAAACAAAAGTGGAACTACAGATTAGAGTGAACAAAGCAAAGATGAGACTACAGATTAGAGTGAACAAAACAAAGATGGGACTACAGATTAGAGTGAACAAATCAAAGATGGGACTACAGATTAGAGTGAACAAAACAAAGATGGGACTACAGATTAGTGTGAACAAAACAAAGGAGATAAGAATAAGTAACAAACAAAGAAATGATAAATGGCCAGATAATTGAGGAAGTGCACAGTTTCACCAATCTGGCAAGTAACATTGATAAAGACGGAGGAATAAAACAAGATGTTAACGCAAGGATCGATAAGGCTGGATTTGTTTTCAACTTTCTTCGCCCAATATAGAACTCAGCAGTATTCATCGTGGGGAATAAAATTAGGCTGCTTAACACAAATGTAAAGTCTGCAAATTCTGTCCTGTTGTATGGCTCTGAGAAATGGCATGTGACTAAGGGTATCACATCCAGATTGCAGACCTTCGTTAACAAATGTCTTCGTCGCACACTTCGTGTTAGATGACCAGAGGTAACGGCCTACAGAGATCTGTGAGGAAATACTTGACAATAACCAATACAGCGAGAAATTGTGGAGACAAAGTGAGGATGGATGGGACACACTCTCAGAAAGTAGCTAGACAACATTACCAGATATGCGGCGTTTGGTTGGAACACACAGGAAAACATAGGAGTAGGAAGGCCAAGAGACACATTGTGCGAATAGCCGAGGAGGAAAGCAGTTCTATCAGCGTCTTGGGGCATGAACGCAAGTTGATGGCACAGGATAGGAACCGACGGAGAGCATCTGTTGTGACCCTATACTCCAAGATGGACTAGACAGGCAAACGATGATGGTTATGATAATGCGTACAATGATTCATTTATCGTGCCATATTTGACAGGGGACTACCTTTGCATTTATTATTGTATCCCACAATAGCATTATGTATTTGTATCACACTATATCAAAAATGTGTACCACACTATCATCCACTAATTGTATAACAAAATATCACGTAATATTTGTATCACACTATATCATCAAATATTTATATCACACAATATCATCCAACATTCGTATCACACAATATCATACAAACACTTGTATCATACAATTCTATACTACATTTTTATCACACAATACTATACAACATTTGTATCACACAATACTATACAACATTTGAATCGCACAATATTATACAACATTTGTATTACACGATATCATCATCATGTAGCCTGTTCATTGCAGAACGTCGCTCTAATGACATCCTGTCTGTCGGAAACTCCGTCTTCCGCCCTGTTCCAAAGTCAAATCCAGCGTCTCATTGATGTCCACTCCATCGTCTTCTCGGTCGGCATGTGCGCTCTTTCCAGTGACTATGACCTCCATAGCTACTCTCTCCAGTCCATTGTGTTGTTTGTTGTATTAAAAAAAAAATCCCTCAGTTTTCGGAGTATTACATCATTTATGAGCCAATTCGCCGCTACATTCATGTCTTGCCGGATGGATTTCTTTGTTTCTTTCTTTGTCCACGGGATTTTCAGGACTCTTCCGTAGCACTGTGTTTCAAAAGCACCGATCTTCGCTCTTATTGCTTTTGTGATCGTCCATGTTTCACATCCATAGGTTGCCACAGGAAAAATGCATATTCTTAGGATCTTTAGTTTTAGTTTCTTGTTGTATTATGCTATATGTTCTGCATACTCCTTAGATTCTACCATAGTCAGACGTCTTCTTACTTCCTTTGTACAGCTTCGATTGTTGTTGAATATTGATCCCAAATATTCCAAATGTATATACATATATCACACTATCATACAACGCAAATTCTCAGGGGTGCATATAAAGTAAATGGTTGAGAACACGAACATCAAATGATGAAATGTTTGTCAAGTTTGTATTATCAGTTCCAGAGCCACCCCCCTGCGAACTTTTAGAAAAGCACATTAAGTCCATGTCAATCATAGACCTACCTGTACGCATGACGCAGATACTCGTTAAACTTCTCCTGGTGTGTCTCCTTGAAGGAAGAATAAAAATTGTGAAGGAACAAATGCCAGGCTAATCCTTCAAATGACTCATATATCATCTGTGGAACTTATAAAAAATGCTGGCTCGCACATATATGCCAGAGTAAAAAAGGAGAAGAAATAGTACTCCGAGTATGTTGGATTAACGAGAGGAGCATCGTGATAGCACGTTCCTCTCTAACCCCATTGGGATCGCTGTGGTCGAGAGGTAAGACACTTGCTTCTCAAAGCGATGAACGGGAACGGTGTGGGTTCGAGCCCCGCAGGTTTCAAGCAACCCCTGGTCTGAAAAAAGGTGGGTCCAGAGTACTTTTATCCTGAATCATTTCCAGTCGTCTTGTCTTATGTCTTGCCACTGGTACAAGGACGTTCGAGACCAGAGAGTGAGGTTAATGACCAGCGCAGGTTCATACCCACTATAATCCGAATACAGCTCAAGTTACACTATCAAGACAAAAACTCTGAAGAAGTCGCTATCATCGCTTTCGACGGGCAACTCACTTTTATAACCCAATTGAAAGATACATTATTTTGCGATGAGACAAGTCTGCTAAAGATCAACATATTTCTGAAGAGAATCGATGTGGTTACTTGAAACTTATTGACGAAGCAGAAAAGAAGAAGAAGAGAAGAATGAGAAAAAGAAAAAGAAACAGATAACAAGAAGAAGAAGATAAGACCAAAACAAGAAGAAGAAGAAAAGGAAATAGAAAAAAAACATATTAGTCACGACGTCACTTCACGTCCTCGTTCGTGCTAATGGAAACAAGTTGCACATAGCAGACTGGTTAAAACAGTGGGGAACAGCAATGCAACCCCCATAGGGGTAAGCTTATTGAGACAACTTACATTGCACTACAGCCAGAAGGACCACGGTCTATCTTCTCTAGTGTGTCTAATGATGTAAGAAGAGCAAAGGTAACCCGTACCCAAAGAAACGAGGTCAAGTGTTACCGTCAACCCAGCACGAGTAGCTTCGAGCAGGAAGAAGAATACAAACCAGGACAAAACGAAGTAGAAGAAGAAGTAGAAGACGAAGTAGAAGACGAAATAGAAGACGAAATAGAAGACGAAGTAGAAGACGAAGTAGAAGACAAAATAGAAGAAGAAGTAGAAGAAGAAGAAGAAGTAGAAGAAGAAGAAAGAAGAAGGAAGAAAGAAGAAGGAAGAAAGAAGGAAGAAAGGAGGAAGAAGGAGGAAGAAGAAGTAGAAGAAGAAGTAGAAGAAGAATTAGATAAATAAGAAGAAGAAGAAGAAGTAGAAGAAGAATTAGATAAGGAAGAAGAAGAAGTAGAAGAAGAAGAAGTAGAAGAAGAAGTAGAAGAAGAATTAGATAAGGAAGAAGAAGAAGTAGAAGAAGAAGTAGAAGAAGAATTAGATAAGGAAGAAGAAGAAGTAGAAGAAGAAGTAGAAGAAGAACTAGATAAGGAAGAAGAAGAAGTAGAAGAAGAAGTAGAAGAAGAATTAGATAAGGAAGAAGAAGAAGTAGAAGAAGAAGTAGAAGAAGAAGAAAGAAGAAGGAAGAAAGAAGAAGGAAGAAAGAAGGAAGAAAGAAGAAGGAGGAAAGAAGAAGGAAGAAAGAAGGAAGAAAGAAGAAGGAAGAAAGAAGAAGGACGAAGAGGAACAAGAAAAAGAAGAAGTAGAAGAAGAAGAAAAGAAAGATGAATTCTGCAGATGAATATAAAGTAGAAATAACGTCATCTCAGTCTATTGCTGTCAGAGATGAAATGTTAGAGGCTTTTTTAAACTAGACCTAAACTTATTTTATGAGCTAGGGTGTTCATTTGCCGTTCACACTGTCATTTCTCCCCTAACTTTAAATCAGGTACCCATTTATAACAGGGTCGACTGGAGAGGGCCGATAACAATAATCGAACCCGGCATCTATGATATGAAAAAGAGCGCCCTACCTCCGTATACCCTCTTCGCGTGGTTTTCAGAATTAATAGACCAAATATTCTACTCTACCTGTGAACATATTCGTGGTCTCATCTCACGAGAAATAACGTTAATTGTAAGTTTATTTTCATTTTTACGATATTTAGCAAATTGGTTACTTATAGTTGACACGATCATCAGAGGGACCTTCCGTAGATGGTCTCTGTAACCACACGCACGTGATGATGGCTGTGGTAACAATACACTCATACGGATTGTCGGGAAGGGGATAGGGGTGCTCTGTGGCAAAGTGGTCAAACCGTTTGCCTCGTGTTCAGACTGTCGGGGTTCGAAGTCGAGCTGCGATGGCCGGTTTATGATGGCAACTTTTCCGAAGATTCTTGGGTTCATCGCTGGAGCTTCGGAGTTCGTGCTTTATGCGATGCTCTCGGCAGGTGGGATAACCTTCTGTTGGTAGTGGCTGAGCCAAATCGGGAAACTCTTGGTGATGAAGCCGAACCCTCTTCTTTAACCTTTAATTATGCGGATTGTCGCGGTAACAAGTTGCTGCTGCCGACGGTCGATGGTGGTTGGAACCATTAAATCCTGCTAGTGGGCGCTGGAACCACACACTCGTGTGAATGGCCGGGTAACCGTATGCTCCTGCCTACGGTCGTGTTAACGATAAGCTTCCGTTAACGGTCATGAGTACAATATGCCATTGCGACGGTCGTTGTAATGATATGCGTCTGCCGACGTTTGTGTTAACGATATGTCCTCGCCACGGTGGTGGTAACGATAGACTCGTGCCGACGTTCGTGTTAACGGTACGCTTCTGCCGACGGCAGTGGTACCGATACGCTCCTGTCGACGTTCGTGTTAACGATACGCTTCTGCCGGCGGCAGTGGTAACGATACGCTCATGTCGACGTTCGTGTTTACTATACGCTTCTGCCGACGGTAGTGGTAACGATACGCTCCTGTCGACTTTCGTGTTTATCATACGCGTCTGCCAAAGGTCGTGGTAACGATATGCATATGTCAAGTTGCCAATAATTTTGAATAATTGAATAAATGAGTGAAATAACGTCATATCTCGTGAATAAAACACATTGTTGCACATGAATAAAACAATAGTTTGTTGCTCCATTTATAACCATGGTCGTATGAGCGTAACATGAACATATGGTTACCAACACCGTCCACAGAATCGTACTGTTACAACGACCATCAAAATCAGCGTATGGTTACCACTACTATCGGCAGGAGCGTATGCGTATCATCACAATCCACACGAGCGTATGGTTACAACGACCATCGACATAAGCATGCGGTTACCACTTCTATTGACAGAAGCGTATGGTTACGACTAACGTCTGGTCAGGGGAGGAAGACTAACGTCTGGTCAGGGGAGGAAGACTAACGTCTGGTCAGGGGAGGAAGACTAACGTCTGGTCAGGGGAGGAAGACTAACGTCTGATCAGAGAAGGAAGACTAACGTCTGGTCAGGGGAGAAAGACTAACGTCTGGTCAGAGAAAGAAAACTAACATATGGTCAGAGAAGGAAGACTAACGTCTGGTTAGAGAAGGAAGACTAACGTCTGGTCAGAAAGGAAGACTAACGTCTGGTCAGAAAGGAAGACTAACGTCTGGTCAGAGAAAGAAAACTAACGTCTGGTCAGAGAAGGAAAACTAACGTCTGGTCAGAGAAGGAAAACTAACGTCTTGTCAGGGAAGGAAGACTAACGTCTGGTCAGGGGAGGAAGACTAACGTCTGGTCAGAGAAGGAAGACTAACGTCTGGTCAGGGGAGGAAGACTAACGTCTGGTCAGAGAAGGAAGACTAACGTCTGGTCAGAGAAAGAAAACTAACGTCTGGTCAGAGAAAGAAAACTAACGTCTAATCAGAGAAGGAAGACGAACGTCTGGTCAGAGAAGGAAAACTAACGTCTGGTCAGGGGAGGAAGACTAACGTCTGGTCAGGGGAGGAAGACTATCGTCTGGTCAGGGAAGGAAGACTAACGTCTGGACAGGGGAGGAAGACTAACGTCTGGTCAGAGAAGGAAGACTAACGTCTGGTCAGAGAAGGAAGACTAACGTCTGGTCAGAGAAGGAAGACTAACGTCTGGTCAGAGAAGGAAGACTAACGTCTGGTCAGAGAAGGAAGACTAACGTCTGGTCAGAGATGGAAGACTAACGTCTGGTCAGAGAAGGAATACTAACGTATGGTCAGAGAAGGAAGACTAACGTCTGGTCTGAGAAGGAAGACTAACGTCTGGTCAGAGAAGGAAAACTAACGTCTGGTCAGAGAAGGAAGACTAACGTCTGGTCAGGGGAGGAAGACTAACGTCTGGTCAGAGAAGGAAAACTAACGTATGGTCAGAGAAGGAAGACTAACGTCTGGTCAGGGGAGGAAGACTAACGTCTGGTCAGGCGAATTATACTCTACTCTGACCATGCTGAATATTTTGACAGATTGGTCAGCCACACTAAATTTTGTCAAGCCTGTGAATAGTGTTCTGTGGAACTTCCTCGTTTTCCTTTCTTGCGCGATTGTCAAATAATCGGTTTGAGTGGGAGTCTGCTATTGTCAATTCGAAAAACGCGTCCAGTGTTCTCCCAACATGGTTTACCCGTCGACATCAGAAACATAATTTTAGTTGGACTGTAGTTATATTTGCTCATTAGCCATGAATTATTTCCAGCCATTGCCCAGTAGACGTATGTGACATTTACTTTATAATGCATTCAGTTTGTTTTCCATTGGCTTTGTCATTTTCCAGCTAACGCAGTCATCTGTTAGTACTGGAATGACGTTAGTGCTAAGAAGCTTAAGCGTGAAGTGCTTCCTCATTGATTTAGATTTCCAGATATTCTTGAATTAGGTGAAGGCCATTGTCATTCGGATGAACATAGTCAATTGGAACATCTTTATTTTGACGTCATTTTACAAAATAAATAAGTGAAATTCTCAACTTTCTTTATTGATAGGTAATATTTGCTGAACGTTAGAATACATTGGTGCCATACGTATATATATATATATATATATATGTCACACATTATCAATGTGTGTGTGTGTGTGTGTGCATGTATGTATGTATGAATATATGTATGTATATGTGCATGTATGTATTTATGAATATATGTATGTATATGTGTGTATATATATATATATATATATATATATATATATATAAATATATATATATCTACATATATATACATATAAATATATATATATATATATATATATATATATATATATATATATATATATATATATAGGCGTGTTCAAATGAAATCGAACCTAACTGCACCAAGTGAACATACGTACGATGCGCATGATGACGTCACTTTTGTTGTAAGCAGGTCATACCAACCGTCTAATTTGCAACAAAATATCATTATCCTCCGACATAGTTTCATCAGCAGACCGTTGAAAACATGGCGGGTGTGATATGGATCCGTCCAGAGTTGATCAGCGAGCGGTGATTCGGTTTCTAACAGTTGAAGGAAGTCGACCAATTGATATTCATCGCAAAATGCAGGCAGTGTATGGTGACAAAAGTGTGGGTAACGTAAGCTCCGGCGACGGTCCACCCGAATTGCTGCATCAATTTTGGCGATGGCATCTTCTGGCGCAACAATATGCGCCTGACCTGGTCTCGGAAGATCTTTCGTTAACTCACGTCCTGCTTTAAAAATCATTGTCCAGTTCTTCACTGTTGTCTTCGACACACTTTTGTCACCATATACTGCCTGCATTCTGCGATGAATATCAATTGGTCGACATCCTTCAACTGTTAGAAACCGAGATCAGCTCTGGACGGATTCCGTATTACACCCGACATGTTTTCCTGCTAAAGAAACTGTGATAATGAAATTTGGCAAAATTGACGGTTGTTATATGCTGCTGACACCAGAAGTGACATCAAGCACATCGTACGTATGTTCACTTGTTGCAGTTTGGTCCGGTTATATTTAAACACGTCTCGAATATATATTTATATATATATATATATATATATATATACATAAATATATATATATGTATATATATATATATATATATTTATATATGCATGGTAGTGCATACGTTCATTCACTCATTGCGACCAGGAAGGAACTACGGCAAGGAGACCCGATCTCCCTGAACAACAGACATATCTCTTAAAAGACGCCTGGTGGGCATAACTCTCAGACAACAGCGTCACAACGAACTACATAATAGCGACATCCAGAGAATGTCACACAACAAGGATGTCCTACAGTACGTCAACCACTCAAAACACCGCTGTGCAGATCATTTAGCTAGGAAACAAGACGAACAATGGAGTACCATAACGTCTATGTGGTACCCACGCGACAAAAACAGACATCGGGGACGGCCCCTAACTCGCTGGCGACATTCACTAGACAAGCACAACATATACGACCCCACAACAGACAGACAACTATCCCAATGGACGACAAGCGCTCGCGACAGAAATGACTCTATCCTGAGCTCAAGGGACCGGCTTAAGGATGACCACCCCTTGACGAAGAACGAGTCGAAATAAGAAATATATATATATTTCGTTGATGTTGAAAAAAATTGATAGACGGTGGTCGTTTCCAGAGGACGCCAAAATATTTTAAGAATATTTTTCATGGAGGCTCCTTTTCTGTTCACAACTGTAGCCCTAAGTGGACGGTCAATTACCCGTGACAGGAGAGGTGTTGGTCTTATCACACGCATTGAAAAACACTCGCAGACAAGATACACCACACAGAGGTATTCGCGCGTAAAAGTCACGCTGGGATGAGTTCCCATTACATAACAGCCCCAGGTAGGTTGTTTGAATAACCGTAGGGAATAACGTCATCACTGCACAAATCTACTACACAAATCTACTACACAAATCTACTACAGACGTGTACAATGGTTAAACTGCCAAAAGGTAGCGAGAGTGTGTCCGGGTTTGCAGAACACTGGATCTCGCCGCAACACTTAGTGATATGACACCTAAAGTAAGTCGGTGTACATAAATATATATTGCCATTGAGAGTGATTTTTGCTGGATTGACGGTACCTGACTACTGTCTTTGAGACGTTTATTGACAGTGAGAACAAATAGCATTCCCCGACCAAACTGTCAATTGTAAAGTGGCCTCATTGTGAGCCACAATGGCAGAAAATTTATCCCCTAGCATCAATCAAAAATTTTAGCTACCTCGGGTAAAAAATTTCAGCTACCTCAGGTCAACAATTACAAGCGTCCTCTCTCTCTAGACGAGGAAATAAATATAAGAATTGGGAGAGCAGCGACTACTTTTGGCGGTCTTTTCATTAGTAATTCGAGGAATATTAAACTGACTTTGCAGACAAAAATGCAGATATATCGACCCTGTGTTCTCAGCACCCTGCTGTACGCATCAGAGACATGGACGACATACTCTAGGCACGTGAGACGGGTAAACACTTTCCACCTCCTCTGCCTGAGGAAAATTATGAACATCAGGTGGCAAGACAAGAAAACAAACGCAGACGTACTGCAACGTGCAAATCTTCCATCTACTATATGACTGTTTCGTACTAGAAGACTGGCCTGGCTGGGTCACGTGAGTAGAATGGACAATAGGCGCATTACAAAACAGGTGTTGTATGGTGAGCTGTCAAAGGGGAAGACAATTCCAGACAGACCCCTGCTCAGATATAAAGATGTTAAGGCATCAATGACAAACTTTTCAATCGACCACCGTGCTTGAAAAAACTCAGCCGCAGTGCGAACCACATGGAAGACATCACTGCGAAATAACTTAACGACATTTTAAGCTACTCGGAGAAAGACACTTGAAGCTACTCGGAGAGAAAATCGACAAAACTCGTATACCTCGATAGGGGAAGACACCCGTCTAGTAAAAAAAAAAGACATATCTGCTTCATGACCGTCAGCATAGACGAAAAAGGTCATATATATATATATAGCTCTGGGCGGCTTTCTCGTCCATAAAGACAGCAATATACCATACCCACGACCAGAGTCTGTACACCTCTCTATTCAACTGCAGTGGTCTACCTGCAATGTGTTATGCCGCAGAAACATTGGCTCTTACAAAAGATACGGAGTCCAAACTCACGAGTGACCCAATCCTATTTAGACGTTTGATCGGCCTCGTGCGTT
The DNA here is from genome assembly GCA_036924085.1 of Ariolimax columbianus. Lineage (NCBI taxonomy): Eukaryota > Metazoa > Mollusca > Gastropoda > Stylommatophora > Arionidae > Ariolimax > Ariolimax columbianus. Next base: position 43,769,403 of record JAVGWX010000015.1, on the reverse strand, counting down.
TGAAAGATCTTCACAACACTGACGTACGACAAATGTAATTGGTGAAGAAAACAAGTTACAAACGCAGACAAGGCAAAGAATCGCTGGGCTGGTGACCTACTTCGGAGAACTGATGACCGTTGGAGCACAGCGACAGCAATCTGGTACCAACGAGACAGAAGGCGACCACGGGGATGACCACCTACGCACTGGTCTGACTCCCTAGAACTTAGAAACCATCTATGATGCCACAGACGAAAAACGTATCACCCACTGGTCCACCATGTCCCAAGACAGAAGACGATGGACACGAAGTTGGGACCCGCAGCGGCGTAGCCACCTTTGAAGAACGGGTTGTCCTGTAATCCAGTAATATATACAAGGGTATATACAGGGCTTGACAAACTTTAGGGCGACACGCCAGTAAGTCATACATTTTGCCAGTCAGCATGATCAGACTACAGTCATGTAATTTATGTTAAATAATTTAAACTATTCACTAATTCACAATTATTTCTCAATAACAATGCGTGCCAAACCAACATATATTGTATTACTTACACAGCATTAGCCTATTTCTTCTGTAGAAAAAATGCACTGCTGTCAGAGGCATGGCGTTTGTGTCCTTGAACATGCTTGGTTGTTTTAGCACTGAAGTACCCTTTATTAATGGCTTTAGTATGTTTAAATTGTGACAATGAGGTCCATTTAGACTCACCATCGTAAACTAGCTTTTGTACAATCTATTTAAACCGTTATATCATTAATGATCGTGCGAGAGTCGCTATGTAGTAACAATTAAAAAGGGATATATTTTAAACTTGTCAAACAACAATTTTTAGCCCTTATTTATAAAGTATATATAAATATATATGTGTATGTATGTGTGTGTATGTGTATGTGTGTGTATGTGTATGTGTGTATGTGTGTGTGTGTGTGTAAGGAAAAGTGAGAGTGAGAGAGAGAGAGAGAGAGAGAGAGACTTCTTCACCACGACAACGTTTAATCAAATATGAAACACACCTCTCTTGACACAACACAGCTATCTATATGACGATTCAGGCCGGAGGAGAACTGTCTATTATTATTCTATGACTGCCTGCTCCTTCCAGTTCACTAATTAAAATCGTATTTCGGAATATCACGGAAACATATATCCTAAATAGAAAGATCCTTCTCCTTATTTATCAGTTGAATGTTATCTATTACAAAACATAAAACACAATTTAAGAAAAAACACATACTTGTACTGATAATAAAGTATTTTAACATAATAAATTGAGCACCACTAAATTTAGCTCTATGAAATTTAGTCCCAACAAATTTGGCATCACCAAATTGTGTACCTCTAGGTCCAAGACGTGAGATTTCAGCTGACGTTTTGGAAACATGTTTTGCCTTTGCATTGCGATCCATATTATCTTAGTCAGACCACTCTATTTGGGATTGAGACCCTGAGCTATGGATGAGCTGCAGCGGTCAGCGACACAAAGCTGACTGCTAGCGTCAGGGCCAGAGAATCAGAGCGGCCAAGACCATTTTACATCTCCCAAGATCATTCTACATCTCCACGCGGTGATCCTTGATAACAGGCTGCAACAGGGCAGACTGGCTAAGGAAAAGGGATCGAAGAGTAAAGACTAACACGGCAATCACGAATTCCTGCTGAAGTCGGATGTATAGAACCAAAAGGTGCAAATATCGCAGTCAAGTTGTTAATTACGACACAACACACTCCGTTTTCCGGACAAGATCCTGTTACTTGCAGAGTCCGTTTTAGGGCTTGGTAGCGCGAGATTGAAAACGAACGAAGAAGAGAAAGAAGACTATACAATAGAATCTTGTTTTCAAGGCCACTCATTGGAAGCTAAATAGGGTCTTCATCAGCTCTGGTTCGCAGTTCCTGGTGCAAACAGCCAGCTATGAGTCGCTGGGTGCTATCAACTCAATCTCTGTGATGTATCATCGGCACCTAATCACGTAGTGACTTATGTTTATCTGGGATTTCGTGTACATACACATATGTTACACCCTGAAACTTTCCTGTCCAACGCTATTTCTCCTTTAGTCTGATAAACAGATGATTGATGTTAGTTCCTAAGTTATATCGAAATGTATGTAGGATAATAGAACTTTACTTGGTTGTGGTGAGAAATGTAACCTGTATCTCTTTCTGCTCTAGTGCTTGCTAGGCGTTGGCGGAGGATCAGTTTGCTTAAACCTTGAAAGGCGTATCTGCAAATCAACAAATTCTACTCTCGAAAATACAAAACACATTGCATCTTTATCTCTGATTTGTTCCTTCTTGCTTCTTTTTCCGGGTGTGTGTTTTCGTTGTTGAACCGTGTTCTCAATATCACACTCACATTACATGCATGCTGATTCCGTCTTTACTTTTTCTATTTTACTATCTTTCTCTCTATCAGTCTTCGGTGGTCACTTTCACACGAAAGAACGCTCCCTTCAACAACGGAGTATCTCTGGTTATCTCAGTCTTTGCCCTTCTATTTGTCTCGCTGTGTTGCATCACTATCCGCTCGCCTCCTGTGTTAAGTCTTAAGTGAAAGTATGCGTCTTCTTCCTCTTCTTCTTCTTCTTCTTCTTCTTCTTCGTACGCTGTCAGACGTCAACTTGAATTTGTTCGAAGAAACCATCTGTCATCCTGAGGCTGTCGACACTGCCATAGAGCTTGTCTAGTGTTGGCACTGGTGATGGCCACATGTGCTTTCTCTGGTCCTCGTACGTCTGGCAATTTTGCAGCAGATGTTCAGTGGTCATTTTCCCTGTGCCACACGAGCATTCGTCAGTGACACCTATGTTCAATTTATTGAATAGATGGTACCTCAGTCTGTTGTGGCATGTGCGGAGTCTGAAGACCACGACCTACTCTCTTCTGTTCAGCTGGTAGTAGGCATCATTTTTTGTGTAGCCAGTATGTTCTGTTTCCCATTTGGCCATGTATCTGGCCCTAATAAACCTTTTTGACTCTTCGTAGGTCCCACTAGAATCTGGTTGTGGTAGTCTTGCACCTTCTTTTGCCAGTCTGCCTGCCTCCTCGTTGCCTTTGGTGTTACAGTGGGATGGAATCCACTGTACCACTACGCTTTTTGGTGCAGACTGCTGGCATAGTTGACAGAGTACTGCTCTTAAATCATTAAGTTCAGTATTTTTCTGGCCATATAGTGCTGTAACCACGGCCAGGGCATCTGTGAACAGGACTATTTGGCTTTCATTGCTTTCGCCTGTCAGCATTGCCTCTACTGCAGCCTTCAGTGCCTCTGCCTCCGCTCTGAAATTACTTGAGAATTTTCCAGTTGCCACTGACAGTGTTATTTTTCTACCGTTTGGTAGGCTCAGGAATACCCCTGCCCCTCCGTTCTGTGTTGTATTTGTTACAGAACCGTCGGTGTATGCATGGGTCCAGTCCATGCTTGGGTAGTTTTCCGCTATGTACCTCAGGGTTATATATCTCCTTTCTTGTTCAGTCTGGCTGTTCTTTTTTCCAATACCTGGTATATTTTCTACCACCTCCGGAATGATATGCTGCTTCCATGTGGGTTTGCGTACAGTAGGGATAGGCGTTGGTGTTGTTATGGTGTTCATATGGTCTTCGCTCATCTTTGCTTTGGCTATTTCTGCAAAGTTTCTCCGCTTTAGTTTCCCAATTCCAAATCTATTTAGTCTCTGATGCATTGCATGGTCTGTCAGTCTTCTTAGTTTCTCTGCTTTTTGCTGGGCTCTGCAGTCTGTTCTGTCGGTCATGGATTGCAGATTTGTAATCTTTTCAAGATCTACAATTGGCGTTGACTTCATGCCTCCTGTTAAAACTCTCATGGCTTGGTTTGGAAGTTTGCTAATTTTATCAAAGTTCGCCTTTGCTGCTGTTGTCCATGCCGCAATGCCAAACTCGAGAACTGGTCTCGCTCTTCCAGCGTACAGTTTCTTTAGTATTCTTTCGTCTGATCCCCAGCCAATGCCAGCAAGTTTCCTCATGATTGCCATTCTTTGTCTGGTTCTCATTCGGTTTCTCTCGATCTGACTTTTCCATGTCATGTGCCGATCAAATGTGACTCCCAAGTAGTTTGGGTTGTCGTTTGGCCACAGATATTTGCCGTTAAAACTTATTTTGGCGTTCTGTGGTTTATTTGAAAGCTAGAATATCGTACATGTTGTTTTTTCTTCATTTATTTTGACCAGCCATGATTTAGCCCACTCCTCCAACGATGTTAGGGCCTGCTGCATCCGATTGTTTTGCTACGGTGAGATTTTTTTCGGAGGTCCACATAGCTAGATCGTCTGCAAACATGGAGCTGTGGACTCTTATTGGTGTATTCTCTATGATGTTGTTTATATACACCAGAAAAAGTGTGGGTGACAGTACTCCCCCTTGGGGTACTCCCTGCTCCAGTGTCACCTTTTTGCTCATCTGCCCTTGTACTTGAACTCTGGCTGTTCTGTTTTCGAGGTAGTGACTAATCCATCTGTATATTTTCCCACAAACTTCACTTCTTCGTAGCTTGACTTTAAGTCCCTCTTTCCACATCTTGTCAAATGCATTCTCTAAATCCACCCAAACCGCTACTGTATGCTTTTTTTTCCTGGTAAGCATCCTCTATTTCCTGGGCTATGAGAGTGATCTGGTCCTCAGTGGATCTGTGCTGTCTAAAATCTGCTTGCTGTGGAATTAGTATGTGTTTTGCTTCCAGGTACCACATCAGTCTGGTGTTTATCATACGCTCCATCAGTTTTCCTACACAGCTCAGTAGACTGATAGGCCTGTATCCATTTGAATCTGTTCTATCTTTTTCTTTCTTTGGTACTGGTATAAGTACAGGTTCTTTCCATGCCTGCGGTACAATTCCCATTTTCCAGCTTTGGTTCAGGATAGAGTAACTTCCTCTTTTCTGTTTGGCCCAACCCCATCAGCATTTCATTTGTTATCCAATCTTTTCCGGGCTTTTTCTTATTCTTTAAAGTTCTCGTGGCCTCATCCATTTCATTCATTGTTAGTTTTGACGTCATGTACCCCTCTGGTGCCATCTTGATGTTGTCGTGGCTCTTTGGTTCTGCACTTATATGTATGCGTCTTTCAACCACAGAGTAACTCTGGTCTTCTCTCGCTGTGTGTTTTTCTGTCGCCTCCTGTCAGTCCGTTCCCTGTCCGTTCCCTGTCCGTTCCCTGTGTTAAGTTTCAAGGGAAAATACCATCGCATCAACAACAGAGTTGTTCTTGTTATATTAGAGCAGGTAGACCAGACTCAAGGTGTACTGGTGGGAAGTCCTTAACGTAGATGGGACATACAAAGGGTACACAGAAGAACGACACGATAGTAGAACTCCGGAATGACAGTTATAATGAAAGAATAAGAAAATCATCCCAAAGTGTCTAGAACAGAAGGGAATTCGAGGTGATTTAATAAAGGTTTATGAGATAATCAAAGGAACGGATAAATTAGACTATACAAGATGTTATCAAAGTACAACCGGCTGATGAAGTGGAGTAGAGGCAAAGGCCGCCGTTCATCGGGGACGATGATGGCATAATTTATTATGCTAGCGCTATTTTTAGTAAGGATTAACTGCACTACTTTTTATTATCACTCTCTCGTCTCGAGCCGCCAGACCCCAGTGGTAAATCAACTAGGAGGGGACTGCGAGATGCAGGGGACACCGCATCAAGCACCCGTGAAAAAGACGGCGGAGTCCGGAGTCGATCCCACCTGATCACGAGGCCGACGGCTTAACCACTTCGCCACGGAATCCCCACGGAAGCGGAGAAGAAGAACCTGGTAATATACATACTTTGCAGAGTCTTCTAAACCAGTATAAACAAATTGAGTTAGATCAATAGTCGTTATCTCGACCTAAACATGTGCATCGTTAAACAACACCCCCGTCCCTACAAATAAAGACTTCAGGCCGAGCAAACTTAAGGACGGTGAAGCCGAGGTATGTTTCTCTTATCTGGCCCTTACCGTTTTCTGTAGATTCCATCTTCTCGTTTAATACCAGTAGACTGTTTCACTGATTTTCGTCTACTAATCTTTCTCTGCCCGTACATTCTTGTGTTGGCCAATAAGTTACTCGATGTCCACTTGTTCGACTTATCCATATTCCACTACAACCCACTTCACCCACTGGTTCACTCATGTTTCTGGTTAAAGCAATTAACCCTCGGAAAGCTTTTCCTGGTAGTCTACATTTGGGTTCCAATTTGTCTGACGTTTAAATGTAATCTGGTCGTATTGTAGTGGTCCTAGACCTAATCCCCGTCCTCCCTCTCATCCTTCTTCTTCTTCTTCTTCTTCTTCTTCTTCTTCGTTTCTCCTCAATCTTCCGCTACCATGCCCCGAAAAGGGCTTAGCAAGTAGCAGAATCATATTTTAGTGTAACAGAACACTCGTTTCTTCGCGCATTTTAGCCAGAGCACTTAGCCAACAGCCAATCTTCCCGTTTTCACGTTGGCTGGTGCTCCTAAGGCTATCTGTTCATTCGACGAGTTCATTCGCTTATACGTTCCATCTCGCCCAGAACAAAAGTATTAAATCGATTAGTAAGCTGTTCATCGAGCGTTCAACTGCTTCTCACATAATTGGAGCTTGGAATACTGGTATTCGAACAGGCATGTTCATTTCTTTTGACAGGTAGCCGAGGACTATCGGCTATCAGTAGAAGGCATTTTAAACATACTGCGGCTTACTGGGCCTCATGCGCCAGGCCTGGGGAAATGTACATATATTTTTAATAGATTTTTAACTTGAATTTTGAATTGTGTGCGGGCAGCGGCCGCTAAACCTGCTCTTATTTATTTCGAACTGCCAAATGATTTTTACATTGCTCGACATTGCCCACGGGAGTCCGATCTGACTACACAGAGATCAGGAGAATGTTTACCAGATGATCCACATGAAAAAATCATGGTCTCCACCGTGATTCAAACCCGCGACCTCCAGCACCCGAAGCTAACACCTTACCCCGAGACCACTGAACCCCGACTTCTCACACACTCATCATAATCATGTAGCATATCCTTTATAGAACGTCGCTCCAATCACAGTCTGTCTGAAAGAAATTCGTTCCCTTGCCAAAACTCCAGCCTCCGCCACAGTCATACCCAGGAGTTCCTGGATATCTTGGTGCCATCGTCTTCTTGGTCTACCCCTTTCTCATTTGCCTGGCACCATACCTTCCATCACTTTTCTCTCGAGACCGTTGTGTCTCTTGATGTGACCAAAGTATTTTCATTTTCTAGCCAAAATGGAATTGATAAACCAGCTCTCCTCTATGCTCAACTGTTGCCGAATGTCTACATTTGTCTTTTTCTCTGTCCAGGGTATTCTGAGCATCTTTCTGTAAAATTTTGGCTTGGCTTGACTTCGTTCGTTCTCAATTTCCCACTACCAATCCCTAAAGGGTTTTAGTAGCAGAATGTAGTCCAGAGAACGGAATGCGTTGTGTTGTCGTTTACAGATTGACTGCGATATTTGCACTTTTTGGGCCAACACCTCCTTAGCCAGTCTGCCCTGCTGCAGCTTGTTATCCAGGATCACCCCGTGGAGGTGTAGAAAAGCCTTGGCAGCTCTGGGTCGCTGGCCCTGACCCTAGCAGTCAGCTATGGGTCGCTGACCACTGCAGCTCATGCGCTGCTCAGCATCTTGATCCCTGTAACATTTTGACTCGCAGGATTGGATTCTTTGTCTGTAAGTGTTGGTAATCGTCTATGATTCGCAGCCATGAGCTGTCACACGAAAAACACAGGCTTTCTCACACACTAGCCAACTTAATTAATATTCTCACACAACAGAAACCATTTCAATGATCAAATGAAGATCGGAGACCAACAACCGATTAGGAAAGACATACTGATCAGGCTATGTTTAGTCGGGGTAAAATCAGGGCCAAGACCCTCAGCATTCTATATGGAAAGGTTAAAATTCATATGAGTATAGCTAACGAGGTCATGACCGGCACTGTAAACCACATAATCACAAGCTTAATGAGGAGCCTCGCATTACACTACAGCCAAGAAAACCAACAACCATTTTCTGAAGTACACGTCATGGTGTGAGGAAAGCCTCTGTAACACCCCCCCCCCCCCCTTCCCTTAAAAAATCGCCAATAGTACCTAACTCAAACACGAGTGGCAGCAGAAATAAACTACAATTTAACTGTTACTCCGTGAAACAACGTCACATCACGCCGTCAATGCACGAAAAACAAGGAACTATCACCTTAAATGAAAAAAAAATGGATGTATAATGTTTTACAGTTTCTAATCCATGTAACTGCCATTGTAAATATACTTCGGTGTATCTTCCCATTTAAATGTGTTCTCACACAAACAAAAATGTCTTCCCAAGTAAACATACGAGCAGAAGATAACACGATGTCGGCATCTCTCAACTTGATTGGTTAGTTATCGTAAATGAGTTCCTTAACTTGGATGTCGTTTAATCTTCTCTACTTGATTATAGTTGGGATTGTGAAAGCTTTGATGGGGAAGCTCAAGAAAAGCAGCAGTTATTCAAATATCAACTAAAAAGTGAATAATTAAATCGTTGAAATATTGGAAAATATGTTTTTGTAAGCACATTTGACAACAACATAATCGTGGCAGTAGATAGGTGGGATGCTAACCGTTAATGATGACCTGAACTTGACCTTTATTTAGCATGAAGTAACTAGGGAGGGAGGCTCGCCTTACTTAGCCTGAAGTAACTAGGGAGGGAGGCTTGCCTTACTTAGCCTGAAGTAACTAGGGAGGGAGGCTCGCCTTACTTAGCCTGAAGTAACTAGGGAGGGAGGCTCGCTTTAATTAGCGTGAAGTAACTAGGGAAGATGCTCGCCTTACTTAGCCTGAAGTAACTAGGGAGGGAGGCGTGCCTTACTTAACCTGAAGTAGGGCGGGAGGGAGACTCACCTTACTTAACCTGAACTAGGGCTGGAGGCTTGCCTCACATAACTTGAAGTAACTAGGGCTGGAGGCTTGCCTCACTTGACCTGAACTAGCGCTGGAGGCTTGCCTCACATTACCTGAAGTAACTAGGGCTGGAGGCTTGCCTCACTTAACCTGAACTAGGGCTGGAGGCTTGCCTCACTTAACCTGAAGTAACTAGGGCTGGAGGCTTGCCTCACATAACCTGAAGTAGCTAGGGCTGGAGGCTTGCCTCACATAACCTGAAGTAACTAGGGCTGGAGGCTTGCCTCACATAATCTGAAGTAACTATGGCTGGAGGCTTGCCTCACTTAACCTGAAGTAACTAGGGCTGGAGGCTTGCCTCACTTAACCTGAAGTAACTAGGGCTGGAGGCTTGCCTCACATAACCTGAAGTAACTAGGGCTGGAGGCTTGCCTCACATAACCTGAAGTAACTAGGGCTGGAGGCTTGCCTCACATAACCTGAAGTAACTATGGCTGGAGGCTTGCCTCACTTAACCTGAACTAGGGCTGGAGGCTTACTTCACTTAACCTGAACTAGGGCTGGAAGCCGGTCTCACTTAACCTGAACTAGGGCTGGAAGCCGGTCTCACTTAACCTGAACTAGGGCTGGAAGCTTGCCTCACATAACCTGAAGTAACTAGGGCTGGAAGCCGGTCTCACTTAACATGAAGCAATAAGACGGATAGCTCGCCGTATATCTTAACCTTATAAATGTGTCATAGGATTTCTTGGTGTAAAAAAAAACCGAATTAAATTGAATAGTTTCTAATACAAAGTATGAGAACATTATCATCCACACTATTCCCCCTTGTCTCTGTCATACACAGACTTCCCGAAAGTAGTAGGATCTATGGATGGCTTATCTCATCCACAACTCCACCTACGGACGATATCTCCCTACTTCTCTTATTGTATCGTATGCAGACCTTCTCATGAAAACCATCGAACCTACTGAAGGCCCATCTACCGCCATAACTGAATTATTTATCGGTTCTTGCGATATGCAATCAGTGGACCACCTACTTAACTAGAGAAGAGCAAGTCATCATCTTCAGACTGAGAACTGGGCATAACAGACTCAGGGGTATTAGTATTGGGACAGATGGCCATGTGGGGAGTATATCATGACCGTGGAACATATCCTGCAAAGCAGCACGCTTACGCAGGAAAAGAGAACAATACTGGCCTCGTGAGACAGATATGAGACAAAAGCTGTATGTAGATGAAACAACCTTACAAACAATGAAAGAGAAACCGGAACCTTAATCTGAGAATGAACGAAGAAAAAGAAGAAGAAGAAGAAGAACACCAGCTCTGTTTCCGTGTCTGTCGTGTAATGATCTCTCCTGGAACAACTTGTGTAGTGCTCGTAGCTTATCTCATCCCTCTTTGCACTCATACTTGTCTCGTCAGACGTCTCTCAGCGTCTCTTCTTTGTTACTCACACATAGCTCTCACAAAAATCAGAGGTATTTAGTCGACATGTACGCTATGCACCCAATTACCAACTGGTTCTCGCATTCTCGACAAATTTATTTTAAACAATAAAAACATAAAATCCTTTAAATTTGTCTCCATAATGTAACTGTCACGTATTTGTGGTTGCGCACGTACATACAAAGGGCTGTGGTGGTGCAGCAGTTAGTGCACTGACTTCCCAGTTGATGCAGGATTTTTTTCTTATTACAAACCGGTGCTGTGGTCGACCCAACCACAGAAATTGGGTACCAGAAAAATCTGGGAAGTAAAGGTGGTGTGGCAGAGTCCAGGTTTCACTGAGTAGTTAGCTTATCTAAAATGTTGCAACATGTATCCCCACCACGACACGACTACACACAGTAAATAACACAGTGAACTCTCTACAACAACGGTGCATATTTAATAACAACAAATAACAGAAACAATATTAGCATAATGAATAAAATATATTTGAACTAAATAATCCGAATATTATATATATTTGTACTACTAACTATCTCGGAGGTTGTAAGCACTAGCTTTTGAATATTTCCCCCAACTAATATACCAGTATTCGTGCCTCTACCCTCCCCTTATCTGCACACTCTACACACTTTCACAAACTCGTCTTCACGAACGTATGCTGTACTCTGCCGTTCTGTGCACCCATACACAATCAGATCCCTTCAGACAGGTGATCTGTACATTCACAATTACCTTCCCATTCACATTTCCTACCAGATCAATTACCATCTGGCGATCTGTGCATTTACAAATACTTCGATCATTTCCTTCTAGTCGGAATCACGTATTCCCTTATGATCACACACTCATTCGATCTGTGCATCCACATACTTCAGAACACACATCGCTCACTCGGTGTCCTGCACGCACCATACATATTCAGATCTCTTACTGTTCACAGGGTGTCCAACACACACACTTAAAGAGCGACTGGCCAAAATTCGAAGGTGTATGCGGGTTCAGTCACTCCGCAAACTCAGACTCCCTCACAAACTCATAGTCAGCCTGGTAGCTAATAACAGCATATCAATCGCTCTCCTAGCCAATGTATCAGTCTCTCTCTCCAGGCCAGTCTCCAGAGTTCATCATTGCCGAGTATTATATAGTCTCAAGCAACTCCATGGCTGTCCAATGGTCTTCTGTTGGTTGTCTGACTTAGCCATTACCATAGTTTGGATCTACCTCCAACTAGTAGTTATTGGACGAATCACTCCGAATTGATTGGCCATGGCACACATTCAGGTAATCTTTATTCCCAGAGTCGCCGGCCCCATCACTCCTGCCCTTAAAGGTCATGCTCCAGCTGGAACTGTTACTGCCGCCGGCGTGTAGCTGATCACATCATCCACTATATGCCGCTGGTAACAAAATTATATAGGCCATATAATAACACCATATTTTCTATGCGCCGCATGGCGTGACGCGATCTTTACTTTTATTTACGTACATACACACACACACACATACATAATATATATATATATATATATATATATATATATATTACATACACACGCATGCACGCCCGCATACATACACACATACATATATGTATTTATATATACACACACACGACCTCTCATCCGACAGCTGAGGAAAACATTACTCAGGATCTAGCTCCTTGGAGACAGTTACAGGAAGCATAGTGGCTGCTGACGCTCGTAGAGGCCTTTTGGGTGCAGAGAAAAGAGAAAGACTGAAGAGATCAATGCATACCTCGGCAAACCAGCCTCCTCGCATGGTTGTACGATCTGTGGCCGGGACTGTCTCACACGCGGATCAGCCCGTGGAGTCATAGCAGACAGTGTCGAAATACAGGTGTCAGAGCTGGACAAAACTCACAAGGTGCCACACGCGTACAGAGACTGAAACGCCTATGATGATATACAAATATATTACACACACACGCACACACACACACACATACATACATACATACATACATACACACACATACACACACACGCGCGAGCACATGTGTGTGTGTGTGTGTACGTACACGACGTATATTGTTTATTGACGACAGGCTTGTATGCTATTTCTAAGAAAGAGTGTCCTCCATCACACTTTACCGCTGGCCAAGAATGAATTGTTAGAGACTTCAGTGTACTAAGCCACATCTTGTGTGGGGTAGGTTTGGTAATTCCCTTCTTGTTTTCTTTACCGCTTCACTGATCAGAAGTTCGCCTAGTTCTAAATGACACATACATTAATATATAGCTAAGCGCATTAAAAATATGTTGATGTATGGGATACCACATATTTTACATTTACAAAAAATATTGTTCGATCAGTTGTAACCTGTCATTGCAAACGATAAAGAGCGGCAGCAACAAAACACCAACATAAAAATTTGGATGAAATCCAAAACAAGCTCTCCGGTTAATATGCGGGGGCAGCTGAACCACACCTGCATCTGCCAGCGAAACTGGTGCCAACATGGAATCTCTAAATTTACGAGCAGTGGGTGAGGCTACACCGCAATATAGAAGAACGAGACAAGAACACACAAAACATATTAACAGATTAACACAACTGTCCTCATTGTAAGTAGCAATAAATTAAACAATAAATACGGGGAATAACACAACAATGTTAATTTCTTCACACGAAAAGTTAAAACCACATGTAGCAAGAACCGCACTTTTATAAATTTTAGTGAGAAAGGAAACCAGGTAAAAAATACCCTAAAGGTAGCAAACTTGGAAACAATAGACTGCTACCCTAACACAACGCTACATACATCTCTGCGTTTTTCTGCTTCTTCGTTCATCCTCAGTTCAAAGTTCCGGTTTCTCTTACAAAGGACACCGTTGTTTGTAAGGCTGTTTCCTCTCCATACAGCTTTTGTCTCATATCTGTCTCACGAAGACAGTATTGTTCTCTCTTTTCCTGCGTGAGCATGCAGCTTTGCAGGATGTGTTCCACAGTCATGGTATGCTCCCCACATGTGCACCTGTCATCTGTCCCAATCCTCAGTTTGTTGTAAAGATAACCGTTGAGCCTATTATGGTCAGTTCTCAGTCTGAAGATGATTGACTTGCTCTTCGCTAGTTAAGTTAAAGTAGCTGTCTTCTTTTCGGAAGTCGGGGTGTTGATCAGACCATTTTGTCTTGAAGTTGGCTTTAATTATGGTCTTGGCCTCATTAAATGTGATACTCAGTCTGTTTGTGGGGATGCTCCTCCCCTCTTTGTTAGTTTGTCTGCAGCTTCATTGCTTTCAATATCGCAGTGGGATGGGATCCACTGTATGACCAAACTCTGCGCTCAATGACACTATCAACGCTGGACTTTAATAAACTATTCAATTGCCGATACATGTTGACTGTGCAAACCGTGTTGAAAATACTGCAAAAACTACCAATACACAAGTTGAAGCAATAAATACAACCATCTAGATAATAAGCAAGCGGTTCCAACAAGGAAAGTAAAATCAATTTAATATTGTTCAGTACTTTTCAATTATACAGACATTAGAAACATATCTATAAAGTGGATCCCATCATACTGCAATATTGAAGGTAATGAAGCTGCAGACAAACTAGCAAAGAGTGGAGGAGCATCACCACAAACAGACCTGAGTATCACATATAATGAGGCCAATACCATAATTAAAGCCAACTTCACGGTAAAATGGTCCGATCAACACCCCAACTTCCGAAAAGAAGACAGCTACTTTAACTTAACTAGCGAAGAGCAAGTCAATCATCTTCAGACTGAGAACTGGGCAATACAGACTCAAGAGTCATCTTTACAACAAAATGAGCATTGGGACAGATGACAGGTGCCCATGTGGGGAGCATATCATGATCGTGGAACACATCTTGCAAAGCTACACGCTCACGCAGGAAAAGAGAAAACAATACTGGCCTCGTGAGACAGATATGAGACAAATGCTGTATGGAGATGAAACAGCCTTACAAACAACGGTGTCCTTTGTAAGAGAAACCAGAACCTTGATCTGAGGATGAGCGAAGAAGAAGAAGAAGAAACACATCTACAAACAACAAAGAATGTATAACGTTGAATGAGAAACTTGATAAGATACAACAAACAATATGCTACATCAAAGTCACCCTTAAAGCGATTCTGGGACATTTACACATATCAGGCGATGAAAAAGCAGCAAAACTAGAGACAAACATGCCTGCTCTCAGCTCTCAAACAAAATAAATACCTCAAATCAACTTCAAACAGAAATGAATGAGTCGATGAACAGATGAGTCTGCTGGGCGTGCCATGCATAAAGAAATGACATATTCAAACACTCTTGACAACAACAAACTACAAAGCTGTGAACAAAGTAGACTTTTCATCTCAGCAAAGAGCACATTAGACTTAATAATCTGTTAGACATGCCATTCATGTATGTATATATATATATATATATATATATATACATATATATATATATATATGTGTGTGTGTGTGTATGTGTGTGTATATGTGTTTGTGTATGTGTTTGTGTGTGTGTCTTAAGACACGGAGAGATGTATTGACTTTAAATCTTCATTGAACATTCTATGGACGATTTGTAGGTTAGTTCAACTTTTGCACTTCTCTATGCCAAGCTCTTTACCAGTTCTCTGCCGCATGTGAAAATTTTGGGCTGACCATAAATGCCAAAAAACAGAGGTCATGTACCAACCAACACCAGGCATGCCGTACACAAAACCAGAGACTCAGCGGGCAGACGCTGAATGCCGTAGACAAATTCACATATCTGAACAGCACGATGTCGCGATCTGTCATCCTAGACGATGAGGTGGCAAGCAGAATAGCAAAGGCCAGCACAGCTATTGGTAGAATGCGCTCGATGGTCTGGGCACGTCGTGGCATCAGCGTCAAGATCAAACTCAAAGTCTACCGTGCAACCATCATTCCAACCCTACTATAACGCTTGCGAAAGCTGGACTGTATACTCTGGACATGCAAGGAGGTTAAACCACTTCCACACAGGTTGCCTGAGGCGAATATTCCATATCCGATGGCAAGATCGTGTCACTGACATAGCGGTTCTCTCGAGGGCTAACATGCCCAGCATACATGCACTGCTAGAGAAAGCACGACTATGATGGGCCGGACACCTCGTCCGTATGTCAGACGAGCGGCTCCCAAAGAAGCTTTTCTACGGCGAGCTTAGAGAGGGATGGCGCGAGATAGGGCGCCAAAAGAAACGATTTAAAGACGGTCTGAAGGACTCACTGAGAAATTGCCAGATAGACATCGACACCTGGGAATGTCTTGCGCAAAACAGATCTGACTGGAGAAGCGCAGTCAAATCGGGTGTAGCTACCGGCGAAGACGACCGTGTTGTGAAAGCCCAGAGCAGACGCGAGACCCGGAAATCCCGAGCAGCGGGAACACTATCCCCTTCTACAAACCTTGTGTGCCCGATATGTTGCAGATGTTTTCGTGCCCGCTTTGGCCTGTTCAGCCACATGCGCACCCACACCCAACAGGGAAATTTGTGACAAGGATGATGTCGGCGGTCCTCATCGACAACGATGGACAGCTATTATGCCAAGCTCTTTACGAGTTATGGTCAAAAGATTATGTAAATTGTTTACCGGCGAATAGAAAAGTCATGACCCAATTTGCGTATTTATGGGATACCATGGGACGTTTAATCTCAGCCAACATTATTTTCAGTGTACTGACACAATTTAGATAATTTCGTTGTCTGCCTGCTGATAATTATGAAAACTTCTGTCATCCGACTCAATTTTGATACTATTCACTCGGGGCTGTTTTTCTTTTCTCGTCAGCGTTCGTCCTGAATAAGACGTTATATTAGATTGCAATTTACAGCAAAGCTGCGATATCTGCGCATTTCGCCTGATACATCCGAGTGTTTTTGGAACGAGGTTTATCTTCCGTCTTCGACTTCTATTCTCTTAATCATACTGCAATGGTGCAGCATGTTTTCAGGGCCACCACGTGAATCCGGAATAAGACCTTGGTCAGCTATGATTACTGACCCTGAAACAGACAACCAGTTATGAGCTATTGGCTAATCTCAGCTCATTCACTGCAAACATCTTTCGTCCCATTCTTAGAGAGCAAAAATGGTCAATTCATCAATAATATACATTCAATACAATTAAAGATTAAAAAGAGAAAGTGTATATGTATAGGCAACATCCTCAGAAAATAAACCTAACAATCTAGCCAGACAGCGAAGACGTAGAAGCCATGGCATCTTCAGATACCAAAGCACGAAACGATTTGGTATTGAATCCCACAGGTTTCAAGCGTCCCATGGTCTCTATAGAGAATGGGAAACGCTTGGTCCAGTGGTTAGTACTGGCCATGTTATCAGGGGACAATGATTAACAGCCTCGATAGAGCCCATTTCTTTGACTATCGCACATAAACAATAACGATCTATCCACCACACTGCGTGCTGACTACAAGGGCAAGCTGCCTTTATTCCTCCGTCTTTCACATAAATCCAAACAGCGGGAAGAAATACCGCAATGATACTATTTAACTAGAAGAAATCAGGATATTGTAGACTGCACTACAGCTGGCAAGTTGCAAATATACATGATTGACTACGCCAGCCATTGTGACACATGATGATGATAGTTACCTGGCAACTAAATTGCAGAGTAGTAAAGCCGAAATACAATACCCGAGTCAATTATAAATTTACACCTGGGGCATATCTTCCAGGTAAGGGAAGGGCAATTTGGCAGAACCAGATAACCTGCCTTTTTCCAGGTATGTTAGTTTACTTCCTGGGATTGGCGGTGGAATAACAATTTAAAGACGGTTTTGTTTATTTATATTTACGTTCACTATTTTCTATCTTTTGATATAATCGCAATTCGGGATTTTCATTTGTTTTGTTATTTTTTGAAAAAAAAATACAAAAACAACTCAACTAATTATTAAATGTCAAACAGCGGACATAAATATGTGGAAGGCCTCCATAGCACTCATGTGTTCCTATGAGAGAGTGAAAGATTAAGTCGCATATTAAAATACTGTAGACAATGTACAATATAGAATTTAGTATAGAATACAATATAAAAAGAAATCGGAGCTGATGGTAGTGACTAAGAAACCGTTCTCTCCAAAATGCTAGTCAGAGCGAAGTAGACCGAATTGAGACAAGTTAACACGTTCAAACACATGAGCACATAGATATCATCAGATGGAAGATGCAATTACGAAATAAAATGCAGAATAGTCCAAGCAAATTCGTTCTTCCAGACCATGGAACGAAAATTGTGCAACAAAACCTTGTCACTGGAACCGAGAAAGAGAGACCTTGGATGCTACGTAGAACCAGTACTGACATACAGTAGTGAATTATGGACAATCGGCAAGCAAGCGCATATATCTTTGAAAGCAATGGAGATGTAGTTTTACAGAAGAATGCTGCGGATTCAATAGGCTCCAAGGAAGACTAGGGATACAGTACTCAAGGAAGCACAAAACACAACTTCTTGCGAGGATCAGAACACGGCAGTCAGCCTTTTTCGGACATGTTATGAGAAGTGGCGGTTTGGAGCACGTCGTGACAATGGGACAGATAGCAGGAAAAAGAGGTAGAGCATTCAAAAAATTAAACTCCAATCTAAACTAGCTAATATTCTAGACTATGAAACGCGAAAGGCCATCAAAAAAGAAACCAGTCTTCTTCTTCTTCTTCTTCTTCGTACGCAGTCAGACAGTAACCATTATTTTTTCGAAAAAGGTGGCGGTCATCCTGAGGCTGTCGACACTGCCATAGAGCTTGTCTTGTGGTTCCACTGGTGATGGCCACATCTGCTCTCTCTGATCCTCGTATGTCGGGCAGTTCTGCAGCAGATGTTCAGCGGTCATTTTACCGGTACCGCACGGGCATTCGTCGGTACTACCTATCTTCAATTTGTTGAATAGGTGGTACCTCAGTCTATTGTGGCCAGTGCGAAGTCTGAAGACAACGACCTGCTCTCTTCTGTTCAACTGGTAATAGGCATCGTTTTTGGTGTAACCAGTATGTTCAGTTTCCCATTTGGTCATGTATCTGGCTTTGATAAGCCGTTTTGACTCTTCGTACGTCATACTAGTATCTGTTTGTGGTAGTCTTGCACCTTCTTTTGCCAGTCTGTCTGCCTCCTCGTTGCCTTGGATGTTGCAGTGTGATGGGACCCACTGTACCACTACCCTTTTTGGTGCGGACTGCTGGCACAGTTTGCAGAGTGCTGCTCTTAAGTCATTAAGCTCAGTGTTTTTCTGGCTTTTTAGCGCTGTGACTACGGCGAGAGCATCTGTAAGCAGGACTATATGGCTTTCATTTTATTGAAACTAGTCTAAACTGGCTTATATTCTATTGCTATGAACGTAAAAGACCGCAACAAAAAGATAGCTGTGACAGAGCCCTCTGTCTCAACGCCCCTCTTTCTTCGCAAGTTGATAATCTCCAATACCGGCGATATCTTCGAACAAGTTTGGGTCATCCTGTAATTAACCAAAGTAATCTTTCGCTCGAGGTATTTTATACGGACAAATGTTCGACCGGAATAATTTGACGGGTAAACGTAGAAAACTATTATTTATACACATAACAATTTGACGGGTAGACGTAGAAAACGATCATTTATAACATAACATGTACGTGCCGTATATGTGGATTTTTTCAGTCAGATGCCATGTGGCAATAATTGTCCTGTTTCTACTTCATCGATCAACTGATGCTATGCTTCTAGTCCGGTGAGGTTTAGGAAGGAGACATACATGCGATTCAGGTATTTGCCGGTACTTTACAGCTTTTCGAGCATGGTCGCTTTCCACCCTATCCCACCCCACCCCCAACACACCCCACCCCCGTTCTGAGTCTGCGGATATTTGTCTACCAAGCGTGTCTTTGCTGTCATTGTCTGGTCTGTATTATTTGTGCTGGTCTCTCCATTCCACATTTATGGATCGTTTAACTGGTGCCTTTGCTTCTTTATAGCTCTGTGGATGGGAAGTCTGTCTGCTACCACTTCCGGATTTTGCGATGTTCATCAATTATTCATCACCCCAGCAGATGATGTTTAAAAATCAACAGGCCGGAGCTCTGTTATGGTTTGGATTCAATGTAGACTGCGCAGTTGAAACTAATCGTTTCCGCTACGCAGAAGAAACGATCGGTCACAAAGGATGATTTAACGACGTATTCGGTAAAAGGTAAGACTAGTTTGACCAAAGAAAGACTGTCACAAACTAAGGTGCCTGACCAGGAAACGTCAATAGTGGCCATCTAACAGTAAAATGAAAGTAATGAAAATTCGTAGAGTTGGTCACAGGTTGGTGGTTAGAAAAGGACATTAAAAAAAAGGGGGTGCTAAAGTTTCAAGTGACAGAGCAACAAGAAGGGTAGAACAATAGCAACACCGATAAAGAAAGAGAGCAACTGCACGGCCGAAAATAAACAGACACGTCTGAATAGACGAATTGAGAAGCTTACATGAGTACAAATAAGCGACCGACACCGAAACAGTATGTGTGTAATAGACGTATTCAAGAGAATGTTCTAATGTAAGGTCGACTCGAGATATTATAATTAGTGTCCAGGAACAGATTTTGAAATTTAGATTCCAAAAATAGATATGACAACCAAAGTCTGAAATATGAGATCTTCATATATAACAAATCAACACAGAATATGATCACCGACAGGAGAAAGGAGAAATACCTTAGTTGAAAGACAAGGAAGATCGAGAGTGCATGAATCGGAGTATAGGAACATACAACATCTACGGAAAACATGAGATAAAAAAACCAGAGTAGCAGAGAAAAAATATTAAAAGAACAGTCCAAACGATTACAAGAACGAATATTAACAGCAATTTCAGAACCTATAGGTAGAACAGATTAAGGACAGTTCGAGTGAAACAGATGCACAGGTTCCAAGATTCTGTTATGTTAGACTGAATGTGGAACAACCTGGCTTCACTTCGTTTCTGTGCGCCATCCGCGAAATTCCAGATATATATTCGGACAGTATGCTACTAATATATTTATACAAGATATGTTAAAAAAATAACTGACCGTAATTGTTTCCACTGAAACAAATGAAGCATAGGTGCTGTCTTTTGACAGGGAGGTACAGGGGGCAGTCGTGTGCATGCGTGAATAATTTTCTTCCGTTCGCAGTCTTTGTCAGTCGCTGGTAGTTAGCCTCAAGTAAGTCACAAGATGACATTATGCGGAACGCGGAGACCCATCTATATTCCATGGGGAGGACAACTAACGTCTGGTCAGGCAAAACACACTGATGAGACATGTCAGTCAGGGTCAGGCAAAATATGCTGGCCATGACCCTCACCTCGGCTTCCTCGTAGCCCTCCTTGGAAACAGGCTGTTTTCATGACAGTGTGGCTAACGAGATAAGGGAGCGACGTGATCCCAGTAGTAGTGAGCGACACACAGATGGAAACAAGCAACGCATAACCGTCTGGTCCACCTTCATCAGCACGCTTGAGATATGAGGAAAGCTTCGACAACCTGACACTAAACGTCCTTTTCAAGAGTGATCCTTGATTACAAAAGATGCCTTCCTGAAATGCTTCCAAGAATGACAGGACCGTTAGAAGAACTGTGTGGCGTCTCAAGGAGAGAAATTTGAAGTTTTCAAACCTACATGTGAGTAATTGTATTTTTCTGGCCGAAAGGCCGGATGCGTTTTGAACACAACTCGTATTATTTGTTCGCGAAATGATTAAATGGAAATTGGTATTGAGTGCATATACAAATACAGAAAATGTGAATTGAACAATTGTTTAACGGTTGGATTCATGAACGTAAGATGAACACGGTGTTTAAGAGTATATCGACCAGGATCGAGTAGGTGTAGCACTTAATATGAGTGCAGAGAGTCATAAATGGGATCATGAACGGAATAGAAAGATTGAAAGTCAATTCAATAATGTGGATCTGTGAGAGAGAATAGGTCAGATACGAGTGGACGAGACATGACGAAGAGTCGTTGGCGTTGGACAGAGCATTCATAAAGGTAACAGAAGATAAATTACAAGCCAGTCTTCGTTCTGGAACTAAAGAGGTACGTAAAAAACATAGAGCCAGGTCTCATGACGGATAATACTTAAGGCAAATATCAAAGAGATTGGGAATACCTGGATTGATCAGGCAGAGATGCCACAAGACAAAAGGTTTGATGTGTATTTCTGGACGAAATATCTGAATTGAGCTGAATTTGTGGAAGAAATATCTGAATTGAGCTAACAGAGATGTCCCAAGACATAAAGTATGACGCGTATTTGTAGAAGAAATATCTGAATTGAGCTAACAGAGATGTCCTATGACAAGAGGTTTGACGAGTTTTTGTGGAGGAACTACCTGCATTGTGCTTTCAGATGCCACCAGACAGAAGGTTTGACGCGTATTTGTGGAAGAACTACCTGCATTGTGCGTTCAGATGCCACCAGACAGAAGGTTTGACGCGTATTTGTGGAAGAACTACCTGCATTGTGCTTTCAGATGCCACCACACAGAAGGTTTGACGCGTATTTGTGGAAGAAGTACCTGCATTAAGCTGACACAGATGTGCCAAGACAAAAGGTTTGATGCGTATTTGTGGAAGTACTACCTCGATTGAGCTGACAGAGAGATGCCACAAAAACATAATGTTTGACGTGTATTTGTAGAACTGTACCCCATGTTGTATAGATTTTTGTAACAGTTTGTTTCCAGATGACCGACGTGAAAGTGATGTGGAGTTTTGATCAGTATGTTGCATTTGTCCTTTACCTTAGCCTTTCCTCCCCCACTTCTTGTCCACTTCTACTCTTGGTTTTGTTTTCAAAAATACTTGTCCCTTCAATTGTTGTCGCTGCACTGTTTTCCTGTCAGATACAACGGGGAAACACTGGATCAGCCGTTCAACAAACACTGGATCAGCCGTTCAACAAACACTGGATCAGCCGTTCAACAAACACTGGATCAGCTGTTCAACAAACACTAGATTAGCCATTCAACAAATACTGGATCAGCCGTTCAACAAACACTGGATCAGCCGTTCAACAAACACTGGATCAGCCGTTCAACATACACTGGATCAGCCGTTCAACAAACACTGGATCAACTGTTCAACAAACACTAGATTAGCCGTTCAACAAACACTGGATCAGCTGTTCAACAAACACTGGATCAGCTGTTCAACAAACACTAGATTAGCCGTTCAACAAACACTATATTAGCCGTTCAACAAACACTGGATCAGCCGTTCAACAAACACTGGATCAGCCGTTCAACAACCACTGGATCAGCCGTTCAACAACCACTGGATCAGCCGTTCAACATACACTGGATCAGCCGTTCAACAAACACTGGATCAACTGTTCAACAAACACTGGATCAGCTTTTCAACAAACACTGGATCAGCTTTTCAACAAACACTGGATCAGCTGTGCAATAAACATTATGTGCGTGCACTCATATTAATCTAAATTATTCTCTCACACTCATTCTTTCTCTCTCTCGCTCTTTCTGTCTCTCTCTCTCTCACTCTTTATCTCTATCTGTCTCGCTCTCTTTCTGTCTCTCTCTCTCTCTTTGTCTCTGTCTCTCTTTCTTTTTCTCTTTCTCTCTCTCTCGTTATGTTATACTCTCTATTTCGTCTTAATCATCGTCGTCCTGAAAAATGACGTTACGGCGATGAGCTATAGTTTACAGCGAGACTACGATATGCTTTTGTCCCGACACATCCGATTTCTCCTGACCTTTTTTGGGTTTGTCTTCCCACTTCGATCCCTCTCATACAGCGCTTCATAAAAGCTGAGATTTCGGAACACCAAGTCTAACACGACGCTTCATAAAAGCTGAAACCTCGTACCAACAAGGCACTAACATAATACTTCATAAAAGTTTAAACCTAGTACCAACAAGGCACCAACATAATACTTCATAAAAGTTAAGACCTCGTACCATCTAGCCACTAACACTTCATTCCCAAAGACTAAGTTTTTTATGAGAAGAACAAATAACTCACTTTACATGAATACTTTTTAAACTATTACTTTCAACTATTCTAACTAGTTTCGTATTGAACCCTCTCTTTCATGCCTACATATGGACCCCAACCTCGACATAATCTGGTGAATCTTCAAGCAAGGCCATCTGTAGTCTATCTAGTAGGTCATACTTCAACCATGCAGGGTTTATTTGCAGCTCTGAATTGAACAGTGTAAATGTTTATATTGTAGACAACACAGAAGAAAATGCAGATGAAGCTTATATTAGTTGAAGTTAATAGGGTATATTTGAACCTGATTGTGACGTCAAAGCGCTAGGCGATGCAGGATGTTTTACGTCTTTTGGGGGACTGAATTAATATATATTCGTCATAGCTTTATTAGTTTCAGTTGTGAATTGTTAACTTTTCAACCTTTCAGCATTTTATATTAAAACAAATAAAATTGTTATTCTCTGAATTGTACGGCATCCAATCAGGTTAAAGTGTATTTTGTTTCAGAGTTTTGGTTTTCAAATGACGTCAGCGCAATTGCCGACGCATGATATTTCGAGCATTGAAATAAAAATAATAATTTATGTAACTGCCTCTAATCTAATCAGAATAGGGAACGAAGAGTTATGTTGTTGTTTTTAATGTCTACATTGGGCAAGTTTATATTTCTGTGTGCCGGAAAGAGGCTGTGAAGTGCGGGGTTACAGCAGCCTTCACATCCCGAACGTGCTGTTGAAGGTGTACCGAGGTCATCCAGACAGTTGCGCTGTGCTTTGCTACGTCAGCGTACTGCTTATTACTACGGGGACTACATCGATCCACCACCTCATTATCCAGGCTTCAAAGAAGACCTTCGGAGACCTGGGTGGAAGTGAGGCGGTGGCCTTGGCCAGTATGTTTTTCCTGATCCTGACTGACGTGTCTAATCAGTGTTTTTAATCTCCCGAAACAAAGAATCATCAAAGACAGACAATTTCACATAGAAGCAAACAAAGAAATAGACATCAGAATGAACAAAACAGATCATCCTTTGCCAACTTGAACGACGTTTAACACAAAGATGAAGGTCTCGAGCAATGTCTCCCTGGCAGAACTCTCAGCAGAACACGCAAGTTTGATCATACAGTGGATCCCATCCCACTGCAATATTGAAGGCAAGGAGGCTGAAGAAAAACTAGCAAAGAGTGGAGGAGCATCCCCACAAACAGACCTGAGTATCACATATAATGAGGTCAAGACCATAATTAAAGCCAACATCAGGGTAAAATGGGCTGATCAACTTCCGAAAAGAAGACATCTACTATAACTTAACTAGAGAAGAGCAAGTCATCATCTTCAGATTTAGAACTGGCCATAACAGACTCAATGGTCATCTTTACAACAGAATGAGGACTGGGACAGATTACAGGTACCCATGTGGGTAGCATATCTTGACTGTAGAACACATCCTGCAAAGCTGGGAAAAAAACATGAAAAAAAACTAGTAAAAGTTGATTAAGGTTGAGCTTAATCAAAATTTAAAAATGGGTATGGTCAGATACCGCACCGAGACGAGAACACAAATAAAACCTACGTTACGACCAATAGGCCTTCATCAGGGACAACAACACTGAACTAACAAATCAACATAAAAGAAAAAATGGTCAACTCATCTGTTTCAGGTGGGAGACGCTTTCTGTCTAAGCGACCGGTCGTGCCAAGTACTCGATAGAAACTGAAATAGGAGCGGTCAAACAAAAAGTGGCGGAATGTGCCTGATAAGCCAAGCGTGGCCAAATAGTGGTCCAGATAGGAGAACAATGAGAAGGCAATATAAGCCGGGAGGGCGTGATATTGATATAAGAGAGGGGGGAAGAGAACTGATGGAAGAATGGGGGAGGCGGGGGGTGGGGGGGGGGAAGGAAGACAAATAGATGGAGGCCAGTGTGAGGGTTTAAGAAAAAGTATGGAAGATATTTATACCATGTGGTTGGAGACAGCCCATACTCGAGATAAGTCTGTTCTCAAGGGCGAATCGATGACGATCGTCAGAGAAGCACGAAACTAGACCAGTGACACTGACGTCAGCCATACCCCGGTGCTCAGGACCATTGAAGTGGCTGGCAATTGGGGAACCTATGCTGTTGCGGATGTCGTTGAGGTGTTGGCGGAAACGCTCCCGTAGTTCCATACCAGTTTCCCTAATGTAAGTCATACCACACTGGCGGCAGATGATGGAATAGATGAGGTTACGAGATTTGCATGTGAACCCCTCTTTGATTAAGAATTCAGCCTTAGGAAAGGTAATGGAGCGAGAAAGGATGACATGAGGGCAGGTAACACAGCCACGTGAATTTTTGCACGGCCTGGTGCCTGGAAGGCTATGAGGGCTGGTGTGTAGGCGACTACTGACCAGCAAGTCCCTCGGGTTCCTGTCACGCTTGTAGGCGACAAGGGGAGGATCGAGTAAAACTTCGCGAGTGGCAGGATCAGAGTGAAGGATAGGGAGATGGCGGAATAGGATATCCCGGACAGAGACGCTGTGAGGGTGATAGGTGAGGACGAGTTTCACACGGTCAGAAGGAGGACGGCGGGTGGGAGTGAGGGAGTCTTGGCGGGAGATAAGAAGAACCCGCTGAAGAGCGGAGGAGAGAGTGGTCTCAGGGTAGAGTCGCTTGCGGAAGAAGTCAAGCATCTCGTGGGCCCTGAGAAGGAAGTCGTCCTCATCCTGACGTAGGCGTCGGAGGCGGAGGAGTTGGGAGAAAGGAAGCGAATCGCGGCAGGATAGGGGATGGGAGGAAGTGTAGAGGAGGTAGTTGTGGGCGTCAGTGGGTTTGTAGTAGACAGTGGTGGAGAGGCCTGAAGGGCAGATAGAGACAGTGATGTCCAGAAAGTGGACAGACGTGAGGGAAATGTCAGACGTGAACTTGATCGAGGGATGGAAGTCGTTGACAGAGTCGATAAAGTTGAGGAGATCCTTCTCCGACATGTCAGTAATACCAATCCCATCGTCGATGTATCGATAATACATCAAAGGAAAGGGGCCCTGGAATTGAAGCCAGATCAAGTGTTCCAGGTGACCCATGAACAGGCATGCGTAGCTGGGGCCCATTCTGGTGCCCATAGCCACACCGCTGATCTGGTCGAAGAACTGGCCATTGAATTCAAAGGTATTGAGAGTAAGAACGAGTTCTGCTAGATGGCAGACGTGGAGATGGATGGGTTAACCCTTCGGTCAAGGAAAAGGAAAAGATAACAATACTGGATTCGTGAGACAGATATGAGACAAAAGCTGTATGGAGACGAAACAGCCTTACAAACAACTGTCCTTTGTAAGAGAAACCGGAACCTTGACCCGAGGATGAACGAAGAAGCAGAACGACGTTTTATAATGTTTGCATTACCTCCCGTCTTTCCCTTTTCGGCAAGGTCATGGTTCCGTATGATTTACTTCCTGGGTAGATGAGACTGGCATACAGTTCATCTATTGGAAGGAAAACTGATGACAAACCAGATTTAAGAGTCTCTGTCGTCGACTTCGCCAGTACACGACGTTAGGAATAATGGATACAGAGGGAGAGACAAGGGAAAGCAGAAGTAGGTCTGGATTAAGCTAAGTAGGTCCCCTAAGCTGGTTGGTTGTTGGTTCGTCTTCTTCTCGCATACATTACTTTTCTCCCACCCTTATATTCGTAATGGCTGATTTTATGTGCTGTTTTATGAATACTTACTTTCCGTGTGCTAGACACTACGTCATACATCATTTTTGTAGTATTCAGTCACGTGGATTACCCTGTCACTGGCGCTCAGTAGGTCATCCATGCTATAAGTCTCCGAGGGGTTTGGGCAGATCATCAGATGGTCCTGGTCTTGTGTTACTCCACATTCGCATATTTCATCATCCCTGTATCCCAATCTTTTCAGGTTTTTCACTGCATCGTGATACACCAGTTCGAAGTCTATTTAGTGACTTCCATGTTGCGTAGGGTAGGAGATGTCCAGGGACTTATCTCAGCTGTTTCCAACTTTCGAGGCGTCCATTTCCTGGACTAGTCTGTAGGGGCTGGGTTGACTAAGAAACTTCGTCTTTACTTTATTCTTGGGCGCTGCTCTTGATGTCTGAACATAGAGTATCTTGGGTCATTTACCTGTTTCTTTCTTTCTATCTCTGACGCGACAGTTCTTCGTATCTCTGGTGGCGCTATGCTGATTATGGGGTATATTTTTTTTAGTTGGTATAGGTGCTGATGTTATGAAGACATCTGGCTTTGCTCCCCATGGTGTGCCAGTCAATTTTCATATACTATTTCTCGCATGTATTTTCTGTTTTGTCTTCTGGCAATGTGCAGCATAAACAGCGTGCGGTCCAACATTTACTCCCACGTATTTGGGGGCCGTGCTGTGTTCTAGATCCTGTCCTTTCCATTTGATCTGCAACCTTCTGTTCGCCTCTCTTTTTCTCAGACATACTTTGAGTCTTGCTGGGGTTTAGTTTGAGGTGAATGTTTTTGTTAATTTAGAGCAAGGACATGAAGTACGCTTGGCAGTTTCTATTCCACTTCTCAAATTCCGTTCACTGGGCAGCTACTGCTGTATCATCGGCATATGTGAATTTTATCACCTCTGTATAGGTTGATCGTTGATGTATATATTATACAGCATAGGTG
This sequence comes from Ariolimax columbianus, assembly GCA_036924085.1. Classification (NCBI taxonomy): domain Eukaryota; kingdom Metazoa; phylum Mollusca; class Gastropoda; order Stylommatophora; family Arionidae; genus Ariolimax; species Ariolimax columbianus. The sequence continues at coordinate 43,741,392 of JAVGWX010000015.1, read as the reverse complement.
CCAGGATATTTCCTTGAGCGAGGCCTTTTGTTTTTGGTTTTGCCATCGACTTTTCTTTACCCCCCCCCCCCCCCCCCCCCCAGAGTGACGTAGAATCGCCTATTCTGCAGGACACATTTAATGAGGTTTGTGAGACGCCAGTCCTTTGTCATGGAGTATTAGTTACCAACAACTTCTGGTAGTTAATGGTGTCATAAGCTGCGCTAAAGTTAATGAAGGTTACTCCTGTGATGTGTTTACGTTCGTATCCGTCGTCAATCAGTTGTGCCAGGTTAAGATTATGGCCGCAACATGATCTTCCAGGCCTGAAGCCTGCATATGCCGATATAGGGACGTGTTACGTCCGTGGTATGGGGTCATCTACAGCTTTTGCTACTTGGTGTATTATCCTGTCACTAACAAATATGCTGTCAGGATTTGTATCCTTTTCCCCATCTGCAGCTATTAAAAGATGGTGGCAATTATGGGTCGTGCAAGAGCTGCAGTCCATTCTGGTCTGGCTAGTCTCAAGCTTTGCTCCATTAGCATCTGATTCCTTATAACCCTATGTAGTGCGGTGACAGTTGAAGTCTCCCATGACTATTTTGTTGCTTTGTGATCTAAAGATGCCAGGCTCTTCGAAAACAAAGTTGTCATTCGGTGGCTTATACACTGATGTCACTGTACATGACTGGGTGTGGGTCGAGAGGATTTCTGTGTTTCCTCTGGAGGTTTGGCCCATTGAGTTTATATTTTGGTGTGAAAAAAATGGCGCTCCCATATTGCTTATGTGGTATCTCCGCAACAAGCGTCATTATTTTTATTTTTGGTCTTCTGTCAGCGATTGCGCGTTGGGTCTCTTGGACCATTAATACATCACATTTGCGCTGAATGCATTTATCAGACAATAGTGTTTCTTTGTTGGAGGAAACTCCTGTCAATTTATAATTGAAATCAACACGAGGCTCTTTTACATTCTATGGTATGATTAGTGCTAAGGTGTTCAAAGGATTGGCCGATTGAAAATCGTTTTCAAGGGAAGCCCGTCTGCCTTATTGGTTGCAATCTTCGTGGAGGCTCCTTTCGTGTACCCCGTTTAATGAATGGACCTGCTTGCTATTTTGCCACCAAACTCCTTTACTAGAAATTATCATTTTCAATATTGCTGCCGATATTAATATTATGATAAGCATAATCAAACACATTTTATTGAAAACATGCTCTGATTTTTTTCTCAAAAATATGTGTTTTTTTCTGAGAATAATAGAGCAATTTTCCATTAGCGCAACATTGTGTCAGTTTATTATCATTCGTTGTACATTGCAATTAGTTTTCACAAGCTTTAGTGCAGACAATGAGATCTCAAAAGAACGTTTTGTCAACAGTAATCAATAAATAGGAAGACATTCAAACATTTGGAAAACCTTATTCAAAGTCTTTGTATATAGAAGGGCTCTAAACACGAGCTCTAAACATAAGGGCTCTAACCATAAGGGCTCTAAACATGAGCTCTAAACATGAGGGCTCTAAACACGAGCTCTAAACATGAGGGCTCTAAACATGAGCTCTAAACATGAGGGCTCTAAACACGAGCTCTAAACATGAGGGCTCTAAACATGAGCTCTAAACATGAGGGCTCTAAACATGAGGGCTCTAAACATACGCTCTAAACATTTGGGCTCTAAACATGTACAGAGTAATTCATGAGTGATTGTTCCCATTGTATCCTTATTGAATCCAATATGATTCTTCAATAAATTCTCTAATATGAATGTTCATCAACAAACGTATCCTAAACATGACTATTATTGATAGAAACGATATGTTTAGCATAATGCCACTTCTCTGTCGTTCGTATTAACTCCCGCCACCAAGCCCTGAAAAGGGCTTACCAAGTAGTGGGATGTAGTCCGGAGAGGTGAATTCGTTGTTTCGTAGTTAAAGTTATATTTATATTTATATAAAGTTATATTTCAGACTGACATATCCGACTTCAGCATGGCATTTTTGGAAACTGGGTCACTCCGTTCCTATCTCCTTAGCCAGTCTGCCCTGTTGCAGCCTGTTATCCAGGATCACCTCGTGAAAGTTGAGAAGGGTCTTGGCAGCTCTGGGTCGCTGATCGCTACAGCTCATGCACAACTCAGCAGCTTGATCCAAATTTTGATTTTTGTTGAAAACAGTTTACCCTGAAAATCAAAGATTTAACATTTGCTCAACGAATAACACAACCAACTACTGATGTTCTTTTCGTCCATTGGCAGGCACTGATAAAACATAAATTAAGCTGAATTGATGATTATTTTCAATTTAAACTGAGCTGACAGTGTTAGGAATTCCATACCTACAATATTTATTTTCATTTTTCGAGAGAAAACCTCACGCATATGTTCTGTTATGTTAGACAAGAATCCATGACCATGGTCAATCAAAAGCTCACATGTGTTATCTTCCACTCCGATTGATCGTGAAGGAATGGAGTCAATAGATGATATTTGTCCAGGAATATTCTCAGCACTTTCTGTTATTTCTGAGATTGTACTGTTCTCACCTGTACTGTTCTCAACTATCTTGGAAGCAAAATCACTCAAGATGGAGATACATCTAAGGAAATATTCACTCGCATTGCTCTAGTCGCAGGTGACTTCACTTAACTAATACACATCTAGAAATCAAAGCACTGAGCGAGAACACAAAACTCAGGCTGTTTAACTTCAACGTACGAACGCACTATCAATACTGACCTATGGATGTGATTGCTGTAAAATAAAGGCATGGAAAAGAGGTTAAATGCATTTTAGAATATGTGTTTTAGAAAATTGTTGAATATTAGATGGGAGGAGCACATAACTAACAAAAGCAATTAGAGAAGTTACCAATCAACACTCATGAGGAAAAACAACTGTGGTCATACATCGGACATGTTCTTAGAATGGATAGCAACATACTTCCTCTACTGGCGTTTATGTGGCAACCGTCTGGCAACTGGAAAAGAGTAAAACAGAAAGAAACTCTCCGCAGAACAATCGTCAGAGATGGTTTCACTTGAATCACATTCATGAACTGAAAAGAGCGACGTTACACAGATCAAACTGGAGAGCACTGGTTTCTGTCTCATGTGCTAACTATCCTACTTCGATCCCTCCTCCTAAGCCAGTCTGTCTTGTTGCAGTCTGTTACCCAGGATAACCACGTGGAGGTGGGGACGGGTCATTGCTGCCCTTGGGTCGCTGACCGCCACAGTTAATGCACAACTCAGCATCTTGATCCAAATTTTGAATTTGTGGAAAAACAGTTTAAGCTGAAAATTCAAGGTTTGACATTTGCTCGGTGAATGGCGCTTGAAGAACATTGATTGACTGTTCTCCACGTTCTTGCTGTGATCAGTGATAGGTTCACAAGACTAGCAACCATCAGATTCCACAACTTTAACTTCAACCATTTTGGAAATCATGTGATGTTGTCCTGTTGTCACATAAACCTCAATCTACGAGAGACTCTGGCGTCCATTGTTATCTTTTACAAGATCTTGATGCTTTCTCTTACGTTTCTCAAACCCAAATGTGCGCTTGTACGCGAATGTATTTTGTATACAGTATGGGCGCCACAAGCCCCTATACGTACAGTATGGGCGCAACAAGCCCCTATACATACAGTATTGGCGCCACAAACCCTCATTCAACTAGTAGGGGCGCCACAACCCTTTATAGATACAGTGTCGGCATCACAACCCTCTATACATACAGTACGGCCGCAACAACCATCTATACATACAGTATGGGCGCCCAAACCCTACACGCATACATTATGGGCGCCAAATCTATATACATACAGTATGTGCGCCATAACCCTCTATACGTACAGTATGGGCGCCACAACCCTCTATACATACAGTATGGGCGCCACAACCCTCTATGCATACAGTATAGGCGCCACAACCCTCTATGTATACAGTTTAGGCGCCACAACCCTCTATACATTCAGTATGGGCGCCACAACCCTTTATACATACAGTATGGGTGCCACAACTCCATATTTACATACCGTATGGGAGACACAAATGGTAAAGATTAAAAACATCGATCAATTCTAAATATCGACGAAGCGGAAAATAAAATATTTAAGTAATGGACATTTTTATTTGGCTTACCTGCATTATGTTTTTTACCATTATTTTAGAACATTATCAACATTTTGTTTCTATACATAACGAAAAATCGATATAGTAATTGTTTTTAACTTTACAGGCACCCAAGCGCTTAGGACTTCCTAGGCTTCCACCTGCTTAACCTGGTGAATAATCCGGTCCTGATAAGAAGACTTGACAGAAAGCTAGACACACAGAAAGCTATACAGCTAGACAGACAGCTTCATAACAAGAAGACCAGACATACAGACAGACAGAAAACTAGACAGACAGCTAGACAGACAGCTAGACAGCTACAGACAGACAGCTACAGACAGACAGCTACAGACAGACAGACAGCTACAGACAGCTAGACAGACAGACAGACAGGCAGGCAGACAGAGACATACAGACAGTGATAGATAGATAGATCAAATGAAACGTCAAAACTGTCTTAGATCGTGATGGAGTACAGTAGTATTGCCCCAATAAACAGATGGGTAATGCAGACATTAAACAATTTTTTGAAGCCGTTCAATAAAATCATTATTTATAAGGCTTACGTGCTGAGGACTGGCTCCATAGCTATCTACGTTCCCTGCCAACCCCGACAAAGATTCCACGCTCATCAGTACCTATAGAATAAATACCCTACAGAACATCGGTGACAACTTGCTTGAGAAGAAAGTGGTCAGAAAAATGCCACCTTGAGAACGTAAATACATTCTACCTAATACCATTGACAGTTACTGACCAATGAAGGAGACCTGCGATTATTTTGGGATGTTTTTAGGTGATGTTTATGATGGTTTCCGGTTCAGGCAAGACACGGTCGTTCTGGTTCCAAGTCTGATGGTCGACTTTAGGGCCCTTATAATCTGATAGTGTGTGGAAAACAACCCATGGACTGGTAAGATGGATATCCCTGCCCTCATGGAAAGAACGGTCGCATTCTGCATGGAATTTTGGGCATCAGAAACTTCGCAAATGAGTCAAGCGTGCAGCCTCGTTGACAGTGAGCAGGCTTACTTAACTGGGATTAAAGCGTTCCACGGTTCGAAATCGGGGCCAACAAAAAATTGCCGTGGTTCAAGCCTAGTACGATGGCTTCTCCAGTCAACCCAGCTGTAAATGGGTACCTGACGTATGTTGGCGAAGGTAAAACCAGCAAGGAAGGGAACCGGTCACCCCACCTCACATAGGCTTCGGTTTAGTACATGAAAAGTTATCTTCATCCCCGACGGCAGCTGTTACAATAGGAATGACATTAACCGTTTTTTTCTAAATACGTCGCGGGCCGCTCCAAGGTTGTCACTTGTGATGTTCAACATTTACAAAATAAAACTGATCAACATTCAATCCACAGGGCCAAGATGAAAAATGAACACTTGCAGTAGACATTGGAACACAGGACTGACTGAAATGTGTATGAGATGGTCAGAGGACATTGGGACACAGGACTGACTGAAATGTGTATGAGATGGTCAGAGGACATTGGGACACAGGACTGACTGAAATGTGTATGAGATGGTCAGAGACACACATAAGACCTTGAAAGCAATCACAGAGTGGTGTTGAATATTCCAGTTCCCAGAAAAATCTCAAACAAGGTCTGCATAATGTGGCACTCATTGAGAACTCTATAGTGAAGAGTGGTCTCCGGGACATTACTGTGATTTAAGTGTCATAGACAGGGGCGACAGGTTGAAATACCTCGAAGTAACATTTGATCACACTGGTATCGTGTATCATCAAACCATTCACAGATGTTAGCGGAAGCTGGTAGTACTCAAGACTATGACACCTGCCAACTAGGAGAAGCGACTGCTTTTCATCCTACGCCATCCGTTAGTTGTGTTAGTAGTTGATCACGAATTTTGCATCATGACACTATCAAGATTGTACCGTAAAAGGTTGGAACGCATCCCAAATGAAGGAATGCTGTTGGTTCTATGATACACTAGAGATATTCTGATTGCAAAGATGAGATATGTGCACGTGACATACAGGTATGAATTGGCACAAGTAAAAGCGTAAATGCAGGATAGTGCAGACAAGAAGCACTCACTTTAGAATAACACCTCAGACATTAACGGATGGTGAGTGATGCAAGTGGAGATAGAATGGCCTATGCGGCCAAAATGTTGAGCAATCCATGAGCTGCAACTGTCAGTGACCGAAAATGACTGCTATTGTCAGGGCCAGCGACCCAGAGCTGGCAAGACCCTTCTACATCTGCACGAGGTAACCCTGGATATCTGCAACCGATCAGACCAATGAGACGGGATCGAATAGGGAATGTGTTAGCCAAGCTATAATCTACAACACAGCGCATTCAGTTCCCCGAACAACATCCTGCTAATTGCAAAGCTCTTTTCGGGGCTTTGTTGTAGAAGTTTGAGAACGAAAGTAAAGTTACCAACAACTAGGCTATATGAGGTCGCCACTATTACTTCCTGTACTGAACCGGTACCTATTTAAGACTTAGTCGACCCAGGGACCGTTTGCGGTCTCAAAAATCATTTTCGCCTCAACTGTGGAATGAATCCAGGACCACCCACAAGCGAAGCCAGCTCGCTAACCACTGCGCTACGAAGATGAATGACAGATTACCACATATTCAACATAACACTTACCCGGAAATCCAGAAAGCGGTGCAACGAGGAAAAACGACTCGAAGTTAATCAACTAATGAGCACTAATACTCAAGATAGTGATGCCGTTATATACACGGATGAATAAGTGTTATGCAGTGGAGAAATCAGGTTAGGGTTTCCCTGCTAGTGTGAGAGATCAAGTTGTTGCTAAGCGGCGAAGGTGAGCATACGGGATAACATTCAGTATGGAAATGGAAGCAGCAGTGAAACACACCCCCCCCCCCCTTTTCCCTCCAGCTGTAGAGACCTCTCTAATAGGAGCATTCCATCGCGTCAGACCCCAAATCCTTACCTCGAAATGTACATAAGGGCTGGCTAAGGGATTATAGCTGCCTATATAAAATATATATATATGCTATACTAAATATGCTATACTAAATATGCTATACTATATATGCTATACTATATATGCTATACTATATATGTATTAATAAGACTACGTAGGATCAACAAAGGTTGCCATCCAATACGATTCGATGTATCAGCAATACCTACTGAATACAGCATTAAAGTAGAAAAAAAATTTGAGGCGTTGCTTGCTGTACAGGAAGAGATGACATCTGAGGAGTTGACATCGTACGCAAGGAATATTTTTATCTCGACAGCAAAAGAAATGATTCCAAAGATATTGCACTAGACACATAGCTATATAACAGAGGAAACACAGAAACATTGCAGAAAGGCAACAATTAAAACAAATGGGAAGTAAGAGGACCAACACAGCATATAAAAACTGCGCAAGAAAAGTTCGAAGAGAAATAAGAAAAGATAAAAGAAGATACATAGTAGAAACGTGTAAGTATATAGAAAACCTACAACAACAAGGCAGAGAAAGAGATGCATTCAAAGCAATAAGAACATTGACAGGGGAATTCCGTCCGGTTCCATATGTAATCAATGACAAAGAGGATAACACATTAACGGAAACCAAAGACATACTGAATAAATGGAGAGAGTACTGCAGAACCATGTATGGAGATGGCACAAAGCGCTCAGTTACAATCCTACCAAAAGATGAGAAAGAACCTGAACCAACATTGGAAGAAGTACGCTCTGCAATTAAAAGCCTGAAAAAGGGAAAGTCCCCAGGATGTGATGATATCCCAGCAGAGCTAATACAAGCAGGAGGAGAGGCATGTGCTGGAGTCTATCACAAGCTGTGTAAACAGATATGGCACCGTGCAGAGTGGCCAGAAGCATAGAAGAAATCAATTTATATTCCCCTCCCCAAAAAAGGCAACCTGAAGCTGTGCACAAACTACCGAACTATCGCGCTGATCAGCCACGCTTGCAAGATACTCTTGCGAATCCTATTAAGAAGGATAGAGAAAAGGTTTGAATCTGAAATTCACGTAGTCCAGGCAGGTTTTAGGAAAGACAGAGGGACCCGTGACCACATATTCAACTTAAGGAATATCTATGAAAAATGTAGAGAGTTAAATGTAGACCTGTACACATGTTTCATTGATTAAACTAAGGCCTTCGATACGGTAAAACATCAACATTTGTGGAGAATCATGAAGCAAATGGGGTTTCCTTTGCATATAGTCCATCTCATTGAAACATTATACCAAGATCAACAAGCCGCTGTCCGAATATCTGGCCAAACATCAGATTGGTTTGCAGTACAAAAGGGAGTCCGACAGGGATGTATCCTCTCACCTTATCTGTACAACATATATGCGGAATGTATAATGAGAAATGTTCGAGAAGATGAGAACATTGAAAGTTTCGACCCATTTACGATTGGGGGATACGAGCTTCCAGAGTTACGATACGCAGATGACACAGTGATACTACCAAGAAGTGCAGAAGGGCTAGAGCAGCTACTTTCAGCCGCTAATGGACATAGTAAAGATCAAAATCTGTTCATAAACATAAACAAAACAAAAATAATGACCACCGATAAAAGACAATGTCAGCATAAATTTACAGTGGGTGGTGAGGAAATAGATCAGATCACACATTTTGAATATCTGGGCTCCAGAATCGACAAAAATGGTGACTGCTCGAAAGAAATCAGAAGAAGACTAGCTATGGCAATGCAGAGACTGAACAGCCTGAAGAAATTATGACAGGGCACCAAACAAAATGATAAAAGTAAAAGTCTTGAGAGCATGTGTTTTTCCTGTGGCAGCTTATGGATGTGAAGCATGGACGATTACCAAAACTTCTAGACAAAGAATCGAATCCTTAGAGTCAAAATGTTACAGAAAGATCCTCAGAATACCCTGGACAGAGAAAAGAAGAAATGCAGACATTCGGCAAAAGTTGAGTATAGAGGAGAACTGGTTTATCAATTCCATGTTGGCTAGAAAATGAAATACTTTGGTCACATCAAGAGACACAACGGTCTCAAGAGAACAGTGATAGTAGGTATGGTGCCAGGCAAAAGAGAAGGGGTAGACCAAGAAGACGATGGCATCAAGATATCCAGGAATGCCTGAGTATGACTGTGGCGGAGGGTGGTGTTTTGGCAAGAGAACAAGTTTCTTTCAGACAGACTGTGATGGGAGCGACGTTCTATAAAGGACATGCTACATGATGATGATGATATTTGCATTATAGCGACTGTATAGGTCTCAATCATGTGGTGTGGATCTACTGTTTTGATCATGGTTGGCAACAAGCGGCTGTATAGGTCTCAATTCTGTGGTGTGGATCTACTGTTCTGGTCATGCTTGGTTGGCAACAAGCGGCTGTATAGGTCTCAATTCTGTGGTTTGGATCTACTGTTCTGGTCATGCTTGGTTGGCAACAAAAAAGCTAAATCCGGGTTCCACAAACACCCATTATGCACATATATAAAGGTGATATTTTAAAGTAATTAAATAACCGCCTGTCTGATGGTAGAACTGCAATAGATGACTCAGCGATTCATATACCGGAGCGATATGAATTCAAACGAGTGTCTCGCGAATTGGCCGTATGAGAGGGCAGAGGAAGAGTGTGTACATCCAACGAGCTACTGGAACCATACATTTTCACATCTGTCACCATAAACTTATAAAGACTGGAAACAACTATAGTTATTTTGGGAGTGCAATAAAAATATATTCTGAGGAGCAGAACCGAAAAAAATCATATTTTTTGCAAGGTGCTGCTATTTCAACCACAGACTGAGTCCATTTGGTTATATCATGAAGTGTTTATCATCTTGATCGTGTCGCAAGGCAGTCTGGGATTAGTCATGATACAGGTTGACGTTCATTTGTATTTTAAAGTACCATTCAGAACATTAGTCATTTGTACAAGAACTAAAATACTAATGAAATGTTGACTAACCCCGCTTCAGCATATCAACTTTCAAAAAACGTGGAATGTTCATTACTTATTCTTCGTCTTCTGAGCGACGGTAAAACAGTGTGCTAGGACTTTATTCCCATTGCTGGAGTAGTCCAGGGGTTTTTAGGCTGAGGACTGCAGGCCTCTTCGTTACTGCTGTCGCCCCGTCGTGTGCTGCATATGTTTGTCTTTTTCACCCCCAACTTTAAAGACAACACATGCTTTACCGGGGAGCTCGATCCACTACCCTCCGGGGAGCTCGATCCACTACCCACCGGGGAGCTCGGCAGGCAGACATCGAAACCATCCGACAACGTGCTCCCCCTGTACAAGGGTAAACACATTTACTGTCTTTTTTATTAATGTACTACAGAGGTCTCAGGGCCCGCGGACCACATGCGGTCCGACAAGTTGTATGTCTCGTCCTTCAACGTGATATGATTTAAAAGTAACATAACATATCAAGGGTAAAGGTCATCGTATAGGTGATCCTGCTTTCTGGGATGAAATGTTAGAACCTCATTATAATAGACCTCACATTTTAAATAGATGGGGTGACCAGCTCCCTTCCTTGCTGCCTTACTTATCTAAAATGCAAGCTAGGTACACAGCTACATATGGATCAACTGGCGCGTGTCTATAATGGGGAACGACATCAGTACCTTGCTTCGAGAAACCGACCGCTTTAACAATGCAATGTACTCAGACGCTAAAGATATTCAATGTTTTTCACGAAAACACACGAAAACATAACGATATAAATGACTAAATACAGATATTACCTAGCTATTAACACAGTGACAACAAAAAGGAATATAACAGAATACATGTTAAATTAAAGTGGAAAGATGTTATACCTCCTAGCGATGATTGTGTGAAGCTCTCGGTAGCAGGACCTCACAGAATGATTTCTTGACGGTCGCCAGGGCTTCGAAAGGAATGATGTAGGACTTATACTGATGGGTAGGCTAAATGTTAACAGGGAAATCATGAGGGATGAGCTCCCCCGTGCTGAATCTTTCCCATGATTAATGAGACGAATAAAGTGATTGGCATCCTGTCAGTCTCGAGAGACAATGGACCACGCTAGAGAGGGGACAGTCAGTTGTTGCCCTTGCTTTCGCCGAAAACGTTTCGAGTCTGCATCTTGACGCATCCTGTCTTCCCCTGCCAGAAGACCAACACACACAGCCTGCCTCTAGTCGGGTCTGTCTTTGGCAAGTTTCTCTCAGTTACAGGTGTTCTTCTTCTTCTTCGTCATCGTATGCTGTTTACAGCGATATTTACGTTGCACTGTTTTATTTTGTTACGCCTGTGGCTCAGTGCATCCGATTTCAACAGGCGTTTCTATAGGGTTGCCCTCCTTAGCCTTTGGCTGTCCCAAGCCTAACTGCAAGGCAGCAGTTGTTTTTGGTCAGAGTTGTCTCTCTTAGGAAGTTGTCTTGCAGGACTATCGAGTCTTCCCTACTCGTGTCTATAGGGTTTGGCAATGATATGATGGACTATGTACTAGTTTGTACTATCCCGGAAGAGAGGCAGTCCAGTGTGACTGTGTCCCAGGATCGTCACGTCCTGCCAGAAACGTAGCATATGCATGTGAGTGAGGTATCTCTTTGCTCCCTTTATTTTCTCGGCTCATCTGCAGTGATGGTACGACTAGCATTCCCCGCCACCCAGGAGGTTGTCACAATAGGGCAGGAGGTGCAAAGTCCGCTGGGCTGCATCTCTTCTGCGTCCATTGGGATGACTGATAGCAGACAGAGGCAAAGAGCGAGGCAGGAGTGCATTTAACCAGGTGCATTTCTGCGGCTCGACCGGGCCGGGCTGAGACGCATGCCCCAGCCATGTCGTAGCCTCCCATCACAGCGGTGCATGAGATTTGGGGCGGGATTCTGGCTTAGATGCGTTCGGCCGTAGTCCCTCAGATGGCAGCTTCGCACCATTGGCTTATCAGCCAAGCACGTGGACCAAATGTCAGCGACCTGTGATTCCTCTCATAGGAGTGCATTTGACAAGGGGACAAGCCTGGTCATGGCACGGAGATGTTGTTCGCCTGGTGTGCGGACATATCTCATGGTCAAGGGTTGAGTCTCAGCAGTTCGCAGTGAGGTAGCTGATCTACTGCTTAAGACACCCCGACCGAGAACGAAGTCTTTTACTAGTAGTTTCATACCTCATCGCGGTATGGGGTGAGTATCGCGCAGCTTCCCGCCCGCTTTGTTCGGCGGACGGCAGAGATCTCTTTCTGCGGCTCGACCAGGTCGGGCTAAGACGCGAGCCCGAGGTCCCAACCATATCGTAGCCTCCCATCACCGTGGTGCGGATATTTAGGGCGGGATTCCGGCTTAGAGGCGTTCGGCCGTAATCCCTCACATGGTAGCCTCGCGCCATTGGATTATGGGCCTAGAACGTGGACAAATGTCTGCGACTCCTCTCGAATTGAGCAGGATTACCGTAGCAGCGCCCTGTCATTTGTAGTTTAAGACTGACCTGTCTTCCGAAGGTCTAATACCAGCACCCGTTTACTATTAGACCCAACGAATCAATAGAGGGCTTTTTAGTCAGTCAATGACCAAGTGTCTGGAACCTGCGATTTCTGTAGGGTTAAGCAGGATTACCGTAGCAGACGCTCTTTCATTAGGAGGGTACAACTGACCTGTCTTCCGTAGGTCTAATACCAGCACATAGTCCCTATTAGACCCAACGAGAGTGTTCTCAGTCTGTCAGTCATTTTACAGTGTTGGCGTGGTGAGTCAAATTAAGCCGCAGGCTCCACTCTTGGTGGTGCCCTTTCGTCAATTCCTTTACGTTTCAGCTTTGCAACCATACTTCCCCCGGAACCCAAACACTTTGGTTTCCCGGAAGCTGCCCGCAGAGTCATCGAAGCAACTCCTGCGGATCGCTAGTCGGCATCGTTTATGGTCAGAACTACGACGGTATCTGATCGTCTTCGCGCCTCTGACTTTCATTCTTGATTAATGAAAACATTCTTGACCAATGCTTTCGCAGTAGCTCGTCTTGCGGCGATCCAAGAATGTCACCTCTAACGCCGCAATACGAATGCCCCCGTTTGTCCCTGTTAATCATTACCTCCAGTTCCGAAAACCAACAAAATAGAACCGAGGTCCTATTGCATTATTCCATGCGCCATTATTCAGGCAGCCGAGGCCTGCTTTGAACACTAATTTTTTCAAAGTAAACGCGCCGGCCACCCAGGACGCTCATCGAAGAGCACCCGTGGGAGAGAGCCGGCAGACGGTAGGGCAGGAGACAAAGGGCAGTGAACCGGCGCGAGCCGGACCGCCCGCCTGCGCCTGAGATCCAACTACGAGCTTTTTAACTGCAACAACTTTAATATACGCTATTGGAGCTGGAATTACCGCGGCTGCTGGCACCAGACTTGCCCACCAATAGATTGCAGGTGTTCATATCCAACGCCTTCAGGTGACGCTTGCAAACATCTTTGTAGCGGAGGAAGGGTCTACTTTCTTTACTCTTGTCCGTAATCAGCTCTCCGTAAATATTATCTTTTGGAAATACGCTCGTTCTCCATTCTGAATACGGGACCAAGCCACCGCAAGCGGCGCTGGCGGAACATCGTATCTAAACTGACAATCTTTACATTGTCCAACACTTCGTTGTTAGTCACTCTGTCACTCCAACCAATTCTAAGTATGGCGTCTCAGGCAACTCCTATGAAAAGCATTTAGTCTTTCTTTATGTGAGACACACAGAGTCCATGTTTCGCTGCTATAGAGCAGGGTACTAATCACACATGATCTGTACACAGCAACCTTTGTGGAGATGGTCAGCATGTTGTTATTCCACACACTCAGTGCTGATGAGCCCATTCCTAATCTCTTCTGCAGCTCTGCTTACATTGAATAGTTGTCGGTGATGATAGATCCAACATAGTTAAAGTGATTTACTACCTCCAGATTTTTATCGTTTACGACAATGTCTGGAGGATTTACGCCCTGAGCCATCCCTTTCGTCTTTTGTACGCTGGTGGTGAATCCAAACAGATCACAGGATTTTGATGAGGATCTGTATGATGAAGTAAATCCTTCATATTTGTACTACTTCAGAGGAATGAAAGTCAAAAATGGAATATTCGGATGATACTTTCTAAAGATCGAAAAATAGACCATAGAATAAAAGAATAACGTTTTGGTTAGCTGACATCATGACTGAATACTAGGATCCCTGAATTCGAGTAACACACAAAGAATTATGTAAAAAGGTATGTGCAAATTTAGGTCCTGTTATACTCTCATAACACAACACGAGTAAAGTTGAACAGGAACAATATTGTGATAACATATTAAGGGACCAGCACTAAAATTGGTAAGTCAACAAGAGTAAAAGTGTTAAAAGTTGATCTGTAGTGTCTTACAAGAAATAGAGTAAACTATCTGTAGTGTCTTACAAGAAATAGAGTAAACTATCTGTAGTGTCTTACAAGAAATAGAGTAAACTATCTGTAGTGTCTTACAAGAAATAGAGTAAACTATCTGTAGTGTCTTACAAGAAATAGAGTAAACTATCTGTAGTGTCTTACAAGAAATAGAGTAAACTATCTGTAGTGTCTTACAAGAAATAGAGTAAACTATCTGTAGTGTCTTACAAGAAATAGAGTAAACTATCTGTAGTGTCTTACAAGAAATAGAGTAAACTATCTGTAGTGTCTTACAAGAAATAGAGTAAACTATCTGTAGTGTCTTACAAGAAATAGAGTAAACTATCTGTAGTGTCTTACAATAAATAGAGTAAACTATCTGCAGTGTCTTACAATAAATAGAGTAAACTATCTGCAGTGTCTTACAATAAATAGAGTAAACTATCTGTAGTGTCTTACAAGAAATAGAGTAAACTATCTGTAGTGTCTTACAATAAATAGAGTAAACTATCTGTAGTGTCTTACAAGAAATAGAGTAAATTATCAGGTTGCTGCCCAGCCCCCCCCCCCCCCCCCCCCCCCAAAAAAAAAAAAAAGAAAATAGCAGCAACTCAGATTTGTCCTACAGTGAATTGGCCCAATGTGGGAACGAGAACACGGATGAACTCGCAGAAAAATGAAGTAGTGGCACGCAGTCTCGCCATCTGAGGTCAGGTCAGGTCAGGTCATCCCGTAACCGGTGAGGTCGTTGGGGCACACATGAAGACATCCTCACAACCCCACGCCACCCTTCTGTCAGCGCCCGCTGCCGGTTCCTCTTCTGGTCGGAGATCGGTCCATTCATTTATGTTGTCCTCCCACCTCTTTTTTGGCCGGCCTCTTCGTCGTCTGCCTTGCACCTTTCCGTGAAGAATCGTATTTGCAAGACCATTTGATCTCGATATGTGACCGTACCAAGCGAGTTTCCTTCTTTTGACAGTTGCCAAAAAGAAGTAAAGATACTCATAAAATGATCCATGAGGACGGAATGGAGAGACCAGCACAAAGAATACAAGCCAGAAAATGACAGCATAGACAAACTTGATAGAGATTGACAGACAAAAATCTTCAGACTCCGAACGGACATTGCAGAGGTCCACCTCCACAGAATGGGTCCTAGAGACACCGCCATATGCGAATGCGGAGCACTCAAGCAAACACCAGAACATGACCTGCAGGACTGCCCCAATTATGCGGACCACAGTGAGGCAATGTGGCCCATGTAAGTGACCATGATAGAAACATTGGGGAAGACCGTCGAACAGTCTCCTTCGTGAACCTCACTGAGTTAGAATCATATCATCAGGTCATCGAAAAAGAAGTAAGAATAATAAGACGAAGAAGAAAAAGAAAACGGTCTGTATTGCAATCTTCGGATTTTCTTAAAATGAGCATTAGGCCCTAAAGATGAGCTTGTGAATCTAGCCACATTAGGCCTTAAAGATGAGCTTGTGAATCTAGCCACATTAGGCTCTAAAGATAAGCTTTTGAATCTAGCCACATTAGGCCCTAAAGATGAGCTTGTGAATCTAGCCACATTAGGCCCTAAAGATGAGCTTGTGAATCTAGCCACATTAGGCCCTAAAGATGAGCTTGTGAATCTAGCCACATTAGGCTCTAAAGATGAGCTTTTGAATCTAGCCACATTAGGCCCTAAAGATGAGCTTGTGAATCTAGCCACATTAGGCCCTAAAGATGAGCTTGTGAATCTAGCCACATTAGGCCCTAAAGATGAGCTTGTGAATCTAGCCACATTAGGCCCTAAAGATGAGCTTGTGAATCTAGCCACATTAGGCCCTAAAGATGAGCTTGTGAATCTAGCCACATTTGGCCCTAAAGATGAGCTGTAGCATCATCGTGTTATATTGTTTTTGGGACATTCTACCAGTCATATTGTTTCTGAAGTATTCTACCAGTCATATTGTTTCTGAAGTATTCTACCAGTCATATTGTTTCTGAAGCATTCTACCAGTCATATTGTTTCTAGGACATTCTAGATATCATATGATTTTTGGGGCATTTTAGATATCATATGGTGTTGGGGGCATTCTAGATATCATATGGTTTCTATGGCATTCTAGATATCATATTGTGTCTGGGGCATTCTACCAATCATATTGTTTCTGGAGTATTTTATCAATCATATTGTTTTATGTATCACTCAGCAGACGTTTGGTCTGTGCATATTCCCTCTTTGTTTAGTTGCCCTCTTGTATCCATGAGATTTTTAGACGTCCATTTTGTTTTTACTTACAATCGGATGTTCAGACAAACAAGTGATTAGTGTGTTTTAACTTTGTTTGTTAGAGAGGTCGCCTCTTGTTGACATGCATGCAGTCCATTAATGTGTAGGAATTCCGTCATCTTTAGAATTTGTCTCAACATGGTCTAACCATGGTCAACTGTAATGTAGGTCATGGTCTAATATTCTGCTCTTCTTGGTTTCCAATTGCAGAGAGTTAGAGTTCTTTTATGTGCTCAGAGTGTAAACGGGACCTCAAAGTTTTTTCGACGGTCTCCGATAAAACGGCACCGATATCACTTCCCATGAGACCACGCGCGCGAGAAAACTTGACGGCTTCAAACACTCACCGTTTGATGTGTTAAACAAAAAGGTCGAAATATCGCAGTCAAGCTGTAAACTACGACACAACGCATTCCGTTCTCTGGACTACATTCTGCTACTTAAGCCCTTTCAGTGTTTATCTGTCGGAGCCATATAGAACCGGGGCGGCCCCTGGGAGACCGTTGGTGCACTCAGCTGACTTAAACATTATCTAATGAGCCGGAACTTTCCAGTCCAGTCTAATCACCTGACCAAACAAAGACAGGCGGCGGCGGGCCAGAGTGTCCCAGATGGAGGTAAGACTCGTCTTTACAGATATCTCGACATTACTGACGAGATCGAACCACCGGATACCGAGGATGCGTCGCTGCATTTGAAAGGCATCGAGTCTTGATATGTCCTGTTCAAGCAACACATTTTAAAACCAAAAAATCTATGAGTCTTAAATCAAGTCCAAGCTATCATCAATAACATACGCCCTGTCACGTGCATCAGTAGTTCATTATAAGTAAGAGCAATCACGAAGCGCGCATTAATGTAGACGACACCTCACGCCAAAAACTGCAAGAACACTTCTATTATGAATGATGTAGGAATACATAACTTCGTTCACGCACGCAATCTGCCAATTATTTCCGTTACATATCTTAACTGTCTCTCACAATTTGTATGAGTCGCAGTAGAATTTTTCCTGAAGTTGCAAATTGAGTAATCTTTGTGCTAGAATAATCTTTGGGCTCGAATAATCTTTGGGCTCATAATTAATTATGATAATGTGGTTATTCGTGGAGCGTCGTAGCTGCAGAGCTGTTGCTGTGGTTTGTTTATGTCAATAACACCTCAAGGCTTACTCCAATATAGCGGCATTTTACAGTATACCCTGCTGCACATGGGAACCTTGCTCTCTGTGGGCTTGTTTTATGTGGGTTTGTTCTAAGTGGGCTTGTTTTATGTGGGCTTGTTTCATGTGGTTTATAACTTAACTTTACGTCTTTATACTGGTTTAGAAGACTCCGCAGAGTCTGTATACAACCAGTTTTATTTACATCACCTTGCTCTAAAAGCTAGGAGTATCCAATGTATTCTTAAATGCATAAATTGTCCCTGCCTCCACTACCTCCAGTGGCAATGCATTCCAATCATTCACCACTCTTTGACTAACAAAATATTTACTAATATCTAATGTAGACCTCTGTTTAGTTAATTTGTAGCTATGCCCTCTTGACCTTGTGGTTGGATGTATTTATTTTTAAAAAAAACTTGTTATAGTCTAAATTATCCAATTATCTCATTTATGTGGGTCTGTTTTGTGTGGGCTTGTTTTATGTGGTTTATATGGAATTGTTTTATGTGGTTTATGTGGAATTGTTTGATGTGGGCTTGTTTTATGTGGGTTTGTTTTGTGTGGGCTTGTTTTATGTGGTTTATGTGGGTTTGTTTTACGTGGGCTTGTTTTATGTGGATTTGTTTTATGTGGGTTTGCTTTATGTGGGTTTGCTTTATGTGGGTTTGTATTATGTAGGTTTGTTTTATATGGGCTTGTTTCATACGGGCTTGTTTTATGTGGGCTTGTTTGGTGTGGGTTTGTATTATGTGGAATTGTTTTATGTGGAATTGTTTTATGTGGAATTGTTTTATGTGGGCTTGTTTTATATGGCTATGGGGGCGTGTTTTATGTGGGCTTGTTTTATGTTGGCGTGCTTATGTAGTTTATGTGGGCATATTGTATGTGGGCTTGTTTTATGTGGGTTTGTTTTTTGTGGTTTATGTGAGGTTGTTTTATGTGGTATATGTGGGTACTTTTATGTGGGTCGTTTTATGTGTATGATGTGGGCTTGTTTTGTGTGGTTTATATTGGCGTGGGTTATGTGGATTTGTTTTATGTAGGCTTGTTTTATGTGGTTTATATGGGCTTGTTTTATGTGGGGTTGTTTTATGTAAGCTTGTTTTATGTGGGCTTATTTTATATGGGTTTGACTTCTCCTTTGCCTCACCTTTCAGAGCAAATCGTTGTTGTTGATGTTTGCGAATGCCCACAATGAGTTGGTTACTCTTTTGTACGGCCTGAAAGGACGTTAAGTGGCAGGCTGCTGTAGCTTTCCTCACATTCAGAGCGTGCTGATACAAGTGGATCAGAGACTTTAGGTGGTTGTGCTATGCTTGGCTTTATCTCACAGCTACAGGGATTACGTCGATCCCTCACCCCGTTAGCCAGGCTGCCACGAAAACAGCCCGTTTCCAGGGAGGGCTACTAGGAAGCCGAGATGAAGGTCTTGATCATTATATTTTGCCTGGCCAGACGTTAGTCTTCCTCTCCAGAACATATCGTAAAAAAGGACAAACAGTTCTCCATAGTAGAAGACTTTCCAACTCACGAAATTTCCCACCAAGTCATTCACATGGGACATAATTCTTCTGTGTGTTTATAAACATTCTTGGTTTCAAATAAAACTCCACAAATAACTATCATCACCATCAAATATATATCATTCTAGATGACGAAGGTGTAAGTCTTACAGGAAATTTGGTTTACCCTTACCTGTCACTCCAGATGAAGTATAGGTCTATCAGGACATTTGGTTTACCCGAACCTGTCACTCCAGAGGACGAAGAATAAGTCTAACATGACATTAGGTTTATCCTAACCTGTTACTCCAGATGGCAAGTGTAACTCTAAAAGGACATTTTGTTTATCCTAACCTGTAATTCCAGATGCCAGAGTGTAAGTCTAACAGGACATTTAGTTAACCATAACCTATTACTCCAGATGGCAGAGTGTAGGTCTAAGAAGACAGTTGGTTTATCCTAATCTGTCACTCCAGATGACAAATTATAACCCTTTCAGGACATTTGGTTTACCCTAACCTATTACTCCAGATGGTAGAATATATGTCTAACACTACATTCTGTTTATCCTAGCCTGTGACTCCAGACGACAGAGTAATGGTCTAACACTACATTTGGTTTACCCTAACCTGTGACTCCAGATGGCGAAGTCAAACTACATATGGTTTACTCTTAACTGTTACTCCATAAAGCAGAGTATAGGTCTAACACTACATTTGGTTTACCCTAACCTGTGACTCCAGACGACAGAGTATAGGTCTAATCACTACATTTGGTTTACCCTAACCTGTGACTCCAGACGACAGAGTATAGGTCTAATCACTACATTTGGTTTACCCTAACCTGTTTTTAAGAAATCATGAATCACGTTATTAGCAATTCGGTTTAAATTGCACTGATTTTTATCATGGTGAAGTTGCCAGTCCCATGGACAACCCTCCAAAGTCTCACCTTAAAACATGATAGAATCCCCAAACAGTATCATATATATTGTACTTTGTACTTTTTCGTTGACTTTGGCCGTTAAGCGGTTTGGTGAGCTATTGGTGTCTATCTAGGACATCATCGTTCTGTGTGGCTTGTTACAAGTACGCTTCGTTATGATTTCTGTTATGTCATCTACCCATCCGGAATGGGGTCTTCCTCATGCCCCGTAACCAGACCTTCGCGTGTTATTTGCGTACGGTTGATCAGATTACATTCTCCAGGTTTGAGCAGACATGATAGATGGACGAAATAGTGAAGAGCCAATTTGTCTGGTATTCTAAAGAAGACAAAACAGAAATGATTTTTTTTAAATGAGATCATATCTTATCATCGTTATTATTATTATAGTTATTATTATTATTATTGTTATTATTATACTATAATTGTTATTATTAGTGATATTATTATTATTGTTATTAAAATTATTTTGCTATTGTTAATTTTTATTAATATTGTATTATTATTATGTGTTATTGTTATTATTGCTATTGTTATTATTGGTGTTACTATTATTATTGTTATTACTATTATTATTGTTATTTTGTTATTTTTGCTATTACTGATGTAACTGATATTATTAATTTTCTTACAATGTTGTTACTGTTATATTGTTATTATTATTGCATACATGAAATCACGATTTGGAGTTCAAGGATTTACTTTATAAACTATATGGCCGGTTTAAGAGAGCGTAGTACAGTGCAATTAATCTCATTGCAGTGTTCTTGACAATGGAGTGAGGGACAGGTTGTAAAGAGAAGGTAGCAATCTTCTCCAATCTTCTTCTCCAACAAATATTAGCTTATGAAACGTTTGTCAGGTTTTCCAAAGGAAAAAGTAAGAAAGAGAAAAAGACAGAGATAAAAACAGCAAGAGGGACAGATAGAGAGACAAATAGTGACAGAGAGGGACAAAAAGAGTGACACACAGAGAGTGAGACAGATACATAGAACGATTTAGATATCGAAAGACAAAGGGAGACAGAGAATTAACAGAGAAAGACAGAGAGGACAGATAAAAATCAATAAAGAGAGAAAGATTTTCCATGTGTAGATTCAGTAACAATTGGTAACACAGCAACATAATGGCGCGGATTATCAGCTCAGCAGACGTGAGTAGGAGGTAATCTTTAGACACGGATTGTGATTCCATATTTTTAACAAGCTCAAGATATAACGTACAGATGCGTGTATCAACACCCATATTATCACATTATCCTCGGTGTCAGTTCGGCAAATATGCGAGGAAGCCAGCAATATTATGTAGGCGTCCAGATCTTTCGCGTTGCTGCATCAATGTGGACGCAGGTCTTTGGTCAGTCCATCTCATCATACAAATGGACGGAACCTGTGAATGAGTATAGGCATGGGGGTCAAGAAATTGTGTTATACGGATCCATCTGTTGTCAGGCATGCGTACTATATGCGATGACAAGTAAACGCATTCTGATATGTCCATTACAGCTGAGAGGGGCTGACCATGTGGTACGCATGTTGGATCAACGTATTCCAAAACAGCTCTTCTATGATGAACTCCAAAATGGCAAGAGGGCAAGCAGTAGAAAAGGTACAAAGACACTTAAGAGATCATTGTTCCAGTGCGATATTTACCACGTTGACTGGGAAAGAATCGCCACCAATCGCATAGACTGACGCAGTACTAATACTGATGATGTTCAGAGACATGAGGCCTCAAGATTAGATGACGCTGTCCAGAGACGATCGCTCCGCAAGTCAGCTTACATCAATCATTTAACCCTGGTAGAAGGATGTGTCTTATTTTCTTGTACTAAGTGCATCAGACAGTTCAATACTCAGATTGGCTTATTTGGCCATCTTCTTTAGCCACCTTCTAACTCACGGAACAGAGAATATTGACAAAGGGGTGCTCATTGATTACGATGGACAAACAACAACAACTCTACATGTGGCCTGATAACATAACTGTTGAACATATGTTACAAAGGTGTGTAACACGAGGACCAGAGAAAGAACATTTGGCCATCACAGTATGATTTCTGGAAAAACTTTGCGGGGACACTACTAACCGCCTGATTACTGTTGCTATCTTTGAATATATGCAAGTTGATGTCTGAAGCGTACATCAAAGAAGAGGAATAAAAAGAAAAGGAGAAATAAAAAATAAGAAGCAGAAAAAGATGAAGAAAAAGATGATGAAGAAAAAGATGAAGACAAATATGATGATGAAGACGAAAACGAAGATGAAGAAAAGGAAATGTGAAAATAATGTTACGGTAACAGAAACCGAAATGATGAAGAGTGAGACACAATCAAAACGTTAAATCAGTTATTGCTATTACTAAGACATTCAAATGTTTCAGTGATAACAACGTGTATAATGACAGACAAGATATTGATATCGATTCTCTGTATCCAAAAACGATGCATATTACCTATTACCAGTTGAACCGAAGAGAGCAGGTCGTTGTCTTCAGACTTCGCACTGGCCACAACAGACTGAGGTACCACCTATTCAATAAATTGAAGATAGGGTGTACCGACGAATGCCCGTGCGGTACTGGTAAAATGACCACTGAACATCTGCTGCAGAACTGCCCGACATACGAGGATCGGAGAGAGCAGATGTGGCCATTGCCAGTGGAACTGCAAGACAAGCTCTATGGCAGTGGCGAGAGCCTGAGGATGACCGCCGCTTTTTTCGAAAAAATAATGGTTACTGTCTGACTGTGTACGCAGAAGAAGAAGAAGAAGAAGAAGATTCTCTGTATTAAGCATTAACCCTGATCAAGCCACAAGGACGAATTACACAATTAAATGCACTACAAAACAGAATAATGCAGCCCATATCAGAGCTTAACCCACGACGCCGGCCGGCAATCCATCAAGATGGTAAACATTGTCTGATATAATTAGGCATGTGGTAGAAATAGCAGGGTTTCGCTACAATGGGTCAGAAATACATAACTTACAACAAATAGTAGCGTTTGAAACGTGGTCAGGTTTACCAATTGAAAAAAGAGAGATGGAAAGAGAGAGTGAGTGAGACAGAGAGAGAGAGAGAGAGAAAGCGAGGAGATAGAGACAGCGAGAGACAAAGATAGAGATACAGAGATATACAGAGAGAGAGAGAGAGAGACCAAGAGACAAAGAAAGACAGGGGCAACAGAGAGAGACAAAGAGAGGAAGAGAGAAAAAGAAATACAGAGATACAGAGAGACGAAAAGAAAGAGACAGTGAAAGGGAGAGAAATAGATACAAAGAGATACAGGCAGAGACAAGAGACATAGAGAGAAATGGATAAAAATATAATCACAGAGAGAAAAAGAGAAAGAGACAAAAAGAGAGAGAGACATAGAAACTCTAGCGAACGTGTGAACAAGCTCCTGTATAGTATGTATAAACAGACAAAATTAAATGGCAAATTTTTGTGACAAGTATGGCCAAATAACATCCATGCACCAGGAACCAAAGTCATCTAGGTGCAGTGGGTTCAACATTGAAGAAAAACATAAAAACTATGGATCGACCTTGGTAAAGAAGTCCTGCAGAGAAGTGTATTGAAAAAAATCAACCGCCATGTAATTGGTACGTGAAAAAACGGCTGCACCTTCGCACGTTGTTTGATAATCATTGAGGTGAGAGATAACACGGTCATTTCTCTGATTTTCGTACTAACCCAAATCTTTGTTTCTCATGAACAGTCAGCCAGTTGGTGGAGAGAGCACGGGAAATCCCTATGCCCTATGCATTGTGTTTGTTATAAACTACGAAAAGGCATTTGATAGCGTGGAAATAATTGCAGTGAGAAATCAAGGTATCGTTGGAAAGTACTCTCAGCATATAGAGAAGATTAACGAAGGCTGCTGTGTTCGCCTTATTTCTCTAATCCCCAAGGCGGTGTGCGTTGCACTGTGGTTTTGATTTTGCGCCTATCGGCCCAGTGCATACGACTTCAGCATGCATTTTATGTAAGAGCCTGCTTCCTACTGCATTTTCTAAGGGTTTGCTTCACCGGGGTAACGGCCGGTGCTGTGATGGGGATCGAACCCAGCACCTTCTGTGTGAGCCATGTCACTTAACCACTAGCCCACGCCGTCCCATGGCTCCTTAACTGAAATTATACTTTTCCACAAACCACTTTTCATACCTTTACACCGAGGAATACGACATGGAGATACCATCTCCCCACAACTGTTCACAGCTCCTCTTGAAGATGTTTTTAGGTCTCTAAACTGGAAGGATCGAGGCCTCAGCACAGATGGCGAGACGCTCTCACTCCTACTATTTGCGGACGAAATTGTGATCTTCAGTCACAGAATTGCTAAAGCCGAGCAAAGCCTAAACAAGCCGAATGAAGAGGGCAGTTGGCATGCACATAAATAAAAAGAAGTCTCAATTTCTACTAAACTCTTTCTGCATTACGGGGCAACTACGATTGGAACCAACCGAGAATGTCAATTCGTATGTCTATCTGGCAAAGATGGCGCCGTAACTGGCTGCGAGTCTACATTTCTCTACTGTTTTGGATCATTATGGATGCCGCCAGACCACAGATTTGCCTGGAATTCACACTAGTCGACGACTTACACTTGTGTTCACGGATACGTGGAGTTGTTTTCCGTCTAGACTTGTTATTTCGTTCTTTTTTTGTGATTTCTTCCATCCGTTTATCCTGGTCTGGACGCCGGCTGAATGGCGCTACGCTTAAACTAGTTATACCTGTGTTGTATCTCACGGGTTAGTTCTGCCGGTTCACCTTCACGAATATGGCGTGTGGAAATTTTAGATGCTACTATGATGAACTGAATACAGCTGGGGAGAGATGCCAGACTCACTCACACGCTGAGTGTTGTCCATACGACCTCTTGTGGTTATCGAAAAGGCACGACAAACTGCGTTAGATGCCTTCCCACCTTTCTACCCTGCGGGTTACATGTTTACGGAAAGGCTTCGGTGGTAACCCTGAGGCAAAATCTGCATCCTATGCTATCTCCAGTCGTCTCGATGAATGTCTTGATACTGGCAAAAGGTAGCTTAGGCTATGTGAGTGAGGTTGACAAAAGGCGCAGTTTCTTCCTCACTTTAATCCAAATCACCGCGCAAGTCACCCATTTCAGCGGACACAGCAAGAGATACGACTGTCCACACGGCTGAACAAAGAGAGTGGTCTCCATCACTTATGATGGACAAACTATCACCTAGGCCAGGAAATCAATAACAACCACAACATAAGAAAATTTCCAGCAGATGACGGAGGTCAAGGTCAGGACTCACACCTTCAATAGCATGGTTATCAACGCAATGGTATATTGTTGGCAGAGCAGCAAATATGGCACCGTACAGGCTGCGGGGCTAAAATTGCTTCGGTGTTTTAGTTCATCATGGATGCCATCAGGATCTGGTTTTGCCTGGAATTCACACTAGTCGACGACTTAACACTTGTGTTCACGGAAACGTGTTGTTTTTCATTTGGCCTGGTTAATTTGTTCGTTGTTTGTGTTTTCTTTTCTCCGATTATCCTGGCCTGGACAGCGGCTAAATGAATTCG
Organism: Ariolimax columbianus; assembly: GCA_036924085.1. Classification (NCBI taxonomy): domain Eukaryota; kingdom Metazoa; phylum Mollusca; class Gastropoda; order Stylommatophora; family Arionidae; genus Ariolimax; species Ariolimax columbianus. The sequence goes on along the minus strand of JAVGWX010000015.1, from coordinate 43,715,479 downwards.
TTCTACGGCTAAACATATGTCGCATTTTCAAGGTCTAGTGCACACGGCTGAACTTCACGAGACTGGCGCCCTTTGATCTAGCTGCAGACAGTGTTCGTTCTGGTGTGACTGTGAAATGTCGACACGGGACAATAATTGACTAGAAGACGTCGCCCAGGAGAGATGGCCAACACATCACTCATACACTGAGTGATGTCCCTACGTCCTCTTGTGGTTATGGGAAAGGCAAGACACACGATATATGTCATTTCTCCTCCTCTCTCCACCGCCTTTCCACTGTCTTGCAGGATATCTGTTTTAGGAAGAGAATTCGGGAGCACATCCTTAGGAAAAATCTGCATTCTGTGCTTGTGCTATCTCCAGTCGTTCGAGGGACCCATCTTGGACAAACTTTCCTATGTCCATGCAGGTAATAGATAATGTGATGGACTCGTTCAATCGAACCAAAAGAATTGCGGTGATATACAACTGCTTGACACGACGATTGGCAGGAATCAGTTTGTCCACGCGATCTTGTTGTAATGCATCACGGCTGCGCCTGGAGAGTGACCCATGCGTACAGCAGTCAATGAAATGGCAGCCTACATGGAAAGTCGGTTGAAGCAACGCGATATGATTGAATTCCTGACTGCAGAAGGTTGTGTGTCCATGACTGGGGAATATGGTGACGTATGTGTGGGTGTCAAAGAACAATCGGCCGACCACAGTTGAGGTTCAAAGATGTATGCAAGCGTGATATAAAGGCCCTGGGCATGAATCTAACTTTCTGGGAAGACGAAGCTGCAGACCGACGCAAGGAGAAAGACAACAGACGTTAAGTATACATTTTGGTGTTGTTGGTATTGGTTTTCCCCCACCACAAGTCATATCAACCTATAGCCAGTCATGACTGAAAGGGACTACTGCTACTAATAAAGACAATATATTTTGGCACAAGTTTCCCATCACAACCACTATGTTCCTTCCACTTTTTGTTATCCAGTAGACCTGTCAGCCTACTGTGAAAAGTTTAATTGGTTGGAGAGTAACATTGTATTAAGTTTAGTTTCTCTTGTTATTATTGATCCTAAAGGATGCCATAATCAGTCTTGATCCAGCTGCCGGCCAGTCCATAAAAGCACGATCGACGTCAGATGTTAACATGAGTTCTGCCCTTTCACAGTGTGATATATTTTGTTCCTCATGGCCTGAATATATGATTGTCTTCCCTGATGTTTGCTGAACTCTTCCTGCTGGCATGCATTTTGTTCCACTGAGCTCTTCCTGCTTGCGTGCATTTTGTTCCACTGAACTCTTCCTGCTTGCATGCATTTTGTTCCACTGAGCTCTTCCTGCTTGCATGTATTTTGTTCCACTGAGCTCTTCCTGCTGGCATGCATTTTGTTCCACTGAGCTCTTCCTGCTGGCATGCATTTTGTTCCACTGAGATCTACGTGCTTGCGTGCATTTTGTTCCACTGTCCTGCTTGCGTGCATTTTGTTCCACCGAGCTGAAGGATGCTAAAGTTGAGTTTTTACCCTGTTTAGTTTTTACCCTGTTTAATTTTTATCCTGTTTAGTTTTTATGTTGAGCCAGAAATCTTGGGAAGACGACGGCTCTAGATGGGCCACACACTACGAAAGACAAAAGTCAGTATCTCTAGGCAATCACTACCACGGAACTGACAAGGAAAGAGAAGCAAAGGAAGGGCACCAAAAACCCGGATAATAAATCTAGAGACTAATTCAAGGAGAACTGAGAGAAGGTGAAAAGAACTAGATCAAATAGCACAGAACACCTTTGCTTATATAGATTGTTGTTGACCTTTGCCATCGGAAGGATTAAGCTATGAAAGGGGACCGAGTTCATTGAAATACGCACGACACCATACTGCTACCGTCTTGTTGATTCATAAGGTTAACTAGCACAACTCTGTAGTCTTTTTGGTTACAATAGTATGTTTAGATCATCAATCAAATATTAAGCCTCCCGACTTGATGTCCGGAGCACCGCTGAAAGGAAGTTTGCTCTAAAAAGATCTCACATTCGCCTAACAGCGAACGACTGTAGTTGGTAGCTAGCTATTCATGCTGAGTTCACTTTTGACGACGTTCAATTGGTAGGTTACAGTGGCTATTCTTATATCGTCAGACGTACTTTGACAAGTGTATAGGGATCCTTCTGCGTGCAGTGTGAGACTCCTTAGTGAGCTCATCATTATTGCGGGATGGTCCCCACTTCGTTGGACAGACTGCTGTATCGAAGCCAGTTTTTAGAAACATTACCGTGGACGTGAGAAGGGCCTTAATCAGTGTCTCACAGACCATGATGTTATCCACCGCTCCCACCTTGATCGGTATGTCTCGCCGGACCCCGATGTTATCCATCGCTCCCACCTTGATCAGTATGTCTCACAGACCATGATGTTATCCACCGCTCCCACCTTGATCAGTATGTCTCACCGGACCGCGATGTTACTGACGTGACCATGAAAAATAATGTGAGATGGGGGGGGGGGGGGGGAGAGGGGAAAGATTATTTGATTATTTATTATTGGAATCAATGAGGATATGGGGATGGGGGGTGAATATTTTTTATCACTGGCATTAGGAAGGATGAAGCGGGGGGGGGGGGGATGTGTGAAAATTATTTATCGTTGGCATCAAAGATGATAGGAAGGCGGCAGTTATAATTTACTTAATTGTGGGGAGTGGTCGAGTGGGGGCTACACAATCTGATAACATGTTGGGGTTTACATGGTTAGAAGATGGCATCAGGTTTGTTGAAGGTGTAGGCCTGCGCCTTTTAGAAGTTGGCATCAGGTTTGTTGAAGGTGTAGCTGTAGGCCTGAGCCTCTAGTGCAGATCTTCACTACTGTTGTTATGAGTGTTAACATGCAGAGTGCTGGAATAACAGATATAGAGATTCCCAAAACGTGTTATATCTACGCAAACTATTTAAGGGAGATTCACTAATTCTGGCTAACACCATCACCTATGGAGAACTGCTTGCTCTGAGAATCCAAGAATATAGACGTATCGTCATTACAATTCGAGTCTAGAATTGGATCAGGTATGTTATATGAAATTCTAACAATTTGTTAACCTCAAAGAATATCAGGATAAAAAAGACGAAATGAATAATTGCAACTCGTAAATGGCCAATAGCACTGCAAGGGGCTGAGACGATGACTCTCTATCAAAGAAGGAAGAAAAAAAATGTAAAGCGTTTGAAATGAGGTGCTACTATAGAACAGAAAGAGTGAGTTGGACAGAAAGGAAGATCTAATGAAGTTGGCACACAAAGACAAATAATGCTAATGATTCAAAAAAACAGCGATAGAGCTGGCCAGGTCACAATTTTAGACATGGCAGTCTTCTACAGATGATACTAGAGGGCAAGACGCAGTGGAATAGAGGACCAGAGCAACCAAGACTCATGTAACAGTTCCCGCCGGAGCAAGGGGAGTTTAGGACAGGGGTGAGGTGGTTTCTGACGCCTGAACATGTTAAAGCTTGAAGCTACCTGAATGCCTGTCAAGGTCACTCACCGTCTCAACAAAGGAGAACAGAGTTGGGGTAAGGAATGTGGACAGGTAGAAACTGACCACTGGCCTTCCGATTTTGGTAGGGGGAGATTGATTGACAGACGGAATGGTAGAGGGACTTGCTGCTAGAGAATGAGTGACATGTGTGCAAAGTGTTTCGTTCCAATAAGACTGAATATAGTCATTCCCTGAAATCCATTGGTCGAGATCGGACTTTGCTTGAGTGTATATAATTCGAGAGAAATTTTGGCTCAGGAGGCTGGATGGAGAGGAATCTGGATAGAGAGATGAGAGCGAGAGAGAGAGAGAGAGACTGAATGTAGAAAGTATGTTTAACCCACCGACTTAGATAGAGGAGCGATTGATAGACTGTTGGACGAATGTTTAGTGATAGAAAAGGATCGCTCAAATAGGTGTGAGTTTTGCATTAATAGATAATCTGAACGTGTGTTTGTAAGCAAGGACACATTGTGAACGAGGTATGTCGAGATCGCCCGCCTGAGGGGATTTGAGTGAGGAAGAGTATTTGATAAGGTGTGTTGATGACGCAGTTAAGGCGAGGTGTGTGTGATGTAATTGAAAGGCAATAGAACTGTGTTTAGATAGTTTGGAATTCCATCAATAGCTCACTGCTTAAAATTCCCGCTTTATTTAATATTTATACTAACTTATATATAACATAGGAATAATTAGTTAAGATGATATGTATTGAATTGTGTTTGTAATTCCACTACTCATTTTTATGATATGAATATTATGTAATAAATATGCCATCTGATGTGTGCTATATTATTTGAAGTGTGGTCATGGGGATGAGTGTGAGAATGTTCTGTTAGAATAACGGCCAGGGCAAACAGTGGGTCTGTTTACACTCACTTTACATCTCAGGCATGAAGAAACATTAAAGTACGAACTTTCGATGAAATAAAGAGAATTGCAGAGAATAGGGTAAAATGCAGAGACATACTCAGAGAACCTTACAACCAGTCTCAGGACTGATCAACTGATCAGAGGATAATGCTGTTCTAAGGTGTCAGCCTAACAACCTCACCAGTTCGACCATCAGCCTAACAACCCCAACAGTTCGACCATCAGCCTAACAACCCCACCAATTCGACCATCAGAGACAGACAGACAGACAGAGACAGACAGACAGAGACAGACAGGCAGAGACAGACAGGCAGAGACAGACAAACAGAGAAAGACAAACAGACAGACAAACAGACACAGACAAACAGACACAGACCTACACAGACAGAGACAGACAGTAAGACAGACCTAAGATAAATCGGAGAGGAACTGCTGAGGTCGAGATGAAATGAGTCAAATATGCGACACTACAGGACGGATGTACGCGGACCGGGTTAAGTGGAGCGGAATTTGTTGCTGTCCTTAAAGTTGTCCTCATGCGTATATAACGAATGATTGATTTGTGAGTCATTGATCAAGTATCTGACATGAAGACATTACGCCACAGAATTGTTAGAATTCTGAACTGAGCAATCCTGAAAACCCCTTAGCACTCAAAAGAAATTAATTCGGAGCAAATAACAAGCACAAAGACCTTATTCAGCGTTTTATAACAATGAGAGAGTGGACATAATTATTATTGAATTCAAGGGACACGAAGTGGGATAATCCAATTATATTAATAGATAACAAGGTCATGGAGTATGTGAAACAGGACAGCACTTAAGGGTGACCTCGTATTGGAAGAGATTCATCAACAAATCGACCTGATTCCGCTTTCCATAACAATTGAGATAGGGTTTTAAGACAGTGTCTTATAACCATTGTCTTATAACCACTAAAAAATTGCCAGATAGACATCTACACCTGGGAATGTCTTGCGCAAAACAGATCTGACTGGAGAAGCGCAGTCAAATCGGGTGTAGCTGCCGGTGAAGACGACCAACGTGTTGTGAAAGCCCAGAGCAGACGCGAGACGCGGAAATCCCGAGCAGCGGGAACACCATCCCCTTCTACAAACCTCGTGTGCCCGATATGTAGCAGATGTTTTCGTGCTCGCATTGGCCTGTTCAGCCACATGTGCACCCACACCCAACAGGGAAATCTGTGACAAGGATGATGTCGGCGGCCCTTATCGACAACGATGGACAGCTATTATTATAAGACAGTGGTTATAAGACAGTGGTTATAAGACAGTGGTTAAAAGACAGTGGTTATCATTCTAATTAAATTCAAGTGACACAAGAAGGATCATCAAAATCTATTAATTGTGACAAGGTCATGGACTAGTGTACAACATGTCAGCACTTCAGCGTGACCTCAAATGGTAGAGATTCCTCAACCAATCAGTAAGCTAGGTTGGGATTGCTCAATGAATAGTAATGAGAGTCGTGACGATACTGGTCTCATAGACATCTTTATTGTTGCAACGAGGAAAACAAAAAATCTGAAGCATAGGCAGAACATAAATAAAGTAGACGTGTGTTTAATTATTACGCGTATTACCTGGTTCTGAAAGAGGAACAAAGAATAAATAATAACACTGCATCAACATACACCATATAACAATACAGCTAGCTTAAAACTGCCAAAGCAGCCGACGTGGTCCAGTAGAGCAAACTGCAGCTCTCCATGCCAACCGGTGGCACAGACAGGCGGGAAAAGTCCAGTAAAGGAAGTAACGTGATATTGGACTCCAAATGATTTGTAAATGCTTTCACTTTCCTATATTTTGTGTGAATAAAAATGCAATATATATGCAGAAAAAAAAGAGAAATGCAAAGAAGGACAGAGTATGAAATCTTCGACCCGTTAACAGTAGGCGGAAATGAAACACCAGAACTAAGATGTCCTGAAGATGACAGTAACTGAGACGGGAGTTCTGGATAGAGATCGAGAGTCTTACAGATCGGCTGTTATGAGAGCGACGTTCTGCAAAGGACATGCTTCATGATGATGATTACAACTACTTCAACGTCGCGTCAGCTCATGACAGAAAACAACCGCTCCCCACGGCGCCTCACAGTTCAAATGGATAAGAAAAGACATTGATAACAAGAAAACCTTTGATAGAGTCCCCTGAAACAAACGTTTTCAAATACTCCTACAAATAATTATATTAAAGAAATCAGTCATTAGGTTAACGCGGGCCATATATTTGAATAAACGAAATGCTATAATTCAATCAAAGGAAGACGAGAAGATATAAATTCACTGTAGACACGGGGCTGCTGTTGTTGAATGCCCACAAATGGGATCAAGATGCTGCAGTGGTCAGCGACCCATAGCTGACTGCTAGCGTCAGGGCCAGCGAACCATAGCTACCAAGACCCTTCTACACCTCCACGTGGTGATCCTGGATAACAGGCTGCAGGAGGGCAGACTGGCTAAGGAGAAGGGATCGAAGAGGGAATGCTAACCCGGTACTCAAGAAATCCTTGCTGAAGTCGGATGTGTTGGACCGAAAGGTGCAAATATCGCAGCCAAGCTGTAAACTACGACACAACGCATTCCGTTCTCTGGACTACATTTTGCTAATTAAGCCCTTTCAGAGTTTGGTAGTGGGAGATTGAGAACGAACGAAGAAGAAGAAGAATGCCCACAATGAGTAAGATTACTATTTTTTATGAATGCTGAAAAGAACGTTAGGTAACGACAAGGTTAATAGCTTTCAGCAATTCTCTGTAACGCATGCTTTGAAATGATGAAAGAGAAGCTGTTCGGAGTTGTAATAGAACTACCAAAGTCAATGGTATGAAAGTTAGAGCCACCAAATTTGCAAATGATCAAGCCATAGTAAAAAGACTAGTTTAAATATTACAAAATAATAATACTAATATTATATATTTATAATCCTTGGCTCTTTCTGTCTTGTCCGACGATAGTAATCGGGGGAAAAAAGATATAATTACAGTCCATGACGGTGACGAATGTGACTCGTAAGACCAATCAGATCAGAAAAGCGACTTCCACAGTGTGCAAGGAATGTCAGGACTGTTTGTGGCATCGCATGGTGTGGCGTGACCTCTCAAACAGTGAGTCTTTAACCTATCAGCAATCGGTATCTCCTTTGATTGTATTCCATGCTTAATCTTGCCCCACCATTTAACACGATCCATGATGTCCTGTTCCCATGATCATAAATCGATGCCTGCATCATTCATATCCCGCCTACATACATCCTTGAACCGAAGTAGTGGCCGCCCCGAGATTTTTCCCCCAACTGTAATTTTCCATAGAGAAGATATTTTGGAATTCTGACATCCTCCATCCTACAAGTGTGTCCCAGCCATCGGAGCCTTCGAAGACCAAGCATGGAAAAGATTATGACAGTGCCTGTTCTCCCCAACTCCTCTGCATTGGTGATCTTGTCTTGCCACCTAACCCCCAGGATTATGCGCAGGCACCTCATCTGATAGCTGTTTAGCCTCCTCTCCCGGTACATGTAGGTAGAAGAAAAAAGAAGGGTGCTGAGGACACAGGCCTGGTAAATAAGTTTTTGTTTTAACAGTGTGTTTGATCTCCCAGACCCTTTTTTGTTAATCAGCTCCTTGTTTATTTTCAATACATATTAAGCTCTTCTCAGCGACAGGATCACTGTATGTGATGGTCTTACGACAAGCTCAGCAGTTTGGGGCAAGCAGTTTACAGGTGGCGATGGTAATGACGAAAACTTTTTAGTGGTATTATCCGTTTTTATATCATTCCTTTTATCTTTCTCCCGATCTCTTCCCCACCCCTGCCCCCTACCCCCGCGGCTTAGGAGATCTGTTAGTTGCTTTTGTCACTTTTGTGACCGACCTTGGTAATCTGAAAATTGCTGAGAACAGAAGAGAAACACGAACACGGAGAATAAGAACGTTAAACTTAGAACTTCACAACTGAATGCTGTTTATTCTTTGAGAGAACTTTTAACAAATTGCAACAAACAGTTAATACTTAACAGAATTGAGCAGACTGTCATGTCAAATCTAAAAATACACATCGCTGGAGATGTGATTGGCTGGATCTAATTGAATTTGAAGACTTGTCTTTTTCCTTGTTACCGCACCGGCGATCGGATCGATCGTTCGATAAGTACGGCCACGAGGATGGCTGCCAGCACGTGTTGGTTAGTGTAAATATAATTATACATTCTTCTTGTTAGTTATCAAATGCATTATCCTATTTGTCTCCACATCTATTTCCAACAAATTGTTTTTTATTTTCCTGTTTGGAGGCTCTGATTTCGTGCGTTTCCAATTAGTGAAGCATTGATCGTAATAGTATTTTGTGTGATATCAATCTTATAGATGTTGGAGATTTGTTGATGATGCAGTTTCTGTTTGTTGATCATGATGTTGTTGGAGATGTGTCGAAAATGAAGTTTCTCATTTGTTGATCATGATGTTGATGGAGATTGGTCGATCACGATTTTTAAATTATGTTCCTCAGAACGTTGGGGATTTGTTGATAGTGATGAGTGCATGAACTGCAGCGATCAGCGACCCATAGCTGAATGCAAGCGTCAGGACCAGCGAATAAGGACTGCCTAGATTCTTCTACACCTCCACGCGGTGAACCTGGATAACAGGCTGCAACAGGGCAGACTGGCTAAGGAGAAGGGATTGAAGAAGGAAGGCTAACCCGGTACTCAAAAATGTCTTCTGTAGTCGGATGTGTCGGACCGAAAGGTGAAAATACGACAGTCAAGCTGTAAACAACAACACAAAGTATTCCGTTCTCCGAAACACATGCTGCTACTTGCACAGCCCTTTTCATGGCTTGGTAGCTGGAGATTGAGAAAGAAGGATGAAGAAGGAAGAAGAAGGAAGAAGAAGACAGAAGAAAGAAGAAGGAAGAAGAAGAAAGAAGAAAGAAGAAGGAAGAAGCAGGAAGAAGGAAGAAAGAGAAGAAGCTGATCATCATTTTGGAGATTTGTTGATCATCATTTTGGAGATTTGTTGATCATTATGCTGGAGATTTGTTGATCATTATGTTGGTTGTTGGTGTTGTTGTTGAATGCTAGCAATGAGTAGGATTACTCTTTTGTTCGCCCTCAAAATGACATTAAGCGGTGTGTTGTCGTAGCTTTCCTCACATCCCGAACCTGCTGATGAAGGTGGACCAGGACCTACAAGCGGTTGTGCTATGCTTGGCTTCAAATTACGTGTCGCTCACTACTTCAGGGATCACGTTGATCCGTCACCTCGTTAGCCAGGCTACCATGAAAACAACCCGTATCCAGGGCGGGCTACGAGGAAGCCTAAATGAGGGTCTTGGTCGGTACATTCTGCCTGTTCCTGACTAACATGTCTAATCAGTATATTTTACCTGACCAGACGTTAGTCTTACTCCCCATCATGATGTTGAAGATTTGTTGGATAGAATCGTGTTGTAGAGCAAGACATCTAGCGCAATGGATATACTGTCTTGTCATAGATGCCACGTGCCATCATTGTCATCATAATGTCACTCGTTAATGCCCCGAAGCGATGGCAATATGTTTGGGCCTAAATTGCATGTACTCATAAACATAAGCGTTTATCAGAAAGAACATGATATATATATTATATCGTGTACTTGGGATCAAGATGCTGAGCAGCGCATGCGCTGCAGTGGTCAGCGACCTATAGCTGACTGCTAGCGTCAGGGCCAGCAAACCAGAGCTGCCAAGACCCTTATACACCTCCACGCGGTGATCCTGGACAACAGGCTGCAACAGTGTAGACTGGCTAAAGAGAAGGGATCGAAGAGGGAATGCTAACCCGGTACTAAAAAATGCTTGCTGAAGTCGGACGTGTTGGACCGAAAAGTGCAAATATCGCAGTCAAGCTGTAAACTACGACACAACGCATTCCGTTCTCTGGACTACATTCTGCTACTTTAAGCCCTATCAGGGTTTGGTAGTGAGGATTGAGAACGAACGAAGCCAAGCCAAGCCATATCGTGTACTTGTCACCTAGAGATTGATGAGGTGGTCGAGCGATTAGAGCATCGTTTTTTCAACTGAGAGGGACATGAGTTCCACCCCGTCAAACATCACCAATTATTTTAATACGCATTCCACGAGAATAGTTGGAACAACACCAATATTATACTACATCAAAAAACGTTAACTAAAATGGTTTGGTCACGTAGTATGACCACATCAGAGCACCCCCCACCCCCACCTACCCCTTCCCCCCCCCCCCAAGCAAACAATGTTATTAAAAAAACTGTATTCAATGTCAAAGGCCGACCTCGAATAAAGTGTCTTACAGAAATATCTGATGCGATGAATGCCACTGTGCATGAAGCATACGAGGGGATCGTTCTAGATATCTCTTCATAACCTAACGCTGAAAGGCACACCAGGAAAAGAGAAAATACGACAGAAGCACTCCATGGAGCAGTGTCATGTATTCATCAATTCTTATACATCTTCTAGACAGACCGAGGAATTAGAAAATGGCAGTAATAACAGAGTGTTTATTTCTGAACTTGCCTAGTGACTGATGTTCTTTTACAGGCGGGTCACTTGACAGTCATCTATGAGAAATGCCAGACTCCAGAATTGATGAAATTGGTTGCTCCATCGGGCGCATTTACAATATCTCAATGACAAAGTTCTTGAGAAAGTAGGTTCCGAGCAGCTTAGTCACATTGTATGCATAAATGTTGGTTACGGAAACGTGAAACATGACTGGAGACACGAAGCTGCATAAATGTTGGTAACTGAAACGTGAAACATGACTGGAGACACGAAGCTGCATAAATGTTGGTAACTGAAACGTGAAACATGACTGGAGACACGAAGTTGCATACATGTTGGTAACTGAAACGCGAAACATGACTGGAGACACGAAGTTGCATAAATGTTGGTAACCGAAACGTGAAACTTGACTGGAGACACGAAGCTGTGATGTGACATTGGTAGAGCTCAGGGTTTTTTACATTCACATTGACCTGGTACAAGCAGATCCAGACACTAACATGTGCTGGTGTACCGTGACCCATGCCAGTAGCCATGGCCTTCTCAGAAGATGTTAAAAATGTGATTCGTAAAGCAGATAAATAAGTTCATCATCATCATCAGTCTTATGAAGTTCAGCCTTGTGAACAATGTATGTTCTGATTATTATACTAATATACAGATCGCCTGATGACGAGATATAAATATATGTTGTGCGTACAGATTCCCTGAGGACGTGTTTCTAAATATGTGTTGAGTGTCTAGATGGAGGACGGCCAGCTAACTGGAGCCATTAAGATGAGGCTAGAATAGTATTAGATTTGTGAAGTTTTGTTGTTACAGGCGCAGACGTAAAATCTGGGTTGTTTTGTAGTTACAGAAATAACATCAACAGCAATTGTTTGTATTTTCTGTTGTAGTTAAATATACATTATGATTAAGTTTAGAATTTCTCTGCTTTTTGTTGATATTGTGGAACAATTATTTTTGTTAATAAATGATACTATTGTGTTTTATGGTCAGGATAGTGTTTACTGTGTTGAAGTCGTGTTGTTGTAACTCTAATATAAGTAAACTACTCAGCTAAACATAGACACTACCACACAGAGGCAGGCAGGCAGACATAGATAGATTCACGTCAGTGCCTGTCAGTGTTCCTGCAGGACTTTGTGTTGCTATAGATAAACAAGTACCGCTGCTTCATCGAGAACAAGTCGTCCGAAGCGACTAACAGTACCAGTTTAATTTAGTAAAGGTAGAGGACTATATAGCTCGAGGTATTAGTCTGACAAGTCTACCAACTATAAGTATCCCGCTTTTAATACAATCTCTAGAAACAAAGCCTACAGCGGAAGCATGAAATATGAGTATAACTTCTTTTTCTGTAGACATTTTAAAAAGAAAAAAAAAAGTAGAAAAAGAATAAGAAGAAAAAAAAACAAGAAGAAGAACAGCAGAAGAAAAATAAGAAAAAGAAATCAAAAAGAAGAAATAAAAGAAGAAAAAAAAGAAGAAAAAGAAAGAAAAAGAAGATGAAATAAGAACAGGATGAAAAAAGAAAAAGACGAAGTAGAAGAAGACAAATATGAATAGAAGAAGAAGAAAAATAAGAAGAAGAATAGAAGAAGATGAAGTAGAAGAAGAAAAATAAGATTGGTCGAAGAAGAAGTCTTAGTCTACCTGTGCATCTACAAGGGTGTTAACCCTTGTGCAAGTCCCATCTAATGTGCGAGTCTGTAGTAGTCTGGTTCATTTCTCTACTGAGCTGGCTGGTTTCTAACAGTGCGTTGGTTTTAATTTTGTGCTGGTCTCATTTTGATGGACGTTATGGTGCCAGACAAAAGAGGAAGGGGTAGACCAAGAAGACGATGGCCCCAAGATATACAAGAATGCCTTGGTATGAATGTGGCGGAGGCTGGAGTTTTGGCAAGGGAACGAGTTTCTTTCAGACAGACTGTGAGGGGAGCGATATTCTATAAAATATATGCTACATGATGAGCTGGTCTCATCTGGGTTTTCAATCAATTCTGTCTCGGGCATGGGTTGAAGAAGATGAAGATGTAGACGATAACAATGAAGTAGTAGAAGAAGACTTGGAAGTCGATATCGAAGATGAAGAATAAAGAAGAAATAGGAAGGAAAAGAAAAAGTATACGAAGAAGAAATAGGAGTTGAACAAAAAAGAAGTAGCAGATGAAGAATAAAAGGAAAAGAAACAAAAGAAAAACTGCAGTTCATCTGATATATACGACAGATCATCCACTATCACAACATGTTTAGCGCAAATGAGGGACGGCAACAAATTGGTTCTGATTTTCTAACTAGACGTTGCTAGACAACTGCGACACATCCTATGAAATGTCTAACAGGGACACCGATTGTTGACATATTCCAACATGACTGAGTAAGAGTAAATAAAAGAGGATAAATTGGTGATTAGAAACAAATATAGGTCATATTATCAAGTACTGGACAACGTGTAAACAACGCAGACGAAAACACGTTATGATTTGTTAAAAATTGACCTCACTGAACTCCCGGAAAATCAATTAGAGGCTTAGTGTCACTCAGCAAATAATGAGGTTGGTTCTAGTAGCTCGCTGGATTGACATACTACCGTATCTGTCCTCTAATGCCCAACTCACGATTTAGCTCATGATGCTGATGTCCGCGTTTTGGCAGTTCAAAGATTGCGGCGCCAACAGCCAAAGGGACGGTCATTGATGACAAACTTCAATAATGCCATAGACCCTACTGGATCAGCTTTCAAATACTTCACTGACAAATTCTTTCGAGGCAGTGAATCGAAAATTAAAACGCGAGTGATTATTTAACAGTGGTATCGTTTCGCCATTGTGGCAACTTCCTGATACAAGCGTCAGCGTGTTCATCACTTTCCATGTCACACAGTTGTTGGGGAGTACATGGAACTGGATAAGGGGACAATGTGTGTTAAGGTAGATGGGGACAATGTGTGTTAAGGGAGATGGGGACAATGTGTGTTAAGGTAGATGGGGACAATGTGTGTTAAGGGAGATGGGGACAATGTGTGTTAAGGGAGATGGGGACAATGTGTGTTAAGGGAGATGGGGACAATGTGTGTTAAGGGAGATGGGGACAATGGATGTTAAGGACATATTGCAGCTAAGTGTGTTATACGTGTTCTAAAGAATTTCCTTGTAGATTTTAGTTCTGACATTCCTGAGGAAGTTTGCTTAGACCAGACGAAACGCGGCGGGAACTTGTTTTCTTGTCACCCTCGAGCAATGTGTTGAACATCTCATCTCTGAAGTGTCCGCAGATCTGAGGACAGACTCAAACTCGCGCTTTAATTTTCGATTCGCTGGCTCGAAAGAATTTGTCAGTCAAGTACTTGAAAGCTGATCCAGTAGGGTCTATGGCATTATTGAAGTTTTTTTTATCACATCGAATTTGATGTGCGGGATCAAGACGCTGAGCAACGCATGAGCTGCAGTGGTCAGCGACCCATAGCTGACTGCTAGCGTCAGGGCCAGCGGACCAAAGCTGCCAAGACCTTCTACACCTCCACGCGGTGATCCTGGATAACAGTCTGCAGCAGGGCAGACTAGCTAAGGAGAAGGGATCGAAGAGGGAGTGCTAACCAGGTACTCTAAAAATGCTTGCTGAAGTCGGATGTGTTGGACCGAAAGGTGCAAATATCGCAGTCAAGCTGTGAACTACGACACAACGCATTCCGTTCTCTAGACTACATTCTGCTACTTAATTAAGCCCTTTCATGGTTTGGTAGGGGGAGATTGAGAACGAACGAAGAAGAAGAAGAAGAAGAAGAATTTGATGTGCAGGGGGAGGTAGCGGAAGGATTAAGACGATAAGTATTATCATCCGAAAATTAACCGGCGCAAAATGGGGAGCCGGTCAGATGTCCTCTGGACATCAGCACTCTTGATGTGTTTCACCGCAGCTGAGTTAGCCGAGTCAGTTTGGAAATTCTACGCGCATGTCAAAACTTATTGATACAACAATAAATTAGACAAACCAGAGAGTAACAGTGTGCCTAGAAGCTACTCTAATTCACAAAATATGCCCCATTATCGGGGTAGCACTGTGGGAGATATGAATGAAGACGTGTTGCATCATAAATCCAAAAAGAGAAATAGATGAACGACATATGGCACCCTATGTGTGGACATCAAGTAGGTGCACACGAAATTTACAAGAAGCTTAAGGGTCAACACAAACCATACACCCAAGTGCTGGAAAACGGCGCATGGAAAAAAAATGGAATGAATTTACGCAGGTCCCTTGGATCGAACTGCGTCTTGACACCGCTTACCATATGCAACATGGAAGTCACTAAGTAGACTCAGAACTCGTGCATCACAATGCAGGAAGAACTTAAAGAGGTTAGGTATTTAGGGATTATGAGGCATGCGGATGTGCAGCAACACAAAATCCAGACAACCTGACGATCTGCCCGAACCTTCTGGAATCTGGAATATGATATGTTGAAGGGGAATGAACACAAAAATACACGTGACTGTATATTGGAAACAAGATGTCTGACGAGAGGAACTGTACATGGCAAACTGGTGAACAGGAAGTGTACGTTTCTGTCAGTGCTGGATGTTACCTAGTTTTCTTTCTGACAGTCATATATTTTTCTTCCAAGCCAGTGTCCTTTCTCGCTGGGCAAAGTCTTTGTTCGACTGTCTTATTCACATAAGAAATGTCAGTAATTTGAATATTTCAGCTACAGACAACATCAAGAGAGTTGAAACCTTCATGTCACAAAATTGATGCCATAATTACTTGCTGGATTGAACACATTTGAGAAGCTTTCTTAGGTTATCATAGGTTTCTGTCCTGCCCACAGCGTGTCCGACAGGAGTGGGTGGAAGTCGTTTCTATTATGCAACAACAGCGTCATGAGACTCGGTGTAGAGGAGTCAATAGTGCTTTCTGTGGGTCCTTTTTTATTCCAGGAGCTGTCACCAGGTCATCTCCGTTGGAACAGAAAACAAGGTCATCTTCCTTTCTGATGCAAGGAACAAACTACTCATGACGACCACAAAATGAAGAACCTCAGACATTGTCCCTGAGAAGATCCAATTGCTTAGGTTTGGATCTAAGTACCTTAGCTCTGGCCTTGGACAGCTCAAGATCTAAGTACCTTAGCTCTGGCCTTGGACAGCTCAGGATCTAAGTACCTTAGCTCTGGCCTTGGACAGCTCAAGATCTAAGTACCTTAGCTCTGGCCTTGGACAGCTCAGGATCTAAGTACCTTAGCTCTGGCCTTGGACAGCTCAAGATCTAAGTACCTTAGCTCTGGCCTTGGACAGCTCAGGATCTAAGTACCTTAGCTCTGGCCTTGGACAGCTCAAGATCTAAGTACCTTAGCTCTGGCCTTGGACAGCTCAAGATCTAAGTACCTTAGCTCTGGCCTTGGACAGCTCAGGATCTAAGTACCTTAGCTCTGGCCTTGGACAGCTCAAGATCTAAGTACCTTAGCTCTGGCCTTGGACAGCTCAGGATCTAAGTACCTTAGCTCTGGCCTTGGACAGCTCAAGATCTAAGTACTTTAGCTCTGGCCTTGGACAGCTCAAGATCTAAGTACTTTAGCTCTGGCCTTGGACAGCTCAAGATCTAAGTACCTTCGCTCTGGCCTTGGACAGCTCAAGATCTAAGTACCTTAGCTCTGGCCTAGGACAGCTCAAGATCTAAGTACTTTAGCTCTGGCCTTGGACAGCTCAAGATCTAAGTACCTTAGCTCTGGCCTTGGACAGCTCAAGATCTAAGTACCTTACCTCTGGCCTTGGACAGCTCAAGATCTAAGTACCTTAGCTCTGGCCTTGGACAGCTCAGGATCTAAGTACCTTAGCTCTGGCCTTGGACAGCTCAAGATCTAAGGACCTTAGCTCTGGCCTTGGACAGCTCAAGATCTAATTCACTTAGCTCTGGCCTTGGACAGCTCAAGATCTAAGGACATTAGTTCTGGCCTTGGACAGCTCAAGATCTAAGTACCTTAGCTCTGGCCTTGGACAGCTCAAGATCTAAGTACCTTAGCTATGGTCTTGGACAGCTCAAGATCTAAGTACCTTAGCTCTGGTCTTGGACAGCTCAAGATCTAATTACCTTAGCTCTGGCCTTGGACAGCTCAAGATCTAAGTACCTTAGCTCTGGCCTTGGACAGCTCAAGATCTAAGTACCTTAGCTCTGGCCTTGGACAGCTCAAGATCTAAGTACCTTAGCTCTGGCCTTGGACAGCTCAAGATCTAAGTACCTTAGCTCTGGCCTTGGACAGCTCAAGATCTAAGTACCTTAGCTCTGGCCTTGGACACCCCAAGAGTGATAACATGATCGTTCAGTACTGTTTGGGTGAGAATGTGTGGAAAAGAGGACGCAATGTGTCAGATGGTCATCAATAGATACAGAAAACTGCAAATAACCCGATGTTGGTTAGTCTTGATCATCATCGTCTGAATCGATGGAAAATACATTTGTATGTGCGGGATCAAGAAAGCCTTCGCGTGTGGAACTGGATGAGGAGGACATAATATATTCATGTATAATTTTGTTCATTTTCTTTTCCTGGTGATGCCTTCAGAAACAGATGGAACCATGCAGAAGTAGCAGGTATATTCCTGATTGCTTGATACTCTTCCCACCACAGATAAAGCAAATGGCGTCCTTACTTTTTCGCTTTTCAGCTACTTGTGAAGATTTCTTGCATACGTGCTGCAGCATATGTGTAGGACTCACGCTATGTCTTGAATCCCATTCTTGCAACCGGAATAAAGGTAATACGCCATTTTCGCTATCGCGGTGATGACTGTGGTTTGCAAACGTAACTTCCCAAGGAATGTAATAACCGCTACCTGCAATAATAGTTCCGAGGCATGACTACTGTTGGCTTTAACTGTAGGGATCACTTATGTTGTACTTATGACGACAGAAAAAGGCGGTCGTCTCAATTGACTTGCTGTCTCCATAAGACGTCGTTTACAACTAACGACTACATCATTGTCAGCGATCGTAACGGCGCGGTATCATGATTCAGTTACAAAATATCAGAAAATGATGCCATAACTTCTGGGCTGGTGTGTGTGTCTGCAGGGCTGATGCAATACTACTCAGCATAGAGATATAAATACAGTTAAAGAAATCGTTAACTTACTACTCAATGTGGATTAACTTGTTTATACATCAACATCGATTTTTCTCCAAAACAAAACTCAAATGACACATTCTATTATCATTTTCCTGTTCATGCCAAACGATTTAATAACGATTGACTTTATCTTTTAAAGGAAATATGTGTGCTGTCAATTATAATCAACATAACTGCCAGCAGGAGCAGAAAATGTCGCAGACAAGAGACCTGTCGAAAGCAGATGACAAAACAGTCATTTTAGTGCAAACAAAGGGAACGACAACAGACAACTAAATAAATGTAAAATGTGGACTGGAATAAACGTTATATAAGTACAAAATAGACGGCAATAAAGAAGATTAAAAATGTAGACGACAAAATAAACAGTAATTGTAAATGGGAAAAGCAGACAGCTACAAACAATTGAATAGGTGCAAAAAAGTATAAAATAGCACAGACTATTATATTCGTGCAAGTAGTAGAAAATAAACTATTATACAACAATTGGACGACAAAAAATAATTACAAAATTCGCAAAAAAATAGGCGGCAAAAAAACAATTATATAAGTTTGAAAAAAAGTAGGTTGCAAAATAAAATAAATAAATGTAAATAATTGGAATTTACTTCGTACGAGATTAGAAGATAGCAAAGAAATATAAAAGTGCATAAAGTGGACTACAATAAACAATTAAATAATAATTTTTAAATGTCGGTCACGCCAAACGAAAATGCACTTGGAAAACTACTCAAAAACAAGCTAGTAAATTAGTCCCAAAATGGAATGCGACTTGACAGGGTGTAATGATATCCTTCCTAGCTGCACACAGAACTTGTTAGATTCATTGTTCTTGCACATGCTGGAACTTGAGTATCTATATGTAACCACTTCATAGCGCCATCTCTCTTTCATATTTCATTATTATTATGCAGGTCTTGTGTTGATCCTGGCTCATTTTGCGATCCAGTCTGCAAAATGTACGGCATACCATGACACAAGACACTGTTGGTACTTGACATTTCTCTGTAAGAGTTCGTGTTGGTTAAAGTGCATGCCTGTGTCTTCTCTCTAAGTGGTGTCATTCAGTAGTGGATTTTTTCTGTACATATACTATCTATCCTATCCTATCTATCCATCCTATCTATCCTATCTATCCTATCCTATCCTAATCCTATCCTATCCTAATCCTATCCAATCCTATCTATCCCCTTTATCCATCCATCCTTCCTGTCATATCTATCCTATCCATCCATCCATCCATCCTATCTATCCATCCATCCTATCCATCCTATCTATCTATCCAATCCATCCATCCTATCCATCCATCCCATCCATCTATCCATCCATCCTATCCATCCATCCTATCTATCCATCCTATCCATCCATCCTATCCATCCATCCCATCCATCTATCCATCCATCCTATCTATCTATCCAATCCATCCATCCTATCCATCCATCCCATCCATCTATCCATCCATCCTATCCATCCATCCATCTATCCATCCTATCTATCCATCCTATCCATCCTATCCGTCCATCCTATCTATCCATCCTATCCATCCATCCATCCATCCTATCCATCCATCCTATCTATCCAATCCATCCATCCTATCCATCCATCCCATCCATCTATCCATCCATCCTATCCATCCATCCTATCTATCCATCCTATCCATCCATCCTATCCATCCATCCCATCCATCTATCCATCCATCCTATCCATCCATCCATCTATCCATCCTATCTATCCATCCTATCCATCCTATCCGTCCATCCTATCTATCCATCCTATCCATCCATCCATCCATCCTATCCATCCATCCTATCCATCCATCCATCCATCCTATCCATCCATCCTATCTATCCTATCCATCCATCCTATCTATTATATCCATCCATCCTATCTATCCTATCCATCCATCCTATCCATCCATCCATCCATCCATCCTTCCTGTCATATCTATCCTATCTATCCATCCATCCATCCTATCCATCCATCCTATTCATCCATCCATCCTTCCTGTCATATCTATCCTATCCATCCATCCATCCATCCATCCTTCCTGTCATATCTATCCTATCTATCCATCCATCCATCCATCCTATCCATCCATCCTATCCATCCTATCCATCCTATCCATCCATCCATCCTTACTGTCATATCTACTCTATCCATCCATCCATCCATCCTATCTATCCTATCCATCCATCCTATCCTATCCATCCTATCTATCCTATTCATCCTATCCATCCATCCTATCCATCCATCATATCCATCCTATCCATCCATCCTATCCATCCTATCCATCCATCCATCCTTCCTGTCATATCTATCCATCCTATCCATCAATCCATCCTTCCTGTCATATCTATCCTATCCATCCATCCATCCTATCTATCCTATCCTATCATATCTATCCTACCTATCCATCCTATCCATCCATCCATCCATCTTATCTATTCTACCTATCCAATCCATCCTATCCTATCCTATCTATCCTACCTATCCATCCTATCCATCCATCCTATCCATCCTATCCATCCTATCCTATCCTATCTATCCTACATATCCATCCTATCCATCCATCCTATCATATCTATCCATCCTATATATCCATCCTATCCATCCTATCCTATCTATCCTATCCTATCCATCCATCCTATCCATCCTATCCATCCTATCCTATCCTATCCTATCTATCCTACCTATCCACCCATCTATCTATCCATCCTATCCTATCATATCTATCCTATCTTATCCTATCTATCCTACCTATCTATCCATCCTATCTATCCTATCATATCTATCCTATCCTATCTATCCTACCTATCCATCCATCCTACCTATCCATCCTATCCATCCATCCTATCCATCCTATCATATCTACTCTATCCTATCATTACTCTATCATATCTATCAATACATCCATCATATCCTATATATCAATCTATCCATCATATCCTATATATCTATCTATCCATCATATTCGATATATCTATCTATCCATCATATCTTATATATATATATCTATCCATCATATTCTATATATCTATCTATCCATCATATCCTATATATCTATTTACCCATCATATCCTATATATATATATATATCCTATCTATCTATCTATCTATCTTATCCTAGCTATCTATCATTTCTATCTTATTTATCCTATCCTATCCATCTATCTATCCTATCCTATTATATCCTATCATATCTATCTATCTCTATATCTATCTATCTATTCAACCAACAAGCGAAAACTCGCAGACTTTAGGAAGAGGCTTGAAATGGAGTCAGTTTTTAATGGCTGGGGAATATTCCCTCTTCAAGCTGTCATCTAACTCAAAGTGGAGACACACTCCTCTGCAAAAACAGATGAGACAAAAACAGGTAGACGTCTTTCAAGGTGCAACTTTACTTAACGTTAGTTATCGCTAATGAAAACGTCAATAGAATGCAGAAAGCAATGTCTCATAATTTATTGATCATGTGATTGTTATGTGTTCTACAATTCTGAAGAATGTGCATTGTTTGCATAATAAGAATATAATTGTTTGCATACTAAGAATATAATTGTTTCATTTGCGTGCCGTTTTCACATCACCGTTTTATTTTTAATCAGCAATACTGTTAATTGATCATTATTAGATACAATTTTTTTTAAAATTGTTTGGTTCTCTGTGTGTCTGTGTGTGTGTGTCTGTGTGTGTGTATGTGTGTGTGTGTCTGTGTGTGTCTGTGTGTGTGTCTCTGTGTGTGTCTCTGTGTGTGTCTGTGTCTGTGCGTGCGTGCGTGCGTGCGTGCGTGCGTGTGTGCGTGCGTGCGTGCGTGTGTGTGAGAGAGAGCATAGTCGCAGATTCTCAACAGCAATTATATCGTTAACTCGGACATACAAGTAGTTTGTAAATTCAGTGTCCAGCTAACGCATTACGCAGGACCGATACATCGGCTTGCGAACCTTCGTAAACGAACTTCTTAAAATGTTCTAGAAGGAATCTGCTGGATATGGGCAGACTACATGCTATATATTCTAACATGTTAATTTCTCTTTTTGATCTGTATTCTGTTTTCAGTTATAAACGCTTTGGTAGATGATTGTATATGATACTTCAGTAAAACATTACTGTAGTTAAGTAGCTCTATAGTACTTGACTGGTAAGGGTATTTTTACATCACAAAATTGGTTTTTAGAGGTCAACAATATTCCAGGGGGATATAGTTAATTTCTTGAATAGATGGTATAACAATCTGCTATGGATTGTGTGGATTGTGTGGATTACCACTTGATGACTTAGTGGCGATAAGGATAACCGTTCACTCAAGACATGTATCTACAGAGCGAGGATAAGGAAGTGGTTAACACTTCACCCGCTAAGGCGGTAGTAATAATAACAGTAGTTGCCCATCGCAAGCGAAGGTGCTGATATCATAAGACATGCTGCAAGATTTGATCTCATTTGACTGTAACGTCAAATCTTGGCAGATTTTGCCGCATTTGGGAGGTCATGGGATCGTCGTGCCTTCTATTCTTACGGGTGGCTAGCTTTCTCTGAGGCTCGGTCATGAAGTCTGGTTCTCCGATCTGAACAACTATGTTAATGCTCCAGATAGAACCAAGGAGGTGACGTCAATGTGGGCCCATTCCAGGGACAATTTTCCAGTCTCTATAACGTTTCTTCCATCCTTATCAAGAGCGTATGTGTGTTCTAAGCTCTCCGTATAGCAGCTGCTTGGGAAAGTGTTTATTGGGCATGTGAACAGCCTGTCCCGCTCATTTTGTCTGTACTTTTTGCAGATGCGTATTATATTCAACATGTTACACCTCCTAAGAATCTCAAAGATATGCACGTTGTCCTCTGCCACCTACCAGATTCTAAACAGACTACGGAGTCAGCGCAAGGGAAAACGATTTAGCTGTCTGGCGCATTTACACTGTCCATGTTTTGCAGATATGGAGCAGAGTGGTTAACGCTGCATCACCAAACACTTTTTCCTTGGTGACGGCATTGATGACCCGTCGGCTTGAGAGGCAGCACCCAAACCCATAGCTCGCATATGCAATCTTGCTGTTGACCTCAATCACCACTCGACTCTATGGCGAAGCCACCGCCCAGGTAGGGGAAGCTCTCAAAACGCCTGGAGACCCTGGATCTCTATGGTGATATCCTGTTGAAAGTATAGCTTCCCACGAGCAAGCTGGACGAGTGCCTTAGTTTTTCTGGCTTTTATCGTGAGACTACAGTTACTAGACGCCGCCCGCCGTAAACTCCACCATAGTGGAATGTATATCTTGTTCTAAGCATATTTAATTCTACAATGAGCTCTGCAATTTACGTTCAGTAAATAATTATCAAGCATGAACATTTTTCTTATTTCATATTTTAATTGTGATACCAGAAAAAAAAAGAACTCAGCCATGATTTGACAACAAAGCTATATGTGCAGACTAGTATTCTTTTGTTCTTCTGTGGTCCCAAGTCATCTGGTCACTACACTACGATGAACGTGTCTATGTCGGCATTGTACTACGCTGAGTGTGTCCATCTCAGCATTGTACTACGCTGAGTATTGTCCATCCTGGCACTGTACTACGCTGAGTGTGTCCATATCGGCAGTGTACTACGCTGAGTCTGTCCATATCGGCAGTGTACTACGATGAACGTGTCCATATTGGCAGTGTACTACGATGAACGTGTACATGTCGGCATTGTACTACGATGAACGTGTCCATCCCGGCACTGTACGACGCTGAGTGTATCCATCCCGGCACTGTACTACACTGAGTGTGTCCATCCCGGCACTGTACTACACTGAGTGTGTCCATCCCGGCACTGTACTACGCTGAGTGTGTGAATATCGCCAGTGTACTACGTTGAGTGTGTCCATCACAGCACTGTAATCCGGCGAATGTGGCCGATACCCTATGACAAGTCTGACAATAGTGGAATTGAAGAATTCACGACTCCCAAGACCCCACCAGGGCTCTTCATAAATGTTTAGCTCGGCACTCCACATTGCCCACCATCGACAGTCATGAAAAAGCCAGATACATTCCTGGTTCCTGTTAGTTGAGGGAAGGCAAGCTACTAAGCCCGTAGCACTATTATGTAGAATCCCTAAAAACTACTCGCCCAGGAAAGCTAATTAAAAATAATAACAAGAAGAAGAAAGAAAAAAGCTGTTTAATAATGGCACTATTAATTACAACAATAATTTTTTAAAATTGAAAAAAGAGACAAGAAAAATAATTTTAAAAAAGAAAATAAAAAGAATTTTAAAAAGTTCGAGAAAAAATTGTAAGAGAAAATAAAAGTCAAGAAAAAAAAAAGAACGAGGAAAAAAAGGACGAGAAAAAAAAAATTTCTAGAAAAAAAAAATTACGAGAAAAAATATAACGAGGAACAAAAAAAGGGAGAGAAAAAAAAGAGGAGAAAAAAAAGGACGAGAAAAAAAAGGATGAGAAAAAAAAAGACGAGAAAAAAAAAGGACGAAAAAAAAAAAAATTGAAAACAAATGCGAGAAAAAAAAGGCGTGAAAAAAAATACGAGAAAAATAATACGAGAAAAAAAAATAGTACATGAGTAAAAAGTACACGCACAAAAAGAACACGAACAAAAAAGAACACGAACAAAAAAGAACACGAACAAAAAAGAACACGAACAAAAAAGACACGACAAAAAAGGATGAAAAAAAGAATAAGAAGTAGAAGAAGAACAAGAAAAAGAACAAAAAGAAGTAAAAGAAGAAAAAAAAGAACAAAGAAGAAAAAGAAGGAGATGAAAAAAGGAGAAGAAAAATAAGGCGATGAAAAAAAAACAAAGAAAAAAATAACAAAGTTGAAAAAGAGGAACATTAACAAAAAAAAGGCAGAAAAGGAAGAAAAAAAAAAAGAAGAAAAAATGTCAGTGACAAATACAGCATTCGATGATGGTCTGACGTTGTGGTTTCCCTAAGAGCCGGGTACAAAGTGGTTGGCTTCAGCAGGAAGTACATCTCACTGACAAACATCCCCCGACCGCTCGTCCACTTCGTGTTACAGCAGCCTAACCAAAGAGACGTGGATCGAGACTGAGATCCCTGTAATGGTAAGCCTACTGACAAGTCTAAGATTACATAACAGACAAGATGACCTAGACGGACTTACTTTAGTCGCACCCCCCCTCCCTCTAAAAGCAAGAAGATCACAACAACAAAATGCCAGGAAACAAGCTAATATGAAAAGACTACGTTTTTTTCTGTTCGATACAAAATATATTTTACACAAACAATTTGGTTTTTTTTAGGAGGAGGGGGATGAGACTACCAGTAATATTAATGATACTACTACTAGCTCTACTAATACTGCTATTACTACATTACTATTGCAACAAACAACTACTACTATATAACTACTACGATTACTACGACTACTTGCTATAACTGCTACTACTACTACTAGCTTAACTACTGACACTAGTACTTTTACTACTACTGCTGCTATAAGTACTTGTTCTACTACTACTACGTGTTCTACTATTGCTACTTGTTCTAGTTCTACTACTACTACTACTACTGCTAGTGCTACAACTACTACTAGTTGCTGCTTCTACTACTGTTACTAATACGACTGCAAGTGCTACTACTACTACTACTGCTACTACTAGTATCACTACTACTACTGCTAGTCCTGCTTCTGCTACTATTACTACTAGTGCTACTACAATTGCTACTACTAATGCTGGTAGTGCTACTACAATTGCTACTACTAATGCTGGTACTACTACTATTACTGCTACTACTACTATTAGTGCCACTACTGCTACCACTACTATTAGCGCCACTACTGCTACTACTACTATTAGTGCCACTACTGCTACTACTACTATTAGTAAAACTACTGCTACTACTACAATTAGTGCCACTACTGCTACTACTACTACTACTACTACTACTAGACCACTACAGAAATGTAATTGTGTTATTTTTAATTTGGTATTTCTTTGATGAATTGGCAGATTGTGTTTTCGTTTTTATTTATTTATTGGTGTTGACCAACGGTCATTGTCGACTTCAATCTGGAAATCATCATCGTTTAAAGTCGATATCATCACCCACTTCATCTTCAATGCTTACTTGACTCATGATTCTGCACTTACTGAACATATGTTCCTGTTGGGATGCGACTTGGAAGTTGCTGATTTCACGGTCGATGGAAAAAACCTACGTTTCTCGGTTGTTGTTGCTGTTGGTTTACTATTTTGTGATCCCTGAATAGGGCCATAGGTGGCGGGTTGTGTTATGCAAGACTTCATTTGCTTGACCCTCACTACTACGGGGATCACGTCGATCTACATCTCGTCAGTCAGACTGCTTTGTTGTTGTCTGGAATGCCCGTAATGAGTAGGTGTACTCTTGTGTGCGCCATGGAAAGAACGTTGAGTGGCGGTTTGCAGTAGCGTTCCTCACATCCCCTTCAGTGCTGATGAAGGCGGATCGGGGTCTTCCAGACTGGCATGCTATGCTTGGCTTCATCTGCGTTTCGCTCACTACTACAGGGATCTAATCTAATAACAGATGCATAGAAATGAATTATTCTGACCAATTATTTTCTTTAACATTTCAAATATTTAAACAAGTGAATAACATCAATGGTGAATAATTAAACAGAAATGTTGAAAAACAATTTTTGCAAAATAAAAACATTAAAAAACAAAGCTTTTACCAAACAATCTTTATCATATAAGTTACATTTTTAATTTGGGTATTGCCACAGGGCCATCAAAAGTGCGTTCTTCTGGACCTTGGTTCATTAACTTGATGTAATACGTCGCTCGGAGATATTTTGTAGATGAGACCACATGCCTAATCACAGTTCCTATAATTCCAACATTCTTCAAGACCAAATTTCAATTTGAAAAAAAATCTTTCCTGTGCCCGGTTAACAATAAAGTGTTACGCAGGACAATAAAATAGGAACACTATCAACTTTCAAACATATCGTTAAATGCAACTAAAGAGAGGTGTGTTTGGGGCTGGCAAAACAAAACATTGTCAATGTAATCACTCGCTGCAAAACCTCGTGTACAGGCTTCCTGTATAGGGGCCTGATCCAGTTAAATAAATGTGCTTCAAAGTGGAGCCATAAGGTGAATGACAGCAGATGTTTAGAAACAGCCTTCCGTTAAAAGCGGCCAGCGGATAAATGGGCCCTTCGAATAATAACAAGCTCTGTCCCTTGGACTCCATCTGGTCATGTCTTCTTCGCAGTTCCTTACCAGATATCCTGTCGCAGTTACACTCTTCTCCTCCCTATGAGTTTTGATTAGACACGTTTCTGGTTATATCGCTAGATTTTTTGTATGTGATGTGTCCTATTCACAACCGCTTGGAAGACTACGGTCCACCTTCACCACATGCTCGAGATGTGAGGAAAGCTACTGCAACCCGCCACTTTACGTCCTTTTCAGGGCGCCCAAATGAGTCAACTTTCTCATTGTGGGCATTCGAAATAACAACTTTCTCATACCTATCTCCAGCTTTATTGGTTGTTTCCATGTTCTACGACACACATTTGTCTTTCGTTAAACATCGTTGTCCAGTTCTTCACAGTTGTCTTCGACACACTATTGTTAGCATACACTGTCTACATTCTGCGATGAATGTCAACTGGTCGACATTGTTAATCTATTAGAAACCGAATCACCGATTGCTGATCAACTCTGGACGGATTCCGTATCACCCTCAAAAAGATTTCAACGGTCTGCCGACCGATTTTTCCATAAGTGTGTATATATATATATATATATATATATATATATATATATATATATATATATATATATATATATATATATATATATATATATATATATATATATATATATATATAAGTATTTTGCATATGTCTACTTGCGGAAAAGTATTTCACCATAACTGGCTGCGGGTCTACATTGCTCTTCTGTTTTAGTTCGTTATAGATGCCGCTAGACCATGGATTTGTCGGGAATTCACACTAGTCGAATACTTACACTTGTGCTCACAGAAATGTGTTTCGTTCGTTTTGTGTGTTTTCTTCCGTCCATTATCCTTGAATGGACATTGGCTATACAAGGTAGGAATAGCACTACGCTGAAACATGTGCGTTATTTCACGGTCTAGTTCACACGGCTGAACTTCGCAAGATTGGTGCCTTTCGTCCTAACTGAAGACGGTGTCAGCTTTGTTGTATGTAATTTAGACAACTATAATGAACTGTCACCTGGAGAAATATGGCCTCTGTCAGGCGTAGCTGCTCAAGACACGCCTTTGTACGACGATAGCTGGTACTGCAAACTGCAATAACGGTGCCTTAACGATCTTCTAGGTTATGGGACTAATGATGATGATGATTTTGCATATATTTACTTACGGAAAAGTATTTTGCATATATTTACTTACGGAAAAGTATTTTGCATATATTTACTTATAGAAAAGCTCGTATCTACTTACATGTCAGATTAAATAACAAAATTGCTTAGCACTACAACATTGACACAGAAAAAGTGATTAGCTTGCAAATGCGTTATTATTCATCGTGTTTGTCGTTCTGCGTGCTCACAAATGATATACACATACCATTTGTGGAATGTCTATCTTCTATCCCATTATCGCACTAATTTTACCTGTTTTATTAGTAACCTGGTTTTATTTTTAGCCTACTCTATTCAAATATAAATAGCGTACAATGTACAGTTCACTTTCAACTTCTGGGCTAAGATCCAAGAAGCTGATTTTATTCGGCTGTGAAGAAAATATTGAGTTTATCTTTAGTGTCAGCGATAAAATAAACGTATTTATGTGCTACTCAGATGTACATGCAGTCACGCGTTTAATAGCTGTGGTATAGTACTGTGGGGGATCATACCATGTTTTCAGTCTATTGTTCCTGAGAGGCCGTGGATAAACCGCTTGATGTTGTGAATTTATTTTGAGTGGAAGTGATAAAACGAAAGAGTTTATGTCTGTCGAACGAACTAGTGAGATGTGTAATGCAATAATACATTTGTAAGCTGTGAATAGGGTATTCCGAAGGGATCTGGAGATTTATTTGAGTTTGTTTTAATAAATCTGTATGTGAGACCATTAAGCAACTACAAGAACTAATTTTATCTTGAGGGTAGAAATATATGGAACACATGTTTCTGTGATGAATGTTTTAGTAAGAGGTTTCTGTGATGAATGTTTTAGTAAGAGGTTTATGTGATGAATGTTTTAGTAAGAGGTTTCTGTGATGAATGTTTTAGTGAGAGGTTTATGTGATGAATGTTTTAGTAAGAGGTTTCTGTGATGAATGTTTTAGTAAGAGGTTTCTGTGATGAATGTTTTAGTGAGAGGTTTCTGTTCTGAATGTTTTAGTGAGAGGTTTCTGTGATGAATGTTTTAGTAAGAGGTTACTGTGATGAATGTTTTAGTGAGAGGTTTCTGTGCTGAATGTTTTAGTAAGAGGTTTATGTGATGAATGTTTTAGTGAGAGGTTTCTGTGCTGAATGTTTTAGAAAGAAGTTTCTGTGATGAATGTTTTAGTAAGAGGTTTCTGTGATGAATGTTTTAGTAAGAGGTTACTGTGATGAATGTTTTAGTAAGAGGTTTCTGTGATGAATGTTTTAGTAAGAGGTTTCTGTGATGAATGTTTTAGTAAGAGGTTTCTGTGATGAATGTTTTAGTAAGAGGTTTCTGTGATGAATGTTTTAGTAAGAGGTTACTGTGATGAATGTTTTAGTAAGAGGTTTCTGTGATGAATGTTTTAGTAAGAGGTTTCTGTGATTAATGTTTTAGTAAGAGGTTTCTGTGATGAATGTTTTAGTAAGAGGTTTCTGTGATGAATGTTTTAGAAAGACGTTTCTGTGATGAATATTTTAGTAAGAGGTTTCTGTGATGAATGTTTTAGTAAGAGGTTTATGTGATGAATGTTTTAGTTAGCGGTTTCTGTGATGAATGTTTTAGTAAGAGGTTTCTGTGATGAATGTTTTAGTGAGAGGTTTCTGTGATGAATGTTTTAGTAAGAGGTTTCTGTGATGAATGTTTTAGTAAGAGGTTTCTGTGATGAATGTTTTAGTAAGAGGTTTCTGTGATGAATGTTTTAGAAAGAAGTTTCTGTGATGAATATTTTAGTAAGAGGTTTCTGTGATGAATGTTTTAGTAAGAGGTTTATGTGATGAATGTTTTAGTAAGAGGTTTATGTGATGAATGTTTTAGTAACAGGTTTCTGTGATGAATGTTTTAGTAAGAGGTTTCTGTGATGAATGTTTTAGTAAGAGGTTTCTGTGATGAATGTTTTAGTAAGAGGTTTCTGTGATGAATGTTTTAGAAAGAAGTTTATGTGATGAATATTTTAGTAAGAGGTTTCTGTGATGAATGTTTTAGTAAGAGGTTTATGTGATGAATGTTTTAGTAAGAGGTTTATGTGATGAATGTTTTAGTAACAGGTTTCTGTGATGAATGTTTTAGTAAGAGGTTTCTGTGATGAATATTTTAGTAAGAGGTTTCTGTGATGAATGTTTTAGTATGAAGTTTCTGTGATGAATATTTTAGTAAGAGGTTTTTGTGCTGAATGTTTTAGTAAGAGGTTTCTGTGATGAATGTTTTAGTAAGAGGTAAATGCTATCGCATATATAAATGTTGAATATAGTACTCCACAGAGATATGAGGTTTTATTATTGTGAGGGTCAGCCGAAACTTCACATTATTTTGTTAATGATAATGTGGGGTAGTGAGGATTGCGTTGTTGTTGATGATGATGATGATGATGAACATGTTTATGTATTGTGATACAAAACTCCGAAGGGAGTTCGAGACCTGTTTGCTGTTTAATAGATGTAAATGGGTGGTTGCAAACTAATTTAAATTGAAAGGTACTTTGGGGACGGTGTGGGCTAGTAGTTAAGTGAAACGGCTCACAACCCGAAGGTGCTGGGTTCGATCCCCATCACAGCACCGGCCCTTTCTCCAGGGAAGCAAACCTTTAGAAAATGCAGGAGGAAGCAGAACCTTACATACAATGCATGCTGAAGTCGGATGCACTGGGCCGACTGGTGCAAAATCAGTACTCCAAGCACTATCATCCGGGAAGCTGTCAGATCTACAAGTTTTATTGTCAACATTGAGCAACCGGCACAGAATCATCGTGCAGTGGATACCGTCTCACTGCAGAATACCAGGAAATGAGAGAGCTGACACACTGGCGAGAGAAGGTGGTTTCAGACGAGCAACCAGATGTACCATCAAAAGAAAAAGATGATTAAATCAATGAGAGAGCTTCCAACACAAATACAAGATGACTATCATAATATAAGTAGGCAAGAGCAGATTTTCATACTGCGCCTCAGAACCGGACACAAACGACTCCGCAGCTGCATGTATACAACATTTTGGATTGACAGATCAAGTATGTGGACATGTGGACAGGCATCCCAGACTGTAGAGCATATACTTCAAGACTGTCCAGAGCATGAGATACTGTTGCGGTCAAACTGGTCAAGAAAAACAACACTGGAAGGGAAACTATATGGACGTATGTGGGAGCTGCAGAAGACAGTGAGGTTCATACAAGAGTGTAGATGTAGAAGAAAGAAGAAGAACTGACTAAATCCCCTCTCTTGCGAAAAGTCCATTGTCTCTCAAGACTTACAGAATGCCAATCAACGATTACATGATAATGTGCGGCGAATATTCTAGAGCAGTGTACGACAAATGCTGGTCGCCAGATCACCATAACGTCTAGAAATGTTGCTGTGACGACGGCCATATTAGGGCCGACGTCGCGTTTACTCATATAGCTGTCCTCCATCGCACTATATCTTTTTCATCCAGCACTTTGTCTTGTTCTTACATGTTTTACCTGTCTCTTAAATACCAAAGAAATATCCTACCCCCTGCGCTAGGGTATATAAATAAATACATACATTTATAGTAGGCTGCGGGGGGGGGGGGGCACACTTCCCCTTCTCTCTCTTCTCACCTCACTCTGTTTCATTTGACTCTGTCCTACAGTCACACTCTTGCACAACTTTCACACGCGCCCTCGTGGTAAAGCCCTTTCATTGCACTTTGGTTGGGCTAGCTTCTGAGGGCGCACAAACCTAGCATAGGTACATACAGATGCACACATGCATCCAAGCACTGGTTTATGCGTCCTGATATCGCCCAATTGACTACGGTCTGGGGTGGAAAATAACGCACCTCCGCCAGTAGAAACTAGTGAGGCAAACATCTAAGCAACAAAAAAAAATAGTAGGCTGCGATATAGTGGTCATCAGCGATCACGTCATGTTCTTTAATGATTGAGTCTCCCCCGCAAAATTATCTAAGTAGTGAATGCATCTTTCCTGGTAGTGATATAAGTAAAATATTTCCGTTCGGTGAATCGGTGTCATCGATCTTAATGAAGTTATACCTTTATGGTGTGTTTATTAATGATATAGTTCTCTTGTGACGTTATACCTTTATTGAGTGTTGATTATCAATCATATAGTTCTTCGTTTGTGAAGTTATACCTTTATGGAGTGTTGATTATTAATGAAATAGTGCTTCTCTTGTGAAGTTATACCTTTATGGAATGTTGATTATTAATGAAATAGTGCTTCTCTTGTGAAGTTATACCTTTATGGAATGTTGATTATTAATGATATAGCTCTCTTGTGAAGTTATACCAATATGGAGTGTTGATTAATTATATAGTGTTTCGCTTATAGATATGGGGAACTGAGACGCTAGTCCAGCCAGGCATAACATACAGACCAGGACGTCGGGTCAGGGTCAGGCTCAATACACTGACCGAGACCACTATCTCTCTTCCATGTACCGTTCCCTGGAAGCAAGCTGTTTTCAAGGCAGTCTGGCTGACGAGATGTGGTTCGACGTGGTTTTGCAAAGTAGTTTTTGCGTCACGCATATGAAGTCAAGCACAGCACAACCGCCTGAAGAACTACGGTTCACCTTCATCAGCATGCTTGGGATGAAAGGAAAGCTACAATACACACCCGCCAAGAAACGCTTTTTTTAAAGTGCGCAACAAGAGGAACCTTACTCATTGTGGGCTAACAACTAAAACGCTTATAGATCTGGTCATGTTTTTGTTCTTTATGGCAATAGTTCAAGCTAATATATTGGCTGTACAGCATTGTAAGAAAGTTTGATAGACATTACATCGGGTCTATGGAGCGAACCACTTAAAGGTCAATAATCTACTAGAAGTTGTGTAGTTATCTTGCGTGGCGGTGATAAAAAGATTGTCGTTATGTACATGACGTAAGTATATGTAACCATGCATTTATCTGCTTGGATACAGTACTTTCGAGTTTATCTGAAAACTTGTTTAACTCATTCACTACGAAAAGCGTCCGGATATGCCTGCTCGCAAAACGTCAATCAGAGCCAGAAACGACCGTTAACCCAAATGTCGCGTGTCGTCACATAGCAACGTTTTCATTTCTTAGAAAGACGATAACTACGTAATGACTTCTGACGCATACGGAGCTTTCAGAAATGAGGTCGCGACGACCCGCAGTAAAATTTGGTTTGGGACATTTTTTAAATTTGTGGGCTTCCAAGAAATGGAACCCAGAGTTGGCATTATTTTTTCAGACCAACGATCATGTATCTGAATTAAATGTGGATATTCAAGACAAGTTCGATTTATGTCGAGAGTGAAACAGAAGTAATAATATTGGGTTGGATAACGCAACAAACTGAACACGCGTAATGGGATAAGTTTGTTATTGAATGCCCACCACGAGTAGGATTACTCGTGTGTATGCCGTGATATAAGTAGCTTGTTGCAGCATCTTTCCTCATATCCGACGCGTTCTGATGGTGGTGGACCGCGGTTTCAATGTGGTTGTGTTATGATTGGCTTCATCTTCGTATCCCTCACTACTACGGGGATCACGTCGATAAGTCACTGTTAGCCAGGCTGTCGTGAAAACAGCCCGTTTACAGGAAGGACTACATGATAGCTAAGGTGAGGGTCTTGTCTAGTATGTTTTGCCTGAACCCAACACGTCTGATCAGTATATTTTGCCTGAACCCAACGAAGACCAATGAAGACACCATCACAACCCCCCACCCCTCTCTGAATCCGGCCGCTGCATGTGCATTTGGTCGGAGATTGGTCCATCCTTTTACGCTGTCCTCCAACCTTTCATTTGGAACGACCTCGTGCAGGATCGTATTCACAAGCCCATTTGATCTCAATACGTGGCCGTACCAAGTGAGTTTACTTCTTTTAACTGTTGCAAAGATGTCTCTAAAATGCCCTATTGCTGTTGTAATTATTTCTCTCGTATTAACGATAACGTATTAACCAGTGCTTGAACGCGCGAGTTCGTCTCTATGTATCTGTGATAGGACGATGTCAGTGGTCGACCCCAACCAAACTGCAATGAAAAGGCCTTACCCTGAGGGCGCGTGCTAGTTATGTAAGAGTGCGTGTGTGTAAGTGAAAGGTTTTCCCGCAATCTTGCTTATACATATATTTATATATTATTTGAAAACGAGGGCGTATTTCCTACTTCCTCTCCTTCGCCTTCTATCACACAGGGTTGCATAGGCCATCAGCCAACCCTCTTTCCCCTTCTATTACCAAGGGGTGCATAGGCCATCAACCATTCATCGCCAAGCAGCTTTGTCCTGTGCAATCCTTTGCACTTTCTTCCAGATTGTTCCTGTTTTCTTTACTTCCGGCTCCAGATCTCGTCTCCATGTATTCCTTGGTCTGCCTATGGCTCTCCTTCCCTGGGGGTTCCATGACAGGGATTTTCTGGTGATACTGGTATGGGGCTTTCTTAATGTATGACCCATCCATCTCTACTTTCTTCCTAAGATTTCCTGTTCCAATGTACTTTATCCCGCTCTCTCCCACAGTCTTTTTTTGTAACTTTGTCAAACCATTTTATATAAAGAAGCTTTCTCATGCATCTGTTGACAAAATCCTGCAGTCTCCAGTCATTGCCTTTGGTCATCCTCCAGGTTTCGGCTCGATACAGCAGGACTGGCTTCACGTTTGAATTGAAAATCCTTATTCTTCTTTTCCTTCTTATCTCCTTGGAGTTCCCTGTGGGTTTCAACATCCCGAATGCAACTCTTGCTTGTCGTATCCTTGTTTTAATATCCTCGCCTGTCTCTCCTTCCATGTTCATGATACTTACTAGATATGTGAATACCTTTACCTCTGCCAGTTGCGTTCCTCTCAGTGGTACTTCATGTTATAGATATTTAAATTTGCGTCTTTAGATAAATTAATCATAATTTTAGCTCTATTTGACATACGAAATTATTGCTCTTGCCTTAAACAAAAATGTAATATTCGAGCATTAGGCCGAACTATTAAACATTACATTAACTTCTTGACATGTCCCAGAATATACATGTCTGATGATCTATAGTCTAATAGGGTAATATCCCTTTGTTTACGTTTCATTTTGTCTTCAATTGTAAACACTTTGGTTAGATATTAATGCATAATACTTCAGAAAAATATTAATGCGGGAAAACGTTTATAGTAATTGACGTGCAAAGGTATGTTACCTTGCAACATTATTCTTCAGGAGGTGAAAATATTACAGGAGAAATACGTTAATGTCTCTTCAACAACACCATCGGGTCACAACTATTGGATGTCACCTCGTAGACTGAGCGAAATTATGCATGTGTTCGTATAATGCTGATTTCTGTAACACAGTAACGCCATGAAATTGCTTTATAAAACATGCATACTGGGATAAAGTGGTTCTGTTTTTCATATAGGCATGATCATAGACACAATGGAGGATAGTAGGGTAAGAAATACGGTCAAGGGGTTAGGATAACCTTCTATTAGATTAGAAACATGAGTTGAAACCTTGGTTAGTCTGAAATCGTAGCTGGGATCTAAGACGGGACAGGAATGAGCTGACAGCAGCCAGTGGCGTGTAGGTGAATGCTTGCGCCACGGTCAGGGATCAGAACTGACCAAGACCTTATTCCACATCCAAATCGTCGTCTTGAAAACAGGCTACAATCGTTCCGTCTAAGATAATAGTGATATGCAGGGAGAAGGCAAATTTGATCCCAACAATTATACGCTGAAACCGGATGTGTTGTTCCCAATGCCGATCGTACTTGTGGTACGTACTTTTCGCGACTTTCTTTAGTGACGGGTTACAGTGGCTCTCAACACATAATGGGTACTTGAGAAAGTGCCGCAGGGTTCCTCCTGACTGTAGTACTTCTTCATCGTACGCAGTCAGACAGTAACCATTATTTTTTAGAAAAAAGCGGCGGTCATCCTGAGGCTGTCGACACTGCCATAGAACTTGTCTTTTGGTTCCACTGGTGATGGCCACATCTGCTCTCTCTGATCCTCGTATGTCGGGCAGTTCTGCAGCAGATGCTCAGCGGTCATTTTCTCGGTACCACACGGGCATTCGTCGGTACCACCTATCTTCAATTTGTTGAATAGGTGACAGTCTATTGTGGCCAGTGCGAAGTCTGAAGACAACGACCTGCTCTCTTCTGTTCAACTGGTAATAGGCATCGTTTTTGGTGTAGCCGGTATGTTCAGTTTCCCATTTGGTCATGTATCTGGCTTTAATAAGCCGTTTTGACTCTTCGTACGTCATACTAGTATCTGTTTGTGGTAGTCTTGCGCCTTCTTTTGCCAGGCTGTCTGCCTCCTCTTTGCCTCGGATGTTGCAGTGTGATGGGACCCACTGTACCACTACCCTTTTTGGTGCGGACTGCTGGCATAGTTGACAAAGTGCTGCTCTTAAGTCATTAAGCTCAGTGTTTTTCTGGCTTTTTAGCGCTGTGACTACGGCCAGAGCATCTGTAAGCAGGACTATATGGCTTTCATTTTCTTTATGTGTCACCATTTCTTCCACTGCCGCCCTCAGTGCCTCTGCCTCCGCTCTGAAATTGCTTGTGTACTTACCAGTAGCGAATGACAGTGTTATTTTTCTGCCATATGGTAGGTTCAGGAATGCTCCTGCCCCTCCGTTCTGTGTAGTGTTTGTTACAGAACCGTCGGTGTATGCATGGGTCCAGTCCATGCTTGGGTAGTTTTTCGATATAAAGCTTAGGGTAGTATCTCTCCTTTCTTTTTCAGTCTGGAAGTTTTTGTTTCCAATACCTGGTATAGTTTCTACCACCTCTGGAAATATATCCTGTCTCCAGGTAGGTTTTCGTACAGTAGTGATGGGCTTTGGTGTTGTTAGTGCGTTTATGGGATCTTCGTGCATCTTTGCTTTGGCTATTTCTGCAATGTTTCTCCGCTTTAGTTTCCCATTTCCCAAATTGTTTAGTCTCTGGTGCATTGGGTGGTCAGTCAGTCTTCGGAGTTTCTCTGACTGCAGCTGGGCTCTGCAGTCTCTTCTATCGATTATGGGTTGCAGCTTTGTAATCTTTTCGAGTTCTACAATTGGCGTTGACTTCATCCCACCTGTTATAATTCTCATGGCTTGGTTTTGAAGTTTGTTAACTTTATCGAAGTTCGCCTTCGCTGCTGTTGTCCATGCCGCAATGCCATACTCGAGAACTGGTCTCACTCTTCCAGTATACAGTTTCTTTAGTATACCTTCGTCTGCTCCCCAGCTTGTGCCAGCAAGTTTCCTCATGATTGCCATTCTTTCTCTGGCTCTCATTCGGTTTCTCTCGATCTGACTTTTCCATGTCATGTGCCGATCAAATGTGACACCCAGGTAGGTTGAGTTGTCGTTTGGCTGCAGGAATTTGCCATTTAGACTTAATTTGGTGCTTTGGGGTTTGATTGAAAGCGAGAATATTGTACATGTGGTTTTCTCCTCGTTTATTTTGACCAGCCATGAGTTCGCCCACTCTTCCAGCGATGTTAGGGCCGTCTGCATCCGATTTCTTGCTATGGTGAGATTCTTTTCAGAGGTCCACATAGCCAGATCGTCTGCAAACATTGAGCTATGGACTCTTCTTGGTATATTCTCTGTAATGTGGTTTATATACACCAGGAAGAGTGTGGATGACAGTACTCCCCCTTGGGGTACTCCCTGCTCGAGTGTCACCTGTTTGCTCATCTGTCCTTGTACTTGGACTCTGGCCGTTCTTTGTTTGAGGTAGTGGTTGATCCACTTGCACATTCTCTCACAAACTTCACTTCTCCTTAGCTTGACTCTTAAGTCCGTCTTTCCAGACTTTGTCAAATGCCTTTTCCAGGTCCACCCAAACCGCTACTGTGTGTTTCTGTGCCTGGTAGGCATCTTCTATTTCCTGGGCTATGAGGATGACCTGGTCCTCAGTGGATCTGTACTGTCTAAAGCCGGCTTGCTGTGAAATTAGTATTCGTTTTTCTTCCAGATGCCACATCAGTCTGGTGTTTATCATACGTTCCATCAGTTTGCCGACACAGCTCAGTAGGCTGATAGACCTGTATCCATTTGGATCTGTTTTGACTGTAGTACAATGTAGTACACCTCAGTCACCACATTGGGGAACACAGTGTCGATCCCTACCCCGTTAGCCAATATGCATAAATTTGTTCCGAAACATCCAGATATCGCAGCCTCGCTTTAAACTAAGGCACACCGTCATTTTAAAAACGAGGACGAAAGAACAAAAAAAAAAGAAGATGAGAGAAGAAACTTTTATGAGGTTAATAATTTATTATTAAAGGTAACAGCTATGAGCGTACAATGCGCGGCGACTGTCGGGTAAAGGGTTATTGATTCCTTAGCCGTAAAAGACCCCCAGGTAAAGCACCAATAATAACAAACACCATAATGGTAGTAACGGTGCGTTGCTAGTGTTTATAAACAAGAGAAATAGTAAATGGCGGCCTCCAGCAGAACTTCTGGTCAGGGATGTAGCGTTGGAGACTTCTGTATGCTAAGCCATAGCTTGAAGTGTTACCTTCTTTTCGCTTATCCTGTTTGCTGCCTTTCACAGGTTCTGGCGAGATCGTTAGAACGAGTCCTGTGTGTCTTGCACACGGTGGCCTTCACTGCCTCACATTTCCGCATGCCACCTTTTTCTTGGTCGGCCTTTAGTCTTGAATCCGTTGTATTTAAATGTAATTGTTTGCTGGGTGGTTTAGGACGGGGGATCTTGTGGATGCCTTGCTACGTGGCCTAACCATTTTTAATTCCTCTCTTTTGATGTCTTCACTATTCTGAACCCCAGTTCCCTTCCTCACTGCCTTTTCCTTCAATAACCATAAGTGATGTACCAATTTACAGCTCGTTTGATTGTAGCGTGCCGTTGCAAGAGTTGAACCTTTGCCGTGAAAACTGTGTGCTCTATCACTACACTTGTCAGAGAGGTGCATACATACGTTCAGTTCAGTTCAAGTGTCGTCTGCCTATCACTGGTTGGCTGCAATGAGTCTCAAGTGTATTCTATATATTGCTGTAATGGAGCAATCTTACAGGCTTTTCTCAGTCTATCTCCTGATATTATAAAAGTAAAGCCATAGCATTACTGCCGTAGGGGTGTGAGGTGTTTGCGATCTCACATTTCAAAGGCGCGGCTATATGAGGGCGGTAGCCATCTCCTCTCCCTCGCCGCTTTTACTTCCCTGACTGAACCGGTACCCATTAAGGGTCGACTCAGAATGATATTATCCATCCACTTAAAACGTCTGCCTATTGAACGACTGCCTTCTACCCTAACCTTCTGGTATGGTTTTCAACAAGTATAGTTATATGGCCAAAATAACGCAGCTGTGTATTGTTATATGGCCAAAATAACGTAACTGTGTATTGTTATATGGCCAAAATAACGTAACTGTGTATTGTTATATGGCCAAAATAACGTAACTGTGTATTGTTATATGGCCAAAATAACGTAACTGTCAACCATGATTTTTGGCAATTCTTTTCACAACTTTTTCAACACCCCCCACATTTCAAAGATTTAAATACTTTGTCTAACTTGTTATCCAGTATCCATACTCTTGTCCAACTTGTTATCCAGTATCCATACTCTTGTCCAACTTGTTATCCAGTATCAATACTCTTGTCCAACTTGTTATCCAGTATCCATACTCTTGTCCAACTTGTTATCCAGTATCCATACGCTTGTCCAACTTGTTATCCAGTATCCATACTCTTGTCCAACTTGTTATCCAGTATCCATACTCTTGTCCAACTTGTTATCCAGTATCCATACTCTTGTCCAACTTGTTATCCAGTATCAATACTCTTGTCCAACTTGTTATCCAGTATCCATACTCTTGTCCAACTTGATATCCAGTATCCATAGTCTTGTCCAGCTTGTTATCCAGTTTCCATACTCTTGTCCAGCTTGTTATCCAGTATCCATTCTCTTGTCCAACTTGTTATCCAGTATCCATACTATTGTCCACCTTGTTATCCAGTATCCATACTTTTGTCAAACTTGTTATCCAGTATCCATGTCTCTGCGCCATAAAGTATTGAAGACCATAAGACAGAAAGAAAGAAAAACTTTAAGCGGGGGCTAGACTTCATTGCCTCGCGTTTTCCCCATTTTAGCTCTGTCTCTCTCGTTAGATGGGTACCCCGTCTGTCGAGAGCATCGCACAAAGCACGAACTCCGTAGCTCCTGCGATGAACCCAGGGATCTCCGGGAAAAATGGACATCATGGACCGACCGTCGCAGCTCGAAATCGAACCCCGATCGTCGAGGCAAACGGCTTGACCACTTCGCCACAGAGACCCCCACGACCTTTTATTGTTAGCATACATGGTTTCTTGTCACTTTTCCAAATTATCCTAG
This sequence comes from Ariolimax columbianus, assembly GCA_036924085.1. Taxonomy (NCBI): domain Eukaryota; kingdom Metazoa; phylum Mollusca; class Gastropoda; order Stylommatophora; family Arionidae; genus Ariolimax; species Ariolimax columbianus. The sequence continues at coordinate 43,674,699 of JAVGWX010000015.1, read as the reverse complement.
TCTTTGTTCTCTTTAGGTTCATTATCTAATCCAAACTCTTGATTTAGTGTGCATATTGTTGTCACAACCTTCTGCAAATTGTGTTCACTTTTTGCCATCAAAACTGTATCATCCGCATATCTAAGTTTATTTATTGCCACTCTTAAATATGGCAGGCAGTTGCATAATATGAAAGCAAGACAAATACCCGGCTCCATTGTGCCTTGGCATATTGCCGTGTGGTCTAACATTACCAAAACAGTTTCATATTTAATAGCATTATGTCCCCCGTCACTCCTTCGTGCGGGTATTTTGCCTGGCTTCAAATCCTAAACAAATGTGTCACTCTATTTAATGTCAAAGTCCGTTAAGCTTCAATCGAGCCAGCTGTGAGTACATGACTTACGATACAATCGAGCCAGCTGTGAGTACATGACTAACGATACAATCCAGGCAGCTGTAAGTATATGACTTACGATACAATCGAGCCAGCTGTGAGTACATGGCTTACGATTCAATCGAACCAGCTGTAAGTATATGGCTTATGATAATGGCAGAACAGGACAGCGGTGATGAGATCTCGTCACCCACCTCAAACAAAGCTCTGGGGATCAAGATGCTGAGCAGCTGCAACGATCCATAGCTCACTGTAAGCGCCAGGGCCAGCAAACCGGTGCTGCTTAGACCCGTCTACACCCTTAAGAAGTGATCCTGGATAATTGGTTGCAATAGAACAGACTGGCTAAGGAAAAGGGATTGAAGAGGGAATGTTAACCAGGTACCCAAAAATGCACCCTGAAGTCGGATGTGTTTGCACTGAAAGGTGCAAGTATGACAGTCAAGCTGTAAACTACGACACAAAACATTCCGTTCTCAGAACAACAACCGGCTACTCGCAAAGCCTTTTTCATGGCTTGGTTTCGGGAGACTGAGAACGAAGGAAGAAGAAGGAAGAAGAAGGAAGAAGAAGGAGGAAGAAGAAGCAAGAAGAAGGAAGAAGCAGGAGGAAGAAGAAAAAGGAGGAAGAAGAAAAAGGAGGAAGAAGAAGAAGGACGAAGGAGGAAGAAGGAGGACGAAAAAGAAAGAAGAAAGAAGAAAAAAGAAAGAAGAAAGAAAGAAGAAAGAAGGAAGCAGGAAGCAGGAGAAAGGCAGAAAGAAGAAGGAGGAAGAAGGAAGAAAGAAGAAAGAAGAAAAAAGAAAAAAGAAAGAAAGAAGAAAGAAGGAGGCAGGAGAAAGGCAGAATGAAGAAGGAGGAAGAAGGAAGAAAGAAGGACGAAGAAGAAGAAGAAGAAGAAGAAGAAGAAGAAGAAGAAGAAGAAGACGAAACAGGCTCTGGCGTATACTACTAGTCTCTAACTCTCATTTCCGACCATCGACAAAGTGTTCTGAAGGACATCCTTTACCTTTTTACCGACACTTTACGAACATTAAGTAACCGTTGTGGAACTTAAAGCCAGATATTGTAAAACAAGAAAGAAACTGCTGCTCCCTACCGAGCATGCCGCAAAACTCGACTACAAAACGAAATCACCAACGTCAAAAATGTAACATCACTTCAAACTGTAGTCGTAGCTCACCCGAGAGACATGTCCTTGGGTGCAAGCTTTCCATAAGAGTATTCACTTCCCGTGTCGCCTACAGCTGCTTGATGGAGAGATAAAACAGACAAATCTATGTACGCTGAGGGGCGTCAACGAAGCATATAAAAAGTCAAGATTTTATTGGAAAAAATCTGTAATTTTTAGTGGTGTGTGTTGCAATGTTTCCCGCTGCGTATAATGAGACAATCTTACCTTATTGATTGTCGTAGGTGGTTCTTTTTGTCTCCAACGTGTCTTGTTTTTGTTCTGTCTGTGTCTATTAGCTCCTCATTAACACATACACCTTTTCCTCATTCGCCTAAGGGAATAATGCAAAAACATATATATACATATATATACATCAAAAGCATTTCAGCTGCCAAGGGAGCATTGCTCTTCAACAAATATATTACAAGTCAGCAGATGTTAACATGTCTATATCCAGTAAAGTTTCCAAGAGTTAAAGTTCCAACCTGAGTCCTATGCTTATCTAATGGAAAGTAGATATATTGAATGCGTATGTGGATATATTATTTAATGGATAAGTGGGCAGATTTAGGGAAATATGGATAGTTGTAAGGAAAGGTAGATAGTTGTAGGAGTACGTGGATAAATTATATCCAAGTGGATATGTGTAGGCGTAAGTGGATAGTTGTAAGATGTGTGGATAGGTGTAGATGTAAATAAACAGTCGTTGGATAAGTTGGAGGATAAGGGGATAGTTGTAGGATAAGGGGATAGTTGTAGGATAAGGGGATAGTTGTAGGATAAGTGGATATTTCTAGAAATAGGTGGATATTTCTAGAAGTAGGTGGATATTTCTAGAGGTAGGTGGATATTTCTAGAGGTAAAGTGGGTATTTCTAGAGGTAAAGTGGATATTTCTAGAGGTTAGTGGATATTTCTAGAGGTTAGTGGATAATTCTAAAGGTAAAGTGGATATTTCTAGAAGTAAAGTGGATATTTCTAGAGGTAAAGTGGATATTTCTAGAGGTAAAGTGGATATTTCTAGAGGCAAGTGGATATTTCTAGAGGTAAAGTGGATATTTCTAGAGGTAAAGTGGATATTTCTAGAGGTAAGTGGATATTTCTAGAGGTAAAGTGGATATTTCTAGAAGTAAAGTGGATATTTCTAGAGGTAAAGTGGATATTTCTAGAGGCAATTGGATATATCTAGAGGTAAAGTGGATATTTCTAGAGGTAAAGTGGATATTTCTAGAGGTAAAGTGGATATTTCTAGAGGTAAAGTGGATATTTCTAGAGGTAAAGTGGATATTTCTAGAGATAAAGTGGATATTTCTAGAGGTAAAGTGGATATTTCTAGAGGTAAAGTGGATATTTAGAGAAGTAAAGTGGATATTTCTAGAGGTAAGTGGATATTTCTAGAGGCAAAGTGGATATTTCTAGAGGTAAAGTGGATATTTCTAGAGGTAAAGTGGATATTTCTAGAGGTAAAGTGGATATTTCTAGAGGTAAAGTGGATATTTCTAGAGGTAAAGTGGATATTTCTAGAAGTAAAGTGGATATTTCTAGAGGTAAAGTGGATATTTCTAGAGGCAAGTGGATATTTCTAGAAGTAAAGTGGATATTTCTAGAGGTAAAGTGGATATTTCTAGAGGTAAAGTGGATATTTCTAGAGGTAAAGTGGATATTTCTAGAAGTAAAGTGGATATTTCTAGAGGTAAAGTGGATATTTCTAGAGGCAAGTGGATATTTCTAGAGGTAAAGTGGATATTTCTAGAGGTAAAGTGGATATTTCTAGAGGTAAAGTGGATATTTCTAGAGGTAAAGTGGATATTTCTAGAGGTAAAGTGGATATTTCTAGAGATAAAGTGGATATTTCTAGAGGTAAAGTGGATATTTCTAGAGGTAAAGTGGATATTTAGAGAAGTAAAGTGGATATTTCTAGAGGTAAGTGGATATTTCTAGAGGCAAGTGGATATTTCTAGAGGTAAAGTGGATATTTCTAGAGGTAAAGTGGATATTTCTAGAGGTAAAGTGGATATTTCTAGAGGTAAAGTGGATATTTCTAGAGGTAAAGTGGATATTTCTAGAAGTAAAGTGGATATTTCTAGAGGTAAAGTGGATATTTCTAGAGGCAAGTGGATATTTCTAGAAGTAAAGTGGATATTTCTAGAGGTAAAGTGGATATTTCTAGAGGTAAAGTGGATATTTCTAGAGGTAAAGTGGATATTTCTAGAGGTAAAGTGGATATTTCTAGAAGTAAAGTGGATATTTCTAGAGGTAAAGTGGATATTTCTAGAGGCAAGTGGATATTTCTAGAGGTAAAGTGGATATTTCTAGAGGTAAAGTGGATATTTCTAGAGGTAAAGTGGATATTTCTAGAGGTAAAGTGGATATTTCTAGAGGTAAAGTGGATATTTCTAGAGGTAAAGTGGATATTTCTAGAGGTAAAGTGGATATTTCTAGAGGTAAAGTGGATATTTCTAGAGGTAAAGTGGATATTTCTAGAGAAAAGGGATATTTCTAGAGGTAAAGTTGATATTTCTAGAGGTAAGTGGATATTTCTAGAGGTACGTGGATACATGTAGTGATAAGGGGATAGTATTAGGGGCAAGTGTTTGTCTTTATCGGATATGTGCATATGTTTAAATTGGTAAGTTTTCATGCAAAAGTGATATGAGAAAATGAGTGTTTGGCCAGCAATGCATGGTGCATCGAGATACATTGTGAAAACATGCTACTAAATTACGCCTATTTCTTTTGCCGTCCACATCTCTACATGTATTTGAATGTGTGTTCTCTGCCGTCAGTTGTATAGACCCATACAACCTAAATGTAATACGATGTCGACGAGGCAGCACTGAATGGAGTTGACAGCAGCCAGTGACTCATAGCTGACGACATTTTCCATCATTCAAGTTGTAGTTCTGGATGCAGGCTGCACTCGTGTAGTCTGGCTAATAGTTTAGGAATCGAAAAGGGAAACAAAGCCGGTCTCAAATATGTGCTGGGTATCAAGATGCGGAGCAGCGAATGAGCTGCAGTGGTCAGCGACCCATAGCTGACTGCTAGCGTCAGGGCCAGCGAACCAGAGCTGCCAAGACCCTTCTACACCTCCACGTGGTTTTCCTGGATAAGAGGCTGCAGCAGGGCAGACTGGGTAAGGAGAAGGGTTCGAAGAGGGAATGCTAACCCGGTACTCAAAAAATGATTGCTGAAGTCAGATGTGTTGGAAAGGTGCAAATATCGCAGTCAAGCTGTAAACTTCGACACAATGCATTCCGTTCTCTGGACTTCATTCTGCTACTTAAGCCCTTTCAAGGTTTGGTAGTGGGAGATTGAGAATGAACGAAGCCAAACCAAGTCAAATATGTGCCGAAACCGGCTGAGTCGATCAGAAACAGATATCGTAGCCTCATTGTTAACAACGACAGTTAACAATGTCTATTTTATGGCGAACGTCAGAAAGCATAACCCAGAACTTCGTATTGTTCAGTTTCCGTTTTACGGGCACTCGTTCTAAAGCTACTGCAACTCGCTACTTAACGCCGTTTTCAGGGCGCACAAAAAGAGTAAATCTACTCATTGGTGGATTCGAAACAAACAACCCCCCTCCCCCTTCCTGGTCGATTCTCAAGTTCTTAGACGCTCATATCCAACAGATAAAAATATTCAAAACAGACTATTTACAATCCTAGCAGAATTTAGACATCAGATATATTGAGGTCGGATTTAGATACAATTCGAGAATGGTCTGTAAGCTGGCAAATGGAGTTTAATGTAGATGAATGTACAGTCATCAACTTGGGTAGATCCAATATTGAACATAATTACAGAATGGGAAAGAACAATATTAGAAAGATAGATAAGGAAAGGGACCTAGGGGTTATAATAGATTATCCAGGAAAGGTGAGTGAGCAAGTTAAGGTAGCAGTGAAAAAGGCAAATGCAATGTTAGGTATGATAAAAAGAAATAATAAACATAGGAGCAAGGAAATGATAGTCAAATTGTATTAAGCTTTAGTTAGACCTAGATTGGAGTACAGTGTACAGGTGTGGAGTCCTTATCATAGAGGGGATATAAACATGCTGGAAAGAATACAAAAAAGAGCGACAAAGATGATAGTGGGATTCCAGAATTACAGTTAAAAGGAAAGACTCAGAAAAACCGGCCTACGGTGTCTCGAAGAGAGAAGAATTCGTGGTGACTTAATACAGGTTTGTATGATGATCAGAGAAATGGATAAATTAGATTATAACAAGTTTTTTTTTTAAATTCAGCCACCAACAATAACAAGAGGGCATAGCTATAGAGAGGTCCAGATTAGATATTAGAAAATATTTTTTTTAGTCAGAGAGTGGTGATTGCTTGGAATGCATTGCCAGGAGAGGTAGTGGAGGCGGGGACAGTTAATGCATTTAAGAATAAACTGGATGCGCATAGCTTTTAGAGCAAGGTGATGTAAATGTAACTGATTGTATACAGACTCTGCAGGGTCTTGTAAACCAGTATAAAGACGTTAATTTAAGTTAAAGCATTTTACTAGCAATGATTACATAACACAGAACTTTTCACTCACAGATACACACATACACACAAGTTATAAGACTTATTATTTTTTAAATGTGTTTTTGTACGTACGAGTAGTACAATGAATGTGAAAAGTTATTGATTAGTAAAATTCGATAAATGTGTACCAAAAACATGGTTAATAACCCAATATTTTGTTTCTTTCAATTTTTTTGTTTCTATTCTTTTTTCCAGTTCAATTTCATTTTTGTTTGACATCTAAAAAATAGAACTAAATGAATATGCAACTCTTATAAAATCAATCAATCAATCAAAGCCAATCGCTCCTCGCGGTGCAAAAGCCATTGACAACACTCTACACCATGCACGGTCCTGGGCTGCTCTGTCTAGGTGTAAATCCTTTAATCTTTGTTTCGTCTCCCATTCTCTTATCCATATATTTTGGTTCTATCTCTTTCTTTCCTCGAGGATTCCATGTAATAGCCCGTCAAGATATGTTGGATGGTGTCTTCCCTAGCATATGTAATATCCAGCCTCATTTTCTTCGTGTTTGATGTTCCAGTGTCTGGTTTTGACTCTTCACTAATATGTCTTGATTCCTCACTATGCCCTGTCACTTTTTGCTCATTATCTGTCGTAGGCATCTGTTAAGGTACTTATATATATATTGTACAGATGTGGTCGTTCTCCAGGTCTCTACTCCGTACAGCAGCACCGACTTGACAATTTTAACTTGTGGCGTGAATCTTTATCTGAATCTTCATATGTTGTTTAGTGTCAGCAATGCATCTCTTGCCTTTCCAATTACAAAATCCAAATATAAAACGGCATAATTACAATTTGTATATTCAGGCTTTAACAACATTATGTTGTTACAATTCAGACATAGTCGCTTGTAAAGCATGATATCTTAACTGATTTTTTGTAAAATAATTAAAATATAGACAGTCACAAGAAGGACAACTTGGAATAGGGCGTGTTCTGAAAACCACATCATATCTTGGAATCCATTTCCGTAGAGATTTGGCTCGTGTAAGGAAACAAGAGAATGAAAGCGGTATATACACCTGGCAGGAAGATGTTCACCTGACATTTCTATTCTGTCGGAGAGAACGAAAAACTCCTAAAATATGGCGATATATCAAATACGAAAACTCCAAAGAGAGTAGTTGTGTTATTACCTGAATTTTTTGGTTAATTATTTCAGTTTTCTGTGCCATATTCTCTTGTTAATCTTTACGACAACACGTTGTCCTCTTACCCATGCAATATGATTAACATTAGTGACATTTCCTGTCTCATTTCTTATCAATATTGCACATTTTTGGGTCTGATTTTGTGTCCTTTATATCTTCCGGTTGACGGTCCTTGCCCGAAATTCCAGCCCAAATTCCCATGTGCTAAACCCTGTACTGGTGGGGCGTTTTATGCGCCTTTATGACCCCATGAACTGTTTCCGGCGGAGTCTTGTGCAAACGGCGCGGATTTACCAAGCTGAACAAATCACTTGGGAAGAGGCCAGACCCCTTGCCAGACCCCTTGATGTCAGACCACTTGAACGCAGACGAACAGATCATTGGGGTGGGGGGGGGGGGCAGACCACGTGACCCCAGGCGAACAGATCATTGGTATGGGGGAGGGGCAGACCACGTGACCCCAGACGAACAGATCATTGGGGAGAGGCCAGACCACGTGACCCCAGGTGAACAGATCATTGGGGGGGGGGAAGAGGCCAGACCACGTGACCCCAAGCAAACAGATCATTGGGGGAGAGGCCAGACCTAGTGAGTACAGCAATCTTTGTAGGAGGGGCCCTGCCAAGTGTGGACAACAATTCTTGTGGGAGAGGCCATACCAAGTGAGTACAGCATTTTTTGTGGGAGAGGCCATACCAAGTGAGTACAGCAATTTTTGTGCGAGAGGCCAGACCGACTGAGCACAACAATCTTTGTGGGAAAGGCCAGACCGACTGAGCACAACAATCTTTGTGGGAGAGGCCCGACCGAGTGAGCACAACAATCTTTGTGGGAGAGGCCATACCAAGTGAGTACAGCAATTCTTGTGAGAGAGGCCATACCAAGTGAGTACATACATTTTGTGGGAGAGGCCATACCAACTGAGTACAGCAATTCTTGTGAGAGAGGCCATACCAAGTGAGTACAACAGTTTTTGTGGGAGAGGCCATCCCAAGTGAGTACAGCAATTTTTGTGGGAGAGGCCATACCAAGTGAGTACAGCAATTCTTGGGGGAGAAGTCAGAACACGTGAGCGTAGCGGTCTTTGTGGGAGAGGTCAGACCGAGTGAGTACAGCAATCTTTGTGGGAGAGGCCATTCCAAGTGAGCACAGCAATTTGTGGAGGGGGAGAGATCAGAACACGTGAGCGTAGCAATCTTTGTGCGAGAGGTCAGACCAAGTGAACACAACAAACTTTGTGGGAGAGGCCAGACCCCGTGAGCGTAGCAATCTTTGTGGGAGAGGTCAGACCGAGTGAGCACAGCAATCTTTGTGGGAGAGGTCAGACCGAGTGAGCACAGCAATCTTTGTGCGAGAGGTCAGACCAAGTGAACACAACAAACTTTGTGGGAGAGGCCAGACCCCGTGAGCGTAGCAATCTTTGTGGGAGAGGTCAGACCGAGTGAGCACAGCAATCTTTTTGGGAGAGGTCAGACCGAGTGAGCACAGCAATCTTTGTGGGAGAGGTCAGACCAAGTGAACACAACAATTTCTACCACCAGCCGATCCTCGTGCCTGTGTTTATAGTTTGCCTCCCCTACATACGAGCTTTGCTGACGGCAGTATCGTTACCAGCAGTGCCTTCCAAGCCGAACAGGTCAAAGGTAGCGGCTAGACAAAGTGGAGATATAAACATGTCAGAATAGGGACAGTCAAGGCTAATGAAAGTAAATATTTATATGTACAGTTGTGGCCAAAAGTTGAAGACCAACAACTATTTGTCCATAAAATATGACGTAAACGCTATAAAAAAATAACAATGCAATTCTCACATTAAAGTTGAGGGGACGGCGTGGTCTAATGGTTAAGTGACACGGTTCACCACCAGAAGGAGCTGGGTTCGATCCCCATCACATCACCGGCCTTTACCCCAGGGAAACAAGACCTTAGAAAATGCAGGAGGAAGCAGGCCCTTACATAAAATGCATGCTGATGTCGGATGCACTGGGCCGACAAGTGCAAAATAAAAACTATAGTGCAACGCACACCACCTTGAGGGTTAGAGAAAAACGGCAAACGAAAAAAAACCCCATTAAAGTTAGTTTTTGTTTAACATCCATAATCTCGTATAACTTCTTCCATTATTTAAAATATAAATAAGGCGAGACTGAAGCGGCACTGTGCATATATATAATGTGAAAAACAAAGTGAAAATAAAATCATAATATTATATATTCACCTGACCATACCCATTTCATTATTTAGTACTTTGTATGTTCACCTTTTGCCTTGATAACTGCTTTAATGCGTCGATACATGCTGGAGATCGAGTTCTTGGCAATAATCTTTTGAGATGCCATGAATCCAAACATTCTTTATAGCTTTGAGTGCAGTAGAAGTTTCCAAAACTGCATGAGTTGTGTGTCTGACAAGGTCGTGAATAGTATGTCACAAAACTCACGTGATTGTATGACTTTCTACTTCACTCATGCAATTGCAGGAGTGGAATGCATGCATCACCGTACTGGGCCTTCATTCATCGAAGAATTGTTATAGGTTTAACCCCTTTGCTGCTCAAAGCGCATAGCAGAACACTGCTATTCTTTGGTGCATGTCAATAGTACAGCGGCCATCTTTTAATTTGCAATTATGACGTCACGTACAAGACACTCTTCTCATCCATAGCAACCATGTATGGACAAATTACAATTCAAAGGCATGGTATTCTCATTTCTATCCCACTGTAAAGGATTCCATTTAAAGCCCCCTCGTACTTAGGACTCTTCGCTCCATTGATCAATCGGAGCTTCACTAAGTCTTATTGGCGTAGACTCTAAACCTCACACCCATATGACATTGCTGGAATAACCATGCCATTGAAGGCGAAAGTCCTAGCATTAATGTTCGTCATCTGCTGGAGTACCGGTTTATTGCGGTTGAAGCAGACCCAACCAGCTGATCTCATGCGTGAGATCTCCTAATCAATGATGTGGTTATTGTTGATTTCCTGGCCTAGGTAGACGTACGTATTGGCTTTATCGATGGGTTTATCTTCCAATCGCAGTTGCCCCGTAGGGCAGAAAGTGTTCAGTAAAAATTGAGTTTTATTTCTATTTATGTCCAGGCCAACCGCCTTGCTTTCTTCAGCTCGAGAAAGAACTTGTGCACTTTTAATCTGTTCTGAGTACAATGACTCCAATTCAGCCTAGCAAACCATAACACAAACATGAATAGAACGTCCATTGTTTGTTAACACCATTTTCACCGATCGGAAAACGAATCTTCAAATATTTGCAGACGATGATATTTGAAGTACAGCATTTAATTGACTGCGTTAAACGCATTCATGGAAGCGATATTCGGAAATAACTTATCGGTTTCAAACAAAGTGCTTCTCGCACGGACAAATACAAATGTATTTACGCTCACTCTGGCATCCATCAATCATTACGTCGGCTCAGTTGTAGCTGGAGCAGGAAAACATGACGCTGAAAAAATTATTTGATTTCCTGTTTGTGTTACAAAATATTAAATGTTATATGATATGAAATATCAGATCGGATGTACTGTAAGGTAGAAAATATCAGATATGATGTATTATCAGATGGGAAATATTTCACCATAGGAAATATTATCACATAGTAAGTATTATTAGTTATGAAGCATTATCAGATAGAATATATTCTCAAATCAGAAAAATGATCAAATATGAAATAGTATCAGAATACAAAATATCAAATAGGAACAATTATGAAATATGAAATATCAGTAATAGACAATATCATCTAACAAATATTATTAAACAGGAAATATTAGCAGATTTAAATATTATCAGAAAGAAATATTGCATGATAGGAATATCACACAAACAAATTATATCAGATTGAAATAGTGTCAATTATAAATACTGTCAATTAGAATATTGTCAGAAAAAAATATTGTCAGATAGAAATATTGTCAGAAAGAAATATTGAAATTATAAATATCAGAAATACAACATTACCGATCGCCAGAGTGGTGCCGATGTCAGAAAGGAACACACGGAATTATAACACTGCGAACCTGACAATCACGACGTAGGATGCAACAAAAAGATAGATCATGTATCTGTATACAGTTGGACAGACTGCAGCTTGTCGAGACTGGTTTGAACTCTGTACCTTTGTCAGGAGAAGACTTCGCTCTAAAAAATGCTAGTGCACATTTACCGAAGCGAACATTTTTTATTTTTAAAAAGACATGTATTGTACGAGGCGTGTTGAAATGAAACCGGACCAAACTGCAACATGTGAGCATACGTACGATGCATGATAACGTCACTTCTGATGTAAACAGCACATACCAACCGTCAAGTTTGCAAAATTAAGTTATCTTCCGACTCGTAGTTTCCTCAGCAGACCGTTGAAAATATGACGAGTGTTATAAGGAATCCGTCCAGAGTTGATCAACCAGCGGTGATTCGGTTTCTACCAGCTGAAGGATGTCGACCAGTTGACATTTATCTCAGAATGCAGGACGTGTATGGTGACAAAAGTGTGACGAACGTAAGCACCGGCGACGGTCAACCAAGAATTGCTGCATCAATTCTGCCGATGGCATCTTCTGACGCAACAAAATGCGTCTGACCTGGACTTGGACGATCTTTAAGTTAACTCCCGTCCTTCTTTAAACATCGTTGTCCAGTTCTTCACTGTTGTGTCTTCGAGACACTTTTGTCACCATACACTGTCTGCACTCTGCGATAAATGTTAACTGGTCGACATCCTTCTGCTGTTAGAAACCGAATCACCGCTCGCTGATCAGCTATGGACGGATTCCGTATAACACCCGCCAAGTTTTCAACGGTCTGCTGAGGAAACTATGAGTCGGAGGATAAATGAATTTCGCAAACTTGACGGTTGGTATGTGCTGTTTACATCAGAAGTGACGTCATCATGCGCATCGTACGTATGTTCAATGGTTGCAGTTTGGTCCGGTTTCATCTGAACACGGCTCGTACAATCTCCTTTATTAGTTATGTTTAACTGGGAAATAAGTCAATAAAATGATGTGTACTGAGAAATATATGTCAAATGTATTGTAGACGGGAAGAGTCAAGTGGAGAGAAATGCTCCCACAACCTTACAACCCGTCTCAGGACTGATAAACCAGAAAATAGGGTCAAATGAAGAGATACGCCCAGACAACCTTACAACCCGTCTCAGGACTGAACAACCAGATGATAGGATCAAATGGAGAGACGTGCTCAGACAACCTTTCAACCAATCTTAGGACTGATCAACCAGAGTATAGGGTCAAATGAAGAGACATGCTCAGACAACATTACAACCAGTCTTAGGACTGATCAACCAGAGGATAGGGTCAAATAAAGAGACATGCTACTTCAACCTTACAACCAGTCTCAAGACTGATCAACCAGAGGATATGGTAAAATGAAGAGACGTGCTCAGACAACATTACAACCCTTCTCAGAACTGATCAACCAGAGGATAGAGTCAAATGGAGAGACATGCTCAGACAACCTGACAGCCAATCTCTGGACTGATCAACCAGAGGATTTGATGAAATGGCGATATATTCTCAGACAATCTTACAACCAGTCTTAGGACTGATCAACCAGAGGATAGGGTCAAATAAAGAGACATGCTACTTCAACCTTACAACCAGTCTCAAGACTGATCAACCAGAGGATATGGTCAAATGGAGAGACATGCTCAGACAACCTTATAACCAGTCTTAGGACTGATCAACCAGATGGGGATCATGATATTCCAGTCACCCAATAAAAATATCCATCTTATACAACCAGGCATTATTTAGTACTCTCTGTGGATCATAAAAAGCGCGATCCATGAGAACCCTCGGGGTCCCAAATAGGGTTGTAGGTAGAGGATTGCCTTGTGATCTGATCAGAAACAACATTAGGCGTGCAGGACAGTGAGAATGTTATTTGTGGTTAATGGCGAAAAAAAATGAAAAGTATTAAAAATAATGTATACTTCTGTGGTAAGTTTAGTTTAGTTTAGTAGTTTAGTTTAGTTTAGTTTAGTCGAAGAATTAGTTTAGTTTAGTTTAGTTTAGTCGAAGAATTAGTTTAGTTTAGTTTAGTTTAGTCGAAGAATTAGTTTAGTTTAGTTTAGTTTAGTCGAAGAATTAGTTTAGTTTAGTTTAGTTTAGTCGAAGAATTAGTTTAGTTTAGTTTAGTTTAGTCGAAGAATTAGTTTAGTTTAGTTTAGTTTAGTCGAAGAATTAGTTTAGTTTAGTTTAGTTTAGTCGAAGAATTAGTTTAGTTTAGTTTAGTTTAGTCGAAGAATTAGTTTAGTTTAGTTTAGTTTAGTCGAAGAATTAGTTTAGTTTAGTTTAGTTTAGTCGAAGAATTAGTTTAGTTTAGTTTAGTTTAGTCGAAGAATTAGTTTAGTTTAGTTTAGTTTAGTCGAAGAATTAGTTTAGTTTAGTTTAGTTTAGTCGAAGAATTAGTTTAGTTTAGTTTAGTTTAGTCGAAGAATTAGTTTAGTTTAGTTTAGTTTAGTCGAAGAATTAGTTTAGTTTAGTTTAGTTTAGTCGAAGAATTAGTTTAGTTTAGTTTAGTTTAGTCGAAGAATTAGTTTAGTTTAGTTTAGTTTAGTCGAAGAATTAGTTTAGTTTAGTTTAGTTTAGTCGAAGAATTAGTTTAGTTTAGTTTAGTTTAGTCGAAGAATTAGTTTAGTTTAGTTTAGTTTAGTCGAAGAATTAGTTTAGTTTAGTTTAGTTTAGTCGAAGAATTAGTTTAGTTTAGTTTAGTTTAGTCGAAGAATTAGTTTAGTTTAGTTTAGTCGAAGAATTAGTTTAGTTTAGTTTAGTTTAGTCGAAGAATTAGTTTAGTTTAGTTTAGTTTAGTCGAAGAATTAGTTTAGTTTAGTTTAGTTTAGTCGAAGAATTAGTTTAGTTTAGTTTAGTCGAAGAATTAGTTTAGTTTAGTTTAGTTTAGTCGAAGAATTAGTTTAGTTTAGTTTAGTTTAGTCGAAGAATTAGTTTAGTTTAGTTTAGTTTAGTCGAAGAATTAGTTTAGTTTAGTTTAGTTTAGTCGAAGAATTAGTTTAGTTTAGTTTAGTTTAGTCGAAGAATTAGTTTAGTTTAGTTTAGTTTAGTCGAAGAATTAGTTTAGTTTAGTTTAGTTTAGTCGAAGAATTAGTTTAGTTTAGTTTAGTTTAGTCGAAGAATTAGTTTAGTTTAGTTTAGTTTAGTCGAAGAATTAGTTTAGTTTAGTTTAGTTTAGTCGAAGAATTAGTTTAGTTTAGTTTAGTTTAGTCGAAGAATTAGTTTAGTTTAGTTTAGTTTAGTCGAAGAATTAGTTTAGTTTAGTTTAGTTTAGTCGAAGAATTAGTTTAGTTTAGTTTAGTTTAGTCGAAGAATTAGTTTAGTTTAGTTTAGTTTAGTCGAAGAATTAGTTTAGTTTAGTTTAGTTTAGTTGAAGAATTAGTTTAGTTTAGTTTAGTTTAGTCGAAGAATTAGTTTAGTTTAGTTTAGTTTAGTCGAAGAATTAGTTTAGTTTAGTTTAGTTTAGTCGAAGAATTAGTTTAGTTTAGTTTAGTTTAGTCGAAGAATTAGTTTAGTTTAGTTTAGTTTAGTCGAAGAATTAGTTTAGTTTAGTTTAGTTTAGTCGAAGAATTAGTTTAGTTTAGTTTAGTTTAGTCGAAGAATTAGTTTAGTTTAGTTTAGTTTAGTCGAAGAATTAGTTTAGTTTAGTTTAGTTTAGTCGAAGAATTAGTTTAGTTTAGTTTAGTTTAGTCGAAGAATTAGTTTAGTTTAGTTTAGTCGAAGAATTAGTTTAGTTTAGTTTAGTTTAGTCGAAGAATTAGTTTAGTTTAGTTTAGTTTAGTCGAAGAATTAGTTTAGTTTAGTTTAGTTTAGTCGAAGAATTAGTTTAGTTTAGTTTAGTTTAGTCGAAGAATTAGTTTAGTTTAGTTTAGTTTAGTCGAAGAATTAGTTTAGTTTAGTTTAGTTTAGTCGAAGAATTAGTTTAGTTTAGTTTAGTTTAGTCGAAGAATTAGTTTAGTTTAGTTTAGTTTAGTCGAAGAATTAGTTTAGTTTAGTTTAGTTTAGTCGAAGAATTAGTTTAGTTTAGTTTAGTTTAGTCGAAGAATTAGTTTAGTTTAGTTTAGTTTAGTCGAAGAATTAGTTTAGTTTAGTTTAGTTTAGTCGAAGAATTAGTTTAGTTTAGTTTAGTTTAGTCGAAGAATTAGTTTAGTTTAGTTTAGTTTAGTCGAAGAATTAGTTTAGTTTAGTTTAGTTTAGTCGAAGAATTAGTTTAGTTTAGTTTAGTTTAGTCGAAGAATTAGTTTAGTTTAGTTTAGTTTAGTCGAAGAATTAGTTTAGTTTAGTTTAGTTTAGTCGAAGAATTAGTTTAGTTTAGTTTAGTTTAGTCGAAGAATTAGTTTAGTTTAGTTTAGTTTAGTCGAA
Source organism: Ariolimax columbianus (assembly GCA_036924085.1). Taxonomy (NCBI): domain Eukaryota; kingdom Metazoa; phylum Mollusca; class Gastropoda; order Stylommatophora; family Arionidae; genus Ariolimax; species Ariolimax columbianus. The sequence goes on along the minus strand of JAVGWX010000015.1, from coordinate 43,659,032 downwards.
GAATTAGTTTAGTTTAGTTTAGTTTAGTCGAAGAATTAGTTTAGTTTAGTTTAGTTTAGTCGAAGAATTAGTTTAGTTTAGTTTAGTTTAGTCGAAGAATTAGTTTAGTTTAGTTTAGTTTAGTCGAAGAATTAGTTTAGTTTAGTTTAGTTTAGTCGAAGAATTAGTTTAGTTTAGTCGAAGAATTAGTTTAGTTTAGTTTAGTTTAGTCGAAGAATTAGTTTAGTTTAGTTTAGTTTAGTCGAAGAATTAGTTTAGTTTAGTTTAGTTTAGTCGAAGAATTAGTTTAGTTTAGTTTAGTTTAGTCGAAGAATTAGTTTAGTTTAGTTTAGTTTAGTCGAAGAATTAGTTTAGTTTAGTTTAGTTTAGTCGAAGAATTAGTTTAGTTTAGTTTAGTTTAGTCGAAGAATTAGTTTAGTTTAGTTTAGTTTAGTCGAAGAATTAGTTTAGTTTAGTTTAGTTTAGTCGAAGAATTAGTTTAGTTTAGTTTAGTTTAGTCGAAGAATTAGTTTAGTTTAGTTTAGTTTAGTCGAAGAATTAGTTTAGTTTAGTTTAGTTTAGTCGAAGAATTAGTTTAGTTTAGTTTAGTTTAGTCGAATAATTAATTTAGTTTAGTTTAGTTTAGTCGAAGAATTAGTTTAGTTTAGTTTAGTTTAGTCGAAGAATTAGTTTAGTTTAGTTTAGTTTAGTCGAAGAATTAGTTTAGTTTAGTTTAGTCGAAGATTTAACGGTTTAACCCATGTGCCCCGTTCTTCTCCATATTTGGAGAATCTCGGCACAATGGACGGTCTCGGTAGCACCGGCGAGAATCCCGTAATAGATTGGATAGATTTAACAATTTTGAATTTTACCCCAGCAAAACTATTTTCGATTTCCAATTGCCTAGGGGATTTTTAACGTACGCAACACTGAACACGGTCTCTGCTACCTAGAGATCCGGGAAAATACTAGATATTCCACGTGAAGAAATCCCGGTCTCCCCCGTTATTTGAACCCGCAACTTCCAGCATTAAGTGTATAGATATATTAACATACCTAAATTATTTCAGAATATGTTTCAACTAATATTTGTATTATTTATTTACATGTTACATAAAATAAGTTATACAATTATTATTGAATATGGACTAGAGTGACTGCTATCACGTAAAAATCAAGCGTTATTTGATTTGTTTGAACCAAAAATAGGAGAGGAACTGGATACAGATACAGTTACAGAGTCTCTTAACGCAGCTCTCATAGATACTGCAACAGAGATCCTGGGATGCCACCAAACAAAAAAGAAGCCATGGGTGACCAAAGACATTCTAGATCTGTGTGATAAAAGAAGGTCACTGAAAAAACACAATCACCCACCGGAGGAGGTCGGCAGTTATAAAGAGATCAAGAAAGCCATACAACAAAAGATGAGAGAGGCGAAAGAAGCGTGGATATGTGAGCAATGCGCAAACATCGAAGAAAGACTAAACAGAAATGATGCTAAGGTGGTCAAAGAACTGGTAACACCAAGACAAAGCAGGAACCTTATGATTCATGATACAAACGGCAAGTGTCTCATTGAGGGAAATGATGTACTGGCAAGATGGACAGAGTACTGTTCCGAGCTATACAACTATGAAGGGCGAAACAAACCTGAGAAAACATTCCCCCCAACACCAACAAATATAGAGGATAACCAACTGATAACGAAGGAAGAGGTAATTGCAGCGGTAAAGACATTGAGAAGAGGGAAGGCGGTCGGCGTGGACAATATACCAGCAGAGCTCTTACAAGCAGGTGGAGAGGTAGTGGTGGAAGGCCTGACACACATCTGTAAGAAAATATGGGTGACAGGAAACTGGCCGGACTTATAAACGAAATCTATAGTTATACCGCTACATAAGTCTGGAAACCTAAAGCTGTGCCAAAATTACAGAACAATAAGCCTCATTAGCCACCCTAGCAAGGTCATGCTTAAATTAATCCTCGACCGATTGAAACCCCAAGAGGAGAACATTATTGCCGAGGAGCAAGCAGGGTTCAGACAGGGAAGACGCACTACAGAACAGATATTTAATTTAAGGCTGCTAAGCGAGAAATATCTAGAACAGCAGCAAACACTGTATCATGTGTTTGTGGATTTTAAGAAGGCGTTTGATAGGGTATGGCATAAAGCGCTTTGGGCAACCATGAGGATGTATAATATCAACGGAAATATTATAACGGTCCTTGAACACCGGTATAACAAGGCGTCTAGTGCAGTTCTTGTGAATGGGAGGCGAGGAGACTGGTTTCGCACATCAGTTGGTGTGAGACAGGGGTGTACACTCTCTCCAACTCTTTTCAATATATTCCTTGAAGGAATTATGAGTGAAGCACTTGGAGGTCACGTTTGTACTGTCAAGATAGGGGGCCGAACGATTACTAACCTTCGTTTTGCAGATGATATCGACGGGTTGGCGGGTTCAGAAGCAGAACTCCAGGAATGGGTGAAAAGGCTCGATGAAACAGCTCTTGACTATGGTATGGAGATAAACGCTGGAAAGACAAAACTAATGACAAACAACGCTACGGGCTTCAAGAGCAAGATAAAAGCAAACGGTCAAGAACTCGAAGTAGTTGACAGTTTTAAATAGCTTGGGTCGATTGTCAGTGATGAAGGATCAAAATATGAAGTATTGGCCAGAATAGCACAGACAATAGCGGCGCTTGCACGGCTTAACAAAATCTGGCAAGATAAACGGTTAGCACTACGCACGAAAATCAGATTAATGCGTACACTGGTCCTGTCAATATTTCTCTATGCGTGCGAGACATGGACAATTACAGCTGACCTTCAACGAAGGATACAGGCCTTGGAGATGAGATGTTTCCGAAGACTTGTAAACGTCATGTACAAAGATCGAGTTACAAACGAGGAAATCCGAAATAGAATTACGACGGCAATAGGACCTTTCGAAGATCTCTTGGCAACTGTCAAAAGACGGAAACTCACTTGGTACGGTCACATATCGAGATCAAATGGTCTTGCAAACACAATCCTCCACGGGAAGGTGCATGGCAGCCGGCCCAAAAAGAGATGGGAAGACAACATAAAAGAATGGACCAGTCTCCGACCAGAAGAGTCACAGGCAGCGGCTTCTGACAGAGAGGGATGGCGTTGAGTTGTGAGGATGTCTTCATGTGTGCCCCAACGACCTCACCGGTTACGGGATGACCTGACCTGACCTGACCTGAACCAAAACAGGTTAGTCAAAGTCTTGTATTTTTAAAATCTTTTTTTTTTTCCTTTGCCTTATTTTCCGTTCTCCAAGGCGGTTTTGGTTGCACTTTGGCTTTTATTTTGCGCCTGTCGGCCCAGTGCATCCGACTTCAGCATGCATTTTATGTAAGGGTCTGCTTCCTCCTGCATTTTATAAGGGTTTACTTCCCCGGGGTAACGGCCGGTGCTGTGATGGGGATTGAATTCAGCACCTTCTGATTGTGAGCCGTGTCACTTAACCACTAGCCCACGCCGTCCACAAAAGTCTTGTATGACCCAATGACAAAATATGTAGCACATACCACCTCTAGGAGCTGAATTTTGTGCGTTGTACTAAAGATGTAAGAAAAGTGTTTTTTTCGGCAGTAACGAATAGAGAAATATATTAATTATATCGAATACGATTCAGAATATGACTAGTGATATGAACAGTTGGTGTTATATGTATTAAGTATATTGGTATTGTTATTGTTAATTATGCGGTCATCAATTACAAACACGTAATGCAAGGCAAAACAGTAATTTGGTGACAAATGACTATTTAAATAAAAATAATGAGATATAAACATAAACCCCATTTATTATTGCATTTATATTCTCCTTTATTTCTCAACACGATGTCCACCAATATTGATACATTTATCTCATCGCTTTATCAGTGCACCAAAACCTACAGCATGCAATTTTTTGGACTGCTGTCCCTGGCATATTTGCACTCATGCAATCAACCTAATCGTCGTTCGCAAAACTTCTCCAGTCACAGTTCAGTTCAGTTCATCCCGTAACCCATCAGGTCGTTGGGGCACACATGAAGACACTCCCAAAATACCACGCCATCCCTCTCTGTCTGTCGCCGCCTGTCGTTATCTCACCGGGACGAAGGCCTGACCACTCAGTGATGTTGTCCACCCATCTCTTCCTTGGACGTCCTTTCCCTCTCTGTCCCGGTACGGAACCAAAGAGTATCGAGTTGGTAATTCCGATGGACCTCGCGACATGCCCTCACCAGGCCATCTTTCGTCTTTTAATAGCTGTGAACAATCTTCAGAAGGACCAATAGCGTCTTCAACTCTCTGACGTATTTCTACGTTCGTGACACGATCTTTATATGTAATATTTAGGAGTTTTCTATAGCACCTCATTTCCATTGCATGTATTCTGCCCTGGATATCTGCTGTAATGGTCCAGGTCTTGCAGACATACAGAAATATTGATAGCACCAGAGAGCGCATTAGTCTAACTGTTATGCCGAGGGCGAGCCGCTTGTCTTGCGATATAGGTTTCAGCCGAGTCAGCGCCGCTGTTTTTTGTGCTATTCTTGCAATTACCTCTGGCTTCGAACCCTCTTCGCTGATCAATGATCCCAAATATTTGAAACGTTTTACCACCTCAAATTCCTGCCCCTTTGCCTCTATTACAGATTGAAACCCTGCTATGTCATTGGTCATGAGCTTTGTTTTATCTGCATTTATTTCCACACCAAAACTCAAGGCCGCTCTATCCAAGCTACCAATCAACTCCTGGAGTTCTCTTTCTGTGCCTGCCAATACATCAATATCATCAGCAAATCGGAAGTTTGTGATAAGCCTCTCACCTATTTTAACCGTGCCAACATGTCCGTTTAAGGTCGTCTCCATTATTCTCTCCAAGAATATATTGAAGAGTGTTGGCGAGAGTATACATCCCTGTCTCACACCCACCGTCGTACGGAACCAATCGCCTAGCGTTCCCTCTACTGAGACTGCGCTTGTCGCCTGCTCATAAAGGTTGCCAATTACCCTCACAATATCACTGTTGAACTTATAATGCGTCATTGTTGACCATAGCGCCGCATGCCACACTCTGTCAAACGCCTTTCTAAAGTCAATGAAGGCATGGTAGAGTTGTTGATGCTCTGAGTACTTCTCCTTACATTATAATGCATGATCCCACTGTGACTGATTGTGAACCACATCACTTAGTTGTTCTTTATCTGTACATTATGTGAGCACAGACGCCATTTTGTATCTAATCTGCGCATGTGCATAGGACACCTAGCGTCTGCTACATTGAAATTACAGCTCTGGATATTTCTGCTACGTAATGTCAACTTTAGAAACTACTAACTAAATTTATCAGCTATCCTATATCAGTGTGTTACCTGTTTACTGACCGACCCTCGTAGCTCAAAATGTTTCATCGTTACAAATGTACTATACAAATTGTGTACTTTTTTATGTTACTAACTACTGGACAGTTTTTTTTTATGCAGTTCAATTATCAATTCAGGTATATTCTCTACCTGATAATCTCTAGATTAGTTTTAGGATGGGCGATATCGACATTTAACTTAACGCATCGCTGCATCAAATACGCATTTGCTTTAAAAATACACAAGAACAAAACAATGTGTTATTTGGCGGTGTTAAACAGACCATGCATAATTCGTATTGCAGTACAGCGTGTTATCAAGCCGAATACGATTAGCTTATTGGATGCACTTTTCGGTACCCCAAGGTCAATACGGAGATAATATTGGTTAGAACCCTAGCAAGTGAAGAACATATATATATATAAATTGAAGGATGCCTCTTTTAACTACATATACAATAATTATGCAGCGTACTTTTCTGTAATCTCACAAATTGACATAGCTGAATAGATTGTTGTCTGTAATTGATAAATGATATTTTTTCTTGCTTAATTTCGATCAACTATCTAACAAACTTGTATGTCCAACTTGTTACGTTTCCTTCCTATCGCCATTTCTCGTCGACATGCTAGCTTGCGTTTAGTCTTTCCATGTAGCGTGGCTTCTAACGCTGTGTCCTGTCACTTTATCCGTCTCGTGTGATAATTGGTAAACAACCTGACATAACAAGCCAGGGTTTTGAGCCGCTTCTAGCGTTTGCTGTAACTCTCAACAGGAAGTCTAATGCAAGAAGTGGTCCATTTGCAGCAACGCTGCGCCCACACAATGGACAAAATAAAATATTTTAGAATTAGTCCAGTTTGTTATCAACAAACAATAGTGCTTTAGTTATATAATTACTTTCAACTAACTTCCTGGTCCATTTTAAGCATTGAACGCTGAAATATCTCTCCAAAAAGTTAAGACACAGATACGATGTGTTTTGATTGAATAGCAAGAAGTAGAACATATGGAGGTCTATCGGTTCCACAAGAAGAACAAAGCAACAGTATAACGTCTCTAAACCGACTGAGGGATACATTGTATGTAAATAAGATTAGCCTGAGACAAACAGCATAATTTGTGATGTAAATAGGATATATTTGGGAACAAGAGACGAAGACATTAAGAAGAATCCATCAATCAATGGCTCGTTCAAAACTCGCTTCGTTTTAGCGATACATGCCAACCAATCACTCATTGTCTATCACTGTCTTCGATGATGGATCTTAATCTCTCACTCATTGTCCATCCCTTTGTATGACTCTTCTATTGTTTCGGTATCCATAAATTAATCATCGAATACTGGAATTACGGTGGAGACCGGGATTTATTCAAGTGGATTTTCTGGTAAAAATTACTCTCGTCTCAGGGTAGTGAGATCGGACTCCCGTGTTCAGCGTCGAACACGTTAAAAATCAATTGGCAGTTAGAAATCGAAAAGAGTAGGCTTAACGGCCGCTGACAGGATAAAATTCAAAAATTATAGTTAAAAATCTACTCAAATTATTTGTTTCTTCCCCCATGCATAGTAAGCCGCAGGAAGTGTTAAAATACCTACTACTAAATATAGCCTAAGCATTCTGCTACCTGGAAACAAACATTAACATGCCTTTTTGAATACCATGATTCAAAGTATTCCTAGTAATATTCCATATATTTTACTCACGATACCCTATATGTGTATTTTTAATCAATCAATCAATAACTGGCCATGGCTACATTCGCTCAATAAACGCACATGACTCAACTCTATTATGATGTATCTACCAATCAATAAACGCATTTGACTCCACTTTATTATGATGTATCCACCAATCAATAAACGCTTTGACTCCACTTTATTATTATGCATCCACCAATCAATAAACACATTTGACTGCACTTTATTATAATGTATCCACCAATCAATAAACACATTTGACTCCACTTTATTATGATGTATCCACCAATCAATAAACGCATTTGACTCCATCCATCAATCAATGAACAATGAACAACCGATAGGACTTTCTTCAATTATAGAATTATATAAAAACATATTAATAACGCCCTTTGATTATGGGATATCCATTAATCGAACATTGTGTCCCCTTGCAAAAAAACCTAGTTTTTTTTTGCGTCTATCCCCTTAGCCCTACACCTTTTCCCCCATTTTCTCTTCTCCATCGCTTGATTATTTCTCCGTCTATTTTAAAAATCCAATATGTTATAATATTTGTTCAAATGGGATTTTACCAGTGTGTGATACATGATGCGGCAAGCTCAAGGCATCGTGTGCCTTACCACTGATAACATCATGATTACATACACGTACGGATAACAACAATATCGAACCATCATCATACATTCCCTGTGTTAAAACATAAATCACAACTCCAGCGCGTTATAAGCATTACTGAGGTCTTCGTATATGATTTATGTGACTAAGAAAAATGAAGACGGTTTGTTCTAACATAAGACCTAGTACATGAAAAAATATACGATCTGATACAAAGAAATAAGCTAAGACCTAAAACCAAGAAATAACATAAGACCTAATACAGACAAATAACACAAAACCTTATACAAAGAAATAACACAAGACCTAATACAAAGAAGTAACATAAAACCTAATACAAAGAAAGACCATTAGACCTAAAACAAAAAAAGGCCATAAGACCTAATATAAAGAAATACCATAAGACCTAATACAAAGAAATAATAAACGATATAATTCAAAGAAATAACAATACGATAACTAAAGACCTTATCCAGCAAAATAGCCAACGATCTAACACAAGGAAATAACCTAACAACCTGGCACAATAAAGTCTCTAACACATCATCTCTGAAGACAGTGTCTCCAGAAGTATATCTTTGCCGAAAATATTTTAACAGACGATATATGTATACAAACAGTGGCACTGCCACCGTACAGGTCTGTCGTAAAAGACGACAAAACTGAGGTTGTGCATAGCGAAAGTAACTTTGTCATAAAATAAAAAATACTACAGAATCTACAGCTGCTAAACCACAGTAAGTGTTTTGGCGCAGACCTCAGCACATGGTCAAATTCAGCAGGAGTTGTATGCTTCGTAGGGGGTGAAATAACGACAATCATAAGAATAAAAATGGTTTTGTCATTATGCACCTGCAGGAATTCAGTTAAATACAGAATACGTCAATGAAAGAAAATGAAACTGACAGGCAGTCAGGCTAGCATGTCATCATAACAAATCAGAGCAGATGCAAGCAGGCAGCTTCAAAAGAATGTAGACGGTGAAAGATACTTTGACCGAGAAAGGGAAACGGGACCCCAAAAAAATAGGTTAAGTAGCATCCAGACCTACCGACATTCTTACCAATCCATATAAAAATTTCCCAGGGACGTTTCTTTCCATTCGATCCGGTGGGCAAAAGCGTGGGACAAGGTCAGTAATTCTTGAATTTGTGTGCATTTAATTTTTGTTAAATCAAAGTTATACATTGTGATCCTGATATTTGTAAAGTGATAACAAACAAAGAAAAACATAAAACGTCAATAAACATTTTCTTTTTAAATATGACAAACACAAAGGATAAAGTTATATTTACGTTTCTAGGAATATGTAAATGTGTGTTTGTGTTAGTGTGTGTATTGTATGTATGCCTAAAGTATGTATGTGTGTAACGTATGTATATGTGTAATGTATGTCTGCGTGTGTAATGTATTTCTGTGTGTGTAATATATGTGCGTGTGAAATGTGTGTGCGTGTGTAATGTATATGTATGTAATGTATGTATGTGTGTAATGCATGTGTGTGAGTAATGCATGTGTGTGTTCGTGTGTAATGTACAATGTTTAGGTGTGCGTGTGTAATGTATGTATGTATGTGTGCGTGTGTAATGCATATGTGTGCGTGTGTAATATACATGTGTACGTGTGTAATGTATATGCGTGTGTGTAATATGTAAGAGCGCATGTAACTATGTTTATTTTCTTTATTTTTCAATTTCGTTTGAATTTAACAAGTACCCCAGTGCTATGATAACTCTTCTTGTCTTTTTGTATTCCTATTTCGGTATCTGTATGTGTACCTCCTAATTTGTCTATATTTCTACGAAGATATGAATGATTCCACACCTTGTATAAGTGTGCCTCTCAACGTACTCCGAGTTAGTCAGTCAGTCCGTTAGTCAGTCAGTCCGTTAGTCAGTCAGTCCGTTAGTCAGTCAGTCAGTCCGTTAAGTTAGTTAAGTTAGTTTAGTTAGTTAAGTTGAGTTAAGTTAAGTTAGTCGTCAGATCATCTTCATTGAACGCAGAGCAAGTACATAAGAACTCAGATCACCATACTCAGTGCCTCCGCAACTACATGACGACTGATGTCCGGTTCTGTGCTGGTTTGCCAGACGTCTTTGGATCCCCGAATGGTGATCCCATCGTTTCACCTCCCATTCCGCCAGTCGCGGCAAGGACATAGCGTTGCATCAACTCTCGGATCTTCTTTTTGGCTGATTTCCCTAACAGAATTTCGGAATAAGTTCGGTCCATTGAGCTGTATTCTGAGTGTTGTTAGCTGCGTTAATTCTAATAATCTTCGGTTTTTTTTCTCTATGTATTCTCAGTTCTAATTTTTGTAACTGTTTATCAAATATATTTTTCACAATGTTGCATCTGATAACGGTTAACCATCATCATCTTCTGGTACACAAGATTCAATAAGACAAACAGGAATACACGATTCAATAAGACATTAGACAGGTACACAAGATTAAATAAGACATTAAAATTATACAGGTACACAAGATTCAATAAGACATTATACAGGGACACAAGATTCAATAAGACATTAGACAGGTACATACGATTCAATAAGACATTAGACAGGTACACAAGATTCAATAAGACATTAGACAGGTACACACGATTCAATAAGACATTAGACAGGTACACACGATTCAATAAGACATTAGACAGGTACACAAGATTCAATAAGACATTAGACAGGTACACAAGATTCAATAAGACATTAGACAGGTACACAAGATTCAATAAGACATTAGACAGGTACACAAGACCCAATAAGACATTAGACAGGTACATAAGATTCAATAAGACATTAGACAGGTACACAAGATTCAATAAGACATTAGACAGGTACACACGATTCAATAATACATTAGACAGGTACACACGATTCAATAAGACATTAGACAGGTACACAAGATTCAAAAAGACATTAGACAAGTACATAAGATTCAATAAGACATTAGACAGGTACACAAGATTCAATAAGACATTAGACAGGTACACAAGATTCAATTAGACATTAGACAGGTACACACGATTTAATAAGACATTAGACAGGTACACACGATTCAATAAGACATTAGACAGTTACACAAGATTCAATAGACATTAGACAGGTACACAAGATTAAATAATACATTAGACAGGTACACAAAATTCAAAAATACATTAGACAGGTACACAAGATTCAAAAAGACAGTCACAAACAGGGCCACACAGGTGTGCACACCCTAAGATGATATTTCGTCTTTTCCCTCCAACTGAAGCATAGCTCCACCCACAAGATTAGCCCTCGTTGCATTATGCCTGTATCCCAGCATTTGTAGCAGCGGTTTTGAAAGCGATGGTTATCATGACAAGGTTGCTAGTACCTTGTACAACTTTCCTTACTCGCCTTTTACGAGCTCGTACATGCTTAACAAGTAACAGTCAGGCGAATGTTATCACTCCGTGCACACTCCTGTAACGTTCAAATATATAGACAAGCAAAGACAACGACAAAGGCCGCCGTCCATCGTAGGCGATGATGGCATAATTTATTTTGCTAGCGCTATTTTTTAGTAAGAATTAACTGCGCTACTTTTTATTCTCGCTCTCTCGTCTCGAGCCGCCCGACCCCAGTGGCAAGTCAAGGACAAGATGACTAGGAGGTGACTACGAGATGCAGGGGACTCCGCATCAAGCACCCGTGAAAAAGAGGGCAGAGTCCGGGATCGAACCCACACCACCTGATCACGGGGCCGAAAACTTAACCACTTCGCCACGGAATCCCCAATATTTATAGACAGAAAAACTATCATACACAATGTTTATTTCCATCGCAGAGGTCCGCCAGGGGCGTTGATAGCACCGACTGCCCCTGTAGTCGCCTCGCTGAGTAAATGCAGTTTTTATGTAATCTCCCATTGGTATTGAATACATATCAACCTATTAAGATGATAGACACCCAAACAGTTGGACCGCCGCTCCTCCTTATCAAATATAGCCAGCATAAAAGCAGTCTAAATATCGTATTACAAGAATTCGGGACAAAATGCTTTCAGTGTAATCATGTTTATGTTCTAGATTATTTATGTGCAAAAATGTACTGCATGCCCTCGGCAGAAATTATGGACGGATCACAGGATTCGAGGACCTGTGGCTGGGAATAGCTACCAGACAATGAGCAATTCCCGAGAGACCAGCGAAGGGTTATTGAAGTCAGGGCTGCTATTAAACCCCTCAAGGACAGAACTATAAGACAGTGGCATTTCACAGATTGCCATTTACACAGGCCAAAAGCTATACATCTGTGCTTTGACAGTTCTAAGTTCAGTTCAAGTGCCGTCTTCACATCAAAGGTCAGCTGCAATAGATCGCCATCGTCCTCTTTCTCTTTTCCATTCTTTGTGCAACTTCTAGACTTTTCCTTGTGCAACTTTTGGTGCTCTTATCTAACAAATAGCGCTGTTTACTTCTATCACGTCTGTGCTCCACGCTTTTATATCATCATTTTCGGCAATAACTGTCTGTCTCTGAAGTTCTTTATCCTTGTTTCCCTTATTTATCGAAGACTTCCTTTTTTCTGTTCTTTCCATCAGGTGTGGCCCAGTAGTCTATACATATCCCCATTTCAATGGTAACAATCCTTTTCTCCAACTGTTTGTTCATTATCTAAGCTCTTACGCAATGCTGGTGGCGACATCAGACTGTTGTCTTGATGATGTATTTGCGCTGTATTTGGATTATAGTAAGGATGAAGCTGCTCTGACCGTCAACCTCCCTCTCTGATCCCAATCTACCTTGGGCCAGTGGCAAGACATACAAGACGACTAAAGGTAATTCAGGATACAGACACTCTAGCCCCACCTCCTTTGAGACCAGGAGTCGCGTGAAACCCGAGGGTTTCGCATCCACGACGTTTCGGTTCCTCGCTGATGAACCGTTCATCCAGTGTAAAAGATTACTCTCCTTTGTGAGCCCTGACAAGGGTGTTAAGTGGCGGGTTGCAGAAGCATTTCTCACATCCCACGCGTTTTGATGGTGGTAGACTGAGGTCATCAATGTGGTTGTGTTATGCCTGGCTTCATCTGCGTGTTGTTCAGTACTAGGAGGATCGTGTCGACCCCCCACCTCGTTAACCGGACTGCCATGAAAACATTGTTTCCAGAGAGACCTACGTGGAAGTGAGGTTAAGGTCTTGGCCAGTATGTTTTACCTAACTTGACTAACATGTCTGATCAGTATGTTTTACCTAACTTGACTAACATGTCTGATCAGTATGTTTTACCTAACTTGACTAACATGTCTGATCAGTATGTTTTACCTAACTTGACTAACATGTCTGATCAGTATGTTTTACCTAACTTGACTAACATGTCTGATCAGTATATTTTACCTAACTTGACTAACACGTCTGATCAGTATGTTTTACCTAACTTGACTAACATGTCTGATCAGTATATTTTACCTAACTTGACTAACACGTCTGATCAGTATGTTCTACCTAACTTGACTAACATGTCTGATCAGTATGTTTTACCTAACTTGACTAACATGTCTGATCAGTATGTTTTACCTAACTTGACTAACATGTCTGATCAGTATGTTTTACCTAACTTGACTAACATGTCTGATCAGTATGTTTTACCTAACTTGACTAACATGTCTGATCAGTATGTTTTACCTAACTTGACTAACATGTCTGATCAGTATATTTTACCTAACTTGACTAACACGTCTGATCAGTATGTTTTACCTAACTTGACTAACATGTCTGATCAGTATATTTTACCTAACTTGACTAACACGTCTGATCAGTATGTTTTACCTAACTTGACTAACATGTCTGATCAGTATATTTTACCTAACTTGACTAACACGTCTGATCAGTATGTTTTACCTAACTTGACTAACATGTCTGATCAGAATATTTTACCTAACTTGACTAACATGTCTGATCAGTATATTTTACCTAACTTGACTAACACGTCTGATCAGTATGTTTTGCCTAACTTGACTAACATGTCTGATCAGTATATTTTACCTAACTTGACTAACACGTCTGATCAATATGTTTTACCTAACTTGACTAACATGTCTGATCAGTATATTTTACCTAACTTGACTAACACGTCTGATCAATATGTTTTACCTAACTTGACTAACATGTCTGATCAGTATATTTTACCTAACTTGACTAACACGTCTGATCAATATGTTTTACCTAACTTGACTAACATGTCTGATCAGTATGTTTTACCTAACTTGACTAACACGTCTGATCAGTATGTTTTACCTAACTTGACTAACACGTCTGATCAGTATGTTTTACCTAACTTGACTAACACGTCTGATCAGTATGTTTTACCTAACTTGACTAACACGTCTGATCAGTATGTTTTACCTAACTTGACTAACACGTCTGATCAGTATGTTTTGCCTAACTTGACTAACACGTCTGATCAGTATGTTTTGCCTAACTTGAGTAACATGTCTGATCAGTATGTTTTACCTAACTTGACTAACACGTCTGATTAGTATGTTTTACCTAACTTGACTAACACGTCTGATCAGTATGTTTTACCTAACTTGACTAACATGTCTGATCAGTATATTTTACCTAACTTGACTAACATGTCTTATCAGTATATTTTACCTAACTTGACTAACACGTCTGATCAGTATGTTTTGCCTAACTTGACTAACATGTCTGATCAGTATATTTTACCTAACTTGACTAACACGTCTGATCAATATGTTTTACTTAACTTGACTAACATGTCTGATCAGTATATTTTACCTAACTTGACTAACACGTCTGATCAATATGTTTTACCTAACTTGACTAACATGTCTGATCAGTATATTTTACCTAACTTGACTAACACGTCTGATCAATATGTTTTACCTAACTTGACTAACATGTCTGATCAGTATGTTTTACCTAACTTGACTAACACGTCTGATCAGTATGTTTTACCTAACTTGACTAACACGTCTGATCAGTATGTTTTGCCTAACTTGACTAACATGTCTGATCAGTATGTTTTACCTAACTTGACTAACACGTCTGATCAGTATGTTTTACCTAACTTGACTAACACGTCTGATCAGTATGTTTTACCTAACTTGACTAACATGTCTGATCAGTATATTTTACCTAACTTGACTAACATGTCTGATCAGTATATTTTACCTAACTTGACTAACACGTCTGATCAGTATGTTTTGCCTAACTTGACTAACATGTCTGATCAGTATATTTTACCTAACTTGACTAACACGTCTGATCAATATGTTTTACCTAACTTGACTAACATGTCTGATCAGTATATTTTACCTAACTTGACTAACACGTCTGATCAATATGTTTTACCTAACTTGACTAACATGTCTGATCAGTATATTTTACCTAACTTGACTAACACGTCTGATCAGTATATTTTACCTAACTTGACTAACACGTCTGATCAGTATGTTTTACCTAACTTGACTAACACGTCTGATCAGTATGTTTTACCTAACTTGACTAACATGTCTGATCAGTATGTTTTACCTAACTTGACTAACACGTCTGATCAGTATGTTTTACCTAACTTGACTAACACGTCTGATCAGTATGTTTTACCTAACTTGACTAACACGTCTGATCAGTATATTTTACCTAACTTGACTAACACGTCTGATCAGTATGTTTTACCTAACTTGACTAACACGTCTGATCAGTATGTTTTACCTAACTTGACTAACACGTCTGATCAGTATATTTTACCTAACTTGACTAACACGTCTGATCAGTATGTTTTACCTAACTTGACTAACACGTCTGATCAGTATGTTTTACCTAACTTGACTAACATGTCTGATCAGTATGTTTTACCTAACTTGACTAACACGTCTGATCAGTATGTTTTACCTAACTTGACTAACACGTCTGATCAGTATGTTTTACCTAACTTGACTAACACGTCTGATCAGTATATTTTACCTAACTTGACTAACACGTCTGATCAGTATATTTTACCTAACTTGACTAACACGTCTGATCAGTATATTTTACCTAACTTGACTAACACGTCTGATCAGTATGTTTTACCTAACTTGACTAACACGTCTGATCAGTATGTTTTACCTAACTTGACTAACACGTCTGATCAGTATATTTTACCTAACTTGACTAACACGTCTGATCAGTATATTTTACCTAACTTGACTAACACGTCTGATCAGTATGTTTTACCTAACTTGACTAACACGTCTGATCAGTATGTTTTGCCTGACAAAATTTTGCCCTTCTCGTGCTAGTGAAAATAGATATTACCATCCTTATTCTTTTTCTGATATCCATTTCGCATCTTCCTTCTTCGGTTTTCATATTTCCATGGTACGAGAAACTGTTTACCTGTTCCACTGTTTGATCTAGATGAAGGCTATGTAGACAGTAACGTGAACAAAAGACCACCCTGGTCACATAGAAAACGATGCCTGCCACCAACTCTTCATGCGAGATAAGTGATCATTCTCCGGCTACACAGGTCACAACGGACTGAGATGTCAACTGTACAACAATTTCAAGATTGGCATTACAGACCTTTGTACCTGCGGCACAACCCCCATGAGAGCAGAACACATTTTGCAGTTCTGCCCATCGTATACCGTCAAAAGAAGTAGCATTTGGCAACAGCCAGTGTCCTTCCACGAGAAGCTGTGCAGAAGTGAACAGAGCCTCAAATCGACTGCTGCCTTCGTTAGGATCATCGAAATCGACGTCTGAGGACGAACAAGGATGAAGGAAGAAGACGACCCCCTATTGGTATCTTCAGATTGTTCGAGTCTTCTTTGCAAATTGTCATAGTTTTGGTTTTCTCAGTGTTAATGAAATTGACTTGTGTTTTTGAATTTGAAACATCAATATCAGTAGTTCTGGTTTGCTTTCACGTAGTAGCCCTGTAACCTTCGCATACCTGATACCGTTTATTAGTGCCTCACAGATAGTAAGTCTTGGTATTTCATCTATCTGTCGACTAACGTGTTTATGAGATGTGTGTCTGTCCTTGTCGCTTTCCTCTATTTTACATGGCGATCTGACTGTGGTAATTTGTTCCCAGTAAATGTAAGTGATTATTTTTTTGTTTTTAAGACATTATTTGTTCTCATTCTAAACTTTATTAAATGCCTTTATGGAGTCTATACAGTATATATAAATGTTGGAGTCTATACAGTATATATATATATATATATATATATATATATATATATATAAATAAAAGTGTCTAAATATGTTTCTGCTAGTTTTGCTTCACTTGTTTCCCAGTTCTATTGAAATTTAAATTGTTCCATCTGTATCAATATTCTTCAAGCATGAATTAGTATCACAGGTCTTGCGAGCCTCACATGCTGGACTCATCAAAGGTCTTTTGATGCTCACATGATGGACTCATCAAAGGTCTTTTGATGCTCACATGATGGACTCATCAAAGGTCTTGCGAAACAAACGTGTATTTACTTCTTCCGAATCTAATGTTTCATGCGCTACGTAAGTGATTCACATGTTTTAATCTGTATCTCTGTACGTCTCTTCCTACCTTTTGTTCGGGGGAGACTCGACCACCTACTCTCACTTATTTTCTAAATGATCTTGTTGACTTCTGCGGACTGTTAATCAGACTCGGATTATTCACTCTGGCCAATCACAGTTCTGGCCCACCGTGCGTCCGAGACAAAGAATGAACGCATGCCACTCAGGCTTGCCAGAAACCCCGTTCAAGTCTACATCTCGGACATCCCTCTGAATCGTATAGAGGTGGGAATTGTTGCATGCTCTGATCTACAGCGTCTGAGATACTTTTTTTCATTTCTCCGTTCAACATCGATTAGCATAATGCTGTTATCTCAGCGATCGAGACTTACCTTTTTGCTTTGCTCGCCGTTCGTCCTAATTTACCCATTTCGGCCCTTGGGTATTAGCTAACCACAGGATCGAGCTCTACTTGCGTGATAATCGCATAGGTTCTAAAACGGATCTAGCCTTGGTCGCGATTACTTCTGGGTCCCGTAATTTGTCTGTCGGAAATCTGTTGGTTGTTTAGAGTTGTCAAGCCAACATGTATATATATAAGGCAAAAGCAAAGCCCGCCGTCCATCGTAGACGATGATGGCATAATTTATTTTGCTAGCGCTATTTGTAGTAAGGATTAACTTTTTATCCTCACTCTCTCGTCTCGTGCCGTCCGACCCCAGTGGCAAGTCAAGGACAAGACGACTACTACGAGATGCAGAGAACTCCGCATCACGAGGCCGACGGTTGAACCACTTCTCCACGGAATCACCATTTATATAATGCAACGGAGAACTTTCAAAAACGCGCACACAGCTCCGTGTTTGCATTTAATTTGGCCATGTGTATCTCAAAGAAAATATCGCTACAGCATGCATTCGGATGCACCATACCCTAACATCCCTGGAGGAGTGGGCCAAGACATGGCCAATGAAGATGAAGGAAGAGAAAAACCCACTTTTTGTTTCACAAAAACCACAGAACTCCAAACTAAGGCTAAATGGGAAACAACTGTACTTTGATGAGAACTATAACTCGTATTTAGATATTATCTTTGATCGGTTTTATCTTACGGGGAAAATAGAGAGAAACTAGACGCGTTCAAGGCAGAGAATGGCATTCAAGAAACAAATTGCAGAAACACATGGGGGCAGGCGAGAGATGAAAGTATTCTCATCATCATCATCATCATGTAGCATGTCCCTTATAGAACGTCGCTCCCATTACAGTCTGTCTGAAAGAAACTTTCTCTTGTCAAAACTCCAGCCTCCGCCACAGTCATACCCAGGCAATCCTTGATATCTTGGTGCCATCGTCTTCTTGGTCTACCCCTTCCTCTTTTGCCTGCCACCATACCTTCCATCACCGGTCTCTCGAGACCGTTGTGTCTCTTGATGTGATCAAAGTATTTGCATTTTCTAGCCAAAATGGAATTGATAAACCAGTTCTCCTCTATGTTCAACTCTTGCTGAATGTCTACATTTGTCTTTTTCTTTGTCCAGGGTATTCTGAGGATCTTTCTGTAACATTTTGACTCGTCGTTTTGAAAGTATACTAAAAATCTGAAAACTGAATGTGAGAGACCATACCTAGAATATGGCATATCAACATGGGAAACTGCAGCCAAATCAAACTTTCACAGAATAAATAGAGTTCAAAATCAAGTAATGCGAATCTTAACAGAGGGCATGAGGACACTGCCTATTTAAGAACTGGAACAACTTCGAACCTGAAGCCAATGGAGGATAAAAGAGATACCAGAGCCCAACAACAGAGGGAGAAATTCAGAAGGCTGATAGATCACCTTTTATACCACACAATAAATTAGCATGGAAAACAAATTCTCAAGCGGAACAACATCAGTGAAAGAAAAGTGAAGAGCATATTCTATAAATGGCACACCACAAATAAAACATGTGCACTACATACATACAACCAACCTGCAAAAATGGCACACCACAAATAAAACATGTGCACTACATACATACAACCAACCTGCAAAAATGGCACACCACAAATAAAACATGCGCACTACAGACATACAACCAACGTGCACAAATGGCACACCACAAATAAAACATGCGCACTACAAACATACAACCAACCTGCAAAAATGGCACACCACAAATAAAACATGCGCACTTCAGACATACAACCAACGTGCACAAATGGCACACCACAAATAAAACATGTGCACTACACACATACAACCAACCTCCAAAAATGGCACACCACAAATAAAACATGCGCACTACAGACATACAACCAACGCGCACAAATGGCACACTACAAATAAAATATGCGTACTACAGACATACAACCAACCTGCAAAAATGGCACACACCAAATAAAACATGCGCACTACAGAAATACAACTAACCTGCAAAAATTAGCGCTTCCCAGAACTGATAGAAAACATCTTAGACATTGAAAAAAAAGCTGGAAAAAAAGCTGACAGAAAGAGAAAGAAGAGCCCTAACTGTAGAACATATAGACAATGAAAGAGAAAGAAGAGCCCTAACTGTAGAATATATAGACAATGAAAGAGAAAGAAGAGCCCTAACTGTAGAACATATAGACAATGAAAGAGAAAGAAGAGCCCTAACTGTAGAACATGTAGACAATGAAAGAGAAAGAAGAGCCCTAACTGTAGAACATATAGACAATGAAAGAGAAAGAAGAGCCCTAACTGTAGAACATGTAGACAATGAAAGAGAAAGAAGAGCCCTAACTGTAGAACATATAGACAATGAAAGAGAAAGAAGAGCCCTAACTGTAGAACATGTAGACAATGAAAGAGAAAGAAGAGCCCTAACTGTAGAACATATAGACAATGAAAGAGAAAGAAGAGCCCTAACTGTAGAACATATAGACAATCACTACCCAAGCAACATCTGGATCAATGTATAAACAGATGTTTCAGCATCAGATGCAATAAAGAAAAGAGATGAAAATATTTGTAAGCCTAAAAAACAGTACACAAATACAGATATCAGCGGCTAATGGGCACTATTTAAATAACTTCACCGTAGAGACAGAATCCTTAAAAACTGCCAAAGAAACTCTAATTACAGAAAGAAAACTGTCAAAGAAACTCTAATTACAGAAAGAAAACTGTCAAAGAAACTCTAATTACAGAAAGAAAACTGTCAAAGAAACTCTAATTACAAGAATAAAACTGTCAAAGAAACTCTAATTACAGAAAGAAAACTGTCAAAGAAACTCTAATTACAGAAAGAAAACTGCCAAAGAAACTCTAATTACAAGAAGAAAACTGTCAAAGAAACTCTAATTACAGAAAGAAAACTGTCAAAGAAACTCTAATTACAAGAAGAAAACTGTCAAAGAAACTCTAATTACAGAAAGAAAACTGTCAAAGAAACTCTAATTACCGAAAGAAAACTGTCAAAGAAACTGTAATTACAGAAGGAAAACTGTCAAAGAAACTCTAATTACAGAAAGAAAACTGTCAAAGTAACTCTAATTACAGATAGAAAACTGCCAAAGAAACTCTAATTACAAGAAGAAAACTGTCAAAGAAACTCTAATTACAGAAAAAAACTGTCAAAGAAACTCTAATTACAGAAAGAAAACTATCAAAGAAACTCTCATTACAGAAAGAAAACTGTCAAAGAAACTCTAATTACAGAAAGAAAACTGCCAAAGAAACTCTAATTACAGAAAGAAAACTGTCAAAGAAACTCTCATTACAGAAAGAAAACTGTCAAAGAAACTCTAATTACAGAAAGAAAACTGTCAAAGAAACTCTAATTACAGAAAGAAAACTGTCAAAGAAACTGTAATTACAGAAAGAAAACTGTCAAAGAAACTCTAATTACAGAAAGAAAACTGTCAAAGAAACTCTAATTACAGAAAGAAAACTGTCAAAGAAACTCTAATTACAGAAAGAAAACTGTCAAAGAAACTCTAATTACAAGAATAAAACTGTCAAAGAAACTCTAATTACAGAAAGAAAACTGTCAAAGAAACTCTAATTACAGAAAGAAAACTGCCAAAGAAACTCTAATTACAAGAAGAAAACTGTCAAAGAAACTCTAATTACAGAAAGAAAACTGTCAAAGAAACTCTAATTACAAGAAGAAAACTGTCAAAGAAACTCTAATTACAGAAAGAAAACTGTCAAAGAAACTCTAATTACAGAAAGAAAACTGTCAAAGAAACTGTAATTACAGAAAGAAAACTGTCAAAGAAACTCTAATTACAGAAAGAAAACTGTCAAAGAAACTCTAATTACAGAAAGAAAACTGCCAAAGAAACTCTAATTACAGAAAGAAAACTGTCAAAGAAACTCTAATTACAGAAAGAAAACTGTCAAAGAAACTGTAATTACAGAAGGAAAACTGTCAAAGAAACTCTAATTACAGAAAGAAAACTGTCAAAGTAACTCTAATTACAGATAGAAAACTGCCAAAGAAACTCTAATTACAGAAAGAAAACTGTCAAAGAAACTCTAATTACAGAAAGAAAACTGTCAAAGAAACTGTAATTACAGAAGGAAAACTGTCAAAGAAACTCTAATTACAGAAAGAAAACTGTCAAAGTAACTCTAATTACAGATAGAAAACTGCCAAAGAAACTCTAATTACAAGAAGAAAACTGTCAAAGAAACTCTAATTACAGAAAAAAACTGTCAAAGAAACTCTAATTACAGAAAGAAAACTATCAAAGAAACTCTCATTACAGAAAGAAAACTGTCAAAGAAACTCTAATTACAGAAAGAAAACTGCCAAAGAAACTCTAATTACAGAAAGAAAACTGTCAAAGAAACTCTCATTACAGAAAGAAAACTGTCAAAGAAACTCTAATTACAGAAAGAAAACTGTCAAAGAAACTCTAATTACAGAAAGAAAACTGTCAAAGAAACTGTAATTACAGAAAGAAAACTGTCAAAGAAACTCTAATTACAGAAAGAAAACTGTCAAAGAAACTCTAATTACAGAAAGAAAACTGTCAAAGAAACTCTAATTACAGAAAGAAAACTGTCAAAGAAACTCTAATTACAAGAATAAAACTGTCAAAGAAACTCTAATTACAGAAAGAAAACTGTCAAAGAAACTCTAATTACAGAAAGAAAACTGCCAAAGAAACTCTAATTACAAGAAGAAAACTGTCAAAGAAACTCTAATTACAGAAAGAAAACTGTCAAAGAAACTCTAATTACAAGAAGAAAACTGTCAAAGAAACTCTAATTACAGAAAGAAAACTGTCAAAGAAACTCTAATTACAGAAAGAAAACTGTCAAAGAAACTGTAATTACAGAAAGAAAAATGTCAAAGAAACTCTAATTACAGAAAGAAAACTGTCAAAGAAACTCTAATTACAGAAAGAATACTGCCAAAGAAACTCTAATTACAAGAAGAAAACTGTCAAAGAAACTGTAATTACAGAAAGAAAACTGTCAAAGAAACTCTAATTACAGAAAGAAAACTATTAAAGAAACTCTCATTACAGAAAGAAAACTGTCAAAGAAACTCTAATTACAGAAAGAAAACTGCCAAAGAAACTCTAATTACAGAAAGAAAACTGTCAAAGAAACTCTCATTACAGAAAGAAAACTGTCAAAGAAACTCTAATTACAGAAAGAAAACTGCCAAAGAAACTCTAATTACAGAAAGAAAACTGTCAAAGAAACTCTAATTACAGAAAGAAAACTGTCAAAGAAACTCTAATTACAGAAAGAAAACTGTCAAAGAAACTCTAATTACAAGAATAAAACTGTCAAAGAAACTCTAATTACAGAAAGAAAACTGTCAAAGAAACTCTAATTACAGAAAGAAAACTGTCAAAGAAACTCTAATTACAGAAAGAAAACTGTCAAAGAAACTCTAATTACAGAAAGAAAACTGTCAAAGAAACTGTAATTACAGAAAGAAAACTGTCAAAGAAACTCTAATTACAGAAAGAAAACTGTCAAAGAAACTCTAATTACAGAAAGAAAACTGCCAAAGAAACTCTAATTACAAGAAGAAAACTGTCAAAGAAACTCTAATTACAGAAAGAAAACTGTCAAAGAAACTCTAATTGCAGAAAGAAAACTATCAAAGAAACTCTCATTACAGAAAGAAAACTGTCAAAGAAACTCTAATTACAGAAAGAAAACTGTCAAAGAAACTCTAATTACAGAAAGAAAACTGTCAAAGAAACTCTAATTACAGAAAGAAAACTGTCAAAGAAACTCTAATTACAGAAAGAAAACTGTCAAAGAAACTCTAATTACAGAAAGAAAACTGTCAAAGAAACTGTAATTACAGAAAGAAAACTGTCAAAGAAACTCTAATTACAGAAAGAAAACTGTCAAAGAAACTCTAATTACAGAAAGAAAACTGTCAAAGAAACTCTAATTACAGAAAGGAAACTGTCAAAGAAACTCTAATTACAAGAATAAAACTGTCAAAGAAACTCTAATTACAGAAAGAAAACTGTCAAAGAAACTCTAATTACAGAAAGAAAACTGCCAAAGAAACTCTAATTACAAGAAGAAAACTGTCAAAGAAACTCTAATTACAGAAAGAAAACTGTCAAAGAAACTCTAATTACAAGAAGAAAACTGTCAAAGAAACTCTAATTACAGAAAGAAAACTGTCAAAGAAACTCTAATTACAGAAAGAAAACTGTCAAAGAAACTGTAATTACAGAAAGAAAACTGTCAAAGAAACTCTAATTACAGAAAGAAAACTGTCAAAGAAACTCTAATTACAGAAAGAAAACTGCCAAAGAAACTCTAATTACAGAAAGAAAACTGTTAAAGAAACTCTAATTACAGAAAGAAAACTGTCAAAGAAACTGTAATTACAGAAGGAAAACTGTCAAAGAAACTCTAATTACAGAAAGAAAACTGTCAAAGTAACTCTAATTACAGATAGAAAACTGCCAAAGAAACTCTAATTACAAGAAGAAAACTGTCAAAGAAACTCTAATTACAGAAAAAAACTGTCAAAGAAACTCTAATTACAGAAAGAAAACTATCAAAGAAACTCTCATTACAGAAAGAAAACTGTCAAAGAAACTCTAATTACAGAAAGAAAACTGCCAAAGAAACTCTAATTACAGAAAGAAAACTGTCAAAGAAACTCTCATTACAGAAAGAAAACTGTCAAAGAAACTCTAATTACAGAAAGAAAACTGTCAAAGAAACTCTAATTACAGAAAGAAAACTGTCAAAGAAACTGTAATTACAGAAAGAAAACTGTCAAAGAAACTCTAATTACAGAAAGAAAACTGTCAAAGAAACTCTAATTACAGAAAGAAAACTGTCAAAGAAACTCTAATTACAGAAAGAAAACTGTCAAAGAAACTCTAATTACAAGAATAAAACTGTCAAAGAAACTCTAATAACAGAAAGAAAACTGTCAAAGAAACTCTAATTACAGAAAGAAAACTGCCAAAGAAACTCTAATTACAAGAAGAAAACTGTCAAAGAAACTCTAATTACAGAAAGAAAACTGTCAAAGAAACTCTAATTACAAGAAGAAAACTGTCAAAGAAACTCTAATTACAGAAAGAAAACTGTCAAAGAAACTCTAATTACAGAAAGAAAACTGTCAAAGAAACTGTAATTACAGAAAGAAAACTGTCAAAGAAACTCTAATTACAGAAAGAAAACTGTCAAAGAAACTCTAATTACAGAAAGAATACTGCCAAAGAAACTCTAATTACAAGAAGAAAACTGTCAAAGAAACTGTAATTACAGAAAGAAAACTGTCAAAGAAACTCTAATTACAGAAAGAAAACTAGTAAAGAAACTCTCATTACAGAAAGAAAACTGTCAAAGAAACTCTAATTACAGAAAGAAAACTGCCAAAGAAACTCTAATTACAGAAAGAAAACTGTCAAAGAAACTCTCATTACAGAAAGAAAACTGTCAAAGAAACTCTAATTACAGAAAGAAAACTGCCAAAGAAACTCTAATTACAGAAAGAAAACTGTCAAAGAAACTCTAATTACAGAAAGAAAACTGTCAAAGAAACTCTAATTACAGAAAGAAAACTGTCAAAGAAACTCTAATTACAAGAATAAAACTGTCAAAGAAACTCTAATTACAGAAAGAAAACTGTCAAAGAAACTCTAATTACAGAAAGAAAACTGTCAAAGAAACTCTAATTACAGAAAGAAAACTGTCAAAGAAACTCTAATTACAGAAAGAAAACTGTCAAAGAAACTCTAATTACAGAAAGAAAACTGCCAAAGAAACTCTAATTACAAGAAGAAAACTGTCAAAGAAACTCTAATTACAGAAAGAAAACTGTCAAAGAAACTCTAATTACAAGAAGAAAACTGTCAAAGAAACTCTAATTACAGAAAGAAAACTGTCAAAGAAACTCTAATTACAGAAAGAAAACTGTCAAAGAAACTGTAATTACAGAAAGAAAACTGTCAAAGAAACTCAAATTACAGAAAGAAAACTGTCAAAGAAACTCTAATTACAGAAAGAATACTGCCAAAGAAACTCTAATTACAAGAAGAAAACTGTCAAAGAAACTGTAATTACAGAAAGAAAACTGTCAAAGAAACTCTAATTACAGAAAGAAAACTATTAAAGAAACTCTCATTACAGAAAGAAAACTGTCAAAGAAACTCTAATTACAGAAAGAAAACTGCCAAAGAAACTCTAATTACAGAAAGAAAACTGTCAAAGAAACTCTCATTACAGAAAGAAAACTGTCAAAGAAACTCTAATTACAGAAAGAAAACTGCCAAAGAAACTCTAATTACAGAAAGAAAACTGTCAAAGAAACTCTAATTACAGAAAGAAAACTGTCAAAGAAACTCTAATTACAGAAAGAAAACTGTCAAAGAAACTCTAATTACAAGAATAAAACTGTCAAAGAAACTCTAATTACAGAAAGAAAACTGTCAAAGAAACTCTAATTACAGAAAGAAAACTGTCAAAGAAACTCTAATTACAGAAAGAAAACTGTCAAAGAAACTCTAATTACAGAAAGAAAACTGTCAAAGAAACTCTAATTACAGAAAGAAAACTGCCAAAGAAACTCTAATTACAAGAAGAAAACTGTCAAAGAAACTCTAATTACAGAAAGAAAACTGTCAAAGAAACTCTAATTACAAGAAGAAAACTGTCAAAGAAACTCTAATTACAGAAAGAAAACTGTCAAAGAAACTCTAATTACAGAAAGAAAACTGTCAAAGAAACTGTAATTACAGAAAGAAAACTGTCAAAGAAACTCTAATTACAGAAAGAAAACTGTCAAAGAAACTCTAATTACAGAAAGAATACTGCCAAAGAAACTCTAATTACAAGAAGAAAACTGTCAAAGAAACTGTAATTACAGAAAGAAAACTGTCAAAGAAACTCTAATTACAGAAAGAAAACTATTAAAGAAACTCTCATTACAGAAAGAAAACTGTCAAAGAAACTCTAATTACAGAAAGAAAACTGCCAAAGAAACTCTAATTACAGAAAGAAAACTGTCAAAGAAACTCTCATTACAGAAAGAAAACTGTCAAAGAAACTCTAATTACAGAAAGAAAACTGCCAAAGAAACTCTAATTACAGAAAGAAAACTGTCAAAGAAACTCTAATTACAGAAAGAAAACTGTCAAAGAACCTCTAATTACAGAAAGAAAACTGTCAAAGAAACTCTAATTACAAGAATAAAACTGTCAAAGAAACTCTAATTACAGAAAGAAAACTGTCAAAGAAACTCTAATTACAGAAAGAAAACTGTCAAAGAAACTCTAATTACAGAAAGAAAACTGTCAAAGAAACTCTAATTACAGAAAGAAAACTGTCAAAGAAACTGTAATTACAGAAAGAAAACTGTCAAAGAAACTCTAATTACAGAAAGAAAACTGTCAAAGAAACTCTAATTACAGAAAGAAAACTGCCAAAGAAACTCTAATTACAAGAAGAAAACTGTCAAAGAAACTCTAATTACAGAAAGAAAACTGTCAAAGAAACTCTAATTGCAGAAAGAAAACTATCAAAGAAACTCTCTTTACAGAAAGAAAACTGTAAAAGAAACTCTAATTACAGAAAGAAAACTGTCAAAGAAACTCTAATTACAGAAAGAAAACTGTCAAAGAAACTCTAATTACAGAAAGAAAACTGTCAAAGAAACTCTAATTACAGAAAGAAAACTGTCAAAGAAACTGTAATTACAGAAAGAAAACTGTCAAAGAAACTCTAATTACAGAAAGAAAACTGTCAAAGAAACTCTAATTACAGAAAGAAAACTGTCAAAGAAACTCTAATTACAGAAAGAAAACTGTCAAAGAAACTCTAATTACAGAAAGAAAACTGCCAAAAAAACTCTAATTACAGAAGAAAACAGAGAGAGATTGACAAGTTCTAATTTGTATCGACGTATTGTCAGTGGTTGTGGCACAGGAGAGAAGTGTGATACTGTATAAACAATATGACCGATTCAAGTAAGTTGGGATACAGTGGATTCCATCTTATTGCAATATATTTGTTAATGGAGTGGCTGACAGATTGTCAAGAGAAGATGGACAGCTACCTCAGCCTGATATAGGAATAACTTATGAAGATGCCAAGATGTTTACCAGGTGTACATACAGGAACAAGTGGTAACCAGAGCCTTCAGGCCATCAATCAAATGACGCATATTACCAGTTCAACAGAAGGTATAACAGAGGTGAGCAGGTGGTAATCTTTAGACCCGGTAGAGGGAACAGCGGACTGAGATACCATCTGTTCAACAAACTAAGAATGTGACATACAGGTGAATGTGTCTGCGGCACTGACATGATGACAGCCGAGTATCTGCTACGGAGGTGTCCAACATACGACGAACAGAGAGAGAACGTTTTGTCATCATCGAAACTATTCCTGTATACAAGCTCTATAAACAAGCTCTATGGAGACACCACCAAAACCTCAGACTAGCCACTGATTTATTTACATATACGCATGTCAAGGTCTGAAAGCGTACAAAAAAGAGACTCAATTCTTTCCTTCCTGGTGGCTAAGGCAGTACATATAAATATAAGCATACATTAACTGCGAGGGGAAATTGGTTTCATTTAATTTTATTTTTAATTTTTCAAGGCGATACCTAATTTGTGAGGTCGTGTAGCCAGATCCCTGCTTTATTTCCCTAGCAGAAAGTCAGAATCTCAATGGAAATTATACCCACTAAACCATCACCATGGCAACATGTGATTAGAACAGCTGCCTTAAAGGTTCCTAAAATGTGATTACGTGGCCAAAGATGCAGCAGTGAATGAGCTGCCGGCAGGGAATGAGCTGCCGGCAGTGAATGAGCTGACATCAGTGAATGAGCTGACATCAGTGAATGAGCTGCCGGCAGTGAATGAGTTGACGGCAGTGAATGAGTTGACGGCAGTGAATGAGCTGACATCAGTGAATGAGCTGCCGGCAGTGAATGAGTTGACGGCAGTGAATGAGCTGCCGGCAGTGAATGAGTTGACGGCAGTGAATGAGCTGACATCAGTGAAAGAGCTGACATCATTGAATGAGTTGACGGCAGTGAATGAGCTGCCGGCAGTGAATGAGATGACGGCAGTGAATGAGCTGCCGGCAGTGAATGAGCTGACATCAGTGAATGAGCTGACATCAGTGAATGAGCTGACATCAGTGAAAGAGCTGACATCATTGAATGAGCTGACATCATTAAATGAGCTGACGGCAGTGAATGAGCTGCCGGCAGCGAATGAGTTGGCGGCAGTGAATGAGCTGCCGGCAGTGAATGAGCTGACATCAGTGAATGAGCTGACATCAGTGAAAGAGCTGACATCATTGAATGAGCTGATGGCAGTGAATGAGCTGCCGGCAGTGAATGAGTTGCCGGCAGTGAATGAGTTGACGGCAGTGAATGAGCTGACATCAGTGAATGAGCTGACATCAGTGAAAGAGCTGACATTATTGAATGAGCTGACGGCAGTGAATGAGCTGCCGGAAGTGAATGAGTTGCCGGCAGTGAATGAGCTGACATCAGTGAATGAGCTGACATCAGTGAATGAGCTGACATCAGTGAATGAGCTGCCGGCAGTGAATGAGTTGACGGCAGTGAATGAGCTGCCGGCAGTGAATGAGTTGACGGCAGTGAATGAGCTGACATCAGTGAAAGAGCTGACATCATTGAATGAGTTGACGGCAGTGAATGAGCTGCCGGCAGTGAATGAGTTGACGGCAGTGAATAAGCTGACATCAGTGAATGAGCTGACATCAGTGAATGAGCTGACATCATTGAATGAGCTGACGGCAGTGAATGAGCTGACGGCAGTGAATGAGCTGACGGCAGTGAATGAGCTGACGGCAGTGAATGAGCTAACATCAGTGAAGGATCTGACGGCAGTGAATGAGCTGACGGCAGTGAATGAGCTGACGGCAGTGAATGAGCTGACATCAGTAGATGAGCTGACAGCAGTGGATGAGCTGACATCAGTGAATGAGCTGACAGCAGTCATCTAGCTGCATACTTAACTTAACGTCTTTAAATTGGTTTAGAAGACCCTTCAGAGTCTGTATACAACCAGTTTCAGTTACATCATCTTACTCTAAAAGCTATGGGCATCCAATTTATTCTTAAATGCATTAACTGGCCCTGCCTCTACTACCTCCCCTGGCAATGCATTCCAAGCATTCACCACTCTCTAAAAAATATTTCCTAATATCTAATCTGGACCTCTCTTTAGTCAACTTGTAGTATGCCCTCTTGTTATTGTGGGTGGCTGTATTTTAAAAAAAAAAAGGTTATAGTCTAATTTATCAATTTCTCTGATCATCGTATAAACCTGTATTAAGTCACTACAAATTCTTCCCTCTTCTAGACACTGTAGGCCGGTTTTTCTGAGTCTTTCCTCATAACTGTAATTTTGGAATGCCACTATCAGCTTTTTCGCTATTTTTTGTGTTCTTTCCAGCATGTTTATATCCCCTCTATGATAAGGACTCCACACCTGTACACAGTACTCCAATCTAGGTCTAACTAATGCTTTATACAGTTTGACTATCACTTCCTTGCTCCTATGTTTAATATTTCTTTTTATCATACCTAACAAGGTATTTGCCTTTTTCACTGCTACCTTAACTTGCTCACTCACCTTACCTGTATGATTTATTAAAACCCCTAGGTCCCTTTCCTTATCTATCTTTCTAATATTGTTTTCTCCCATTCTGTAATTATGTTCCAAATTGGATCTACCCATGTGGATGACTACATTTATCTACATTAAAAACTCCATTTGCCAGCGTACAGACCATTCTCGAATTTTATCTAAATCCGACCTCGATATGTCCACTCCTGCTTTAAATGAGACACTGCTGCATAGTTTTGTTTCATCAGGAAATTTTGTAATCATAGATCCCATTTCAATGTCCAAATCATTTATATATATCAAGAACAAAATTGGTCCAAAAACCGAGCACTGTGGCACACCACTTTTCTCATCACACCACTCAGAGTACTCCAAATTTATGCTCACATTCTGCCTTCTTCCAGTTAATCAATGTTCAATCCACTTGGCAACGTCCCCACCTATTCCATGTGATTTTAGCTTTCGAAATAATCTTTGATGAGGTACTCTATCAAAGGCCTTTCCAAATCTAGATAATGTCCGTCCACTGGCTCGCCTTTATCTATCAATAGAGTCAGTGACCCTTAACTGGCCAAGACCATATTCCGTTTCCAAGTGACTGCCCTGGAAACAGACTGCAACCATGCAGCCTGTGTGAGATAGTAGAGATTGAAGAGGCAAGACAAACCCGGTCTCCAAAACGCCGATCTGAAATCGGATGTATAGCGCCGAAATGCGCAGATATCGCAGCTTAGCTGGAAACTACGACTCAATTTCCCTTTCAAGACCAACGCCGGAGTAGTAGAAGAAATATGATAACTACAAGGGCGCACATTTAGCGATCCTTAGCGTGTTTGGACCACCCCTGCAGTGGAAACATTATAGCGACAGACCCTTGCATTTAGCTCGGAAACTCAATAAGTAAAACACATTATTTTGAAACCACCACTGCGGCATGGAAAGATGCAATACTGGTACCAGTACCAAAAATAGGAAAGGACAAAACAGATCCAAATGGATACAGGCCCATAAGCCTACTGTGTCGGCAAGCTGATGGAACGGATGATAAACACCAGACTGATGTGGCATCTGGAGGAAAAACGAATACTAATTCCACAGCAAGCCGGCTTTAGACAGCACAGATCCACTGAGGACCAGGTCATCCTCATAGCCCAGGAGATAGAAGATGCCTACCAGGCACAGAGACACACAGTAGCTGTTTGGGTGAATCTGGAAAAGGCATTTGACAAAGTCTGGAAAGATGGACTTAGAGTCAAGCTAAGAAGAAGTGATGTCTGTGGGAAGATGTACAAGTGGATCAACCACTACCTCAAACAAAGAACGGCCAGAGTCCAAGTACAAGGGCAGATGAGCAAAAAGGTGACACTCGAGCAGGGAGTACCCCAAGGGGGAGTATTGTCACCCACACTCTTCCTGGTATATATAAACGATATTACAGAGAATATACCAAGAAGAGTCCATAGCTCAATGTTTGCAGACGATCTGGCTATGTGGACCTCTGAAAAGAATCTCACCATAGCAAGAAATCGGATGCAGACGGCCCTAACATCGCTGGAAGAGTGGGCGAACTCATGGCTGGTCAAAATAAACGAGGAGAAAACCACATGCACAATATTCTCGCTTTCATTAAAACCCCAAAGTACCAAATTAAGTCTAAATGGCAAAATCCTGCAGCCAAACGACAACCCAACCTATCTGGGAGTCACATTTGATCGGCGCATGACATGGAAAAGTCAGATTGAGAGAAACCGAATGAAAGCCAGAGAAAGAATGGCAATCATGAGGAAACTTGCTGGCACAAGCTGGGGAGCAGACGAAGGCATACTAAAGAAACTGTATACTGGAAGAGTGAGACCAGTTCTCGAGTATGGCATTGCGGCATGGACAACAGCAGCGAAGGCGAACTTCGATAAAGTTAACAAACTTCAAAACCAAGCCATGAGAATTATAACAGGTGGCATGAAGTCAACGCCAATTGTAGAACTTGAAAAGATTACAAAACTGCAATCCATGACCAATAGAAGAGACTGCAGAGCCCAGGTGCAGTCAGAGAAACTCCGAAGACTGACCGACCATCCAATGCACCAGAGACTAAACAATTTGGGAAATGGGAAACTAAAGCGGAGAAACATTGCAGAAATAGCCAAAGCAAAGATGCACGAAGATCCCATAAACGCACTAACAACACCAAAACCCATCACTACTGTACGAAAACCTACCTGGAGGCAGGATATATTTCCAGAGGTGGTAGAAAATATACCATGTATTGCAAACAAAAACTGCCAGACTGAAAAAGAAAGGAGAGATACTACCCTAAGCTTCATAACGAAAAGCTACCCAAGCATGGACTGGACCCATGCATACACCGACGGTTCTGTAACAAACACTACACAGAACGGAGGGGCAGGAGCATTCCTGAACCTACCAAATGGCAGAAAAATAACACTGTCATTCGCTACTGGTAAGTACACAAGCAATTTCAGAGCGGAGGCAGAGGCACTGAGGGCGGCAGTGGAAGAAATGGTGACACACAGTGAAAATGAGAGCCATATAGTCCTGCTGACAGATGCTCTCGCCGTAGTCACAGCGCTAAAAAGCCAGAAAAACACTGACCCTAATGACTTAAGAGCAGCACTCTGCAAACTGTGCCAGCAGTCCGCACCAAAAAGGGTAGTGGTACAGTGGGTTCCGTCACACTGCAACATCCAAGGCAACGAGGAGGCAGACAGACTGGCAAAAGAAGGTGCAAGACTACCACAAACAGATACCAGTATGACGTACGAAGAGTCAAAACGGCTTATCAAAGCCAGATACATGACCAAATGGGAAACCGAACATACTGGTTACACCAAAAACGATGCCTATTACCAGTTGAACCGAAGAGAGCAGGTCGTTGTCTTCAGACTTCGCACTGGCCACAACAGACTGAGGTACCACCTATTCAACAAATTGAAGATAGGGTGTACCGACGAATGCCCGTGCGGTACTGGTAAAATGACCGCTGAACATCTGCTGCAGAACTGCCCGACATACGAGGATCAGAGAGAGCAGATGTGGCCATTACGAGTGGAACTGCAAGACAAGCTCTATGGCAGTGGCGAGAGCCTCAGGATGACCTCCGCTTTTTTCGAAAAAATAATGGTTACTGTCTGACTGCGTTCGCAGAAGAAGAAGAAGAAACCACCACTGCAAAAGTACACAGTGCACAAGTTACTTTAAGGAGATATCTACACGGATGGTCATCAGCATTTGGAGTAAACAAACGAGAACCAATCCTAGACATGTTTCTCTGCACAGATATTTCAAATAACCACAGGTTCATAACTGCGTTCTTTAGGTTTTTCGAAATTCAAGTCCGGAAATGCAAAAAAGAAAAAGGAAAAAGTATTATATTTGTGTAAATGCCCCTAAGGGATGTGAAACAAAAAACAAAAAAGCTATTACAATTATAAATTTAAGGTTCATGACCTGCCTTAAGAAATGGATGATTTAAGGAAACAATTGTTTTCATTAATTGACTCATATTATTCTTCTTCTTTATCTGCTTCTTCTCTTTTTCTCCATCTTTTTCTTTTTCCCATTCTTCTTCTACTTTCACTTCTACAGTGTTCGTCCATTAAAAATACGGCTGTGATGTGTTGCAGTTTACAATAGCTGAGACTTTTGTTCTGACACATCCGATTTCATCACGGTATTTTTGGGACCGGATTTGCCTTCCCTCTTCGATCCATAATCATTTAGTCAGGGTGTATATTTTCGGTCTGCTTCTAAGGCCACTACTTAAAGCCAGAACATGGTCGTGGTCAGTAATGGGTCACCAACCCTGATACAAGCAGCCAGATACGAGTCGCTGGCTGACGTCGGCTCCTTCACATCTACATTCTCGGCCTCAGACTTATATTCAACCACTTACCTTGATATCAGTTACTTGAGACATGAAGACGATATTGCAAAGAGAATGCAAGACGATCCGCCTGGTACAACATGAACGCTTAGGTCGAGTTTTAAAAAATTATAAAAGATAACAACCTGGATGGATAAGTGATAATAGCATGAATGGATAAGTGATAATAGCATGAATGGATAAGTGATAATAGCCTGGATGAATAAGTGATAACCTAGATGGATAAGTGATAATAACCTGCATGGATAAGTGATAATAACCTGCATGGATAAGTGATAATAACCTGCATGGATAAGTGATAACCTGGATGGATAAGTGATAACCTAGATGGATAAGTGATAACCTGGTTGGATAAGTGATAATAACATAGATGGATAAGTGAAAATAACCTAGATGGATAAGTAATATTAGCATGGATGGATAAGTGATAATAACCTAGATGGATAAGTGATAATAACCTGGATGGATAAGTAATATTAGCCTGGATGGATAAGTAATATTAGCCTGGATGGATAAGTGATAATAACCTGGATGGATAAGTAATATTAGCCTGGATGGATAAGTGATAATAACCTGGATGGATAAGTAATATTAGCCTGGATGGATAAGTGATATTAACCTGGATAGATAAGTGATAATAACCTGGATGGATAAGTAATATTAGCCTAGATGGATAAGTGATATTAACCTGGATGGATAAGTGATAATAACCTGGATCGATAAGTAATATTAGCCTGGATGGATAAGTGATATTAACCTGGATGGATAAGTGATAATAACCTGGATGGATAAGTAATATTAGCCTGGATGGATAAGTGATAATAACCTGGATGGATAAGTGATATTAACCTGGATGGATAAGTAATATTAGCCTGGATGGATAAGTGATAATAACCTGGATGGATAAGTGATATTAACCTGGATGATATTCGGTCGTATATACATTTGGATAAAGGCAGCAAGATGAGAAATTTCGTTTTCTGCCAGCGCCTTGTGTATGACAAGGACAAGAATAGCACCACTGCCCCACAGAGAGCATGTCGAAAGAGGCGACTAGCTGTGTGACATAGTATAACATCGACCATGGTTAGATGGTTTGTTAAGAGCAGCATAGATGGCGCCTAACAAGCTGCGGGTCTACTTTGCTCTAGTGCTAGGGTCTATTAAGTTTGATTCGCACATCGGTTAACCATCCTTCTATGCACTTGTACCAACACAGCGGTGTAATAAGCTCCCCGAGCCTAGCCTGCTAAGCAGGCAATCCTCATCAAGACTATATCCAGCTCACTCCAGAGCTGGGACCTCCACAGGGACATCTCCACTCCCCCCCCCCCCCCCAACCCTATAGAAGTACAGGTCGACTAAGACAGACTAAGATGATACATTGGAATGAGAGATCTGTTAGAGCGAGAGGCAGTGTGAATGGAGTGGTGCAGACATGACAACTATCTTCAGTATTTTTTTTCCTGCGTTCGCCTTATTTCTCTAATCCACAATGCGGTGTGCGTTACACTGTAGTTTTTATTTTGCGCCTGTCAGCCCAGTGCATCCGGATTCAGCATGATTTTATGTAAGGGTCTGTTTCCACCTGCATTTTCTAAGCGTTTGCTTCCCCGAGGTAACGGCCGGTGCTGTGATGGGGATCGAATCAGCACCTTCGAGTTGTGAGCCGTGTCGCTAAACCATTAGCCCACGCCGTCCCCACATTTTTTCAGTATGAGAATGGAGAACAAAGCTGTGAATTAGGCTCTGATGTTAGTATAATAAACTTCTTTAGCAAAGGCAGTTCTCGTATCTGATTATATATCCTTCCTTCTGAAGTTACAAAAGGGCTAGCTGCGGGACGAGCGGATAGTACACGTTGAGGCGTCAGTCTTCAGAAGCTTGTATTGATTTACAGTTAATAGCTGGTCATGGCGATCCTATCCAGCCTACAAGAGGTGACCCTGGATAGAGGCTGCATTAATGTAGTTTGGCTGATAGAATATGGATCAGTGTTGGATGGGAAACCCGGTATCCAAAAATAGCCAGCTGAAACCGTGTCGGGTCGACAGGCAAAGACGTTGCGGCCTCGCTGTGAACTACGACACAACATTAGACCGTCATTTGGAGGAGAAACGTTAAAGAAGAAGATGAAGAAGAATTCCTGACAATGAGCGAGATGACGTTATCGCTTCAAAAGCGCCCGTAGTGGTGAATATTGATCGAGGTGGCATCCTGTGATCGATCAATGACCGTCTCCTAGGCTTTGACATTGCAAGCAATTACCGTCTCCTAGGCTTTGACATTGCAAGCAATTACCGTCTCCTAGGCTGTGACATTGCAAGCAATGATCGTCTCCTAGGCTTTGACATTGTAAGCAATGATCGTCTCCTAGGCTTTGACATTGTTAGCAATGACCGTCTCCTAGGCTGTGACATTGCAAGCAATGACCATCTCCTAGGCTGTGACATTGTAAGCAATGCCCGTCTCCTAGGCTGTGATATTGTAAGCAATGACCGTCTCCTAGGCTGTGACATTGTAAGCAATGACCGTCTCCTAGGCTGTGACATTGCAAGCAATGACCGTCTCCTAGGTTGTGACATTGCAAGCAATGACCGTCTCCTAGGCGTTGACATTGCAATCATGACCGTCTCTTATGCGTTGACATTGCAATCATGATCGGTCCCTAGGCTGTGACATTGTAAGCAATGACCGTCTCCTAGGCTGTGACATTGTAAGCAATGACCGTCTCCTAGGCTGTGACATTGTAAGCAATGATCGTCTCCTAGGCTTTGACATTGCAAGCAATGATCGTCTCCTAGGCTTTGACATTGTTAGCAATGACCGTCTCCTAGGCTGTGACATTGCAAGCAATGACCGTCTCTTATGCGTTGACATTGCAATCATGACCGTCTCTTATGCGTTGACATTGCAAGCAATGACCGTCTCTTATGCGTTGACATTGCAATCATGACCGTCTCCTAGGCTGTGACATTGCAAGCAATGATCGTCTCCTAGGCTTTGACATTGTAAGCAATGATCGTCTCCTAGGCTTTGACATTGCAAGCAATGATCGTCTCCTAGGCTTTGACATTGTAAGCAATAACCGTCTCCTAGGCTGTGACATTGCAAGCAATGATCGTCTCCTAGGCTTTGACATTGTAAGCAATGACCGTCTCCTAGGCTGTGACATTGTAAGCAATGACCGTCTCCTAGGCTGTGACATTGTAAGCAATGACCGTCTCCTAGGCTGTGACATTGTAAGCAATGACCGTCTCCTAGGCTGTGACATTGTAAGCAATGACCGTCTCCTGGGCTGTGACATTGTAAGCAATGACCGTCTCCTAGGCTGTGACATTGTAAGCAATGACCGTCTCCTAGGCTGTGACATTGCAAGCAATGACCGTCTCTTAGACTGTGACATTGCAATCATGACCGTCTCTTATGCGTTGACATTGCAAGCAATGACCGTCTCTTATGCGTTGACATTGCAATCATGACCGTCTCCTAGGCTGTGACATTGCAAGCAATGATCGTCTCCTAGGCTGTGACATTGCAAGCAATGATCGTCTCCTAGGCTTTGGCATTGTAAGCAATGATCGTCTCCTAGACTTTGACATTGTAAGCAATGATTGTCTCCTAGGCTTTGACATTGCAAGCAGTGATCGTCTCCTAGGCTTTGACATTGTAAGCAAGGAACGTCTCCTAGGCTGTGACATTGCAAGCAATGATCGTCTCCTAGGCTTTGACTTTGTAAGCAATGACCGTCTCCTAGGCTGTGACATTGTAAGCAATGACCGTCTCCCAGGCTGTGACATTGTAAGCAATGACCGTCTCCTAGGCTGTGACATT
The DNA here is from genome assembly GCA_036924085.1 of Ariolimax columbianus. Taxonomy (NCBI): domain Eukaryota; kingdom Metazoa; phylum Mollusca; class Gastropoda; order Stylommatophora; family Arionidae; genus Ariolimax; species Ariolimax columbianus. Next base: position 43,621,011 of record JAVGWX010000015.1, on the reverse strand, counting down.
GTAAGCAATGACCGTCTCCTAGGCTGTGACATTGCAAGCAATGACCGTCTCCTAGGCTGTGACATTGCAAGCAATGACCGTCTCCTAGGCGTTGACATTGCAATCATGACCGTCTCTTATGCGTTAACATTGCAAGCAATGACCGTCTCTTAGACTGTGACATTGCAATCATGACCGTCTCTTATGTGTTGACATTGCAAGCAATGATCGTCTCTTATGTGTTGACATTGCAAGCAATGATCGTCTCCCAGGCTGTGACATTGCAGCCGGTGACCATCCTTGGACTTTATCATTGCAATCAAATCTCCACAGACTGGAAAACTTTTTTGATATTAATCGTAGCTCGTACAGGGAGGAGTGCATCAGAGGGTGGGACAGAATAATGTACGATAAGTGAGCAGCTAAATTTTCGGATCCACACTCTTCGCCAATGAATGAGAGGAAACTGAAAACCTATGAAAAAGCCAAGATCTCAGTAACCCTGATTTTTACAGAACAGAGCGGAGGAGAACAGAACATATGCTGGTTAACAATACACTACATTTTCTTCTACTGTGTTCGTCCTCAATCTCCCGATACCAAGCCCTGAACATGGCTTTGGAAGTAGCAGGATGTAGTCCGGAGAATGGAATGAGTTGTGTCGCTTGTATACAGCTTGACTGTGATATTTCCACCTTTCGGTCGGATACGCCCGTCTTCGGCAGACATTACGTTTTTAAAATAGGTTCTTTTTATATAAAGAGACATTGTTCAGAAATCGTTTGAGGGAGGGAGGTCCCTGGTTTTCGTGACCGGGGTGGTAGGTGGGATTTTGTTGTTGTAGTTCTTGTTTAATGCCCCCAATGAATAAGCTTACTTATTTGTGCGCCATGGAAAGGGTGTTAAGTAGAGGGATGTAGTAGATTTCCTCACATCCCGAGCGTGATAATGAAGGTGAACCACTGTTCTCCAGATGGTTGTACCATGCTTGGCTTCATCCGTGCGACACTCCCTACTATAAGGATCACATCGATTGACATCTCATCATCCAGAGTGCCTTGAAAACAGCATGCTTCCAGAGAACATGGAAGAGAAATAGTGGTCCTGGTTAGTATATAGCGCCTGGTCCAGACGTGACGTCCTGGTAAGTATGTTGTGTCTGACTGGACTAACGCCTCAGTTCCCATGTATTTGTATTTATTAGTGACACAAATTGCATGACGACAAATGAAAACTACCATGGCCATCTATAGTTCTATTACAGTTGGCCATGAGAGCAAACCTTACCGCATATTCATGAAATAGTTACAACAATGGATGGAACGTTGTCCGACAAGGTACACTAAGGCGGTGAAACAAAAAGTAGGCGCATTAAATAACATACTGCGTCAATTGACAAACACAACAGTGGAATATCACCAGGCACTGCTAGGCACATAGGTGCAGCAGAATAAGCCAGTATGGAGCGAGGCAGCACTCACGAGGCCCGTCGATGTGACCGTAACTAAGGTATGTCGTATTGTAACAGGGTGCCTTAAGCAAACATCAATGGAATTGCTTATGTAATCGCTGGAAATGTTCAAACTAAATTCAGTGGATGTGTCACGCCAGAAGTCTACAGGAATAAAAACAGTTCTGCGATCTTGTATGGTGACAAAGGTGTGTTAAAGACAACAGTGAAGAACTGGATAACGATGTGTAAAGGACGTAAGTAAACGAAAGACTTGAGACCAGATCAAGCACATATTGTCCCATTAACTCACGTCCTTCTTTAAACATCGTAGTCCAGTTCTTAATTGCTGTCTTCGACACACTGTTGTCCAAATACACTGCCTGCATTCTGCGATGAATGTCAACTGGTCGACATTCTTCAGCTGTTAGAAACCGAATCACTGCTCGCTGATCAACCCTGGACAGATTTCGTATCACACAAGCCATGTTTTCAACGGTCTGCTGAGGAAACTAGGAGTTGGAGGATAATGGAATTTTGCAAACTTGATGGTTGGTATGTGCTGTTTACACCAGAAGTGACGTCTTCATGTGCATCGTTCGTATGTTCACTTGTTGCAGTTTGATCCGTTTTCACTTGAACGCGTCTCGTACATTAGCCACCGCATCTCCTTCCACTACTCTCAGTCGGGCTCTCCTTGGCGACTGCTTCTTTCTATGGTTCCATCTCAGAGTATTACGATGTTACGTTATCTCTTAAGGTGTAATCCATTATTTCACTATCTCTTTCATCTATATATGTTGTTTGGTTCGCTTCCACAAGTCTTAGTAATGTTACATATGAGTCTGACCTAATACACTTAACACAACTTCACATATCAGTCCTACCTTAATTTACTTAACATGTGAGTCTGGCCTTAACGCACATATCCCACCTTCACATACGAGTCCGACCTAATACACCTTCACATACGAGTCCGACCTTAACACACCTAGCACAGCTTCCCATATGAGTCTGACCTCATCACACCTTCCCATACAAGTCTTAACTTAACACACCTTCACATATGAGTCTATCTTAACACACCTAGGTCCACCTTCACATATGAGTCTATCTTAACACACCTAGGTCCACCTTCACATATGAGTCTATCTTAACACACCTAGGTCCACCTTCACAAATGAGTCTATCTTAACACACCTAGGTCCACCTTCACATATGAGTCTATCTTAACACACCTAGGTCCACCTTCACATATGAGTCTATCTTAACACACCTAGGTCCACCTTCACATATGAGTCTATCTTAACACACCTAGGTCCACCTTCACATATGAGTCTATCTTAACACACCTAGGTCCACCTTCACATATGAGTCTATCTTAACACACCTAGGTCCACCTTCACATATGAGTCTATCTTAACACACCTAGGTCCATCTTTACATATGTCTATCTTAACACACCTAGGTCCACCTTCACATATGAGTCTTAACTTAACACACCTAGGTCCACCTTCACATATGAGTATGATATTAACACCCCTTCCCATATGAGTCAGACCTTGCACATCTTAACATATGAGTCAGACCTTGCACACCTTAACATATGAGTCAGACCTTGCACACCTTAACATATGAGTCAGACCTTGCACACCTTAACATATGAGTCAGACCTTGCACACCTTAACATATGAGTCAGACCTTGCACACCTAAACATATGAGTCAGACCTTGCACACCTTAACATATGAGTCAGACCTTGCACACCTTAACATATGAGTCAGACCTTGCACACCTTAACATATGAGTCAGACCTTGCACACCTTAACATATGAGTCAGACCTTGCACACCTTAACATATGAGTCTGGATCATTAATCTTCTCATTCTCTAACATCCATTATCGATCTTAGCACAGCATTACGCCACGACTGGTGTTGGTCGACTTCTGATCACTGCACCAAAACACTATAAAGCTTGCTCAGTCGGACGCACTAAACATTTTAGTTGGTTGTGCCAAATAGTGCATTCAATAAGCCGTTCGCATTCGGTGAATGACATACAAGTAGAGCATTTTCATTTTGATGGAAGAAGAGGGTGGGGGTGGGTTGAACGGGGGAGGGAGAGGGGGTGAACAAAAATAAATCCAACAAAGAAAGTACAGAAAGTCGGTACAGCATATTTCACGCAAATCCTTTTTTTTTTTTTCAATTCCCTAGTCTGAATTTTGCCAGACATATTTCTTCGTATTCTTCAATTCCTTTCGTTCTTTGTTTCTCCGTTTATAATACTTTTTTTTTATCAATCTCTTTATGATTCTATTTCTCTCTCTCTCTCTCTCTCTCTCTCTCTCATATATATATATATATATATATATATATTTTTATTTTTGTTTGGGGGGGGGGGGGCGCGGGAAGGGGTGTGTGCGTGTGTGTGTGCGCGCGTGCGTACGCATGTATCATTCTACAGCTTTCTTTTCGTTTCTCTCTCTCTGTCTGTTTCTCTTAAAAATAGTTTCATTTCTTTGTTTATTATCTCTTTGTTTCTCTCTATAAATGCTTCGTCTTTGTTTTATTTTTCTCTTTATTTCTCTCTATAAATGCTTTAATATCTTTGGTTTGTTCTCTCTCTTTGTATCTTAATGCAGTTTTTTTTTCTAATTCTCAGGATCACTCTATTTCTTTCTTTATATGTTTCTCTCTTTTGTTAATTAATATATATATATGAATCTATCTTTGCTTCCCTTTTTCTTTCTGGTTATCTCTCTCTTTATTTCTTTCTATATATGTCTTTCTTTGCTTCTATCGCTGGTACTCTCTCTCCGTTTCTTGGTCTAAATGATGTTCTTTATCTCCTTCCTTATTTCTATGTTTCAGTCTCTCCATTTATTGACACTCGTCAGTCGAACCAGCTGTTAATACTTGACCCTGCTGTCAGGGAAGAAGTGAACCGGCCAGCTCACCTCATAAACGCTCTGTGATATCGTACTATAAAATCTCTACCACTCCATCCCCGAAAGCAGTGTATGCTATTGCACCACTTCTAACTTAACCAGTTGCAACAACAGCAACAAAAACCAACATAACTAACACTTAATCAGGGTTTCGACGCGTAGATCCAGACTAACATATATGTTCCCCTTTGCTTCTCAACAACCTCTGTTCTCCGCTCTCTTTAGTTCATCAGACTGTGTATATCATTCACCAACTCCCCTGGTAAAACGATCAGCTGTACGTGACGTTATTTAGGTCAGACGCTGTGAGTAAGAGAGTGGCAGAGAGCTCGCTTCTCGCGCAAAGGATACTGGGTTAAATCGTCGTCCTGTCGACCCAGTTGTAAATTGGTACATGGAAGTGTTAGGTGAAAGGTTGAGGGCGAGAGGTCCTGCGCTCTAAAACGTCCTTGTCAAGTGCAGCGAATTATCGAGCACTTTAAACCAGAGAGATATGCCTTTCTCTTATCATCATCATCAGTCCCATCACTTAGTAGGTCGTTGAGGCACAGTTATTGCAGTTTGTAATACCAGCTCCCACCATACAAAAACGGTGTGCCTTGGGCCGCTACACACCTGACGGAGCCCATCTCTCTCCAGGTGGTAGTTCATTATAGTTGTGTCTAAATTTCCTACAACAAAGCTGACACTGTCTTCAACTAGGGCGAAGGGCGCCAACCTCGTGAAGTTGAGCCGGGTGAACTAGACCGTGAAATATGATACATGTTTAAGCGCAGTGATAATTCATATAGCCGATGTCCAATCCAGGATAATCGGACGGAAGAAAACACAAGAAACCAACGAATTAACCAGTCGAAATAGAAAACAACAACACGTTACCGTGAACACAAATGTAAGTCGTCGACTAGTGTGAATTTCTTTCAAATCCATAATCTGGCGGCATCTATAATGAACTAAAACAGAAGAACAATGTAGACCCGCAGCCAGTTATGACGCCATCTTTGCTGCTCATCTTTCTCGTATGGTAGGTAATCTCTTAATATTTTATTTGCGTCATGCTTTACGATGAGTGGCCTACTTCGTGTATCACCTGGTGAATCATACCTTAAACCACTGGCTCATGTACAAACATCCCACGTGTTCTTTTAATGTCCAAAGGGTGACACGAGTACACGTTCGAAGTCTCAAGTACTGCATGACGAAGCACTGGTAGTCAAAGACATACGCCGAGCCTCGAATCAGAGCGTGAAACTTGTGCAACAAGTTTATGCCAAGAATCAGTACAAACAAGCAGGAGAAGAGCAAAGTTGAAACACACGGGGACAATGGGCAGAATCGCTGACAAGAAAGACAGAGGGAGGCAAAGATAAAATATTGGACAGCTTGAAGATATAGCAGCGGAAGCAATCAACGGCGGAACTCATAATCGTTACACGTGATAAAGGGAAAAGGAAGACCGTGATAATCAACTCCATTCGGCAGGGCACTTGATGATGATGATGATTTGAAATGCGTGGTTAAATGAGACACAAACTGGAATAGAGCAGGCACTTGCAAATATAGTTTTATATTTGAAAAAAATGTTAGGAGTATTAGAGTCTATTACTGTGACTAATGAACTCACATAAAGGGACGGCTTGGGCTAATGGTTAAGTGACACGGCTCACAACGTAAAGGTCCTGGGTTCGATCCCCAACACAGTACAGGCCGTTACCCCGGGGAAGCAAACCCTTAGAAATTACAGGAGGAAGCAGACCCTTACATAAAATTAATGTCGAAGTCAGATGCACTGGGCCGACAGGCGCAAAATAAAAACGGTAGTGCAACGCACATCACCTTGGGAATAGAGAATTAAGGCGAAAGCAAACATTCAACAACAACAAATAATCCAGAGTGCAGACCTTCGTTAACAAGTCTCGCATACTGCCTGTTAGATGGGCAGATGTAATGGCAGGGCAGATCTGTGGTGAAATAACACGTCAACAACCTACACAGCGGGAAATTGGGGGAGAGAAAGTATGGATGGATAGGACACACTCTCAGAAAAGAGCCAGACAACATAACCAGACATGCACGTGATTGGAACCCACATGGAAACGGACGGGTAGGAATGCCAAGAAATACATGGCGGCGAACGGTCGGTGAAAAAGTCAGGCCAATCGGCGTATCGTAGTTGGAACTCGAGAAGACAGTACAGAATAGTAACACATGGAGAGCATCATTTGTGGTCCTATGCTCCAAAGGGAACCAGTGGGGTAAACGGTGATGATGGTTATTATATAGTCTGGTCAAGAGAGTGAGTGGTTATCGTGTTTGTCTCTAGTTGTAAATGGCCTTGGTTCGATCGCTGGTCTTGATACTCTCCAGTCTACCCAGCTGTAAATAGGTTTCAGAATGACAGTTAAATCGATAGATAGACATGAGAAAATGCTGGCAAATGTAATCGTTTGAATCCTGAACCCCGGACTTAGATGGAATGAATAGGGCAACTCTATATGTTTATGCAGTTTAATAATGGCGACTAAGTACGGTTATGCATGGGACTAGCATCTTATGAAAGTGTGTGCACCAACACCATCTCAACAAGAGCGTGTACATGTTTTGATGGCGACTCCATGCGAGGAGAAACATGAGACGGTGACTCCGTGCTACTGTTGAATAGAAAAAGGCTGATGTATCCCTTTATTGGAATCATTATCATCATTAACCTTTCACTACACATGCTGGAGCATAGGTCCAACATTGCATCATGTTTGTCCTAAACAGCTGTAAGAGAGTTCTTAATCTATTTGGCTTGTTCTAACCAGTTGTAATCCTAACCAGTTGTAAGGGAAATCTGAATCCTTAGGGTTTGCTCTAGCCAGCTGTAAAGTAATTCTGAATCCTTAGGGTTTTGCTCTAGCCAGCTGTAAAGTAATTCTGAATCCTTAGGGTTTGCTCTAGCCAGCTGTAAAGTCATTCTGAATCCATTTGGTTTACTCTAACCAGCTGTAAAGTCATTCTGAATCCATTTGGTTTACTCTAACCAGCTGTAAAATCATTCTGAATCCATTTGGTTTATTCTAACCAGCTGTAAAGTCATTCTGAATCCATTTGGTTTATTCTAACCAGCTGTAAAGTCATTCTGAATCCATTTGGTTTACTCTAACCAGCTGTAAAGTCATTCTGAATCCATTTGGTTTACTCTAACCAGCGGTAAAGTCACTCTGAATCCATTTGGTTTACTCTAACCAGCTGTAAAGTCATTCTGAATCCATGAGGCTTGTCCTAACCAGCTGTAAAGTCATTCTGAATCCATGAGGCTTGTCCTAACCAGCTGTAAGGAAATTCTGAATCCATTTGGTCTATTCTAACCAACTGTAAGGAAATTCTTAATTCAAAAAGTTTACTCTAACCAGCTGTAAAGTAATTCTGAAACCATTTGGTTTACGATAACCAGCTGTAACTAACGTATTCTGAAACCAGTTGGTTATTTTAACCAGCTGTTAGGAAATTTTGAATCCATTTGGTTTGCCCGCGCCAGCTTTAAGGGAATTCTAAATCTATTTTGTTTGCGCGAACCAGCTGTAAGGGAATACTGAATCCATTTGTTTTGCTATGATCAGCTGTAAATAAATCCTAAATCCATTTGGTTTACTCTAATAAGCTGTAAGGGAATCATGAATCCATCTGGTTTGCTATAACCAGCTGTAAAGTAATTCTGAATCTATTTAGTTTACAGTAACTAGCTGTAAAGTAATTCTGAATCCATTTGGCTTACCAGAGCCAGCTGTGAGTAAATCCTGAATCCATTTGTTTTACAGTCGGTTTCAGTAACAATGAGTTTTAAATAGTGAAGTTGCCAACCCCAAGCACCACCTTCCATAGTCGCCTATCTTCATATTTGAGGAATGAAATATTATTCCTATTATAATTTACCCTGGAACCACTCGGGCGTCGTGACGTGCCCGTCTAGTAATGATCATAATCTCAAGCGGAAAAACGAAGATATTGATCGTCTGCTGTGCGAACTAATCTCACAGTTTAGGCCTATCCTCAACAGCCCGCAGCGACAGTTCCATCATGAGCCATTTGCTACAGCCGCCATTAACCACACTCATATATTGACACCTTAACACTGTCATCTTACACCGGGTATTGAAGCTTGCATACTTTACTTTGACATTCTTACATATCTAGTCTGCGAGCAACGTCTGCTTTGCGAACAAATAACCATGCAACCGAAGGGTGTGGCTTCACTTTGACATGCGATGGGCTGTCGCAGTATTGAATTCGTGCTTGTCACTAATTAGACAACGGAGCTGCTGATCAGCGCATGAGCTGCAGTGGTCAGCGACCCATAGCTGACTGCTAACGTCAGGGCCAGCAAGCCAGAGCTGTCAAGACCCTTCTACACCTCCACACGAGGTGATCCTGGATAACAGGTTGCAGCAGGGCAGACTGGCTAAGGAGAAGGGATCGAAGAAGGAAAGCTAACCTGGTACTTAAAAAATGCTTGCTGAAGTCGGATGTGTTGAACGGAAAGGTGCAAATATCGCAGTCAAGCTGTAAACTACGACACAACGCATTGCTTTCTCTGGACTACATTCTGCTAGTTAAGCCCTTTCGGGGTTTGATAGTGGGAGATTGAGAACGAACGAAGCCAAGCCAAGATAAGACAACGAAGCATTTGACTGTCTTACAAGATAAACATTTCCTCCTAATGTTTACCAAAGTTTGGTTGCATTTCTTCACTGTTTCATCTATGTCAGTGACATATTTCATATATCCAAAGCTAGTCGGCTAAGTAGCTTGCATACGAGGGGCCTGAGAATCGTGGGAGATGGGCACAGGATAAGATCACCATCGCAGAGGTATTAAAGAGAACAGGCACTATCTCGGTCTTTTCCATGCTTAGTTTTTGAAGACTCCCATGACTGGGACAAGTTCAGGTTATGGAGGATGGCAGATTACCAACGGGTTTTCTCCATAGTGAGTTACAGTTGGGTAAAAGGTCTCGGGGCCGGCCACTACGTCGGTCCAAGGATGTGTAGAAGCGGGATATGAATGATTCTGGCATCGATTTGTAATCAAATGAACAGAACGCCAAAGGTCGTGTTACATGTAGGAGCAGGACCCAACATTGAATACAGAAAACAGAGATACTGATTGCAGATATACTAAAGACGCAGTGTTTGAGAAGACACGCTACACCATGCGACACCGCAAACGGTCCTGAGTTTCCTTGCATACACTGTGGAAGACGCTTCTCTGCTCGGATTGGTCTTACGAGTCACATTCTTTATCATCATCGATATTTTTTTTCTCAAAGTCATTCTTCTTCTTCTTCTTCTTTTGCGTTAATTCTCAATCTCTCCCTACCAAGCCCTGAACACGGCTTTGCAAGTAGCAGAATGTAGTCCGGAGAACGGATTTGCGTTGTGTCGCTAGTTTACAGTTTGACTGCGATATTTGCACCTTTCGGTCCGACACATGCGTCTTCGGCAGGTCTCAGTCAAACGTATTATCGTGTGATAAGACGGAGAGAGTCGATGACAGAGAGTCAAGGACAGTATTAAAACTAATAAGAGCTAATTGGTCGCCCATTCTAGGGGAAAAGGCCAGAATATATGTCAACATTTTCTGGTTTAACTGGTATCACATACACAATATGGCAGATTATTTTATTATTTTTCTCGTATGCCTTATTTTCTCAATCGGAATGGGGTGTCCTGTGTTTTGTGCCATGCCCAGCAGTGCATCCGACATCAGGGACACATTTTTAATTGTTTCACTTCCTATATTGATACAGCCTTGGTATTTAATGTCTCTAAACAGTCTCTATATATCTATCTATCCCTATCTATTTATCCCTATCTATCCATCGATCTATCCATCTATCCCTATCTATCCATCTATCCCTATCTATCTATCTATCTATCTATCTATCCCTATCTATCTATCTATCTATCTATCCATCTATCCCTATCTATCTATCTATCCATATCTATCTATTCATCTATCTATCTATCCATCTATCCCTATCTATCTATCTATCCATATCTATCTATCCCTACCTATATATCTATCTATCTATCTGTCCCTATCTATCTATCTATCTATCTATCTATCTATCTATCTATCTATCTATCTATCTATCTATCCCTACCTATCTATCTATCTATCTATCTATCCCTACCTATCTATCTATCTATCTATATATCTATCTATCCCTACCTATCTATCTATCTATCCCTACATATCTATCTATCTATCCCTACCTATCTATCTATCTATCCCTACCTATCTATCTATCTATCCCTACCAATCTTTCTATCTCTACCTATCTTTCTTCCTCTACATCTCTCTACCTACCTCTACATCTCTCTACCTACCTTTACATCTCTCTACCTACCTCTACATCTCTCTACCTACCTCTACATCTCTCTACCTACCTCTACATCTCTCTACCTACCTACCTACCTCTACATCTCTCTACCTACCTACCTCTACATCTCTCTACCTACCTACCTACCTACCTCTACATCTCTCTACCTACCTACCTACCTACCTACCTCTACATCTCTCTACCTACCTACCTACCTACCTACCTCTACATCTCTCTACCTACCTACCTACCTACCTCTACATCTCTCTACCTACCTACCTACCTACCTCTACATCTCTCTACCTACCTACCTACCTCTACATATCTCTACCTACCTACCTACCTCTACATCTCTCTACCTACCTACCTACCTACCTACCTACCTCTACATCTCTATACCTACCTAACTACCTACCTCTACATCTCTCTACCTACCTACCTACCTACCTACCTCTACATCTCTCTACCTACCTACCTCTACATCTCTCTACCTACCTACCTCTACATCTCTCTACCTACCTACCTCTACATCTCTACCTACCTACCTCTACATTTCTACCTACCTACCTCTACATCTCTACCTCTACACCTCTACCTCTACACCTCTGCCTCTATTACTCTATCCCTCTATATCTCTATATCTCTCTCTCTCTCTCTATCCCTCTATCCCTCTATATCTCTATCTCTCCTTTTCTCTGTGTGTGAGTGTGTGTGTGTGTGCTAATCAATCAATCAAAGTCAGTCGCTCCTTCCAATCCAAATGATATTTCGCCATCATTCACGGTCCTCCTAAGTTACTCTTTCTGCGTCTCTATAGATGTAACATGGCGTCTCTACAAATGTAACATGTAACATTTTAACAGTAGTCACCTATCCCATTACGTTCTCCGTGTATTTGTAGGTCTCCTTCTTCCCTTCCCGTGCGGATTCCATGTGAGAGCCTGCCAGGCTGTGTTAGACATTGCCTTCCTTATCGTGTATCATATCTAGTCCCATTTTCATCTCTTAATATGTTGTTCATTGAACCAGTGGCAAGATATTCAGCTGATACGACAGGAGGTAACTCGGTATGCAAGCACTTTGGTATTACCTCCCTTGAGACCAGGGATGGCTTTAAACTTGCTAGATTAGATCGCCTACCGTTTCCGTCCATCGCTTTGAGAGACGATGCCTTGCCTCTCGACAACAAGGACCCCTCTTAATGAAATAACTCAACTCTTACGACTTTTCTTTGACAGCCGGTTACAGCGACTCTTTGTTACTTTTTGATGCATACACTTTGGAAGGTGTATAGATATTATCATAGATGTAGTGCAATGCAAGGTTTCTTATTACGCTTAACGCTATGAGGATTAAAGTGCTGATCACCCACCTCGTAGGCCAAGCTGCTGTCATACAGCACGTTTTCAGGAACCCACGACGGGGATGTCAGCTGGAAGGGTGGGGGTGGGTCTTGTTTAGTGTATTTTCCCTGACGCAACCGCAGAAATAATGCTTTGGGATCTCCCCAAGAAGGCAAAGGCCGCCGTCCATCGTAGACGATGATGGCATAATTAATTTTGCTAGCTCTATTTTTTTTAGTAAGGATTAACTGCGCTACTTTTTAACCTCACTCTCTCGTCTCGAGCCGTCCGACCTCAGTGGCAAGTCAAGGACAAGACGACTAGGGGGCGACTACGAGATGCAGGGGACTCCGCATCAAGCACCCGTGAAAAAGACGGTGGAGTCTGGAGTCAAACCCACACCAACTGATCACGAGGCCGATTTCTTAACCACTTCGCCACGGAATTCCCCAAGAGTAGGTATGGCCAAAATAGTATTCATTAACAATCAACACATACTGATATCCAAACAATCGACACATAACGTTCGACACATACTGATAGCCAAACAATCGACAGATACTGATATCCAAACAATCGACACATACTGATATCCAAACAATCGACATATACTGATATCCAAATAATCGGCACATAAGGATATCCAAACAATTGGCACATACAGGTGTTATGTATATTCGCCACTACTTTATGGCGCAGAAACATGGACAATGAATAACAAGTTGGAAAAAAGTAGTAAAGCCTTAGAAATCTGGAGATGTGGAAGTCTGGGTCGCGTTTCCTGAAAAGAGAAATATTTCTTTTGTAGGAGAGTGGTGAATTCTTGGAATGCATTGCCGAAGGATGTGTTGGAGGCAGAGTCACTTAATGCATTTATAAATAGATTGGATTCTCACAGTATGTTCAGCATCTGTGGAGCGGAATAAACTGGTTGTCTAGCGACTCTGTAGACCCTTCTAAACCAGTATAATGAAGTTGAGTTGAGAGTAGAGAGAGTACAGAGAGAGTACAGAGAGAGTACAGAGAGAGTTCAGAGAGAGTTCAGAGAGAGTTCAGAGAGAGTTCAGAGAGAGTTCAGAGAGAGTTCAGAGAGAGTTCAGAGAGAGTAGAGAGAGTAGAGAGAGTGGAGAGAGTTGAGAGAGTTGAGAGAGTTGAGAGAGTGGAGAGAGTGGAGAGAGTGGAGAGAGTTGAGAGAGTTGAGAGAGTGGAGAGAGTTGAGAAAGTTGAAAGTTGAATTAAGTTGAGTTGAGTTGAGTTAAGAATGAAACAAATGTGGAGGTATTGAAAACATAGGAGGTAAAAAATAATGAATGATCGAAATCAAGATAAGACAATTAAGAAATGCTGGTCATGTTGTAAAACAAAACACATTGTTCAAGATCTTATTTCAGGGTAAGGAAAGGGAGGATGCTTCTCAAGATCCAGACAACGCTATAAGTGGTTGGATAACATCAGAAAATGGACTGAAAAAAGCATGTCTGTTTGTACGATTAAGACAAGAGGATGAGTAGATGGTACTTGAACTGAAATGAACTCTCCCCAAGCACCCCCGCCCCCCCCCCCCCCCCCCCCGACACACCCACACCATCTCAAACTCCTCCAACTGCCTGTTCTACATTGACTTTACTAATAAGTTTCTAGTTTTTCCTCTGGGTTATCTCTAGCCTGAAAATACGAACAAAATTATTTCTGCGATAAAAGGTGAACGCTCTTAATAATTATAAATGGAGCGAAGATTAGTCAAGGTACGGTGAAGAATACTGACTAGGACTGTCAGCCCAAGTCTTCGTTCGTACAGCTCGGAACACGCTGTGAAGCAGCAGTCAGGCCATTGAGGTTGGGATCGACACTGAAATATCTATTACAGTGAGCATACTATGGAACCATACATTGCACTACAGCCATTGCACTACATTGCATTCGAGGATCCGTCAAAATCTTATAAATTACCATTGCACTAGTAGAGTGCTGTGCACAAAATGTCGGCTCCCCAGATTATTGGGTAGTTGGTTACAATAGGAGAAATAGAAGTTCACGTAAACGACAAGCGGCCACCTCAAGTTAAATAAAAGCTTCGAATCAAGATGCTGAGCAGCGCATGAGCTGCAGCGGTCAGCGACCAATAGCTGACTGCTAGCGTCAGGGCCAGCGAACCAGAGCTGCCAAGACCCTTCTACACTTCCATTCGGTGATCCTGGATAACAGGCTGCAGCAGGGCAGGCTGGCTAAGGAGAAGGGATCGAAAAGGGAATGCTAACCCGGTACTCAAAAAATGAGTGCTGAAGTTGGATGTGTTGGACCGAAAGGCGCACATATCGCAGTCAAGCTATAAACTACGACACAACGCATTCCGTTCTCTGGACTACATTGTGCTACTTAAGCTCTTTCAGGGAGATTGAGAACGAACGAAGACAAGTCAAGCCAAGACCCAAGACAAGTCAAGCCAAATAAAAGTTTGTGAAAGGAATGACTAACCCGATACATAAGAAACGTCCTCAAAAGTTGACTGAACTCAGTACCATTAGCTTCAACCAACAGCAGCAACAATTAAAAAACTAAAATTAAAACAAATGGAACGATCTAGTCATAGCAAATGTGGAATTAGCTTGCGGCATATTAGGCGAGGCCTCTTGATCAATACAAAATTTGCTATTCAATGATTTGAAATATTTATGTTCTTATTTCTTAGTCGACCTGTACTTCTACAGGGACGGTTGTAGGTTCCAGCCCTGGTATGAGCTGGATATAGCCAAGAGAAGGATTTCCTGCTTAGCGGGCTAGTCTTGAGCAGCTTAACACTCCGCTGCGTTAGGAGGTTAACCGATGTTCGAGTTCATCTTAATAGACTTAAACACTAGAGCAAAGTAGACCCGCAGCCTGTTAGGCGCCATATATGCTGCTCTAAACAAACCAGCCGGTGTTGTGTCATACCACACAGTTAGTCGCCTCTTGCGAAATGCTCTCTGTGAGGCAGTGGTGCTATTCTTGTCCTTGTCATGCACAAAGACCCAAACAAGCCACTCGGCAGATAATTAATAAATAATTATGTTCACAATTTTATGTAGTTTTATTTTTTGTTTCCTTTCGTCAGGCTGCGGTTTCACAAGAATCCAATCGGCCAAATCGAAATTAACCCAGCCTTAGAAAAAAGGAAAACCACATACTGTAACATTTAAAAGTTAGAATGGATAAGTGTTTCAATAACGACAAGCTAATGATGTGTTAGCAATAGTGGGTTCCATATTATTGCTATTTAGATTTAATGGATTCAAACTCCAAATCCGACCACGAAAAAGGTGGTTTACGGAAATATCTGAGGTGGTGAATGCCACTGAGGGATCAAGATGCTGAGCAGCGCACGCATAAGCTGCAGTGGTCAGCGACCCATAGCTGACTGCTAGCATCAGGGTCAGCGAACCATAGCTGCCAAGACCCTTCTACACCTCCACGCGGTGATCCTGGATAACAGGCTGCAGTAGGGCAGACTGGATAAGGAGAAGGGATCGAAGAGAAAATGCTAACCCGGTACTCAAAAAATGCTTGCTGAAGTCGGATGTGTTGGACCGAAAGGTGCAAATATAGCAGCCAAGCTATAAACTACGACACAACGCATTCCGTTCTCTGGACTACATTCTGCTACTTAAGCCCTTTCAGGGTTTGGTAGTAGGAGATTGAGAACGAACTAAGAAGAAGAAGAAGAATGCCACTGTGCACGAGGCACACCGTAGGGCTCCTTCTAAAGATCTCTTCAAAACCTGAATGGCAGAACACGATAAGCGAAAAGATTAGAAGAATAACAAGCTCGATAGTAGGTAGGCACTATCATCAAGTGTTGTAGGCTTTGTTACACAGGCTCCCTACATTGTCGGAGGTATGTGAACAGTTTCCTTTCTTCCTGCTCGTCTTATTTAAATGTACGTACGAAGTTATGGCATTTCTGAGGGTAAAAAGTTGAGAACATAAATTGTTATGGCTCAGATTCCGACCCGGATAAGAAATATAATGAAGCTTCCGTTTGACCCCGCCAAAACCTTGTTGGTTTAAGATATGTTTCGTTTCGTTTCAGTTCTGGAGGGATATTTTAAAAAAATTTGTTTGTGTACAATTTTTTTAAATTTCGCTTTAGCCTGTTTCCCATAACGAGATGTGCGTTGTCCTGTGTTTTGCGCCTAATGACATAGTGCATCAGACTTCAGCACGAATTTAGGAAGTTTTAAAAAGGATCAAAGACAGCAGACAAACGCGGTTATAAAAATACGGCGTTGCCTAGTGGTTAACTGACACGGCTCACAAGCCGAAGGTGCTGGGTTCGTTCCCCAATCACAGCACCGGCCGTGGAAGCAGACCCTTACATAAAATTCATGCCGAAGTCAGATGCACTGGGCCGACATGAGCAAAATATAGTGCAAAGCACACGGCCTTGGGTAATAAAGAAATAAGGCAAACGAAAAAAAGGGGACCGACTGGCTAGTGAAGGAAGATGCAGATATAGCGGTCTGGTTGTAGTCTTCGAAACAAATGTAACAAAAAAGACGTCAAGACGAACGCAAAATAAAAATAAAAAGTAGATGAAGAAGAAGACGATTAAGAAGACTAAGAAGAAGAAGATGAAGAAGAAGAAGAAGATGAAGAAGAAGAAGATGAAGAAGAAGAAGATGAAGAAGAAGAAGACAAAGACGAAGAAGAAGAAGACGAAGAAGACGAAGACGAAGAAGACGAAGAAGAATAAGAAGACGAAGAATAAGAAGACGAAGAATAAGAAGACGAAGAATAAGAAGACGAAGAATAAGAAGACAAGGAATAAGAAGACAAGGAATAAGAAGACAAGGAATAAGAAGACAAGGAATAAGAAGATGAAGAATAAGAAGATGAAGAATAAGAAGATGAAGAATAAGAATAAGAAGAATAAGAATTTGAGGAATAAGAAGATGAAGAATAGGAAGATGAAGAATAAGAGGATGAAGAATAAGAGGATGAAGAATAAGAGGATGACGAGTAAGAGGATGAAGAATAGGAAAATGAAGAATAATTAAATTAAGAATAATTAAATGAAGAATAAGAAGATGAAGAATAAGAAGATGAAGAATAAGAAGACAAAGAATAAGAAGACAAAGAATAAGAAGACAAAGAATAAGAAGACGAAGAATAAGAAGACGAAGAATAAGAAGACGAATAATAAGAAGAGAAACTGAATCCGGCCAGTTTGTGTTGTGAGCAATATCACTAGCAACTTTACCAGGTCCCACTGCCAACCCCTACCTACAATCCCTCGGGACGGGGGGGGGGGGGGCGCGGGGGGGGGGGGCGTATATGAGCATGCATATTTATTTGATTTACCTTCCCTACCTCCAATCCAGGTCCATATTCACAGCTAGGTGGATTGAGCCTTATCCGTGGATCCATCCCGGACACTTCCTCAATTAATAGACAAGCACTCTAGTCGTTCTGCCACCCAGACGTTCCACGTAAGTAATGAGCATAAAGGCGAAGAAAGTACCGCGATAAAGCTGATTGATTCTTCTGACGTTATTGTGCGCTTCTCGTGTATTCCCCGTAGAACTTTATTAGTTTTATGAGATCGATAGAAGAGTCTCCGCGCTTGGCCCTGTCGGGATTATTTTGTCAGTAATGATCAGTTGTTTTGAATCTGGATCCCAGAGCAGGGTTCTGCTCTTCTTTCCATTTCATCTTTTTCCTCTTCTTTTCCGACATATTCTTCTTCTTACGCTTCTTCCCAATCTCATATTTGTTCTACTTCTTCCACTTGTTCTTTGTCTTCTAATTTTTTCCTTGTCTTCTTTCTCCTCTGCTTCTTCTTTCTCCTCTGCTTCTTCTTTCTCCTCTGCTTCTTCTTTCTCCTCTTCTTCTTCTTTCTCCTCTTCTTCTTCTTTCTCCTCTGCTTCTTCTTTCTCCTCTGCTTCTTCTTTCTCCTCTGCTTCTTCTTTCTCCTCTTCTTCTTCTTTCTCCTCTTCTTCTTCTTTCTTCTCTGCTTCTTCTTTCTCCTCTGCTTCTTCTTTCTCCTCTGCTTCTTCTTTCTCCTCTTCTTCTTCTTTCTCCTCTGCTTCTTCTTTCTCCTCTGCTTCTTCTTTCTCCTCTTCTTCTTTCTCCTCTGCTTCTTCTTTCTCCTCTTCTTCTTCTTTCTCCTCTTCTTCTTCTTTCTCCTCTTCTTCTTCTTTCTCCTCTTCTTCTTCTTTCTCCTCTTCTTCTTTCTCCTCTGCTTCTTCTACGCTGTCTTCCTACGCTCCTTCTCCTTCTCCTTACCCTTCTTTGTTTTCTTCTTTGTATTACATTTTTCTTCTTCGTGTTCTTCTGTATCTTCCTCCTCCCCTCCTACGTATTGTTCTTTTACTCACGCCACCTTCTCTTCTTCCCGTCTCAATTTTCTCATGTTTTTTTCTTATTTTTATTCTTCTTGAAGTCGTTGTTGCTCTTTCTTTTGATTCTCCTTCTTCCTATTCTTTACCTTCGTCTTTCTCTTCTTCTTCTAATGTTTCTTCTCCTTCTTTGATTAAAGCGATCGTCTCTTCCGTTTTAGAATCTACACCTCTTTACACAGCCATTTTATCATATTGATCTTTCATTATAAGAGGTTGACAATACTTTAATTTAAAATGCCTCTCTTGAAGAAACAATGACAAATCTGCATTTTAAGACTCCAATAACGATATGTTGACGTTTTATTATTGGTCTTTTCTTTATGTATATGTCGGAATCAGCTTAATGCATATCGACAGATGCAGCCCTATTTGTTCTGTGATGACATATTTCAGGTCACATGTTATCTCTGCTGGTTTCATGGAAGAGAGGTGCTAACTTGATTTATTACGAATAAAATGTTGTCCCACGAACAAATTTTAAATAATTTGAAAAGATTTTAAAGTTAAATTAAAAGCTTCGATGTTAATATGACATTGTCGTCAGCAAATAACATATTTGGTTGCTGTATTGGAACAATACACGACGTTTAGTTTTTGCTTTGGTGTTGTGACCCACAAACGGCAAGAATTATGTTATTTAATTGCATGGGTGTGTCAGAGTGTTTGTTTTTTGATAGTATTGATGTCGTGTATGAGCTTCTGGGTGTATTCGGGGTAAGACCACCCGCTTGTCACGGCTGAGTGGCTTCGTGGTTAGATCACCTGCTGTTACGTCTGAGTGGCTACGTTGTTTGATCACCTGCTTGTCACGTCTGTGGCTACGTGGTTTACATCCCTTATTGTCACGTCTGAGCGGCTAAGTCGTTAAATCACTTGATTATTACGTCTCAATAGCTTAGTCGCTAGATCATTTGCATGTCATGTCTGAGCGGCTAAATCTTTAGATCACTAATTGTGATGTCTCAGTTGATACGTTCTTAGATCACGTGCTTGTCATGCCTCGGTGGCCAAGTCGTAAGATCACTTTCTTGTCATAACATTATAAGATTCAAGCTCTAATACTCAAATTGTTCAGTCTGAATAAAGGCTACCCGACTCATTGTTGCTGGAAACAAGGTAGGGAGGAAGGGAACTGATGACCCCCAATTCACAAATTGCCGCGTCCTAGCACAAAAGAGTGTCTCACACTTCATCTCCCATGAGAACGTCTGCTATCGGACTGCATATAACTTAGTTGTGTTTTTTATTATTTTGTACCCGTGTGTCAGTCGCATTATTCACCTCTCTGTCACACACAGAAGTGATAATCACAATAACAAGTTTAGCTATGCGCGAATAGTAATCAGGATGAGGTGAAACATATTGATCAAGACCGACCATTACGTCCACTTTCGCGCTCCTGATAGGATGTGTCGCAGCAATCGGACTAATGATATGAGTATCGACACTGTAATTTCCAATGTTGTAAGGTTACTGAGTAGTCTCGCACTGCACTACAGCAAGGGGGGGGGGCAGCGGCTAGGTCCACCTTCTCAAGTTTTCGTCTGGGATGTACGAAGAGATACTGTACCCAGAAACCAAACAAAAGTAGTTGAAAGTCAACTCAACTCAGCGCGAGTAACTTCGTACAACAACAAGTGTATGTTATATAACACGCACTAGAATCAATTAACAATTAACGACCAAAAGACCTTCGTCGGGGACAAAGAACAACATAAATGAAAATAATTAACAAATCATAAAAACATAGGGGAATACAGATTGGAGACATAGATAGCTGAACGCATAGAAGACAAAACTCAGAGATAGTGCAAAATACTAAACAAGGTTACATCTCATGTCCTTCTTGCTTTTGGAAACAAGGTGTGTTACAGGAATTTTTTCAAGGGATCGATATTGTGATCCCCAAAGTTGTGAGCCTACTGAGGAGCCCTGCACTGCACTTAATCATCTGGGATCCAATTCCACCCTTTACAAAATGTCTCAGGTTTTAAGTAGGTGTGCACCAAGTATTCAATTCGATGTCAAATGGTGCATTCAATTAATTATTTGTACTTGGCTGAATTGTTCCATGTAATCGATTTCGAATGTCAAAGAGCGGTGTGATCATTTTTTATCCAAATAAATTGATAACTATCATTTTTTATCCAAATAAATTGATAACTTAGTTTCGATTCCGTACGAGCTTAATACAACATCTCAGAGTAGAAGGGCGTAACAACATCTACATCTCAGAGTAGAAGGGCGTAACAACATCTACATCTCAGAGTAGAAGGGCGTAACAACATCTACATCTCAGAGTTCAAGGGAGTCACAACATCTACATCTCAGAGTAGAAGGGAGTCACAACATCTACATCTCAGAGTAGAAGGGAGTCACAACATCTACATCTCAGAGTAGAAGGGAGTCACAACATCTACATCTCAGAGTAGATGGGAATCACAACATATACATCTCAGAGTAGAAGGGAGTTACAACATCTACATCTCAGAGTAGAAGGGGGTTACAACATCTACATCTCAGAGTAGAAGGGAGTCACAACATTTACATCTCAGAGTAGAAGGGAGTCACAACACCTACATCTCAGAGTAGAAGGGAGTAACAACATCTACACCTCAGAGTAGAAGGGAGTAACTAAGTAAACTGATAGACGGTTCCTTGCTGTGTACTTTATAGTGTCAATAATCACATCAATTGATTAGGCAGAAGACATGCTGTAACAGTTCTAGCCGGAGCATGAGCGTTTAGGGCAGAGATGATGTGGTCGGTGACTGAGAACAAAGGTACCTGAATGTGTGCCAAGGTCACTCACCGTCTCGATACTAAGTCAACAAAGGAAAACAGGGTTGGGGAAAAGAATGTATACAGGTGGTGAACTAGGAACTGACCACTGGCGTTCTGATTTGGGTAGTGGGGGATGAGTGACAGACAAGAGAGCAGCGGAGCAGGCTGCGATATTTGAGCAACATGAGAGCGATGCATTCCAATGGCAGCTGAATGGAGTCAACACGTCCCCCCAGAGATCCATTGGGCAGCTCTGATACTGCTTTAGACTATATAATACTAGGCAAAGTTTAGCTCAAGCAGACTGGCCATGGAGAGAGAGCGAGAGATTGAGAATTTAGCTAAGAGTCTGTTTAGCTTGCCGACTTAATACAGGAGTGATTGATAGGCTGTTTTTAGGAATGTGTGAGAGAGAACAGGGTGGCTGAACCAGCATACGCCTTCGAGTCTTGGCCAGTCGCTCTATAAGGTGTGTCTTGGGCGCTCTGTGTCTAGAGGTAATCTGAATGTGTGTTATGCGTGCATTACACCTTGCGAACGGTGTATGTTCTGAAGAGTTACGCAAGTGTGCAGATCGACTAGGTAAGATCTAGATGTATGTGTGGTGTGTGTACACACCGAGGGAACGATGTATGTTCCAGTGCGTGTGTATACGCAGATCGGTTGAGTGTGTGATCATATGTGAGTATACGATGAATATATTGAATATGTTATGTCATTATCACCCACCTGAGGGAATCTGAGTGTTACAGAATACGAACGTGAGAATGAGTTTTTGAGAGTGTGTTGATGGTGCAGATAAGGGGAGTGTGCAGATACAGCTGGGTTGGATTAGTTGGGAGCAACATCAATAGCTAATGCTATAAACTCCGAGTATCTATTTAGATAAGATTGTATTTTCTTGTATTATTGTTTGTAATTTCATTGCACTCATTTTAATAGTTGTTGTATGAGTATGATATAATAAATATGCCAATTGCTATGTGCTATGTTATTTGCTGTGTGTGGTCGTGAATGATGTGGATGAGTGTGGTAACATTATAGATAGTGGAAACCTGGACTAAAATCAAATGTGTAGATATTAGCATCTGTAGATATTAGCATCTGTAGATATTAGCGTCTATAGATATTAGCATCTGTAGATATTATGACTTGTTTTTATTTTAATTGTGCCTTGTTTCACGAAAATTATAAGTGCATCGAACACGCGTTTAAAGAGAATGAAAGGTCAACACTGCTGTAAAAACATATTTTCAAACATATGTTGTCTTTTGTCAAAGAATGGTCAGGGGATAGTATTTTTTAGAAGCAAATGCATGTTTGAAGTGACAATGAAAACAGCGGGATTAGCTAGTAAGATGAAAATGTTGATATTTGCAGAATTTTGGAAATAATGGACCACTTTCAAGAGTAATGTGTTAACTGAATTGTTAATTGAATATCTTTATACTGGTTTAGAAGACTCTGCTGAATCTGTATACAACCAGTTTCTTCTACTCGACTTGATCTCAAATTAACTATGTGCATCCAATATATTTTTGAATGTATTAACTGACCCTGCCGGGTAGGAAGACTAACATCTTGTCAGGCACAATATACTGATTAGACATGTTAGTCAGGGTCAGGCAAGACATACTGGTCAAGACCCTCACCTCGACTTTCTAGTAGCCCTCCCTTGAAACGGGCTGTTTTCATGGCAGCCTGGCTAACGAGGTGAGGCATCGACCTGATCCCCGTAGTCGTGAGTAACACGCAAATGAAGCCAAGCAAAGTGCAACAGCCTAGTGGACCACGTTCCACCATCACCACGCCCGGGATGTGAGGAAAGCTACTGCACTTTACGTCTTTTACAAAGCGCACAAAAGAGTAATCTTCTAATTCTGGGCATTCGCAAACAACTGACCCTGCCACAACTATTTCCTGTGGCAATTCATTCCATGCATTCACCGGTCTCTTGACTAAAATATATTTCTTAAAATCTAATTTGAACGTTTTTTCATTAATTTATAGTTGTGCCCTTTTCTGCTTGTGAGCGACTGTACTTTGAAAATCGTGTTATAGTCTGATGATTACTGTTAATTATTTTAAACGTGATTAAAATGTTTGAAAACAAGCGTAAATTCAAGAGGTGAATGAACGATTGTCATTACCAACCAGCCGAATAGTTAAAGGTATCTGTTATATTAGGCTTATTAGTAATAGCTTATTAGGGTTTGTAGCTGTCTACACAGATGGATCGACCACGAAGAACGCAAAAAGACGAAGCAGTGGAATTTACGTCGCACTCCCCAACGGCGACTTGGAAAGCCTTTCCATACCAGCAGGAGACACCTTACCAATTTCAGAGCTGAAGCAACAGCTGTACCTGCAGTAACTCACATCCTTATCAAACCACAACATGACTACAATATAAACGACCATTCTAACAGACTCCAGGAACGTACTCAAGCCATCTCAATCCACAAACCAGGCACTCCATGAACGTACTCCAAGCCATCTCAATCAATAAACCAGACAGACTCCATGAACGTACTCCAAGCCATCTCAATCCTCAAACCAGATAGACTCTCATAATGATAGCTCTCATAATCCATCGTTCTCGATGAGGACCGCCGACATCATCTTTGTCACAGATTTCCCTGTTGGGTGTGGGTGCGCATGTGCCTGAACAGGCCAATGCGGGCACGAAAACATCTGCTACATAATGGGCACACGAGGTTTGTAGAAGGTGATGGTGTTCCCGCTGTTCGGGATTTCCGAGTCTCGCGTCTGCTCTGGGCTTTCACAACACGGTCGTCTTCGCCGGTAGCTACACCCGATTTGACTATCTAAAAGATAGACTCTCGTACGAAATCAAATATAACATTGGGTTAATGTTCCCAAAAACATAAATTAGTCCTACAGTGGATTCCGTATTGAAACTTTAGGTCACACTAAGGAGGGCACCAACGAATTCATCTATTTCGGTAGCATGATGCCATCCGGTGGGCGCAGAGGTCCCGATGTGTCAAGGCGGATCGGACTAGCTGCGTCCGCTATGCACGACTTCTGACGTGTGGAGTAACGGCAAGATCTCCCTTGGGACAAAAATCCACATTTACCAGCCCTGCGTGGTCCCAGTCCTGCTTTACTACTCTAAAACCTGGACATTGCTAAAACATGACATGTCGAGACTGGAAGCCTTTTACGTGCGCAACCAGCGGCGTATATTGGCCATCGGATGGCATGACTACATCCGCAACGTGGAGGTCTCTGCTAAAACAGGCCTCCACCAAATCTCAGAAACACTTGTCCGGCGACGAGTTTATTTGTTCGGTCATGTTGTACGCCCCTGTCCACAAAATACTACACAAGTCGTTCCTCAGCGCCAAAAGTCGACCGACTGGAGGCGTAGAAGAGACCGTCCACAAAAAACAGTATGGCTCCAGCAAGTAGCAACCTCCTCCTCCGCCCTGGATGAGTCTTGGAACCACGCCACAGCTGTGGGTCGTGGATGTGGCTGACTGACGCAACGGGTCTCAGACGTCTAATCGAACATTATTATTATTTAGTATGTGGGATTCTAGAAAAGGACAAGGCAAATGAGCTTGCAGAAACCGGAAGTGTCGGACCGCAGCCTCGCCACCCACAGAGCTAAAAAGACGCAAAGACACTTATCAAACGATACATTAGAACGGAATGGAGAGACCAGCACAAAAATGCAAGCAAGAAAATGGCAGCATAGACAAACTCAGAAATAGGCAAAGAATTTCAGGTTCAGAGCGGCACATTGCAGACTTAAGGCCTACCTCAACATAATGAGTCTTAGAGACGCCGTCAAATGTGATTGCGGATCACCCAAACAAACACCAGATGATATCCTACAAGACCGTCCCACTTAAGCAGAATACAGAGACGCAGTTTGCCTCATAAGAGCGACCATGCTAGAAAATAGAAAATCTATAGAGAACCGGCGAAAATCTGAAACGCAGTCTCCTTTGTGAACCTCGCCAGGCTAGAAGCAAAGCATCAATCGAAGGACAAAGAAAAACGAAGAAGAACAAAAAGAGGAAAAAGAAGAAGTGGAAGTAGGAGGAGAATGAAGAGGAAGAAGAAGAAGAAAGCCTTGCAGTAAAAACCTACATTCGGTGCATCTCAAGTGTTAAGAGAAGCCACTGTAACCTGCTACGAACATTGTCAAAAGCGGACCATTCAACGCAAGGAGCTTTGAACAACAACAACAGAGGGTATGCCCAGCCCATACGATAGCAGTATTATACCCAAGAGGAATGTAAACTCGGAACATCCTCTCACATTATGATGAGATCTCGTTAAACGAAATCTCTAATATACTGTCCCATTAATCTGTCAAGCACAGAGCCACAACGGAGACCAGTCTGAGAGCTCACAACCCTAAATCTGACATTGTTATATAGGTCGATATGGCCCAATTTTCTGACCTCCTGTATATGGCCCCAGGATCAAACGGAGTGAGTTGAACAATTTCAAGTTCCCGAGGCTTCGATCGTTAAAGGATCTCTTCATGTCAATGTCAGGAGGCAATCTTTCTTCTTTCTTTTCGCCTTTTTGTCCTGCTTGTGCCTTTCAGCGAAGGTTATGAGCAAGTTTCTTGACAGGGCCCTAGTATGTGCTTTGTACATGAAGAGCTTTACTGCTTCTGTGATTTCTGCTATCCATCTTTTACGATAAAACCTTCTGTGTGAAAATGTGTAAAACAAGGTTACATGAGTTGTATCCTTAACATAAATGGTGCTGGCAGAGTCATGTGTATACAGTTCCCATGACCAAGGCTGCAATGGTTCAAAGTCCTGGTTGTTTTTATTGTGGAGGTCACTCGTGCTTGAGGTAATTTACCCCTTGAAAACGTTTTTTTCGTGGTGGGTTACAGTGGCTGTCCTTATATCCCGAAATGTACTTGAGTAAGTGGAACTGGGTTCTGCTAGCTGTAGTGCAATGCGCGGCACCTCAGTAGGTTCACCACTAATGGCATCACAGTGTCGATTCTCCACCTCGTTGGCCAGACTGCTTTAACAAGCCTATTTCCTAGGGAAGCACGATCGTGGAGATGGAGCCTTGATCAGCATGTTTCACCTGACCATGTTCGCTCTAAGCTCCCGGTAAAGCCACCATAATGCATACGTTCATCCTCTGTCGATGGTGAAATAAAAACGTGTCCTGCAAACTGCGTAGCTAGTCCAAAATCAAGAAAAATGTATTTATTAGCTCTACATATCTCTCCATCTCCGTCACACACCTCCTTGTAAGTTCCATCACTCGAAAAGATCGCTGTATTTATTTGTTTTCTTTTTCTGGATCTCTACTTGCCATTGTAAGAGAGGAAACGGTTTATATTTCACTTTCAAACAATACTGATTATCACACATTTTGTAAATATGTTATATTCTTTTTTGCAACAAAGAATGGTCGTTGGGACTTTACGTTTCATTTCAGTTCAATTGTCATCTCCGCATCGAAGGTCTACTGCATTGGATCTCAAGTGTTTTCTATCTCTTAACGTAATGGTGCAATCTTATATACTGTTTTCAGTTCATCTCTTGATGTTTTCAGCCCACTTAAAAACGTTGTCTGCCTCTTGAATGACTTGCATTCAACCCTACCCTCTGGGATGGTCGTCAGAAAAGAGTAATGTCTTCCTATATGGCCCAAATATCTTAACTGTCTAACTTTGATTAATACGGTCTTCACCCTCAACTTTTTCAATACGTCCCCATTTTTCGTGTCTTTCCACTAAATGCGAGCCAATCTTTCATACACACACATTTCGAAGGATTTGATACTTATTTCTAACTTGTTATTCCTTGTCCAGGTTTCTGCGCTCTGAGGTTGGGACGAGTATACATAATACCTGACAATTATTATTTTCAAATTCTGATTTATCTGTTTGGATGTCAGTATGTGATGTATGTTGCTGAATATCATCTCAGCCATACCTGTTCTTTCGCTTATTTATTTTTCCCATCTGCCTTGAACCGTTATAATATGACCTCGCAAAAAAGAAACTCTGTAACTGTTCCAGTTGTTAATCTTTTATTTTTATTTGCATACACAGTTTATTGTCATTTTCCCTAAGAATCACATTCGTTGATATCTTTATGTTTATGTCTAATTCAAGCACTTGTTTTATTTTCTATATTGTTGTCACAAACTCCTGTAAAATTTGCACATTTTTACCATCACAACTGCAACATGGAAATCTCAATTATTCATTGCCACTAGTACAACGACAAGCCCTGGCATTCCTGCTATCAGCTCAATATTGTGCATGTGTTTATATTAAATAGACACGTAAACAATAAATGACCGTGTCGTTTCACTATATTATGACTTTTAAACTTTTGTTCATCTATTTCTAGTATTTCTGATTTTTCCAATAATCGTTTGGTCCATTTATAAAATGTTTTATATATATATATATATATATATATATACTATATATATATATATATATATATATATATAATATATATATATAATATATATATATATATATATATATGATATGATATTATATATGTTATATATATATATATATATATATATATATATAAATATATATATAGGATATATATATATATATATATATATATATGATATATGATATATATATATACATATACACATATACACATTATATATATATAAATATATACACATTATATATATAAATAAATATAAATATATACACATTATATATATGCTGTCGAGATATATAGTACCTTGGGTCCTTCAACTGTTTCACGGTCTCAAATTCTGATGCGACACTTCTTTGTGTCTCATGTGGTGCTACTCCAATTATAGGCCAGATTATTTTAGACATGTTTTAGGAACACTGTAAATATTCAGACAGCCTCATTTATTGCTGTATCAATCAAGATACTGATCAGTGCATGGGCTGTAGCGGTGAGCGACCCAGAGGTGACTGCTAGCGCCAGCGAACTTGAGCTGCCAAGAACCTTCCACACCTCCACGTGGTAATTCTGAATAACAGACTGTAATAGAGCAGACTGGCTAAGGAGAAAGAAGTGAAGAAGGAAAGCTAACCCGGTACCCAAAAATACCATGCTGACGTCGAATGTGTTGGACCGAAAGGTGCAAATATCGCAGTCAAGCTGTAAACTACAACACAACTCTTTCCGTTCTCCCAACTACATCCTGTTACTTCCAAAGTCCGTTTCAAGGCTTAGTAGCGGGAGTTTGAGAACGCTCAGGGCTTGGTAGCGGGAGTTTGAGAACGTTCAGGGCTTGGTAGCGGGAGTTTGAGAACGTTCAGGGCTTGGTAGAGTGAGCTTGAGAACGAATGACGAAGAAGTAGAAGTGTCAATCGGTAGGACATGTGCAGAGCTTTTTTTCAAATTGGCGCATTGTTTGTAGCTACGGAGATATGAACTATACTTGTATATGTGGTCTAAGAACTAGTTTTACGCATTCCATCACCATTACTTGATTTTTAGTTTATTAATATTTATTGTCATTGTCATAACACGGCTCGTAGATAGGTATACAGACAGAATCAGTGTTTGTACTAAACTAATCAGGACTCTTATCGAAGTGTCCTAATTTTGCAATACTGACTGCAGTGTTGCGAGGATTGTTGTTGTTTATGCTCTGCTTGCTCTTATTTTAGTTTCTGTTTATTCTTTTCCAATTTTAGATTCCATATATTTACATTATTTTAGTTAGTTCTCTTTCCGCTTATGCCGTTGTGCGTTGAGGGAGTCATATGGTCTGCGCCGAGTGCGTTGCGTCGGTAAATGTGAGCCAGTGTCGTTGCACAGTCATTCTAATGTCATCTATCCACTTGCATCGCAGTTGTCCCCTTGTCTTGTAGCCAGATCTATCAGCTTTGTAAGCCATCAATGGAAGTTGAGGGTGCATTCTCATGAAATGACGAAATCAACTTATTTTGTGGCTGGAAATGTATTCGACTCAAGATGTAGTGCAGACCATAATTCGAATGTCGTCGTTACGAATTCTGTCTTTCCTTGAACACCGACAACTTTCCTTAAACACCGACAACTTTCCTTGAACACCGACAACTTTCCTTGAACACCGCCAACTTTCCTTGAACACCGACAACTTTCCTTGAACACCGACAACTTTCCTTGAACACCGACAACTTTCCTTGAACACCGACAACTTTCCTTGAACACCGACAACTTTCCTTGAACACCGACAACTTTCCTTGAACACCGACAACTTTCCTTGAACACCGACAACTTTCCTTAAAAGCTTCATTTCACACGTCGAAATTCTGCTCTCACGCGCCATGGACAAAGGCCATGTTTTGCACTGGTAGAACAGAATCGGAATAAATATACTGATTATCAGCTGTTGCTTGTTGCAAGTCAGTGGTGACAGCTGATAAGTCACATCAGATGCTTTCAGACACCCAGTCTTGATTTCCGTGTCGATCCTAGTGTCTGGCAAATAAATACTGTCCAAATACTTGAACTCATGCGCCTATTAAATGGCAAATAAATACTGTCCAAATACTTGAACTCATGCGCCTATTAAATGGCAAATAAATACTGTCCAAATACTTGAACTCGTGCGCCTATTAAAAAGCAATATCATTTACAATTATGTTGAGTGGACCAGGTGTTTTACTGATCCTCATAGTTACTATTTCTTTCGGTATTTGGCATATTGTATTTGGCCCTAGTTGTCGCAAACGCATTCATGGGATTTTTAATGATTTTACTATCTTTAATTTGTGTCTAATTACAGTGATGATCTCGTGTATTCCTTCTTGTTTTTTGTCAGTAGCTGGACCTTTACTGTGTTGATTGCCATACTTTTTCTAAGTGACGGTCAGTACCATGGCAACGGTTGTTGGGGATGAAGACAACTCTTCATGCATTAAGACGCAGCCTATGTGAGGTGTGGTGGCTATCTCGCTTCCTTGCTGTTTTTACATTCTCTACCTTAAATTCCAGGTACCCATTTACATTAGGTCGATTGGTGGATCGGTCGTACCAGCCACGACCACGGCCCAGGTTTTGTTTATCAACGTCCATGAATTCAAGCCCTGGCTCCCGGTAATAATATTCTAGTAAGTCAGATCGCTGTCGACTAAGCTACACGCTCCATTTTTATATATATTCAAGCGATGGTTTCAAAGATGGCTACTAGGTTTTGTAGCTCTTTTCATTTACAGCCGGTGCGTCTATATCATCTACGCAACAAAAATAAGATAATATCTGCATAGTAAATATAAATAATTGTATCAAAAGCAATGATAACAAACATTATAACCACCATGAGCACACATATATTAAACAGAAGAAAGGAAAATGAAGAAATGGGTAATCCTAAATTAAACATGGTTTAGAAGATTGACGAGCTGACCTCGAGATTTTGAATCCCAAAAAGTGGAATTTAAAAAATCGATTTATAAATCGATCTGCAACAATTATTCCCATTCCTGAAGTACGCCGGTGGTATTTATAAGACTGAGAATAAAAGGCCAGTGTTGCTTGAGTCGACTTGGAGTGTGCAACCTAGGTTTTCATTTTATACCAAATTTAAAAAAAGATTTTGTCTGTCTATTATCTGTAGTCCTGAATATCAAGACGACAGATTACAGACAGAAAAATGCTGGGCGAAAGCACATTTCCGGAGGTAAAAACAGAGGTAGAGGTAATGCATTGAAAAAACAATTCCTAGACGTGCGTGATTTCTTCTTTAAATTATATGTTCACAAACCAATTTTAAATTGAAAAATTAGAACTAATGTCATTTCTGTTTCAGACTGCCTGAGCGGTGGGGTGGTATAACATTCGGTTTTTATGGCAGAGGTAGCGGAGGACGACTAACATCTGGTCAGGCATAATAAATTGATCGAACATGTTAGTCAGGGGCAGGCAAAATATACTGATCGAACAATGTTAGTCAGGGTCAGGTAAAATATGCTGATCGGACAGTGTTAGGGCCAGGTAAAATATGTTAATCGGACAGTGTTAGGGCCAGGTAAAATATGCTGATTGGACAGTGTTAGGGTCAGGTAAAATATGCTGATTGGACAGTGTTAAGGCCAGGTAAAATATGCTGATTGGACAGTGTTAAGGCCAGGTAAAATGTGCTGATAGGACAGTGTTAGGAACAGGTAAAATATATGCTGATTGGACAGTGTTAGGGCCAGTTAAAATATGCTGATTGGACAGTGTTAAGGCCAGGTAAAATATGTTGAATGGACAGTGTTAGGAACAGGTAAAATATGTTGATTGGACAGTGTTAGGAACAGATAAAATATGCTGAT
Source organism: Ariolimax columbianus (assembly GCA_036924085.1). NCBI lineage: Eukaryota > Metazoa > Mollusca > Gastropoda > Stylommatophora > Arionidae > Ariolimax > Ariolimax columbianus. The sequence continues at coordinate 43,589,481 of JAVGWX010000015.1, read as the reverse complement.
TGGACAGTATTAGGGCCAGGTAAAATATGTTGATTGGACAGTGTTAGGGCCAGGTAAAATATGTGCTGATTGGGCAGTGTTAGGGCCAGGTAAAATATGCTGATTGGACAGTGTTAGGGCCAGGTAAAATATGTTGATTGGACAGTGTTAGGGCCAGGTAAAATATGCTCATTGGACAGTGTTAGGGCCAGGTAAAATATGTCCATCGGACAGTGTTAGGACCAGGTAAAATATGTTGATCGGACAGTGTTAGGGCCAGGTAAAATATGCTGATTGGACAGTGTTAGGGCCAGGTAAAATATGTTGATCGAACAGTGTTAGGGCCAGGTAAAATTTGTGGATTAGACAGTGTTAGGAACAGGTAAAATATGCTGATTGGACAGTGTTAAGGCCAGGTAAAAAATAGTGGACACGCCCCCCCCCCCCCTCCCCCATCACTTCCACTCAGTTTTCCATAGTTTTTGTACAGCAGTCTGGGTAAGGCTCGAGATGTGAGGAAAATCTTCTGCAACCCGCCAGTTGACTTCCTTTTCAGGGCGCACAAAAGGGTAAACCTACTCATTGTGAGCATTCAAAATAATAACAGCAACAAGAATATGGTAGAGGTACTGAGTACAACTGATATTCTCGGCACGCCCCAGACGCCCAGTTGTAAATGGTATCTGACTTACTGGTAGAGAAACAAAGTAAACGAGTAAGGGAACTAGCCACGCCCACTTTATAAACATGGTGTTGCTTCGTATATTAAAGGCTCAACACTTTCTTCTTGTCAGCAGTGTCTTATATGGAAGAGCAGCAAAGATGGCGACAAATCTGCATCCTGAGCTATCTCCAGTCGTATTGAAAATGTCTTGCCACTAATCAAATGTAGCTAAAGACGAGCGAGTAAGATTGACAAATTGCGCCAAACCTCCTCATTTTAATCCAAATTATAGGACAAGTCACCAATTTAAGCGGACAAAGAACATGAAAAGATTGTCCACACGACTTAACAAAGAGATTGGTCTACATCACACGCGATGGACGAACATCATTTGGGTCCAACTTAAAGTCTTAATATATTTAAATTAGTCAGTTGTTGTTGGGAGCTACTCTTTTGGAGATGTTTATCTGGTTGCGGACGGCAGTGGATGTTTGTATATTCTCAGGTGTACGGATGAAATTGTGCCTGGCTCTTGTGGCTGTAATTCAAAAACAGGCTTTTCAGGAGGATTATAACTATAGGAAACAAAGTGTCGATCCCCACCTCATTGACTAGGATGCTGTAACAGTGGATATGAAGTGGGATGGAGGTCAGTATATAGTACCTTTGCTTCCTTTATGTTAGTACAGTTTGTGGCATAGAGGTTGTGAGCTTGGTTCACAATCTCAACGTATCAAGTTCAAATCCCGTAGCGCTCGGTTTTTACGGATCGAGTACGTCATGAAATTGTTCCATTGCATAAATGCTTTTCCTAGTTAACCGAGCTGTTAACGGGTACCTGACAAAGTCCACTGACAATTTCAGAGCCGCAACGAAGCTAGGAAGTTAATGTTCTGTCGTCAGCACTTTCAGCCATGAAAGGGCTCAGCACATATGGCTTGTCCTGCCTCAATTATGTCGGTTCTGGGAGCCATTTTAAATTTTATTATTTTGGCAAAGACAAAATTAAAATTATCCAGTTTTTTTTCCATTTTAATCATTCCTTTTTTAACATAATTTTTTTTTTTCGATTAATGTTAATTTTTCTTCTGAAGCGAGCAGGATGTCTGATTGCGTTCTCTGGATTCTAGCGGCTTAAGATCTTTTCTGGGGAAGCTGTGCTGGAACGTACTTGATCGATAACTTCTCGAGGCATGAAACATGATGATGATTTGGAGGAGCTTAAGACAACGGTGATTATGTTCATGGTGAGGATGGTGGTGGTGGTGGTGAGGGTGGTGGTGAGGGTGGTGGTGGTGGTGGTGAGGGTCGTGGTGGTGGTGGTGATGATGGAGGTGGTGGTGATGATGGAGGTGGTGGTGAGGATGGTGGTGGTGGTGAGGGTGGTGGTGGTGGTGAGGATGGTTGTGGTGGTGAGGGTGGTGGTGGTGGTGATGATGGAGGTGGTGGTGAGGATGGTGGTGGTGGTGATGATGGAGGTGGTGGTGAGGATGGTGGTGATGGTGAGGGTGGTGGTGGTGGTGAGGATGGTTGTGGTGGTGAGGGTGGTGGTGATGATGGAGGTGGTGGTGAGGATGGTGGTGAGGATGGTGTTGGTGGTGAGGATGGAGGTGGTGTTGAGGATGGTGGTGATGGTGAGGATGGTGGTGGTGGTGATGATGGAGGTGGTGGTGAGGATGGTGGTGGTGTGATGATGGAGGTGGTGGTGAGGATGGTGGTGATGGTGAGGATGGAGGTGCTGGTGAGGATGGTGGTGGTGATGGTGCTTAGGATGGTGGTGGTGGTGGTGAGAATGGTGGTGGTGGTGATGATGGAGGTGGTGGTGGTGAGGGTGGTGGTGTTGAGGGTGGTGGTGAGGGTGGTAGTGGTGGGGAGGGTGGTGGTGGTGAGGGTGGTGGTGGTGGTGGTGGTGAGGGTGGTAGTGGTGGTGAGGGTGGTGGTGGTGGTGATGGTGGTGTTTAGGGTGGTAGTGGTGGTGAGGGTGGTGAGGGTGGTAGTGATGGTGAGGGTGGTAGTGAGGGTGGTGGTGGTGGTGAGGGTGGTGGTGAGGGTGGTGGTGGTGGTGAGGGTGGTGGTGAGGGTGGTGATGAGGGTGGTAGTGGTGGTGAGGGTGGTGGTGGTGGTGAGGGTGGTGGTGGTGGTGATGGTGGTGGGGAGGGTGGTAGTGGTGGTGAGGGTGGTGGTGAGGGTGGTAGTGATGGTGAGGGTGGTGGTGAGGGTGGTGGTGGTGGTGAGGGTGGTGGTGGTGGTGAGGGTGGTGGTGGTGGTGATGGTGGTGATGAGGGTGGTAGTGGTGGTGAGGGTGGTGGTGAGGGTGGGGGTGGTGGTGAGGGTGGTGGTGAGGGTGACGGTGGTGGTGAGGGTGGTGGTGAGGGTGATGGTGAGGGTGGTGGTGAGGGTGGTAGTGGTGGTGAGGGTGGTGGTGAGGGTGATAGTGGTGATGAGGGTGGTAGTGGTGGTGAGGGTGGTGGTGAGGGTGGTGGTGGTGGTGAGGGTGGTGGCGGTGGTGAGGGTGGTGAGGGTGGTGGTGGTGGTGAGGGTGGTGGTGAGGGTGGTAGTGGTGGTGAGGGTGGTGGTGAGGGTGGTGGTGGTGGTGAGGGTGGTGGTGGTTAGGGTGGTGGTGGTGGTGGTGGTGAGGGTGGTGGTGGTGAGGGTGGTGGTGGTGAGGGTGGTGGTGGTGGTGGTGAGGGTGGTGGTGGTGAGGGTGGTGGTGGTGAGGGTGGCGGTGAGGGTGGTGGTGGTGAGCGTGGTGGTGGTGAGGGTGGTGGTGAGGGTGGTGGTGAGGGTGGTGGTGGTGAGGGTGGTGGTGGTGAGGGTGGTGGTGGTGAGGGTGGTGGTGAGGGTGGTGGTTTTGGTGAGGGTGGTGGTGATGGTGGTGGTGGTGAGGATGGTGCTATGGTAAGGGTAGTGGTGGTGATGAGGGTGGTGGTGGTGGTGAGGGTGGTGGTGGTGGTGAGGGTGGTGGTGAGGGTGGTAGTGGTGGTGAGGGTGGTGGTGGTGGTGAGGGTGGTTGTGGTGGTGGGGGTGGTGGTGGTGGTGACGGTGGTGGTGGTGAGGGTGGTGGTGGTGAGGATGGTGGTATGATGAGGGTAGTGGTGGTGGTGAGGGTGGTGGTGGTGGTGAGGGTGGTGGTGATGAGGGTGGTGGCGGTGGTGGTGAGGGTGGTGGTGGTGGTGAGGGTGGTGGTGAGAGTGGTGGTGGTGAGGGTGGAGGTGGTGATGAAGGTGGTGGTGGTGGTGACGGTGGTGGTGGTGAGGGTGTTGGTGGTGGTGAGGGTGGTAGTGGTGGTGAGGGTGGTGGTGGTGGTGACGGTGGTGGTGGTGGTGAGGGTGGTGGTGGTGGTGAGGGTGGTGGTGGTGGTGACGGTGGTGGTGGTGAGGGTGGTGGTGAGGGTGGTAGTGGTGGTGAGGGTGGTGGTGGTGGTGAGGGAGGTGGTGGTGAGGATGGTGGTGGTGGTGAGGGTAGTGGTGGTGGTTAGGGTGGTGGTGGTGGTTAGGGTGGTGTTGTTGAGGGTGGTGGTGAGGCTGGTAGTGGTGGTGAGGGTGGTGGTGGTGAGGGTGGTGGTGGTGGTGAGGGCGGTGGTGGTGGTGAGGGTTGTGGTGAGGGTGGTAGTGGTGGTGAGGGTTGTGGTGGTGGTGAGGGTGGTAGTGGTGGGGAGGGTGGTGGTGGTGGTGAGGGTGGTGGTGAGGGTGGTAGTGAGGGTGGTAGTGGTGGTGAGGGTGGTGGTGAGGGTGGTGGTAAGGGTGGTGGTGGTGGTGATTGTGGTGGTGAGGGTGGTAGTGGTGATGGGGGTGGTAGTGGTGATGAGGGTGGTGGTGAGGGTGGTAGTGGTGGTGAGGGTGGTGGTGAGGGTGGTGGTGAGGGTGGTGGTGATGGTGGTGGTGAGGGTGGTGGTGAGGGTGGTGGTGAGGGTGGTGGTGAGGGTGGTAGTGGTGGTGACGGTAAGGATGATGGTGACGGTAAGGATGATGGTGACGGTGGTGGTGGTGGTGAGGATGGTGAGGATGGTTGTGAGGTTGGTGGTGAGGATGGTGGTGGTGGTGAGTATGATGGTGGTGTCGAACGCGTTGGTCGTGATAATGATGATGATAGTAGTGGTGTTAGCAATGGTTATGAGAATGATGGTAGTGATGGTAATGATCGTCGTCATGATGATGATGTTGGCGGACATTCAAAAAGTTGATGTTTAACAGTTTTATAGTGACGTGTGCACAGCCGACACTCAGGAGTATGTTCAGGTTGGATTCTGTTCAAGTCCCTGATGATCGCTCTATTTGAAATGGTGATGGTTAATAATGATATCCGATTGTAACTCCTCAAAAACAACACATAATTAATTATCTATCTGTAACTAAGAATATTCAAGAATCTTCGGACTATTTTACTTCAACAATGGATGTCTCGGTTACATTTCTTACGCTAGATGGGGAGGGACACTAACGTCTGGTCAGGCACAATATCCTGATCAAACATGTTAGGGTCAGGCAAAATTTACTTGCCTTGACCGTCACTTCGGCTATCTCGTAGCCCTCTTATGGAACGGTTTGTTTTCATGGCAGCTTGGCTAACGAGCTGAGGAGATCGACGTGATCCCCGTAATAGTGAGTACCACGCACATGAAGCTAAACATAGCACAACCGCCTGGAGCACCACCGTGTACATTCATCAGCATGCTCGGAATGTGAGGAAAGTTACAGCAGCCCGCCACCTAATGTCCTATTCAGGGCCCACAAAAGAGTAAACCTACTAATTGGGGGCGTTCGAAATAGAAACGCTCGCTAGATCTTTAGGTTTAATTATAAACACACATCAGGAGTAAGAAACAATAACAAACAAAATGCAGCTTGAGATTGAAGAGTATATTGTGCCTGACCATACGTTAGTCTCCCTCCCCTTCTAGCGAAAGAAATGTAATACAGACATCCATTGTTGAAGTAATATAGTCCAAAGTGAATATTCTTAGTTACAGTGTGTATCGACTTTCAACTTTCAAACAAAAACATGCCTAAAAATAAACTTGGAAAGAGATAACACATGGCAAAGAATTTTGGAAAAGAAGGCTAGAACATGCAGCTAATAGGTTGTTGGTGGAGTTCAAGAATACATTTCACAATAGGGTGTGCAGAGAGTGCTGGGGTAAACGATGTGCTTTAATGCCAGTAATATTGGATGATTCTTCTTCTTCTTTGTTCGTTCTCAATCTCACGCTACCAAGTCCTGAAAAAAGCTTTGCAAGTAGCGGAATGTAGTCCAGAGAACGGAATGCGTTGTGTCGTGGATTACAGTTTGACTGCTATATTTGCACCATTCGGTCCAACACATCCGACTTCAGCGAGCATTTTTGAGTACCGGGTTGCCCACCCTCTTCGATCCCTTCTACTTAGCCAGTCTGCTCTGTTGCATCTTTTATCCAGGATCACCGCGTGGAGGTGTAGAATGGTCTTGGCAGCTCTTGTTCGCTGGCCCTGACGCATTGGATGATTCGACTTTGGTCTTTAAGAGAGGTATAAGACCACCTTTTCCAGTTTATGCTCTTACAAGAAGTTAATTTACAAATATTTGCTATGGCCGTATAAGTAACAATAGTTTTACATTATGAGGCTGCCAGCTGCTGTCACTATAGCTAAGATGTAATGCGCAACTCAAGAAACGAACGAAAGTAAGCCACAAAGTGGGTGTTCTGATCTCGGGTGTATAAGGAGTCAGCTGGTGTCAATGAAAATTCGTTCGGCGCTTAGTTCTATCTGAGAAGGTTGATCAACTCGGAAATCCCGTGTACACGCTGTGCACGTAGAACATTTCCAGTTGAAAATGGATACAAAAGCATCTTGTTAGCCGGTGTCTGCTGAAAAACACAGCAGGACAATCACATGCTTGTCTGCACAGTCGATTGCAAGTGTATTAAAGGAATAAGACCTTTACATCCACAGAAGTAGAGGACGAGTTACCAAGAAGAACAACTTCTTACAATGCAAGTACTACTGGCGTGGGCAGTAAGATTAGTTCCTAGTCGATCTGTACTTCTACATGCGAGAGGTGTCCCTGAGCAGGTCCCGGCTCTGGAATAAGCTGGATGTAGTTGAAGGAGAATTTTCTACATAGCAGGCTAGGCTCGAGCAGCTTGTTACTCCACTGCGTTGGGACAAGTGCAGCGGAGAGTGATTAATTGATGTGCGAGTGCCATCTTAAAAGACTTCAACACTTGAAGCAAAGTAGACCCGCAGTAGGGCAATTTATGCTGTTCTGAACAAACCACATAACCATGGTCGAGGTTAATGCCATTCCACACAGTAAGTTGCCTTTTGCGACATGCTCTCTGTGGGGCAGTGGTGCTATTCTTGTCCTTGTCCTACACAAAGACCTCGGAGGACTACTCCGGGTTGACAAACAGTAAGATTAACTAGGTCAATAAAAAAGAACATGATAAAGTGAGAATGTCGACGGCATGAAGTGCTACAGACGTCCTCTTACTTGGGGGGGGGGGGGGGGGGGAGATTCCTTTTCTCATTCCCTTTCCTATGATAACTGTAGGTGAGGTGCCAATTTACAGTAGGGTATATGGGGCGTATCTAGACTGGGGATTGCACCCAGTAGCTTTGCCCGGGGAAGCAAATACTCTTAACTACTCCTGCTAATTGGACGAAGAAAATTACTATTTTAAATTTACTCACCGATAGAATCAGCACGAATACTTCCACATTTCCTGTATCTGGTTTTGGTGCTTTTCTTGAGATGTACTAGAATCTAGAAACTGAGTGAGTATGCTTAGCGCACACTTCTCATCGTATTATCAGGCCTACTCAGCACACTCCGTCTTGGCGGTTATGGACCAAGTTATCTCTAACTCCCCGCCACGCAGGGCGTCTTACGTTTGTATACGGAATACTCACAGGCTGTCTAGACGCACATGGGGTGAGCTCACCTTCACCTGTTTATTCTCACCGCTTACAGGTGTATTTTGGTCTGACAATACACGTGAATCAATGATTATAAATCATTCTTTTTGTGTAAAGTAAATGTTATGCTTTGTACATTTTCTATCGAATCAACTATAAAGGAAACAATAATCACATCAATTAACTTCATCGCTGGTCTTCTACATTGTCGTGTTGAGATCTTATGGTATTTATTCATGTGGTGATAGAACTGAGACGCTAGGCGGTCTGGCACAACATACTGATTAGGACGTCACGTGAGGACTTGGCAGAATACACTGACCAAGACCACAATCTCTCTTCCGTGCAGCGTTTCCTGGAAACAGGCTGTTCTTAAGGCTGTCTGGCTAGCGAGATGTGGATTGACGTGATAGCCGCGTATTAGGAAGCGTCGGGCATATGAAATCAAGCATAGCACAACCGCTTGGAGGACCGCGGTCCACCTTCATCATCGAGCTCGGAATGTAAGCTTGTAAAACCATCCACTTAACGCCATTTTTCAGAGCGCACAAAAGAGTAAACTTACTCATTGTGGATTTTAAACAACAATAACAAAATCAACAGCATCAATTCATTCGGTGAAACTCACTGTTCTATCGTTTTGTGAGCTCAATTTACTCATTCGGTGAAACTCGCTGTTCTATCGTTTTGTGAGCTCAATTTACTCATTCGGTGAAACTCGCTGTTCTATCGTTTTGTGAGCTCAATTTACTCATTCGGTGAAACTCGCTGTTCTATCGTTTTGTGAGCTCAATTTACTCATTCGGTGAAACTCGCTGTTCTATCGTTTTGTGAGCTCAATATACTCACTCGGTGAAACTCGCTGTTCTATCGTTTTATGAGCTCAATTTCCTCACTCGGTGAAACTCGCTGTTCTATCGTTTTGTGGGCTCAGTTTACTCACTCGGTGAATCTCGCTGATCTAGCGGCTTGTGAGCTCAGTTTACAATCCCAACGTACCAAGTTCGAACCACCTCTTGCTCAGTCTCACAGACCGGACATGCCATGTGCCTTTATTGGAATGACCCAGCTGTAAGTTGGTAACTGACAAAGTCAATGGACAATTTTCGAGGTGCGAGGGAGGGGTGAGCGAGAGAGAGGTGGGGTAGTGGGGGTATATAGATGCAAAAAAGTTTCTTTTAACCATTTTTCATTTGATCCCTTCAGTTTATATTATCTGCAAAATTGAGAAACAATTCCAACTATCAACCCCCCCCCCCCTTTTTTTATTGGTCATTACGACATGATTGGCAGGTTACGGTGCTACCATTCTTGGCTCCCTTTCATGCACCCGCAACACAAAAGCTCAAAATAATAACTATCACTGGGTAAAGACGGATCCGGAGACGGATGTGTCGGACCGAAAGGTGCAAATTTCGCAGTCAAGCTGTAACGCATTTCGTTCTCGGACTACATCCTGTTACTTGCAAAGCCCTGTTCAAAGCTTGGTAGCGGGAGATTGGGAACGAACGCAAAAGAAGAGGAAGAAAAAGAAGAAGCCGAAAAGCAGCATTTGCCGTCGGGGATGAAGATAGCTCTCTGTGTACTAAGCTGTTGCATATGTGAGGTGGGTGGCCCAGTTCCCTTCCTTGATGTTTTTACCTTCTCCAACGCATGTGTCAGGTACTCCTTTACAGCTGGGTGTACTGGAGGAGTAGTCTTATCAGGCACGAACCACGGCCCGAATTTTCTTTATGTCCGTGCGTGAACTCGAATCCTTGTATGCTGAAATCCTAAGTCTAGGAAATTAGCTCACAGTCGACTAGATTACAAGCTCAACTAGGACGTTGATTCCAATTGTTTTCGAAGGACGAGAGGATTTACATCAATCAATCAATCAATCAAAATGAGGAGCGCGTGGCCAAATGGTTTCGAGGCCTGCCTGCTGACAAGTAGGGCAGTGGTTCGAATCCCCAGTATGGCATATGTTGTTTTTCTGTTGGGGGTGAAATAAACAAACATAACTAGCACATGACGTGGCGAAAGCAGTGGCGAAGCGGCCTGTAGTCGTCAGCCTTCAAAACGCCTCGATTACCCCAGCAATAGGAAAAATGTCGTAGGACAGTAGTAGTAATCAATCAATCAATCAATCCTATTTCTATCCATGTGAAGTATTGCCCTTCAACATGCCAAAGCCAAGTTATCCAACGTTGACCCGTGTATTTATATTTTTAAGGCTGAACATTTCTACAGGATGGAATAGCCAGCTCCATTCTCAACCCTCTATTGTTGTCACTTCCGTCATGCCTGACAGGATACAGTGTCACTACTCTTTCCTCCCTTTTCAGCCCCAGTACCACTTGGGTGGATGATTTGTATAGCTAATAATAACGCATAATAATAATAAATAATAATGATAATAATAATAATGAAAAGAAGAAGACGCAGCAGCACAAGAAGAAGAGGAAGATAAAGAAGAAGAAAAAGAACAAGAATAAGTAGAATAAGAACACACTAATGACAGCATCATATAACTAGCAGAACAGTTAGTGAAAGCGTTTCTAATTGTTTCAATCGTACACACAGACCCATGTGTACCGTCCATCTAGGTTTTGTTGCATATTTTGGTTACTTCTGATAATTAATTCAGTTGTTCATCCACTTGTACCGGTGAGCGATATGGAAAGCTTAGGTCGCCTTTCATAGTCAAGTATGTTGCTGGGGTAGTTGTAAATGCGTGTAGTTGAAGGATTACTATTATATCATGTATCCATCTTCCGCGCGGTCTAACTCGTGCAATGTAGCCAGAATGTATTGTGCTATAAGCCTGTAGTCAAAGCTGATCAGACCGCATTCGTATTGGAGGACCGAACCTTCGTGTTTTCTGTCAAGACATGTATTCAGTACAAAGGGTTGTTGTTGTTGTTGTTGAATGCCCACAATGATTTTCTTTTTTGTGCGCCCTGAAATGGACGTTAGGTGCCGGTTTGTTGCAGCTTTCCTCACATCCCTTGCGCGCTGAGAAAGGTGGGCAGGGGCATTCCAGGCGGTTATGTTATGCTTGGCTTCATCTGCGTGTCGCTTACTACTATGGGAATCACGTTGATCCCTCACTTTATTAGCCAGGATGCCATGAAAACAACCCGATTTCATGGAGGACTACGGGGAAGTCGAGCTGAGGGTCTGATCAATATAATTTGCCTGACCCGCACTAACATACTAACATGTCTGAGCAGTATGTTTTGCATGACCCTGACTAACATGTCTGATCAATATGTTTTGCCTGACCCTGACTAACATATCTGAGCAGTATGTTTTGCCTGACCCTGATTAGCATGTCTGAGCAGCATATTTTGCCTGATGCTAACATGTCTGATCAGTATGGTTTGCCTGACCCTGACTAACATGTCTGATCAGTATATGTTGCCTGACCAGACGTCAGTGTTCCTACCCACTACAACGACAGTTTCCACCATATTTATAATGTTCTAATTTTTCTTTCCATCTCTCTTGATCACACTTTGAATCTGAGCAAACGTTTATAAATATTTTGGTTATTAAGTTAGTAAATCCTTAACTGCGTCCTTTATCACATTTTCAAAAATACTGGCAGACCAGTTAAAGAGCCCATTTATACGAAGTATGTTCAAAACGTATCCAATATTTTGGGCCAGCAAAATAGAATTATTCACCTGGAGGTTTTTAAACGTAAACCCTTTCAAATTACTTTCATTGGGATGCCATATACTTCTCACAGCCTTTGTTGGAAGCATTTCATGATGGCCTCTTTGGGAATGGAGTTCAACTGGGTCGTCGAAACCCGCATGTCTTCTTGTGACTCGTATCAGGTCCCTTTCAGCGGAATTTCTAGTTTGGAGAACAGTCAAAAATCATGTAGAGTTTTGCATCACGATTGTGCACCAGAAAGTAAAAATATTACCAAAGAGTACTACCTGGAGGCTGTCCATCACATTCATGATCCTGTTCGAAGCAAACGATCGAACCTGTCGACAACGAGAGATTGACGGCTCCATCACGACAACGTACCTGGCCATTCTTCACATCTGATTCAAACTTTCTTGGTTAAACACAACATTCCTCTGGTTCACCAGGTTTCCTATTCTCCCAACATGACTAACGGTGATTTTTTTGGGGCTTTGTTTCTCAACCTACAAATCATTTGGTTAAAATGACCCGATTTGAGTCACGAGAGGACATTATGCGAAATGCGACGACCTAGCTATACTGGATTCTCAAAAGAGGCCTTACCGAAATACTTCCAATAATGACGGGACAGCTATGAGATGAGTGTGGAGTCCCAAGGAGATTAGGGCTTCAAACCTCTGGGTGAGTTATTGTATTTTTCCGTATATTGCCCAAACGTTGATTACTTGTTTAACCTCGTAAAGGATAGGTCATAGAAATGGATCGATTACAAGCATAATCATACGAACTGGAGATGTACCGAAGTAATCGTTTTGGGCCTGAGTCGTGTATTCTATAAGCTATTGGTATCCTGCCGAATAGGTCACTGAAATTAACAATTAAAAAAATACAATGACTTCGATCAACAGCAAATGCAAAGAAAAATTACCTTAAACCTCCTTATAGATGAAAAGAAAGGGTTCCTGAATGTGCAAATTGTCAAGGGGGAGATATTTGCCCAATGTCAAGTTGGCAGACCAGCACTGCCAGATTTCCCCGCTATCCGCTCTTGTGCTATTGGTTTAATCTCAAAGTTGCAGACATTTGTGCTATTGGTCAAATGTCAAGGTGACAGACAAGCACTGACAAATTCCCCCGCTACCCGCTCCCGTGTATAACCGTGCGTCAAACAAGCTCTCCAAAGGGAGCGTCCGTTCAGTTCTACATGGATTTTGGGATTGTGCATCCGACCTGAGAGCTATGATGTGACGATTTCTCAGTTAAGTACGCTACTGTCGTCTTATTTATCGATATTTCCCATTTATAAATTACTTCCTTTGTCTATTATTCCCTAGTTCATTATTGCCGTTGTTCGTTGTCTCTGATGAAGACCTATTGGTCGTAAAGTAGGTTTCATTTCTGCTTTCGTCTCAGTGATCTGATCAAACCTAATAATATTTTTTTTTTCACTTTATATTTTCTTACTCTTTAGTTCTAATGCCACCGATACTGTCTTTTAGAAGACAGTTTTTAATTAATAATTTATGTCAAAGTGGATATGTGCGCCAGCAATGAGAGTTGAACTGGGTATAAAGTATTTAAAGCAACATTGAAAACGTATCTTAAGGAAATCCGACATTTGATAAATCGGAATTGAACCTTGGACTACGTTAAAAAAACCTATTAAGTAGGTAGTTAGTTAGTTAGTTAATTAGTTAGTAAACTTCTTCTTCTTGCCCCTTTTGATTCCAGCCGGTGAATGTGACCAGTACTACAATTGGCCACCTCCAGAAAGCCTGATAAAAAAACAATTTCCATGCTCTTGGAGTGGCAACTATTGTAGGTATATGTTTTGCATGATGAGGTTGCTAGCCGCATGCACAATTTTCTTTAATAACATTATGCCTTCCCAGTAAGAAGACGTGTGATCCATTCAGGAAGATAATCGACTTAAATAGTACCAAATATATGCTGTATTTTAGAATAGAATATTTTGCAAAGCCATCAGAAGTGCATTGATGCTTTAAAACAAGTGCAGGCATGGACGGAATTTTACGATCCACCTGCATGACCGATGACTGAGTCTCAAACGACAGAATCAACCGATGACAGGCCTCGAGAAAATACTCACAATGCTAAACCGTCCCCGTTTGACCCTGTTCAATCACGTGGTCAGGCTTGTTGAGGATGTCCACTTCCACCATCTCTTGAGACAGGTCGAAGACACAGGTCTGGGATGCAAAAAGCTTCTCTCTGCAGCCGTACACGCACTGCCTGGCTTGGCCTGTTCGGAAATGCGTCGTCATCTTTTGCGTGCGGCCTGGAACTTGTCATTCATCGACGGTTAGTGTGAAGGGTTCCTGTACTTTATTCGTGTTTGTTGTTGATTGATTGTAAAAAAGTAAAGATCCCATCACGCGCATAAGAAATATGGTGTTAGGTCCAAATTATTTTGTAACCCACGGCACTTAGTGAATGATGGGGTCATCATCACGCCAGCCGCCTTTACTTCCTGGACTGAACCGGTACCCATTTAAGGCTGGGTCGACCCGGGAGCCACTACGATCTGTAAAAAACATGTCCGCTCAATTGGGGGAATGAACCCAGGATCACTCAGATGGGAAGCCAGCGCGCTATCTACTGCACTACGCGGCTCCCTTTGTTGTTGTTGCTTACTTTATAATAAGTACAAATGTTTAGCGTTGACTCACTATTAATATTTACCTGTGACCAAATAATTATAATTCACAATTTAGTACAGTCCTGACACAAAAACGTACTCGTATACTTGGATCTCAACAAGTTTCTATCGACCATTACACGTTCGATTACTTTTTGTATTTCTTGTTCTTGTGGATTCAATAAATGTCTGGTTAGGGCATTGGTAGAGTCTCGTTTTATCAGAAATACGGGGATAAACGTCCGCATCGACACGTTTCAGAGAGAGCGAGAAAGAGCGAGTGAGAGAGGGAGGGCGAAGCGAAAGAGAGAGAGATAAAAGAGCGATAGAGAGAAAGAAAGAGAGAGAGAAAGAGGGAGCGAGAGAGAGAGAAATAGAGAGAGAGAGCAAAAGAAATAGAAAGAGAAAGAAAGAGCACGAGAGAGATAAAGCGAGAGAGATTGAGAGAGAGAGAAAGAAAGAGAGCGAGAAAGAGAGAGTGAGAAAGAGCGAGTGAGAGAGGGAGGGCGAAGCGAAAGAGAGAGAGATAAAAGAGCGATAGAGAGAAAGAAAGAGAGAGAGACAACGAGCGAGAGAGAGAAAGAGCGTGAGAGAGAAAGAGGGAGCGAGAGAGAGAGAAATATAGAGAGAGAGCAAAAGAAAGAGAAAGAGACAGAAAGAGCACGAGAGAGATAAAGCGAGAGAGAGAGAAAGAGAGCGAGAAAGAGAGAGAGCGAGCACATGTTTTTAGCATCAAATCACATCTACCCTATATACACATGGACAGGCGCTGACAACATCCTCCAACATCATCTGGTTCCCCTCAGCTCACCACTAAAAAATCATATCACCTCTACTACAGTTCACACTTCACGGAATCCTTCACCAAACCACACTTGTGTCCCGTTCTAGTTGTGATTTTTTGCAGCAATTTCTTTCCGGGATGAGTTTGCTAGCATCATGCAAAACTTTTACGACATGCTTAAAATGTTGCAGCAGCCACGTTAATTAGGTGCGCTCTAATTTACCCAGCAGTAAAAAGGGATACATTCGTTCAATAAGCCAGGAAGGCAACAACGAGGATCGGATCTTCACATCCCGATCCATGGACCATAAGACGCCTTTAATGCGTAAACCCTATGGCATGGTTGCGCAATATACCCCCCGCCTGGACTAATTGTCCAGTTCGAGATGACTTTCTAGCGCCATATTAATTATTATTACGCAAATAGAGTTCTGAGTTCCAAGCAAATTCCAAACCTGACACGTAGCGTAATTTTTAAGTATCGATCCTAAACATTCGTTAGTCAGTTGACAAAAGTAATCGATTCAATCCGTGACAACACGAGAATGGAGACTTGAGCTTGTAAAATAAAAGTCGGTCAGAACTTCCACATTTCATTTGTAGCAAAATTTCATTATACTAGATTTACACAGGCAGGGAAAAGCTATGTTCTGTTACTATGAATCGATGTGGCATACCCATATGTGATCAGTCCCTCTTAGCAAAGGGCAAAACGTATGGATTTTGATGGTGCGTGTAGCTGTTCACAGTGCTATTCTGTTCTGTCAAGCGCCTCCCTCCGCTAGATCATCGCTTGATTACAAAATCCTGTAGTCTGAGAATTATATTTCGGTGTCAGTATTCAACAGGTGGTCATTAATAAATTCCTAACTTCCAACCCTGTTGAAATCCAATGTGTCCATAATGGATGTTTTTGAAATCAGGATCTCAGCTCCTTCGTTGCCCTGTCATCCAGCATGTCACGGGCTTAAGGACGGGACTATGATAGTCAACACTACAACTATGTTATTGAAGCTAGAAACTTTTGGACACATGTGTACGCAGATGGATCGGCCAAGGAGAGCGAAAAAAAGGGAAGTCAGTGGAATCAATGTCACACACTTCAACAGCAACAGCAACATAGAAAATCATTCTATATCAGCAGGAAAGACCAAAGCCAATTTCAAAGATCAAGAAACAGAGGTACATGCGTCAATTCAAATGCGTATCACCAAAAACTCAACTTCAAGGAAATATGTCATTCTAACTTACTTCAGGGGCGTATTCTAAGCCATCTCAAGCCCCAAACAAGATATACTCAAAAGGGGAACAACATATAACATCGGGTTGATGTTCCAAATAACACATCTAGTCAACATTATATTCTGGACCACTGTGGGATCACTGAAAACGAGAAAGCAGAGCTAACAAAAGCTGAAAGTCGCAGACCACAGGCGCGCCATCAACAGAGTCAAAAAGAAGCAAAAAAGACACTCATTACACGATCAATGAGAACGAAATGTAGAGACCAGTACAAAGAATGCAAGCCAGAAAATGACAACATTGACAAACTTGGTAGCGGTGGACAGATAAAGGTCTTAAACTCAGAACGGGACATGCGGACAACCAAGTAAACACCAGAATATATCCTGTAGTACTTTCCCACATATGTAGACCAAAGAGAGGCAATCTGGTCCGAGGGGGGATGGGGGCACGCTCCAAAAGTTGTGAAGGTTCGTCGAAAACCTGAAACGCAGAACATCTTTCGTGAACCTCACCGGACTAGAAGCATAACATCAGTTGATCGTAAACCTCACCGGACTAGAAACATAGCATCAGTTGGTCGTGAACCTCACCGGACTAGAAGCATAGCATCAGTTGATCGTGAACCTCACCGGACTAGAAGCATAGATAGCATCATTTGATCGTGAACCTCACCTGACTAGAAACATAGCATCAGTTGCTCGTGAACCTCACCGGACTAAAAGCATAGATAGCATCAGTTGATCGTAAACCTCACCGGACTAGAAGCATAGCATCAGTTGCTCGTGAACCTCGCCGGACTAGAAGCATAGCATCAGTTGATCGTGAACCTCGCCTGGCTAGAAACATAGCATCAGTTGATAGTGAACCTCACCGGACTAGAAACATAGCATCAGTTGGTCGTGAACCTCACCGGACTAGAAGCATAGCATCAGTTGGTCGTGAACCTCACCGGACTAGAAGCATAGCATCAGTTGATCGTGAACCTCACCGGACTAGAAGCATAGCATCAGTTGATCGTGAACCTCACCGGACTAGAAACATAGCATCAGTTGATGGTGAACCTCAACAGACTAGAAAGATAGCATCAGTTGATGGTGAACCTCAACAGACTAGAAAGATAGCATCAGTTGATCGTGAACCTCACCGGACTAGAAAGATAGCATCAGTTGATGGTGAACCTCACCGGACTAGAAGCATAGCATCAGTTGATGGTGAACCTCAACAGACTAGAAAGATAGCATCAGTTGATCGAAGAAGAAGAAGATAAGATTGAAGTTGCAATTAAAACCAACAGCATTTTTAGCATTACCTACATTTGTGAGCATTACAGGATTACTTGACGACCCGTTCCTCAGCGGTGGCTACTCCGCTGCCGGTCTCAACTTCGTTTCCATCGTCTCATGTCTTGGGCCACGGTGGACCAGTGGGTGGTAAATTTCCCGTCTGAAGTATCGAAGATATTGTTTCTAAGTTCGAGGGAGTCAGACCAGCGCGTGGGTGGTCTTCCCCGGAGCCGTCTTCGGTCTCGTGGATACCAGATTGCTGTAGTTGTGCTCCAACGTCACTTGTGAACAAATCTTTTCTTTCCTTTTTTTCAAGTCACTAATATGAACAAAACAAAAAGCGCTCTTGTCTGACTAAATACCATTTGGAAGGCATTTTGAAGACGTATTCCTTCACTACCGCTAAGGCGACAACTCTGAGGATGGGGCAGAACGCAGGGGCCACATAATCTGACTATTCAGAACAACGCGGCGTGTATTGTCTCCCATACTCTTCAACACGTAAATGGACAGAATAACGCTGGAGGCCAAATTGAAGAATTTTCCAAGAAATGCAGAGGAAGATAGGACAAAGGCTGATCAGGCTCTTCTGCGGGTTCAGGCGGTCAGATGCCTGGGCAGATTTCTTTCAGAAGTCGGCAACTGCGACAGGGAAATTGAGACCGGATCCCAGAACGCAGCAGGAATGACTTATCAACTGGTGCCACTGTTCAAACATTCTCAAATTAGTTTATAGCGAAGCAGCAACTGATTCACATCTTTATACCAGCCATGTGATATCAAGGCCATACACGGGTCGTGTTCAAGACAAAAAAAGAAGAGAATCTCCACCTACGAGATCAGACAGGAGCGGCAGATCAAGAAACTAGGACAAAAGAGTTGGTGCCATTCCATGTGCCGAATGCGTGACCAGACAGATGATGCGATGGTCATCTCAAGAAAATGTTCCCTTATCAACTACCCCTGCGAGTCTACAACGCTTATGTGCAAAAGGGCGACCGACGGGAGGTGGATGGCTGACGTAAAGATGATTTTCCAGCGACACGGGTTGACAATGTCAGACGCGACGTATCTGGCCCAGGAGAGGCGACGTAGGCTTCCCTCACCGCACACAAGTGTACAGGTGGACCGATAACTAAAATTTCTCTGGTTCGGAAGCGTGGATGGTGGTGAGGCAGTACGTGGCACTGGTGTCATCCCAATCCGTCTTGTTTTTATACATGAAACAGAATGGTCATGGTTCTGTGTAATGTATACAATTAACATTTCGAGCTGAATTAGAATCCCCTGAATCGTTAGGCGCAAAATACAGTACAATGCACTCTAATTTATAAAACAAGACCGGGGGGGGGGGGAGAGGAGAGAATTATACTTCTCCAACAAACATGATCCTTGATACAACATATTGCTGGTTTGAAGTGTAATCCAACATAAAACAAGGGAAGCGAGAGAAACAATTATACTTCTCCAACAAACATGATCCCGGAATACAACAAGTTAGTACGATGGGTAATAACTCGCATTAAGTTTGTGAGATGAATATAAAATTTCAAAATTTAAATAAAATTATCTTAAATGCAATTTTCTTCGGGTAAACATAATGAAGACGTACACAATTTGATATCGTTATTATCACAAATAATATTGATTTCACCATGCGTTGACATTAAAATTAATTCCAATGTAAAATGCCATACAACAATGAGTAATAAATGCGTGTTAACCGTGAGGTGGCTTTAGTTTCCCATTCAACGGTTTGGCCTGTTTCCCTGTACAAGTCGTTGATGCCTGTTTTATGGCACTGCAGGATGGGTACTCGCCTTCAGTTTTTATTTAAGCAATTGTCGGGACAAAGTGGCAAAGCGGCTAGTGGCACTGCTCATAACCCAAATCGAGTTTGGATTCTAGGAACTGCAAAGTCAACCTGATGTAGGAAATAATGCATTTTTTTAAATTCGTGATGAAAGTGGATGCATCGATGAAAATCACAGGGCAACGTACACAGTCTAAGGACAAAAATACGAATGGGAAAACATGTATAATAAGTTGAACAGTATATAAGAAAATAGCATACTTAGAATTCTTGGAAGCCTGATATTCAAACAGACGGGTGTATGCCTCCTGCCTGGAAGTCGAAGGATAGCCGTAGTAAGTTGATGGGAAGGACAGAGTGACGTTTGGTTAGTATGTTGCAGATGACCCTGACGCACGCAAATTGAATTAGCACCCACATATTTAGATATACGAGTTAGATTTGAAAGGTTTTGCCTTTGAGAAGATAATTTGATTACTGTGCAAGATGAGCTATACATTTTCTTGTGGGATTCCGTGGCGAAGTGGTTAAGCCGTCGGCTTCATGATTAGGTGGTGTGGGTTCGACTACGCACTCCGCCGTCTTTTTCACGGGTGCTTGATGCGAAGTCCCCTGCATCTCGTAGTCGCCCTCTAGTCGTCTTGTCCTTGGCTTGCCACTGGGTTTGGGCGGCTCGATGGCGAGAGAGTGAGGATAAAAAGTAGCGCAGTCCTTATTAAAATAGCGATGGCAAAATAAATTATGCCATCATCGTCTATATCGACGGTGGCCTTTGTCTTTTTGATACATTTTCTGAAACCTTGGAATGTCGTTAAGGTAGTGTGTCAACGTACACACCGTCCCGGTCCATACACAAAAGCCGACAACGTCGGGCAAGTTGTTTCATCCAGTCGAGGAATAAAATAACACGTTTCATGACACACCAGCTGTTTCATACCCGGTGTCAGGATCTCTCAAATACTTTCAAATACCAAAGCGGGATCAAGATGCTGAGCAGTGCATGAGCTGCAGTGGTCAGCGACCCATAGCTGACTGCTAGCGTCAGGGCCAGCGAACCAGAGCTGCCAAGACCCTTCTACACCTCCACGCGATGATCCTGGATAACAGGCTGCAGCAGGGCAGACTGGCTAAGGAAAAGGGATCGAAGAGAGAATGCTAACCCGGTACTCAAAAAATACTTGCTGAAGTCGGATGTGTTGGACCAAAAGGTGCAAATATCGCAGTCAAGCTGTAAACTACGACACAACGCATTCCGTTCTCTGGACTACATTCTGCTTCTTAAGCCCTTTTCAGGATTTGGTAGCGGGAGATTGAGAACGACCGAAGAAGAAGAAGAAGAAATTCAAATATCCATCTAATCTTATCGCTCACCTTTCCCAAATCTCTATATTCTTGTATCTCTCACTTTTTATTTCTCTACTCTTAAATACATATAAATATATTTACATAGAAGCACACGCGAGCGTGTATATTATAATATATTCATTTCTATTTCTTTATTATTTTATCTCTGCGTTCTTATCTCCCTCTATCACATCATATCTCTAGCTCTGTTCCTATCTCTCTTTTTGTGTATGTCTATATATGCGTTTATATCTGTTCTAATATGCCTGCATTTTTGTCTTCCTCTCTATTATCTGTGTGACATTAGGTGCTATTAACGTAGGGGTAGATCACTCGTTTTACATGGCAAAGGTATAGGGCACGAACTCCCCTATCGGTACTTTCCAGTAGACCCAGCTTTAAATGGGTACCAGGCACACGGCTAGGGAAGTTAAAGGTATCCAGGAAAGAAACCAGCCAGCCTACCTCATACAAGCTATGGCGTAGTATACTGAAGTATCTAACAACTTAATTCCCCAAAAGTAGTATAACTACTATGGGACCAACCTTGACTAAACTTAACTTAACGTCTTTATACTGGTTTAGAAGACCTTGCAGAGTCTGTATACAACCAGTTACATTTACATCACCTTGCTCTACAAGCTATGCGCATCCAGTTTATTCGTAAATGCATTAACTGTCCCTGGCTCCACTACCTTCCCTGGCAATGCATTCCAAGCAGACACCACTCTCTGGCTAAAAAAAATATGTCCTAATATCTAATCTGGACCTCTCTTTAGTCAGCTTGTAGTTATGCCCCCGTGTTATTGTGGGTGGCTGTATTTTTAAAAAAAAACTTGTTATAGTCTAATTTATCCATTCCTCTGATCATCTTATAAACCTGTATTAAGTCACCACGAATTCTTCTTTCTTCTAGACACTGTAGGTCGGTTTTTCTGAGTCTGTTCTCATAACTGTAATTCTGGAATCCCACTATCATCTTTGTCCCTCTTTTTTGTATTCTTTCCAGCATGTTTATATCCCCTCTATGATAAGGACTCCCCACCTGTACACAGTACTCCAATCTAAGTCTAATTAAAGCTTTCTACAGTTTTACTATCACTTCCTTGCTCCTATGTTTAATTTTTCTTTTTATCATACCTAACATTGCATTTGCCTTTTTCACTGCTACCTTAACTTGCTCACTCACCTTTCCTTTATGATCTATTATAACCCCTAGGTCCCTTTCCTTATCTATCTTTCTAATATTGTTCTCTCCCATTCTGTAATTATGTTCCATATTGGATATACCCATGTGGATGACTGTACATTTATCTACATTAAACTCCATTTGCCAGCTTACAGACCATTCTCGAATTTTATCTAAATCCGACCTCAATATTTCCACTTCCGCTTTAGATGAGACACTATTGCATAGTTTTGTGTTTTTGTGTCATCAGAAAATTTTGCAATCATGGATCCCATATCAATGTCCAAATCATTTATATATATCAAGAACAAAATTGGTCCCAAAGCCGAGCCCTGTGGCACACCACTTTTCACTTCACACCACTCAGAGTACTCCTTATTTATGCCCACCCTCTGCCTTCTTCCCGTTAACCAATTTTCAATCAATTTGGCAACTTCTCCACCTATTCCATGTGGTTTTAACTTTCGAAATAATCTTTGATGAGGTACTCTATCAAAGGCCTATGCAAAATCTAGATAAATAACGTCCACTGGCTTCCCTATATCTATCATTTTAGTAACCTCTTCCATGAATTCTAATAGATTTGTAAATCATTATCTCCCTCTAGTAAACCCATGCTGACTATTTCTAATTAGATTAAATTTTTCTAAATGCATTACAATGTTTTCTTTGATTATTGACTCTAACAATTTACAGACTATGCTCGTTAAACTCACCGGTTTATAATTCGCTGGATCTGATTTGTTGCCTTTTTTATAATAAGGGGATCACTCCTGCATCTTTCCAATCCCGTGGAACAATCCTTTTTGTAAGTGATTGAGAACATAATATATCCGATAGTTTTGCTAGTTGGTCTCTAATTTCATACAGCAATTTTTGGTGAATACCATCTTGACCTGGACATTTATCCACCTTCAACCCCACCAATTTTTTTAAAACCATTTCCTCTGTAATACAGATTGATCTTAATCCTGCTGTAACCATGTCTCTTTGAAAAAATATCTATAGGCTCTGTGATCTTAGAGCAGTCCTCCTTTGTGTAGACTGTGCCAAAATACCGATTGAGTAGATTAGCTGCCTCCCTATTCTGACTTAATATTTTCCCTGTACTGTCTATGAGAGGGCTAACTTTGTCTTTCGTTCTTTGTTTATTTCTAATATAAGAGAAGAAGCTTTTACTGTCAGTCCTGATCCTCTGAGCAAGTTTTTTTTCGAAGTCTATTTTTGCTGTTTTTTTTAACTTTCTGAGATATGTTCTGCTTGTCCAAATATTTTAAATTTGTTTCTTTTGATTTTCCTGCCTCTATATATTTTTTCCATGCTTTATTTTTCGCTCTTCTACATTTAACTACAAATCTAGTTATCCACTTTTTACGCATGGGGTTTACCTCCCTACATGGAACACATTCCTCTTTTAGCATTTCTAGAACTGTTTTAAAACTCTGCCACTCCTGTTCAACATCTGTTCCTACGACAATATCTTTTCAGATTATATGGTTCGCTGCCTCCTTCATCCTCTTAACATCTGCCTTAGAGTAGTCGTATGTTCGCGTGTTTATGTTTACTTCTTTTCCTGCAATAAGATCCTAACGGATGATTTGATGGTCACTTGACCCAAACAGTTCCCCAACGGTAACGTTTTCTATCTTAGTATACTATAGTCTTTAACAAATTCATTCCCCGACAGTAGTGCAACTGCTATGGGATAAACCTTTACTTAGTATACTGAAATTGTTAACAACTTCATTCCCCGACAGTATTGTAGTTACTACTGGACATACCTTTTCTTAGTATTCTGAAGTCTCTAACAATGTAATCCCAAACAGTAGTGTAACTACTATGGGACCAACCTTTACTTTATTTCTTATCCTTCTACTTTCTCTACCACCCCCCCCCCCCCCACCCCCTCGTTCCCCAGCCTCTCTTTCTCTCTCTATTTCTCTCTCTCTCCTTCTCTCTCTCTATCTCTCTCTCTTTATAACATTAATCGAACACAACAAGTTTGCTATGAGGAGTAAGTTTTCTACCATTATACTACTAAGAAGATTTCCCATACCACAGAAATGCACACCAACTCACATAAACTTCCCGCTGAGGCTGTTCTGTCGTCATTCGGACTAGAGCAGCTTCTGTAACTATTCTAGCAGACTATGAACTCTGCCTGGCCAGGGCATCCCCAGGTCGTAAATTAGTCTTTCATTTCCGTTCATCTCCACATTGCTCGATATATGCGTCTGTTCTCTATCGATGAAAGCGGCGGTTGGCAATGTTGTTCTGGGTAGATACGATGATATCGTTAATGACAGATCTAGGAGCGTTTCTATGACCCAGGTTCTGGCGAATTTGGCGTGGCTGCTTAAATTACAGAGTTAATTCTAATGCTAAGATTCACCGGAAAGATTTACATAGATGAGAAATAAAGGTCGCTTGTTACTGCAGTCGCCCTTCACTGTACAATCAAAGTTATCATTTTACTTACGATACAAAAGCACAGAATTTAAATAGGTCGCCACCATTGGGTGTTTTACTGTAAAATCTAAAGTTTGATTAACATTGTTTAGTGTATCTGCACAATTATATAACAAAATCGGCTCTATGCAAAAACTAGGCAAATATTTGGCTAACGTGTTCACACAAGATAGAAAGACAGACATAGAAGTGGAATCATGAATCCAGGAAGGAAACTCGGTTTCATAGCATGCACAAGTAGAAACAAATATATAGTGGATAAATAGTATTTTTATACCAATCTCGCTGCTACGAGACTTTCAACAAGATATATGAAAGTAAAATCGTGATATAAGAAATGTGTTTGAGAAAAGCCGTCAGGGTCACGAAAAAGAACAGAGTACGAAATGAAGAAATCAGACAAATAAGTTCGTTGCAGTACCGTGGATGGAATACATGGAAAGGAAGAAAATAAAGTGACAAAAATGTACTCAAATCTACCAACTGTGCGGTTTTGCAAAATCAGACAAGAGGGTTACAGAGCAAGAGGGAGAGCAAGAAAAAGAGGGAAGGACGGTGTTAAGAAGATACTGAAAAAAAATGTAGCATGACACGTACATTGGTGACAAATCAGGTACACGAAATAAAACTACACCTATCGACGCCGTATAA